>JACJUM010002279.1:6023972-6550943 GCA_020976665.1 Heortia vitessoides | reverse complement strand
TAAACATTTTCAAACGTTTAGAAAGTTCATTTTTTTTATATGTACTGCTAGAGTAAAATAATATTTCTTTTTGCAACTGTAACGGTACCTGCAGATAGCTGTATGTTCATTCAAAACAGTGTAGCTGAAATGCTATTAACAGTAAAATTGTGATTAATGCATTAGTGATTAATTGACTATCGGCATAAGAATTTTGTCTGGTTATTTAATACTTTTGAACAGTAGTGTTATTACTGTTTTGGAAATAGTATCAGAGTAGCAAATATTGACACTGGTCTATTATATTTGAGAAAGCTTGGCCTGCATTACTGTAAATATAAGAAGATTACGTATTACGTATCCTTTTACTATCTTCTGTTTGGTTTTCTTAATATTTTGATATAAAAGAAAGCAATAGCGCAAAAAATAATAATAATAAATTCCCACAACATCTCAAACAATGACCTAACTCTGTGGTAAGTCACTTGAAGTACTTGATTCCCCCCCGCCCCTCTCTTTCCCCATATAACATAACTGCCAGCCTGGCAATATAAAAGGTATTCTTAAATTTGTTATTAGGTGTAGAATAACTTGCTAAATTAACATTCATTTATTTACCATTCAGCAATTACTTTGTTGACCGTAATAAATCAGCACATTCTCAATGTATTTTCATAGGGTGTGGATTCCAGCGCAGTCTACCAATGATATTGTTAGATATGATGATATTGTTCGGCTTCCATGCGGTTTCGTCAGTGTCTGAAGCAAATACCTGGATGTGTCGCGTCGTGGTTTCAGTTATTTGGAGCATGCCACTCGAAATAACTTTGAACAACGCTATTCTAGTATAACGTAACTCAAGTAATCTTACTATTGCATTGTTATCCTTACTAATATTATAAATACTGAACCGATTTAAATGAAATTTGGTACACAGATATTCTATAGCTGTCACTGATGTCGGAAAGGATATGGCTACTTTTGCATTCACAGCTAGTCATGTAATAAGTTAATATTATCTTATGCATTATTATTATAACTCTGAATTATATATCTAGGATATTAGTTATATAAATACATAATAATAAAGATATAGAAGCTGTGCTAGTACATCCAACTATTATAATGAAAAATATAGATAGACTCATAAATTAATATGTACCCATGGTTATAGATACTATACAAATCTGTAAAAATAACCCACTCTATCGCTTTTTGTTAAATTACAAAATAATTGTAAATAAAAATGAATGAAATGTGATGAAAATAAAATTTTAATACAAATCTATTAATTAAAGTTACAAGGTTCTGGGCAAATTACCCAGTAATTTTACTCTTTAAATCGGAACACAGGAATGCCAACACTGCTATTTGGCGGTAGATATATCAGTTGTTTGTAGGTGTGTATACGCATATCTTGAAAACTAATTAGCGTATTCTCTGGTGACATACATAGGTTAGACATGTTAGGCGTATCTTGAAACAACAATAAGGAATTGATGATACATATCATACCATCATTGATATAAAAAGTAGTAGGTTAAAGTCAGAGTAAGTCACAAAATGCTTACGAAAACCGAATTCAATCATGAATATACCTAAAAATAGTCAAAAAGTAAATGGTAAAATAATAATAATAAATTAATTCCCATAATATCTCAAACTATCCTATCTCACTAACATAAAACAATTTAAAAATTCAACACCTAAATACAGAACAAATATGGTATTCATTTTTGTGGGAATCGACCCCACGACCCTTGGCGCACAAAGCAGGATCCATACCTTGTGCGCTATCGGGCTTATCAAATAAGATAATAATGTTTAACGTGATCAAGGAGATTATAAAGACTGGTGGCGTATCAATAAAATTCTTAGTTTCTTCATAAAAGTTTATTTTAGTTAACATACTGTATTCAATTATCCTTTACGCCATTGAGATCGCAAAATATTTGGTATAAACGCTTAAAAATTCCCTCCCCAACGAATTAATCAAATATAATGCTATCAGTTGACCAATGTCAACTTCGGAGTAATTGTGAAACATTAGCTTGTTTTGGTAGACAATAAAATCAATCAACCTTGCAACGTCGATCCATCAGGCTATATTTGTGTTTTGGAACACAAACATTGGACCCAATTAGCCTGCAAAGCTCTATCTTGCAGACAGGATAAATTGATACTTCATTTGATGTATTCATGAATTCAATATTAAGTTATAAGTGCACTAGTATTTTAAGGTAAGATATTAGGTAAAAAATTATAATTATTTAAAACTTAGGTATTGATTAACTTTAAAACTGAATTCGTCATCATGCATGCCATGGTTATTTTATTATGGTCTTTTGAGTACTGATTTTTATTTAGTGAAATTAATACAAATCTATATTAATACAAATAACCATGCTATATATGAATTCACACAAAACCTAATTACATTGACCAAATTTCGAGATAAGTCGCTTACGCTCTTGCGTTACGGAGAACAGAGTGATCACAAATATGAAACTTTAATTCAAGTCTAACACCCAGAGGCAAAAAAAATACAAATATATCATCATTTATATAATTGTTCTAAGTGGGGATCGAACCCATGTCCCTAGGCGCATAGGATAAGATCACTACCATCTACGCCATCAGGCCTGTCATTATCTTAATATGCCATATCATTGTTTTGTATTGTGTCTTCATAGGCAGATTATGTGTAGATTAGAGATAGATAGCGGGAAAGATTTACCATTGTGCTATAATTTAGTTTCGTCACTGAAGAAGTATGCATGTCATGGCATGGCATGTTGTCACTTCAAATTTTTAAGTAAACAATATCACGTATATAATTTTAACTTGGAGTATCATTTATTTTTAGGAAAATTTAATAGTAAGCGTCAACTCAGCACAGATACGCTTGTAATATATTATTTTATACTAATATTATAAGGAGGAAATATTTGCTTATTTGTTTGTTTAGTACGATTTAATTCAAAATTTGCTTGACTCATTTTAATCTTTCTTTCACCATAATAAAGCTATATTTTTACCAAATAACAAAGGCGATATTATATTTAATAAAATCAAACTGTAAATCTGAATGAAAATGTTACTATGCAAGATGATTATTACCGTGCGTTTGAAACAAATTAACTCAAAAACCACTTCATTGATTTAAAAAAATATTTTATTAATAAAAAGCTACATTATTAAATATTTTATAACATTAACTATATTTTATTTCTAAAGACTGATTGTAGCGGAAACTATGCGAATAAAATCTTGGCACCGTACTAGTATATGACAAAGAAGTAAAAAAAGTGTAAAAAGGATCTCTTTAGGAAATACATATTAAAATATAACAAAATTTTCTTATTTATCATTATTATATATTTTTAACAAAATGCATTTATCATCTGTTTATTTCGGCTAATCGCTAGTTAAAAATACTTTTGCTGATAGATAGTTTATGTTATGAGAAGTTACTTAGACTTCTTTACTTATGCATTTTTTTTACTTAAATAACTTTGTCTTAAACATATTTTCGTGAACAAAGCTCTGATAGTGCGACTTCAACAGCAAATTTTTTACTACTGACCTTAAAATTTAGTTTTTTGAAGGCGTGTCCAACTGTCACTGACAGACGATGCGAAACATTTCCCCTGACTCGTTTTTGATTGCTTTTTTTTTTGTATTCACTGGTGCCAATGTATTTTTTACTTAAGACTCTATTGGCATTCGGCTAGGACTTGTATACTAATAAGATATCTACATTTCCATTTGTTTTGTGTTCTAATTTTCGCGTGGTCTTTATATTATATCTAATCCCTGAGGAGTTCTAGTTATTCCAGGAATACATCTAGCGACAGCCGAACTGTGCAAAAACTCTTGCCGATTCTATAAAGTAAAAGTAAATGCCAGATTTATCCTACAAGAATATTTCTTTCGGGATAAAAGTAACATATGTATTACTTCATACTATCAATTATCTGTGCGCCAAATTCCATCCAGATCTATTTAGCCATTCCGGCATTGAGTTACACACGTCCAACATCGTAGACCGCGTCACGTCTTATACGATCCGCCCGATAAGATTAGCCCAAAAATCGCAGCCCTTCCCCTTTGTACCATTTGTACCTTTCACTTTGTACGCATAACCAATAACCGATTCAGTCGTTAGGTTCTCGAACGGAGACCACGCAGAGTAGGGATTTCACAGGGTAAGTAGACGACCTGACTAAAGCCGCAGAAACCGGTCTTATTTGCGATCACCTTAGGAGGTCTGTGTGAAGTCCAACGACTGATATTATGGTAATGGGCTATAATTCCGAATAGTGAAATTACAAATATAAATAAATTATATTATAGTATTAATGGTTTTATCCATTGAATACATTTTATTTAAGACGATATTCACTAGAATATAAATCAACTTTGTCTCAGGCGTCACCCGGGACTCGAACCTGCATCTTCCCCATACCGGGGGCCACTGCACTACCGTTGTGCTACGGAGACCTAAACGGACCTGTCAAATTTTTCCTAGTGTACTTTTTGCGCTGAGAAGTCAGCGCCATTTTTTTAATACTCTTGTAAGTATAATCTTTAATATAATTCAACATTTTCTATGCATAAAACCTTAAGTTTTAATTTGTTTGTTAATGAAAATATTTACTGAGTGGAGAAATTAACTTGTCTACTAAGGTTTCAAATGATGTGTACAGGTTTGCGTCCCACCCCACACCTAAGACAAGTAAATATTTCCTTTATTGCTAGACCTGTTACTGGAAAACGCTTCGAAGTTATCTAGCTGAGTTGTAAACACACGCCTCAATGTAAACTAAGGTAATTTATTCCCGGAATACGTTTATCAAGGTGCGTGAAACTTTACAAACACAAACATAACTGCTAGATATACAATCGTGTATACTTGGAATAGACTCCATTTAACTTCGATTTTGACTACGCAACCAGCGCTTACTTTTAATGGGAAGTGGTTCAGTTTTCGTTTGCTATTGATTTATAAATATGATCTTACATCAACGTGAAATCACTGTGTCAAACAAAATTGAAAATGCCACAGTTTGAGTAGAATTGAAGCTTTGAATATCAGCTGAGTAGAATAACACTTTAGACTACTCACTGTCTAGAGTGCTAGATGCAATCTAGACTGTCCTAGGTGTCATAAACAGAATAACTGACAAGTAAAAGTATACCCTTATAATTTTTAACATTTACGCATTCACTATTAATAATAAAACTACTTTTTAATGTTTAAACTTAAGCAATGAAAAAAAAATGAACTTATATAAGAGCCCTTGAAAAGTGGTTTTACGGTGATAGATCCTACTAATATTACAAGAAATAATAACATTAAAAAAATCTGTCAGAAGATAATGGCGGAACGGTAACGTAGTTTTTATTGATAGTCAGGAACAACACGAAACCTCATTTTTATCCCGAAAACATGGTTCTGTGGGATAGATTTGACTTTTTTTTCGCGATGGGTTCGGTATGATTTTTGCACAGTTAAAAAATCAGAGAGCTCAGATGAAGTCACGAGTAAAAAGCTGATGAATAAAAAAATAATGATCATGACATCAGCAGCGGGAAATTTACTGCTGGACATAGACCATCCCTAGAGAGCAGGATTTTTGCACTGATTTGCACACTAGGCGGGCTTAGTAGCAATAGCAAAGCTTAACTTTCCGATAAGAAGCTGTTCCTTTCGGATTCTAGTCTTAGATGTACTCCGATTCGAGTAGATATATCACCATCTGTCGGTTCTGGTACTTTAGTCGCCGCTTAAAACACCTGGTACGGAAGGAAATACTTTTTAGTCTGCCAAACTTAACTATAATAATAATATAATATTTTTTATAGTAACTTGGTCATTTTTTAGGATATGTTAAATAATAATTAAAACAAGTCAAATACTTTTAAACACAAACATAAAAAAACTAGCTTAATAGTGACGTATTTCTTTTATTATTCATTCAAGTTTAACTATGTTACGTTGATAAGAGAAAAAATTGTAGCATTATATGAATTTTCCAACATTTTGACGTCTATTTTCATGTCAATCAAGATCACAACTACTTTATGCAATGACATAACCACTTTATTTGTATATTATAAGTTTTTTTTTGTTACAATTCGTTAACTTTTACGGATAATTTGGCGCTCGCCTACTCTCGCATTGAGTGATCAGGTAGAGTGCTGGAAACTCAGTGTAGAAATTTATTTTGTAATCTTTTCATGACCTTGGTGGTGCAGATCATAGTAACATTAGAAAAATATTTATATGATGAATAGTGTATGTTTGTTCTGTGTCTGGGTGTTAAATATGTATTAAGGTATTCTAATTGTTATTCCTCTTTTGTCTGATGCTCTTAACACAACTGCTTCTAGTGACTTATTCAGGAGTCATGCCTAATAGTATGGGTGTGTTTTCATTGTTATTTATTATTTACGGTTCTCCTTTACCAAGTTAGTCATAGCTTTTATGTCCGTAGTGCTGCAACCAGTTTTGATGTAAACCATTGTCTCTTGACTTTGAACTTTCAACCACTTTCTGGCTTAGAACTTCGCAAGATATTGGCAAGATGTCTGTGCCAGAGAAACATATATACTTATAACAGTGGTGTTTGCCTTCAATGTCGCATGTTGCTGATAGGAATTTCCGTTATTCTCTTAAGAACGGATACCTTAAGGCAAAACTTTCACACCACAGTTAATGTGATAAGACAAAGAAATATCTGATTTTTGATTTCAAAAAGTTATAATCGCTTGATTTTATAATTTACTAAATGAATTCACACAACACCTCATACTCAACATTTCTAAATCTGAGACAAGTTATCTGAGCCATCATTAAGCTGCTAAAGCACGTTATGTATGAAAAAAATTAGAAGAATTACAAATATACCCAACTCCCAGACACAGAACACACTATTTATTTTATAATTAAATTATCAAAATAACGACATTACCGTATTTAATTCTTTTCAAAGCACGGATCGGCATAAAAAGTAGGAAAAAGCCATATATTTAAAAAATTGTGATACGTTATGAGCGATATTAGGCATGTATCCTTTAAATTTGGAACACTTCCTGGGACTTTCAACACCCCTTGTATTTAATATGTGGATTGAAGATTTCATATATATATATATGTAGTTTTCATAGGACGCACATATGTCTACACCACATATGTGCATCCTATGAAAACTACATAGGACGCGATATAAAGTTTAGTTTACGCATACAAAGACGGTGGAAAGCTGGTCAGTGTATAAGTGACAACCGGTGAAAATTGGACCGAACCAGAGGTTTTTCTAGTCCAAAGTGTACACTGATTCAAAAAATGATAATATTAATTATTTATTTTATTTTCAAAAAAGCTCATCATTTCTTCCGAGCTTCACAAAAGTTTTTCTTCACGTTTTCTCGTTAATGTTCGGTTCCGTGGTGCTTTGTTGTTTCCTTATTTATAGCGTTATTTAATCTTTGCATGAAAATAGGTAATATTTATGTTCTTCGCTGGTCATAACATGTTTTTTCATGATAATAAAGGGTGTACAGGATCGTAAAACTTTCTTTGTAAATGTAAAAAACAATTTTGGAACGAGAGGCACATTTGGAAATGTTCCTATTTTATTCGTCGTGGGTTCAATTCCCACCGAAGATAAATATGAAACATTTGTTTTTTCTGCGTCTGGTTGTTAAAAACAAGCAATTCAATAAATTTGTAATAATTGTAATATATAACAACTTTAAGCCCCATATTACGAAGTCAGGATAATGGGATGTAGTGGGAATTTATTTATTTATTTGATAGTAACTACTAAAACCTCTTGTCAACAAACCTTCAGTGCCCAATAATTCCGAGGGCTATATATAAAACAGAAACGATGTTCTCATATTTTAATTTTACTTGTAACTTATATATATATATATATATATACGCATAATACACAAATAAACATAAACTTTAAAATGCTATTTGCTTAATGAAAATATTTTTTTCAAATAAAAAATAGCTTAAATTATAAATTTTCTTGATTACGCTGGATATGAGATATATATAGTATATCTATATATAGATATGAGATATATATGTATCATTTCCAAATCATATCCTAGAATCTCTCCTGCTCAACATAGCCTTGTGTTTCTTTGACAGTTGACACCTAGTGCAGGGAAAAAAATATTTTAACTGTACTGAAATTCCAATAATTAAATTCCAAGTAAACTTTATTTAAATGTTTCAAGAGATCCTAATTCTGTAATATTCATATATTCGCATTTAGAAATCCTTTTATAAACTTTAAATTATGTTACAAGATATGACGCAGCTACGTGTGGGTTATTTAAGAGAATGCAGAGCACGCAGAAAATTATCATATAGAGTGCAAACCTTAAGAATCCGTGCAAAATATACGACTTACCTAGATTTCTAAGTTGACAAGACACCTGGATATTTTAGAATCCCAAAAGCGTCCTTCAGAGACGGTTCTTGGGAAGCCACTCGTGTAAGGTAACCGAGGACCAAATATTTGATTTCCAAATTGAAATATTCGTAAATGTTTGATGTATGTAGAGGGAAAAGTAATGTTAAGGTATTGCAGTATAAAAGATTTAATTTTACGAAATTGCACTTTGCGAGACTTTCGAAATAAGACACTGAGATCCCTCGGACGAGAAGATGTTTCGCAGTTTCACATTTGTTGCCCAGCGGAGTTTGACAATTGGCTTAATTATTGAATGTTGAACAATTGGTTCAACGAATACGTATTCGTACAAATCAACAACAAACCAATCAATAAATTAAAATAGAAGCGCAACGCAGTTATACCAGCATAGTCTCCTTTCCCGAGAGAATTCGAAGATAAAATAAAGGATATGGTTTTTGATGTGTACATTTTATATTATTCACCTTTTTATTCTTCTATATAATAAAATATTGATTACTTAACTTTGACAGCTTTTATTCGTAAAAAGTACTGGAGTATATTTACTAGAAAAAAATCAAATTGTTTCAGGTATATCAGGCGGGACTCGAACCTGCATCATTCATTACACCTAGCGTTCTTTTCGTGCAATGATGTCAACACAGTTTCTTCAATGTTGTAGACAAATTACCTACAAACACTCAAATGTCAAACTTGTACAAGTTTCAAGCAGTGGATAAAAAATAAATGGATTCTCAATTACTTTGATGCATAGAAATATATAGATAACATTATTTCATTTTATGTAGGGACGGGACTTTTTGGTAAATATAATATAGCCTATTTTACATGGTGAAAATGTTCGTTTTTATTAGTAAAAAACAGATCAGATTCAATGGATATTAATTTTAAAAATCAATCCAGTTTAATTTTTAATACTATTAAGTATTTCCTCTTCATATTATTAGTTTTACTTTAATATTACACAATTTTATAAAAATCATTTAGCATGAAAACGAGACACTCTAAAATATTTTTCTACTCTTGTATTACATAGTAAACAAAACCATCATCACCATAGCTGTAGAACTGCAACTGCTGGATAGGATTCCTCAAAACAAGGAGAAGTTTGTCCATAATTACGTAGAACCGTGACGCGAATGCCACTGCCCATTTCAGCCATGGTGCAATTGAGCTTTGGTTTTTCAGGTGAGTATACCGCCATCTGTCGATTCCGATACCTGAGTTGCTTCTTTAGACTCTTGATATAGGGGAGATACTATAGAACTTTTCCGATACCCCACGGAATATTAATTATTATTATTATGATATTCAAAGAAGTTAATGATATTTTATAAATTCATCGAATTTATTGAATCATAATCACAAAATCTTTTTTTTTACGCTACAGAATTACAGAAGAATATAAAAAATGCAACGAACGTAATCTTCTTTTCGGTATTCAAAAAGAGAAATGTGATACAGACTAGTGAGTCTGTATCAATAGTGATTCGATTCCAATTCTAGCGTTGTGCTAGAGTGCGATCCACTCACGAATCGGTGCAATCCAATTTTTCGTGCACGGTACACGTGATGTAATGTTATTCACGTGTCTATATTTTCGCTTTGACGTGTACATCATTAAATTAGCATTTATAGAGAAACCAAAATGCTAATACGAAAAACTGATGATATAAAAACCTGGAGCTACAGTGCTTCAGATTTTCATATCATCAGTTTTTCGTATATATGCTTAAAATATGGGTGAGTTACAATTGTGCGTTGCTCTTGTACAATTACTGAAATAAGTTAATTGCAATCAATTATAAACAGAGCCTTTGAAATGGTTCTCTACGGTATCCTGAATGTTTTAAATAGTAATTAGGTAGGCAATTTAGGCAGAATTATAAACAGGAGTTTTAATTGAACTTCCATGTTTGAATATGAAACATAGTTTCCCCAAATTAAACTATTTTAGTCTATATAACTTTTGAGTTAATGATCTTATAGTGCGGTTAGCATACTAACTCCAATTGCAATAAGATATATATGAGTATGTATATGTGTATGTATATAAAATCTCTATATACTCTCATGCAGCGCTTTTATCAGATTATTTCGTTTTGGTGAAAGTACGGTAAGTATGTCAGGATCGGGGATCAGGTGGAGGTACTATTATATTACTTTACCAGTACCTCACGGATAGATTTAATAACTGATGATTCCAAACTCGTTTTTTAATGACACTGAAGCTACTGTGATCTTGTAGTGTTAAGATGTTGGCTATGCTTTCAGCAGACATGTTTTTAAAAGATATCACCGAGGCATTAATTATTTCAATGCATAACATGTTTCAATTTATAATTAATTAAATTGATTAATACTCAGATTTGCTTGGTCCATCTCTTTACAACAGTCACAAAAAAAACTAACTTCCAAAAACCTCGAAGTAAGCAAAAGCGTAGATCATGTTTAATTCATGCCACGGTGGCTGACGCAAATTTTTAACGAGCCCACCACCAAGGAAGTAATTAATGAAATGAAAATAAATTAAGGTCGGTTTAACCAGCCAAGGGAATCTAAGATGAAGTCTCCCATCCCGGTAATCTTGCTCTGAATTTGATCCGGCAATTTTGAATTATTTAATAATTATTGGTGAGTTGAAACTTAACAAATTGAGTTCCAAATGAGGAATGATAGATGTTACCTTTAACTTTCCTAAATGGTCTTACTCAAATACTTAAGTGTCGATTTTCATTCTTGCTAAGACTTTAATTGACCTTTATACATTAACTGAGGTAATTCTATAACTAAGCTTAAACTTCGTCCTGGAGAAATATAAAAATAAAATACTTTTTCAAAAGTTATTTAGGGCTTTCAGTGCAGGTCTACACTCGCATGTAATATGCTTTATATCGATCAAAAGTAGACTAGCCTAAATTCTTGCCTTGGTCACAAGCCTCTGAATAAACAGACAAAGTTATTCATGCTTTTCTATAAGTATTGTTACAATATTTTTAGTCACTTACATGACATGCTCAATGCATTTGTTAGTACTCCTATCTAACGTAGAGGATAGGGAAACGCACAAGCGAAAGTGTTCGATTGGGAAAAACATTGATATGATGAATATTTATGTTTTTTCTGTGACTGGATGTTAAATGAGCCGCGAGGTACCGAATACCGATAGAATAGTACCTCCCCCTGTTCTTGGTGTCCTAAGAGGCCACTAAGGTACCAGAACCGACAAATGATGGTATATCCATCCGAAACAATGCAGTTCAGATGCACAGGGCGGAGATGGGTAGCAGCATACCCGTCGAGATAGCTGCGCTCTGCAATTGCCAACACGCTTACCCAGCGTGGCAATTATGGGCAAAAATCTTCTTTTCTTGGAGAGTCCAGTAGTGGACTTTCAATAACTGTATTATAAAGTATGATACCTCTGTTGTCTGATATATATAACAGGTGCTTTGAGCGACTTGACTTATGTCGTGAATTTATTACTATTATTCTCATTCATATACTACTCATAAAAAATATATTTTTAAAGTTATATTTCTGTAATCAGCCGTGAAAGTTGCAATGCTTTATGATGCTAAATCTTCATGATCATGAGATTAATGTAGAATATTTTCTGAGACCATTAGAAACGCCGTATTTCTGATCGTGTCATAGACCGAGGTACTGTAACCGAATCTATACCAAGCAGCGCATATGCAACAGGGCGTTGATGGGTAGCAGTGCCGCCCCCCCCCCCCCCCCTTGCAATATTATCCTTGAGGAACACGCAAAAGTCTCCCAGTAATAAAAGCCAATTTGACTAGGCCGTATTTTATCTTAGGGACATCTCACGGCTAATACGATAATGATAATTTTCTCTCCCAAATCACAACACTTCCCAAACGTTAACTAATGTAAATATTTTGTATAATTGGACACCCAACTGGGGGTGTAGACGCAATCATTTCATTCACTGAACTGTTTCAAATAAGCCTTTGTCTGAAGGACATAGCGAAATTGCGTACCAGATTAATCGGCGGGATGCTCAGATTAGATTTGGTAATTTAAAATATAAACTTTTAACAAAATATTTGTTCTCGTAAATTAAAGATAATGCAATGTAATAATACCCGTAAAAGCAATTATGTTTTTTTTAAGTGACTATCTATATATTCATTTGTAGAGGTTGGTTAAATTTAAAAGAAATTTAGAGAATATGACGGGCACGTGACATCTACTTTATAAGGAAAAAGCCCTTCGATGCAATCGTTTCCTTCCGATATAGCACGGGTCAGTTGAATTATATAACTAATTTGTAAGAAGTTATTATTTTCAACAAAATCCTTATAATTTATTAAAAAAGAACATGTAAAAGAAGTGTGTACTTATAGCGGTGCATCAATTTATTACCCTGACATTTGTCTTGCATTCGGGGCATTGTGAACACATTTCTAGCGCAATGCAGGTTCTGTGACATGTGTAGATGACGTAACTTATGTCAATTAAGTTACTATGGCGCCAAGTACTCAAGACATTTGCTAAATGGTACAAATAATTTCAGATTCCCTAATAAAAACAAGTAGTATATGTACTTTTACTACTACTTCAGATGTATTTAGTGAATAACTCTTACTTTGATTACAAACCAAGATTTTTACCTTATTTAATCGAACAGATGATTCGCAAGAGGAGATTTAAATCTACAAGCGAAAAAATTTACAACATGCAAATCTACTTGACTTACAGGTGTCTGTAGGAGGTGATAATCACTTCCATCCGGTATTCCATTTGCCCTCTTTTCTCGGTAAAAAATGTGTCACAGTAAATGAAGTCGTTCTTTTTGTCTCAAATTCATAGCTTGACATAAATTTTATTTGTGCTATTTTTTATATATACCTCAAAGGTGCATATGCATACAACCCGCTCGGTGATTAGTGGTTAAGAATAATTCATAAAAAAATCCTATGATGAATTATTCATCATAAGATTTTTTTATTTTTGATTTAAACAGGTTTTTTGTTTCTATCGAAGACTTCAAGAATATAAACTAGCGAAAAATTGTATACATTACAATATTTTAAGGTCAATACATATATATTACAATCAAAAGGTTTATTAAATTTTATAACTTATATTTATAAAAATATATTAGAACAAAAGTTTCTACATAACGGTTAGTTTGCTGTTTGTGTTCACCAAGTTTAATAACAGTATTTTTTCCACAATGTTTATAAAAAATGTAATCAGCGGAATAGCAAATATAAAAATAAGATTTTTTTATTGTCCTATTTCTTTATTTTATTTTGCTTCTTAGTGGTAAAAATATTCAAGAAAATCCAATACATTTACGTTAAAAATATCAGGAACCCAGCTTTTTGCGTGGCCTCGTGCTATACTCACGCCCACATAGCAGTTATGTGGAAGTAATGAGTTAGTCCAGAAAAAGCTTATCCTGCAACAAAGAGGGAGCAAATCGTCTGTGTTTAAGGTTACAACCATAGTAATAGACTTCGCAGTCACTTGGTGGTTTTATAGCCTATGTTATAGTTTAGTATACCTACATAACATTATCGACATTAATATTATAAGGAGGAAAAATTCTAATGATTGTTTATCACGTTTTAAGCTTCTTTTGAATCCCTACAGGACGCAATATAAGTTAAACTCACCAAGACAAAATCGTACCTAGGACGCTAGTACTAGATCACTATCATCATCTTATCAACCATGGGAAGTCCACTGCTGGATATAGGCCTTCTCAAGAGAGGGAGAAAAGGAATTTGCCCATAATTGCTGCGCTGGGTATGCGTGTTGGCAATCGCAGAGCGTCGCTTTTGCAATGGGGATGCTGCTGCCCATCTCCGCCCTGTGCATTTTAGCTACACTTTTTCGGATGAATATTAATAATAATAAAAAATAATAGTCGTCTTACGACACCTGGTTCAAGGTAGTTACTATTCTATTTGCTTAGTCTACTAGTACTAGATATACGATCTAAATCTTCGTTAAATGTTTTGATAATTTTTATTTTATTTTTAGATGTTTTGGTTCTTATACTAGGTACATTAAATATTAATATTAGATTTTGGAGGATTTAAATTTCTCCGTGGTCAATAAACATAGTGTAGATAGTAATTGTGAGCTATTCTCTGTATTATACCAAGAATCTTATTCAAATTTTACATCGCGCTTAAAACATTTATTGGTAGTCTATATATACTAAAACCCGACATCATCGGTCAGGCTGTAGGTCATAAGGTCATGATTTAAGGACTCCCGGAGTAGAATCAGCTCTTTTCGCGGACAACATAGCGCACTTTGGTATCAATGGGCTTTTTGTTACTAGGCGCCTGCAATACCCAAGCAATTATATCCAGAAGTAGTTTCTAGAAAAGTACAGCTATATACTCTCAGAATCCACTGAACTCTACACAATCCCTTACGCGAAAAATAAGCGCAATTTACCTTTTCAACTGACCCTTGGCTGAGCTGATCAAATACATAGGAGTCATCGACGCTGAAGCAAGCGATGCACCACAGTACAGGCGAAGCGAAGCGCGGTTCTACACTGAAATCTCAATCTCCTTTCAACTCGTAAGTTCACAATTGAGGCGTCTCGTTGCTAACTTAACAAGGCGCGACACTCTAAGCCTCTAGCGAATCAGACTGCTTTTACATTGAGAAAAATGTGAACTTTCACAACTATTGTAAAACGTCTGAGATATTCAGCATTATGCTGTGGGGTACCGACAGAGTAGAATAGTACCTCCCTCAGTACCAGGTGTCGTGAGCGGCGATTGATGTACTAAAATCGACAGATGGTGGTATATCCACCCGTTACAGCGCAACCCGAATTAAACAGGGTGGGAATGGGCAGCAGCATCCCTGTCGCGTAGCAATTATGGGCAAAATTTTCCTCTTCCTGGGGAGGCCGCTCTCCAAAGTGGACGACCGACGGCTACTGTGATGATGTTCCAGCATAATGACAATCACGAGAACAGTAACTCAGGACTCTGACTACTTGGCTTAATGTTAGATCTTACCTTTGCTCATTATTAGTAACTGCGAACCACCGCTAGAGTGACTGAGTATTAACAACAGCTACAACTTATACTGCAATTGTTAAGACTACATGAGCTTCTGGAAGTTATCATAAACGCGCAAGAACAAATTGAGTTATCGCAAATTATAGATTTGTCTATATTTAAACCTTTATGGAATTGTCTTCTTCAGAGAGTAAAATACTTTTTAATACTAAAATACTTCTATACGTCTGAACTCTCATATTGTCAGTAATACTTCAATATAGCGTATGTAACTTTAGTAAATAAGGTCCATATTCCATCTCAACTAATTGAATTTTCAACTTTATTTGCAACTGCTTACGCGGTATTGCACTGTCATTGTCGAAATGTAATATATGACTAAGAAATCGTTGTATATCCGCTCAGCTGATCACTCAAACCCGAATTAACTCATATCGGCAGTAACAAAAAAGATCCGTGCCTATATGGATTAAGGGTGACTTAATGCGTATTATACAGGACGTTTATTAAATACTTGATGAACGAGTTTAGCTCGTAATGTTTCCAATATTTATAATCACAAGTGACAGGGGATTTAAAATGATACGGTTTTTAATCTTATTTGCTTTAAAACGAAACACCTTTGATGGACAGCTCTAGTTTTAGATGCAGGTAGTTTTAAACGTTCCCTTTTGCTTGAGAGGCCGTGGACGACAATATCCACTGTTGGACATAGACCAGCTAATATGATGATGATCATGAGATACCTTATATTGTCATGATATGTATTCATTCTTTTTGACTTACAAGACTAAATAAATGTAGAAAAATTTTGTTATTCTGTTTTATGTATCTAATAATAATAATAATACTCTTTATTATACACAAGTCAAACAAATACACAAATATGTTGCCATATCGCATAGAATGATCTTCCAGGCAGTCTTTTGAGAAAAAGAGAAGGAAATAGTTAAGCAGTTTGGTGAATACCTTTGTAAGAAAAAATAATTAAGTACAAATATACATATATTTACACTACTCGCATATAAAAAATTACATAATAACAATTGTTCAAATAATACTACAGTGCAAATTTAAACAAAAGTTTAAATAATACTACAGAATTCATTATAATTTCAGGTAAACCTCCTCCCCTAACTTTTTAAATGGGAACAGGGATTTATCAAATCTGATTTTTAAGGGAAGTCATCTTATATATGTAGGCGATACATATAACATGTAACATATATCATCATCTTCATTACAACCCTTGAAAGACCACTATTGGACTCTCCGAGGAGAATTTTATGCATAACTATCGCACTGGGCCAGCGTCTCCGATGGGGATACTGCATCTGCACCCTGTGCATTTGAGTTACACCGTCTCAGATAGTTCTGGTACTTTAGTCGTCGAAATATCGTGATATCCTCGCCTGCATTCGTTAAGTTTAACTAAAAAGAAAAAGGGTTATTTCAGCTACTTTGATAAAAATTATCACCAAGGCATTAATCAAATTAGGTGTGTGGATATTTTATTTTTAACAAAATTTAATTAATTAACCTAACTTATTGGACTTCTATAGTTAGGCACTTTTAAATATGGTTGCTTTTAGAAATGCTTTTAAACACATTTTGATTAAAACACATTATTATGTATGTGCTCAATTAAATACTTAGTAGAGTATCTAACCTTTGCCATTTGAGTAAAGTATAATGAAACGAATTTCCATTGTCACATAAATTAATATCTAATTGCAAAGCTATGTAGTCTAATTTAGAGTGAATTGTTAAATCTATTTAATCGAAAATCTATCAATGCAATCATTAAGCCTGCCAATTAGTGGATCTGAATAATTAATGAGAAACTCAAATAGAGATGCAATATTGTATTTCAAAACGCCACGACTTCTACACTTTGATAGTACACAACAAAATAATAAGGAACGGTAAGAAAAGCTTTTCACATAATGTAAATATATTAAATGAGCAGCGTCATGCGGTTGCAACCACGTTAAGTTGTAGAATAAACCAAGTATCATTTAAGCCCCGCTGTTATTGGGCCCAGCATGTTAATGTTCTTAATATTATATTATTCTTTTAACTTTTCTCGATAAGTGGGCTATATAATACTGACTTTTATAAATTTTACAGTTCAGTGTATGCGTTGAGATACCAATAAGTAAGTGAATCAGTCAGCTCACCTTTATATATATGATATAACATTTTAATTAAATCACTTTGAAAATTAGAGAACTTTCATACTAATTTGCATACCCTTTCACGCCCGTAAGGGTTGATTTCGAAAATACATTTTACTTTCAATGCAGAACTGTCATACTAAATGCAATTAGAATAACTTCGATAACAACGAAATTGCGCCCCCGTTTTACCACCATAAAAGATGATTTTTCAAAAATTCTATCTTATTACTTCCTAACGTTATAAAAGAAACCCTTGAACAAAATGTATTTAGGCCCTGCGTACGTTACTAATATGCTGACTGACATTTCAATGTCAGTCGGCATATTAGTAAGCAACTCCTTTTATATATACGTAGAAGATAAGTATTTATTTTTTTATATTATGTAGTCAGCAAACAAGCATATGGTTCGATTGATGATAAACGTGACCGCAGCCCATAAACACTCGTGTCATCCCACAGATATCACAAGCGTGTCGCCAACCGTGTGCACTAAATATACAATGTGACATCCACTCAGTAATTTCACTGGCTCTTTCACCATTCAAACTGGAAGAAAGCAATGCGAACAAACTATTCGGTGATAGAAATAGGTGAGAGTGAGGTACCAATGACCTAATGTAATATTAGTAGTTTAAAAGTAGAAACTAATATTATGTATTCTTTTTAATCTATTCTCTTAAACATGTGAAACAACTGTCGGAACACAGTGATGCTCGCCCGCCCAGCGTTAAATTAATGAGCATGAATCCCCCAAAAAAGAAAATAATATCTTGGAAGCGTTTTTAAACTGGGCAGCGATAATTGCCATAGCATGAAAAAGGCAATATCTTAGTCACATCGATTAATCCGAGTCTACGTAATTACAAGTAGCTGGTGGGTAAAACATTTTTAAAACAGTAGAAGCAATTTGGTATTCACGTGAAACATCACAGCTTAGTCAAATCGCTCCACTTAAGAGATTTCATAACTGGTTTTTGGTATTATTTTCTTCCCGGGAACCATTTACATTTTCATCAAATCCCTTTTCTGCCATTAAATTACTAATCACCTTTACTTTTTATTTTATTATCCTACACAGTCCTTTCATTTTTCATTTTGAACTCTCTGTCTCGAACATACAGTTAGATTTTGTATGATTTACGAGGAGTCTATGAATTAAGACAATAAGTTAAATTATGATCCTAAATATGTAATCCCACTGACACTGAAGGATGATAATCCATTAATTTAAGCCGCTACATGTCGTAATTTAATTTTAGACTCGCTCTCTAGTGTGTATTATATAATTTATCTCTAGCCTAACTATTTAACAGATGAAATATATGAATTGAAAGCTGAGAATTGTGTTTGTTCAGTGTCTGGGTGTTAAATATATGTATTTATATAGTATGTTTGATTCCTCTGTTCTCTGGCGTCTGTAACACAAGTGCTTCAAACGACTTACCACGGAGTTAGGTCAATGTATAAGACGTTGTAGGAATTTATTATTATTATTAATCTCAAATTAAGTAGACATTAATTAGCATTTATGATTATATTCTCATTAGTCTTATTGAATACTAAAAGACAGTAATATTTAGGTAGTTTCTAGTTAAAGCGTTAATTCTATTCACAATTCTAAGAACGTTTAAGTCAATAACTTAAGTTCCAAGTCGTCGCCGTCGAAAGTAATTTGTATTTGTATGGAGTACTAGCTCCCAGCCCTAATTTACAAAATGAAACAAGTTTTTAATTGTTTCTACTGACGGGTTATTTATCTCTGCCTCTTTCATGAACTTCCAACCTTATTTTAAGGCTACTCGTTTAAGCTCAAGATGCTAGTAATAGTCCGAAAGCTTCAGAGTAATTATCATATCTAGAATTTAATATAAATAAGCTTTAAATTAAAGCAAAAAGGAGCAACCAGTAGTTATGGGTCATAAATAGATGACCCATCGACTACTGGTTGGATTTTTCTTATAAACTGTCACAGGTCAGATTTTTAATACTATTTGAGTTTGTTAGATCTTCTGTCTATTGTGTTTATATCTAAGGTAATTATTTTGAATTAAAATTCATTTAAAACCCAGCAATTTGAACAATGTTTTATTTTCTATTCTCCCATATTAAAGATTTTAGTTAATAGCTAGTCAAATTAAAGTAACATTTGCATTTTCCACTCATTTTATGACTCACTATGATGGAAAAGTTTAAAAACGAGAACTATGAGTATTTTTGTATTTTACCAATAAAGCTACAAATAATTCAATAAATATTTACTGAGCAACTCAGGTCATTACTTAACTTCCTTAAGTAAATCTTATACTACAAAAAGTAAAGATGAAAATATAGTAGTAAATTGTATAAAATGTTACTATAACTCCCAATTAACATTCTCACTTTGTTATGACACTTAATTAGTAATACTTGCGTAAAAAGGGAAATTATTATCCTACCAACAAACTTTTCTTGTAATAATAAAACGCTTTGGGATTACGCAACGAGTTCTCGGTCTAAAAAATAACAACTTGTAAGTAAACATTCATTTATTAGCTTATAGCTAATTAACTCAGAAGATAATCATTAGACTCCAACATTCGCTTGTTGATCCATTAGCTTAAGTCGATAATAGTTTAGTTATACACATTTTAGGTACCATAATCGGATACACAAAATGACCTATCTTGTAAACTATTAGACAAATGCTTTAAGTCGCTTTGAACAACCTACATCTCACCAAAATCAGTCAATCTTTAATTTAATCTCTAAACCTCTTCTAGTTTGGAATGTACTATTTAGCAACAGCAATGGTACGTTTGTTCGTAATAAAAATAACCAAAAAAAATCTGCATATTTGGGAAAATAACAAAAAATAAAAATAATAAAATACATGATAATATATACACCTCACGCAAAATTTATTTCTACCGCCAAATAGTAGTGTTTGCATTGCTGTGTTCCGGTTTGAAGTGTGAGAGAAGCAGTATAATTACTAATAATAAAAATAGTGACATAATATCTACAAGTCACGAGGTTGGCAACGCGCTAGTAATATCCTTGTAATATTACGCGCGTGTATAGAATGTCGTACGCTTACTATCACGCCGACTGAGTGCTTTTATGTTAACCTGGTATAATATGAAAAAAGGTAAATGCTATTTTAGACAATAATTTATGTCGATCCGTAAAATAGTTCCATGGTAATTGAGCAACTAACCCCAGGTGAACGTTCGCTTTTATACTTTTATTAAGATGTCTCATAAAAATGACAAGTGTCTACCTAAATACCTGCACTATAAATGTGACGTACACTATCAATAACCAAAAACTCCTTGAAAGTACTAACTTACTTCCTACAATATTGTAATTAAGTTATTTTAAGTTTATTTGAGGTACCGGCAAAGTAGAATAGTACCACCCTCTGTACCAGGTGTCGTAAGCGGCGACACCTGGTGGCGAAGGTACCAGAACCGACAGATGGCGGTACATCCATTCGAAACAGTGTAGCTCAGATGCACAGGGCGGGGATGGGCAGCAACATCCTCGTCACGAAAGCTGCGCTCTTCGATTGCCTGCACGCTTGCCCAGCGAGGCAATTATGGGCAATAAGCCTCCTTTCTTGGAGATGCCTATGTCCAGCAGTGGACTTTTAATAGTTGTTGTGATGAACATATTATCGCTCGATACTAATACAAAGTTACTATAAAAATATCCAGCTTGGAAGTTGCTAGACGTGGACTTTATGCCCTTACGCTACTGCCCTTAGTGCTAACATCTCCTACCTAGAGATGATAGTCATTCGAACTCAAATTCCTACACTTATATATATTTGATATAAATACGCCCATTACAAGCACTTTCAAATCGTTAATAAAATAAAAAGAATAACATTATTATCCTCTTAAAGGAATTATTGCAATTCACATTGAAAATACTGACAAACCGAGAGATTCTAAGAATAACCTAATATGTCATATAAATAGGCCAACTTCAAACTAGTCTTCCGATACCAGGTAAATCTTTTTTCAATGAAAACGAAGCTTGCTGTAGTTTCATAACGCAAACTACCAAAGTGAAATATGCAAAAAAACTAGTGGTGATAAACGTTCTGTCAACACTCGAAGGGTCGTTGTTAATAAATCCGCACCGTCGGTGTCAATGCTTACCAACTAGTCTTATAATGAATAGGTAAAGCAATTCAGTTTAATGCAGTTTTATCATTGACATAATCTTTAACGCTTTTAACGTATCTCTTGAGTTTGTTTAATAGTATGTTTTATATCATACTATGGATTTTATTGTAAAATCTTATTCAAATGCCCTTGTACATTGTTCACTTTTATACGCAGAAAGTTATTGCAATCTACATCATTACAAACCAATCATAATTAATGATTAAAATCTAAACACAAAAACTATAATAAGTTTAGCAAAATGAGTAATATCCGTTTCATAATACTGTGTTTAAATGACACCGCCTGCCATTTAAATATTGCTCGCGATCTGATACGGTGATTACATAAATGGGAGACCATTCCGAAACATCATTCAGTCAATGTATTTCCATCTGAATTCTTCATTTTGTGCCTCAGAGAACTTAAATTCACATTAAATTACTGCGCACTATTTTTAATATTGCAAATCGGAGAAATGTCAATCAGCAAAGGAAATTGGAAAAGCTGACGGAGGGAGCAAATCTAATATAAAGTGTAGGGAATGTCTAAAAGACGTCTGCAAATGGATGGCGAGGTAAATTTGTTACAAGCTTGTGACTAAGTAATGTTTTAAAGGCTTTATCTATTTTATTCGCATTCTGTTTCTGTTTTTTTTTTGACGGCGTCTTGCGTCTAGTGACTTTTGTAACACGCTTTGCATATTCTTTCAAGCACAATAAGACCTCCGTGACATGATTGAGTAAGTTAATTTTTCTCCTGTACGATAGTAAAATAAACGTAATGGCAGCCTGGACACACGTCGCCCTAACTCAAAGAATATGTATGTCAAGGCGAACGTGGATGATAAAGTGACAACGAAACTAGATATGACATTTTGTGGGCAAAGATGATGTTCAGTTTCGTTATTTATAAGTTGTGTTTGAAACAAAATTGATTTTAGCAACACCGATTGACAGGAACAATTGTAGGAGCGCAATTAGCAGAATCAAAGAAAAAGAGATAGAACTAATACATTTTTATTCCATCGTGTCAATGTTGCAATGAACCTTTGAATTCCTTGCTTAATAATTTCACGAATCCATTTGAAACAAGATGGTTATTTATATTGAGATCCAGTCTTGGTAATAAGAATCCATAATATAAAAATTACACTACGCATACTAGTAACCACTAATTCAGTACATTAGCAGCGTGACATGTGTCACAGTACAGACGGCAACCGCAAGTGTATTCCGCTCTCGTTAGCATTAACCAGCTCAATTGCCTCAATTAAGTCGGTGTAGCTTCACGCGTCTCGGTTATAGCCAAAGTATGTTTATATATTAATTCTTAATATTGGACGAAGAGCGTACTAACTCAATAATGGTATAACAATATCATTCTATTACACTAAATATAAATTTTATGACACAAAACATCTCATACACTGACCTGATTCCGAGATAAGCAGTTTAAAACACTTATGTTCCGGACATCAACTGATACAACTGAGGCACCAAAAATTTTTGTCAACAAACATTTTTTTTAATGTTTTGGGGGTTCTGTAGGTGCTGTAAGAAATGAATAAGGGAAATCAACCACAATAAAAGCGCAGTATCGCATTGGATGCAAACCACGGACAATTCATTTGGGAATCCTTGGGCCTTTTAGTGGGAATTTCAGCTATTTACAGAAGATATAATAATGATGACCTTTTTATTAATGCCATCTCTAAGTTCATGATGAAAAAATAGTAGTACATATCTAACTACCCTATCATATTTTCTTCATCTAAAAAGTAGCATGGAAAAAAAAATCGCCCTAATCATTAAGGTCACTAATTGTATTACAACTTTTTAGATTTTATTCTATCTCATTATGTTTTTTCCCCAGTCCACCTGCATGGGGAAATGCAGGTTCGAATCCCGCATAAAGCCTGAATTTTTTTTGTGAAATGTTATCTTTAATGTCACTAAATATCATCAAAGCTTTCACAAAGCACAATTGTTTTGATTGTGTTATATATATCCATGTATATACACCTTTATAAACCTTATATGGTTCTACATTTTCGAAGCTATGTGATAAATTAATCTTACGTTACAGATTGTGATATATGATGACAAGGTACTATGTTGGTATCTGAGAGGGGTTTGATCTTTCTAATAGTTCTATGTGGCGTGGTCTCTACCACTTATACATGCTACATACATACGCATACAACTACAACATCTACTGAGAGAGCTACGACGAAAACCGGGACACAACCTTGCAGAGGATTTTGTTTGTTGAAGAAAGTTATACTTTATACTATTCAGCAGTTGATGGATGATTAAGTAAATCAGAATTAATTTGTAACTCATAGCACATTCGAGGTGACTTAAAACTATGTACAATAACCTCAAAAGTAGATTCACTTTAAGTTAAAATAAATTGACAATCTATCAATATATGCTGAGGTGCCTATAAGAACAGGCTAGACCTAGTTTAGGTACTTTAGTATCAAAGTGTATTCTAGTTTAAGTTTCCTTTTGTTGTTGAATATAGTTATTATTATTATTATATAATACTATAATTTACAAGTAAGTTGGTTCTCCGCTGTATAGTCACCGACTAGTTAGACTAACATAATGAAGTATATTTAATAACAAAGTATCATTCAGACTACGATTTACTGTACCATGGAAGTTCTAATGAGACGTAAATCACAATATAAATGAAGATAGTAATTTTGCTTTTCATCATACACCGCTAGTGAGGTCTGAAACACGAAATTATATTTCACTGCCCATTTAGCACAACTTGAAATACTTGCCCTCAATCTAATAACAGTTAATGTAGTGCAAGCCATTTAGGTCGAATAAACGCTCAGATCTTTGATATAAAATATGTTGTTTGCCCATAATTGCTGTGCAAATAAAAGAAATATTGAACCTGACCTTTTTAACTATACGTTTTTATACCCACCGATGTTTAAAAATAAAATTACAAGTTGACGACATAATTACAGGCAACCAAATACATGCGTATATATGTATATTTGAGAATCAAAATCTAAATTAAATAAACTCAATGGTCATGAATATTTTCTTTTATTTTGCTGCCTTTATCGTATCGTATCGTATCGTATATATTGCAAATTAAATGCTTGTTATAACCTAATAGGATATTTAAACGATGATTTACTTATTTTACAGATACTTTGTTTTGGCCTAAATAGTTTAAAAATATTTATAAAACCTGTATATGCGTTTTTTAATTATTTTACTGAGACATTGAACAGATTTTATTAGTTGGGTATATACCACCGTCTATACATAAGCATTTTTAAAGGCACATCTTTCCTTTACGTGGCATCACCACGAAGTGTACCAGCTCCTTGAGGAATGATGACCTCTGAATGGGAGTAACATCGATCCCAAAGGGCGTCTCTAAGGCACCTCGAGTCGACTGGCCTTCGTTGGAGAGGAGAGATATTATTTTGAATTTGAGCTTGCCTTTATATAGTAAGCCCAATGGACGGATTCGTCAGAAAAAAAATGATAGAAGTATTATTTTACTAGTTTTCACTTTTTCTTTACTTGATGGCGTTAATGATGACATAAATGTCGTTTCCATTTATCCTCATTTTGATTAATCTATATGTAAGTAACCCTAAATTTTTTTAAAAAACAGTTTCAGCTGTTTTATTGATATAATGTCAGCTATTTGCTATGTAGCCATCTACAGTGCATCTCGAAAATTTGCTGACATATGGACTTCATTTTCTAAATCATATACATAAACTTCAATTCGTAAATCATCATCATCACATCAGTGGTAGAACGTCCACCGGTGGATACAGGCCTTCCAATAGGAACAGTTGTACATAGCCTGCACCCAAAGCGTCACAGAGTTCTATTCACATATCCGTCGTCTGCATCCATTCCAGAGCTTTACAGTCTATTGGCCTTTTATGAACATTTAATTTACTTTAATTTTTTTTTTAATTATTACCTACTTAAACGTTGTTGTTTTTATTTATTTATGCAATCATTACACAGCGTTTATATTATAATACAGTTTGTTTTTATTTACTTGTATAGATTCAGCGATTGAGTAAAGAATATAAAAGAGTAAACTCCTAAAGCATATTACTACGTTCAAAAATATTTAGGTTCTCCAAATCCCAGTTGAGAGCTCGATCTTAGATCACTAAGGCATTGAATTTAAAATGTACTTTCAATATCTCGTATCTCCCCTTTCACGAAATTTTTCTGATATTTTTAGAGTATTAAAATAAATGCTGTAAGCGCACAATTCAAAACTTGTAGTTAGACTATTTACTTCTACATAAATATATACATGAAAAGGACATCATAGTTCACATACTAAAAATACCTAAATATATCTAATACCTACCACGTTGTCAACCTTGTGACTTGAGGATATTATACCACCTCCACCACCGCCTCTCTCACCCTTCCGACTGGAACACTGCTATTTGACGGTAAAAATAGGTGAGAGTGAGGCAACAATGCAGGCGACCTTTTGTATAAAGTCTACCTCATATAATACGGATTTTTACAGTAAAATATAGATAGTACTTCAACCAAAACGTTTTATTTTTGAAGTATGATTGCTACTACATCGATACAGTGCAATGTTACCTATCTGCGTAAAATCGCAATCCTGTACTGAGTAGCTAGTGAAAAGGTAACAGCGCACGATCCCTGGAGAAATCACTGTTGAAGAATATGAACGTACATTGCGATGAAACCAATCTTAGTGCGCCAATTCCAATAATCCTGCGGTATAAAGTCAAGATAAGGACGTTATTTTGCAATGGCGTGAGATTTTAATTTATTCTGAAATACGATAACTAGAAATTTGTATCCGAAATACAGCAAGCTTAAGAAGCTACAAGTTTACTTGAGGCTGACCTCATACAGGCTGCTGTGAGGCCTACCATAACGCGGAGTGTTTGCTTGTTTGTCGACCTACTTATAAATAAAAAAGTATTTTTTTTCATAGAACGCGTTCCATTTTACTACAATAGACTTACTCTGAAACACATGTCAATATAGAATCACGGCCTATGTCTACGATACGAAATTTTTCTCGATATCCATACTTCCCGGTCACTGAAGTATATTTCTATGCATGAAACCAATTCGTGCTTTACGTTTCTTTAAACTTTATGACATCAAATATCTGTTAGAAAGAGCATCGATAAATTGCTCTAGGAGTGTTTTTTATAAATTACTAGCAACCCGTCCCAGCTTCGTTTAGTGCAATGAGGATAAAAAATGGTTATTGTAAGTTACCTCTAAGAGATACATATAAAAATGTTTGCAATAGTGTATTGCAAACATTGTTGTAGATTTGTGTAAGGTTTACAATACTATACATTATTTTGATCTATCTTGTCGGTTTCAGCCAGCGTTTGTGATTACAATGCAATTAAAAGCCGTTAAGCCGTAGTTTAGTTTTTCGTCTCTCACACAAGAAATGCGCGCGGTTTTTATATCAATTTCACACACACACACAAAAAGGAGGAGATTTGTAATATTTTTGGTCTCTGTTATATTGTGTCTATGTACAGGTGGTTTAGAATCTTGTTTCTAAGATATGTAAACGGGATATTATATTAAATAATTAATCTTTTATTTGTATAATACCTTTATAATATTTTGAAGGATGTCATACTTATTATTATACAATAAATATCATTTAATTACTTAATATAATTATTTGACGAATTGAAAGTTTAAATATTATATGTGAAACAACAAAAATTCTTAAATCCTTGGCCTCCAAGTTCCTACATCAACTCATTCATTGTTACAAAAGTGTACCTGTTTGATTTATATCTGAAACTTGTTTCTCTCTTTGTTACTTGGAATAATAGAAATACTTCTGAGGTCGACGGTAATATAAAACTTAAGTCTTTCATTGAAACTTTAGAGACATGATATAATAAAGCATTTTCGAACCACCAGCCTAAAATTTAGATGCCACGCTACTTTGTCTTTAGATATTTAAAACTACACAATTTTTTTTTTTATTTATTTAACTTTATTGCACAAAATGTTACAAAATGTACAAATGGCGGACTTAATGCCAGATGGCATTATCTCTCAGTCAACCATTACATAAAACAGAAAAAAACATATATATAGCGGTGCAGGCAATATATATACAAAATAAATAAACGTGGCATACATATTTGTTTAAATAAACGCAATAAATGCGTATGGTATAAAAATATATATATATATATATATATATATATATATATATATGTATATATATATAAATATAAATAACATACATCAGAAATAGGGTTATAAAGTCAGAGAAGCAGCATCAGTAAATAAAGAACGGATACAGCGTTTCAGGATAAATTTGTTTGGGGATTGCTTAATATTCAGCGGAAGCTCGTTCCAGAGTCGTATAGCTGTCACTGTAAAAGAGTTTGTCAAAAAACTAGAGTGATGAGAAGGAGTTAAGAGCGAAAGAGTATTAGGAGAATGGAGATTACGTTCGTGAGAGGAAGATAGGAATTGGAATCTGTCCTTTAAGTAAATTGGTGCGTACGGATCAAAATAGTATGGTTAGAACTCGAATTTTGCGACGTTCTCGAATAGGAACCAATTATCTCTTTAAAGAATATTGGAAATAAGGTGTATGTTTTGTTTTGGTTTGCCCGTCTTTCAAACTTTATTCACTAGCGGAGCCCACAATTTCTTCCGCTTTTATCTGAGAAATAAAGCAGCCAAGTGAAGTCCTTATAAAATCATGGCTACATGCCCGATGGCGCAGTTGGTAGTGATCCTTTCTAGTGCGCCAAAGGTCGTGAATTCAATACCCACCAACGATAAATATTTGTATTTGTTCCATGTCTGGGTGCTACTTATAAAAATATAAGTTTAATATATATCATTTCTTTGTTTTTTGTTATCCGTAACATAAGTTCTTTGAGCTACTTATCTTAGAGTCAAATCAACGTATGAGATGTCGAGTAAATTATTATTATTATCAGTTATCTGGCGGTAAAGGTCACGTTCAAATTGGTTCAGTCGGTTCATACATTAATTAGAACAAACAGTCAGAGATTTTTTTAGTTGCATACTTTCAAAGGCTATAGTCATCATACGGGACGGGACGGGAATGTTGCTGCCCTCCTCGCCCTGAGCATTTGAGTACCTTAGTCACCTCTTACGACAACTTGTGCAGTAAGAGGTACTATTCTACTCTGCCGGTAGCTCCCGGCACATAGTGAAAAGCTGTAAATTTTAATTTCATTTATATAACAAATTCAAATGTAACTCATTATATCTGGCATGTCAAGCTAATTTTTCACGTTTAAACGTTAAATAAAAGTAAAATCCATAAAGACTAAGACACGGGGAAAATCTAGTTAATAATATTCATAGAGAAAGATATTGTGAACCGAAGACTAAAAATAAAGGTCCCCATATAGTGTACGATTTGTCTGTTTACGTTGGCGTACAACCGATCGTAACGGCCAATCGTTCGGTATGTAATCGGCAATAAATCGCCATGATTTCCTCAAACATCTATCGTAAAAACAAATAGAACCCTTAGAAGAGCAAAAAATAGCGTTCGTAACTCTACATTTTATTAAAGTTGAGGCCCAATATTGACCTTAGGGGCGTAGTTACAGGCAGAGTAGTATAGCATCTCCCTCTGTACCAGGTGTCGTGAAACGAGGTGATTGTGTTATCCGAACCGATAGATGGCGCTATATCCACCCAAAACGGCGTATAGCTCAAATGCAATAGGGTGGAGAAAGATATCATGCATTAACGCCGATGTTCAGTATATACGCTCTGCGATTACCACCACGCCTACCCAACGGAGCACTTTTGAGCATGATAGGGAGTGCCTTTCTTGAGAAGGCTTTTATCCTGCAGTGGAAGTTTTACAACTGTTACAAAAAATATATGTTAACTGTTTATAACCAGTTTGTTTATTTCGTTTTGTCGATTAAATCTGTCAATGTTCTATTGTTTTCATGTAAATATGTATTTTGAAGCCACATTTTAGTAATAAAAACCCAACTGTTCGGAACATTAATGAAGTACCGTCAACTTAAACTTAGAGTTAGAAAATTAGTACTAATGACTGCCAAGTGGTAGCAAGAGGTGAGGAAAGCATGCAGGTTTGAGCCCCGTTTGAAACTAAAATGTGATAATTTTTTTAGCTTAAAATTGCTTTTTTAGGTTAGGTAAGAGTAAGATAGGTTGTAATATTAGATTCTAATATTGTTTTAATTCTGTTTGCGCTATAGGTAGTCAAACCGTTAAACTTGTTTTAATTCGGGATTTTCAAGACGCTATATGTTGAAACATAAACTGTGTTATACATACTATATATTCACAAGTATGTATATATATTCAATTTTACGTATTATAAGGTTGGTCTAACATAAAAATAATTTTATAAAAATAAGCATTGAGCCGCGAAAAGATATTGAATAATTTTCAACTCGACCAAACACGAGCTTCGTCGAAGGACACGGGACAAAAATTTGCGCGTGGAAGATGTCACACGCTGACTGGTGCCTGATTTAAATTAAATATACATTTGAGGAGGCAACTCAAAGTCACAAATCTTTTACATACATATTTAAGTGCATGAACCTTTTTTTATCTTTTCTATTAAACCAAGTTGCAAAAAAGCATTCAATCCGTGTGATAGTAAACGTAACTGCAGCCTATTGACGCACATAATTTCACAGAAATATCACTAGTTCACAGGGTTGGCGACACGATAATGATATTCTCTTGATGATATGAGCGTCTATAGGCTGTAGTCACGTTTTCCATCAAGCGATCCGTACGCTTGTTTGGTGACTTCATAATATAAAAAATAACGCGTTGCCAACCTTGCGAAATGAAAATTTTATGTCGCATTACCCAGTAATTTCACTGCCTCTCGCACCCTTCAAATTGGAGCAAAGCAATGTGAACACTGCTATTTGGCGGTAGAAATAAGTGAGAGTGAGGTACCAATGCAGAAGACCTTTTGTAGAGGTCTACCTTATTTTTTTGAATATACATTTGAGAAGGCAACTGAAAGTCACAACTGTGGCATCCGAGAAATACAAATTTTGGTTAACTACTTGTGAACTCTTGTCGTTCTCGATACAATGGTGTATGTAGAGATAAGTGAATCGCCAAGTAGCTCACTCACTTTCAAAATTCCAATCTTGGTCTTCTCACATTACACTAGTACTAATGCACGACCAAGTTTTCTATCTATATATAATAAAGGAGAAGCTAAATGACAGTCTGACATATCAACACAGGGCCTAATAAACTCAAAGTTTGCACAGGGATTCTTTTTATAACGTAGAGAAGCAAGCAAGCAGGCAAAAAAGTTTTTTTTTTATATTATCATCATAGTTGCTGTAGATCGCCCAGTGCTCGACAAAGGCCTTGTATTTGGGTGAATATCTCGCTATCTGTCTTTCACGATAACTCAATCGCTTCTTACGACACCTAGTACAGAGCGAAGTACTATTCAACTTCTTTTCTAGGAGGTACCCCACGGCTATTTTTTTATTGTGCCCTAACTTGTTGGCGTTATTTTTGCACTAACAAGTGTAATAGTTACGTAGAGCATAACTTCATGACGGGGATACTGATGATGCCCATCCCCACCCTATTATATTAGAGCTACTCTAAACGTACCATGTATACCACTCTTTTGGCTCGTACAGAGAGAAGTAATATTTTCTTACTATTCTTATAATTTTACCTCCATTCAGACTTTTAAACTTTTTTCTTAAAGCGTTTAAAATTTTATTATGAATAATGTAGGTATCCCACAGATGAACATTTATATTGCTCTATTTATATATGTGTAGGAAGCGTTGCTTTCATTAAAGACATTATACAGCGATTATATAATTAAGAGCTTCTTTATTTCTAACCCAGCAGCTGCGCAATGTAATGCACCAACAAAAAAAATATCGTTGTTCTTATCACCACTTAATACTGAACAATGAACAATTGTTTAAGAAAACCAAACAGTATATAATACACACAGGGCAGGTAAATGGAAACATTTCTTTTCAGGCTTTTATCAAAAGGAAAACATTGAGTGACAGTACAATTGTAACTGTTCTGTGTACCATTACTTGGTCGTGTGGTAATAATGATTTAGTAGTGACAGGCTAACAGTGATACTTTTAAATTCAAAATGGACAGTAAGTGATTTCTGTACTCATTTTAAAGTCACATTATAATTATAAAGAAATTGTCATTAAGAAATACTCTTTTGATGTTATAAAGAGATACTTCTTACACTTTTGTAATTCGCGTAATATAAATTTCAGGTCACGATGATTGAACCTCTAAACTCCAGAACTCTATTTTAATATTTTTTGGCTTACAATCAACAGTTTGATCCAATTTAAGAGATAAAATATTTTATATGTAAATTTTCGGTGGCATTTTTTTATGACAATCATCAGATAGTTTAAAGACAGAACAATATTTGGGTCAGCTAGTATTACACACGCTTCAACTTATTTTTAACAAATAATATATGACTTATTTTATGTCTTTTTGAAAACGCGGTAAATTTTACTTTTTTTTCGATAGTGATTGTAACTCCCAAATGTAATCCTAATCTAAAACGATTTATTTGATAAAATTTAAAAAATTAAACAAGCAACATTTTAAATTCCTTAAAAGTGTAGTGTTATTCTGAGAAGTTAACGACTAAAACTATCTATGCTTTTGTTAAAAATCCTTATAGTATTGTGTGCCAGTGTGGAACAGAATTGGTGTGATCTTACCAAAACTAACTGGAAGAAAGAAACTCTAAAATAATTAATTTACATACTTTCATATAAATTTATTAAAAAAGGTACATGAAAAACGATACTAGAAAATCTTAAAAAACATATTTATTTCTAAGATTCCCCAAAATATTTTTAAAATTTTGCCTCGTCAAAGAAAAACAGGAAACTGGAGTAAACATGATTAAATTCATCCCCCTTTTGACAAATACTTCGTAGAACATTCAAAATATTGCGATTAGAAAAAAACTCGTAAGAAGTCAATGCCTCCACAAAATGTAAACAAATCCAAAACGTATTTCATTTGAACTCCATTCGAGCATAAATAAATCGGGACAATGTTTTACAAAGCGAGAACGGTTTAGGCATTTGCAACAAACGAATATTTCTAGCGAACAGCGAAAAGAGATTACTTTCTTTAATAAATACAAATTATTTCAATTTGATGCATCTCTTTGTCCAAATAAATAAGGTACTTGTTATAAAAATCATTACTAAATTTATGACAATCTTTAATATTATTGAAATGGATTTTTCCACAAATCCATCGAATCTATATTTTTATCTTTCTGCGCATAGTATATATGTTAAATAAAGCTAGGTAAAGTTATCCTGTACACCAATTCAAGTCATGTTACACGTCTCAAGGAAAAATGTAAAATAAGTTATTAGTTGTAAATCTACTATTTTTATTTACTAAATTACTGTTTTAACGAAATTTTATAAAGCAGCAGTTTATTTTTTGTATTGATTGTAAAGGCTGCAAGTGATGTAATAAACATCGTGATATAAATGTTTTGATTATGTGTTGGTAATTATGTCAAATTACTTTTTAATTTGCGCAAATATGTCGTGTTGACTATTTCAGAAATACTCATCTTGACAATTTTTTCAAGTATATTATGCGTAAATGGCGTCCACAAATTCTTCTCGCAAAGCCTCGATTCGGAGCCTACAATATCGATTCTGTATGCCCGCGACAAAAAAAGTGACAAAATCACCAACGAATGCCTCACCGAGATGTACCCCCGGAACCTTTACAAGTACCCACTTCGTATCGAAAGGAACGATATCCCTTGCATAATTCATTGTGTACTCAAGAAATTCGGTATCATGACCAACGATGGAATCATCAATATCAAAAACTACTATAGAAGGGTGCAGGCTATACATCGATACGATCCGAGGATTCTCATCTCTGATGTGGGAGAGACGTGCGCCCAGAACATTAATGGCATGAATTTGGATCACGATGTTTGCAAAAAAGCCAAAGTTTTCAATGACTGTACTCAACTGTACGCAATCGCTTTCACTGAAACCGAAGAATGGTAGATCATAAGTACTTTTTTATATTTTTCCACGAATTATATATTAATAATATGTACCGTTTCTTTCATTTACACAAATTGGGATATGACTGTGGCTTATCATTGCTAATATTTATTTGAAGAATGATTATTTGAGTCTTCATACATCAAGTGGTAAATGTGTAAATAAATTTACACAACATCACGTACTTTGATCTGACTCCGATATAAGTAGCTTAAAGCACTTGTGTTACGGATATCGGCCAAGTAAAGAAGTAGAAATACGATACTTAAATACGTATATTTAATAGCTAGAATATACTATTCTGATATTTATTCGCGATAACTACTCATATATAACTACTTTTCTAAAGGCTTTAAAACGCGGTTTAATCAAACTTTTTAACATTTAACAACAACTTTATTTTACATTTTTTGTTTGACGGTTTGGTCACAGTTACTTATTAATTATAACTTTTAAATCCTGACACACCTTTTTGTCAAATTTGTGAACGAAAAGTCGGACAAAAAAAATAATAAAGTTAAATAAACTGCCATTAGAAAAGTATTTTTATTAAGACCCAGAACATACAAAAATTTTCATCGCATTCTAGGTAGGAAACGAAACTACAACGTTTGGCGCACAAGCATGCGCCATCAGGGCTTCATCAATAAAAGTTGATAGTTGATAGTAAATCGAACCCTATACCGTATCTACAGATTTTGATATCACCAGTTTAATTATAATCGCAAATTTAGAGACGTAGGTATAACCATGAAAAAGAAAAAATGCTACCCTTGAACTGTTACTTCATTCAATGAGGCAGGGGCTCTTTGAATGTTAATATCTTTCCCGAGAATTCTTGATTACCCACACTATTCACGCATAAAATGAATATCTCTGCATTTCAAAGCGTTCGTTAGATTTTTCATTTAGTACAAAATTCTCTTTGAATATTTCATGGGGGTATCAGTAATACCGTGACTCCTTAGTAACCTAATGCCAGCAAAGGCTTTGACTGATCATGAATATTTAGAACGAACGTGCGAGCCTTCCACCTTCATTTAATACTACACTTTGGAGTTTCTAAGCTAAACAAAACTTTGGCTCAATGAAATTTCTATGTAGGTATAATGTAAATGTTTCAAGTAATACGTGACATAAAGCCTTAGTAATATACTGTATTAGTTACGTTCGGATTTGAAAAATAAAAATGCCGCTCTAAATGTTTAAGCTCTTAACTTTTCGTAAATTTGTAAATTACAGTGGAACTTATATGGTGGTTAATCATCGTCATGATCATCATATCAGCTTTTGAATCATCATGTCCACTGCTGAACATAAGTCTCCACAAGAAAGGAGGAATTTCGCCCATAATTGCCGCACTGGGCAAACGTGTTGGTGGTTAATAAAGAATATTGATTTATGAATATTGCAGTATCTAGAAAGCTGGGCCAAATTTCCAACAAAGAGAAAAAAATATCTTTGATAAAAATAAAATTTGAGTTGAGATATGTAGAATTAAATACGTTACTGTCATATCACAGCTGTAGCACATTCATTATTGAATACAAGATCTATAATAATTAAGATAATGACATTTAAAACATGTAAAAACGTCAAGTGATTTAATCAGACGCATTACAGGCGCTTTTTAATCAACAAAATTTATATTAATATAATGTTACTTAAAAATGTGTTCAAATAACTGACATAATGACATTCAAAAATTGTAATAAATGTAGAAGTCACTTAATCAGACGCATTACAGGCGCTATTTAATCAAGAATATTTGTATAAATAATATTGTTTTACTAAAAATTGTATTAAAATATAAGCCCGTAGAGTCTTGAGGTTCTGGAATGTAGACAGCGCACCGGTTTCCCAACGTAGGACGTCCACCAACATGATAGATTGACAATCTGCTTGGAATCGCAAGATCGTTGCAGGCCGCATACAACCGGTCCTATTGGAAATCACTCGAGGTTAGACGCTGGAGCTGCTGGACATCTTGTGGTTGAAATTATGATGATAACCAGACTTTAGAGTCGTTAGAGTCCTATGGACAAATCGGACAAGACAACATGTTACATCACTATAATCTAAAGAGATAATTAATATTTTAATTAAATTTTGCAATAGTAATGAAACGGTTTATTGTGCCTCAAATAAAAATCATACTTTTTTGTGGTCATTATAATCATTTACAATCATTATATTTCTTTAAACGTTTTTTTATCATAAAACTTTATTACTACGAAAGAATCTAATAAAAGACAGTTATTATTTTTTCTCTAATAACATAATTTCTATGAATTTTTATTAAACTTACTAACTTATTATTCATAATTTTGTTTTTCATATTAGTTTCCACAGTGACAGACATTTATCATAATTTTCTTATTAATAATAATTACGCCTTCCTCAGTAAATATTTGAACATATAATATTGTTTTGCATAGGGATAACTACTAAAAATAATTATTCCGAAATACAAATGTATAAATATTAGAATCATGAATTATAAGAGTTGGTATGAAAAAATATATAAAAATAAATATTTTATATATTAAATGATGACGTACGATCATTAGTACTAAATGTATTTTCAGATAAATATTATCTTTAATACAAATCAAAATTCAGTAGTTATGCATAAAGTACCTCCAATATTAAGTAAAATGAAATACCTGCGGAGTAGAATAGTGCTTTCCTCTGCACTAGGTGTAAGAGGAATAATATAGTAAGAGACGTCTGAGGTACCGATAATGACAGATGGCGGTATATCCATCCGAAACAGCGCAGTTTAAATACAACAGGGCGGGGATAAGCAGCATCGATATGATAAGGACTTGTGCATTTGTGCAACTGCAATTAGACATATACGTATTGAGAAATTTGATCCATCAACAATTTACTTGTGTTGTTCCAGAATCAATCGCCTTCATAGTACTTCTGGTGCCAATCGTTACACATGCTCGGATCTCTGTCATGTACGCCCACGACAAACTCAGCGACCTAGTGGCAGAACAGTGCTTCAACGAGATGTTTCCGAAGAGGCACGTCGTGATTCAAGAGTCTGACGAGCCTTGCATCATTTTCTGCGTGCTGAAAAAAATCGGCATCATGACTGTTTCTGGGATGATTAATATGGAAGTGTTTAGGTAGTTTAGTTAATTGTTATTTATATTTCTTCATATTCATTTTATTTTTTACACATTTAAAAGGCTGACTGCCATTTTCCCATGCGTATTAGATAGAAAATACACCAATATGAAAATGTGAACAAATCGTGCTAAAATTTGACATTTGAAATTTGAAGATTAAAGAGATCTTCTTAAAAACCACGCCGAACAGAAAATTTAAAAACTGCGATTTTGTAATTTTTGGTGTAGTTTAATAAATTAATATTATTTTAGCCGTCAAAAAGAAATTTTATTTTGAGTAGTAAACGCATAAATGTTACAAAATATTTAAATTGTGTAGGTTATGATATTCAGGCTTAAGATCACTTAAACCAATCATAGTTTTGCCAATATTTAAAAACTAAAGAATCTTTATAAGCAGAATATTTTCCGTATTCAGTCATACCTATTATTGATTTTGAAGAAATATCAGCATTTTTATATGTTATAAGTAGCTTGATTAGAATGACAGATGTCATTGTAGTAGCGCTGCACGATGCTTATTATTGCCATTATGACCACCATAGTTTATTTATTATTAATATAGTTTACAGCAAAGGTTTTCACATTAAAGTCATGTTTTATAAAGTTAAAAAGTATAAAGTATAAAGCTTTAAAAACACGTTATTTGCCAGCAGTCATTCTAAAGTCAATATTTATTCGAAGGACTAAAAGTAAGACCTATTTCAGGAAACGAATGCAAACAGCACACAGGCTGGATCAAAGGACTCTATCAGGCGACTTCGGGAATTCATGCTTGGAGACGGCTGAAGCAACACCGCACAAACAGGACGTCTGCAAAAAAGCCAAGGTGTTCAACGACTGTACGCATTTATACAGAATGTTGTTATAAATAAAATTATGTTATTAACCAATAAAAGCCCTGATAATTTGTCAAGAAATACCTGTCACCGTCACTGTGACACTGTCAATACAGCTAATTGTATTATCCCATTTAAACTTTATTCCTTTATATGAAAAAATTTCGTGTCACGATGTTTTTCCGGAATTTTTTTTAAATTACTGGAACCGATTTTGATCAATGTTAGCTTATATATATATAAGCTAACATTGATCAAAATATATCCACGATATATTCACCCGAAACAGCGAAACAGTAAAGCTCAAAATCACAGGGTGGGTGATAGGCAACAACATCATGTCGCGAAAGCTATGCCCTGCGATTGCAAACACGCTTTAACAGCGTGGCAATTATGGTCAAACTCCCCTTTTCTTGGGAAAGTCTATCCCCAATGGTTTGTATAGTGATATGATGAATATTTTTTCAAGATAAACACTTAAGTATAATTAACAAAGGTCAACTTCTGTCGGGGTTGCTAGTACCTCGTAATGTCACTGTATGTCGTCACGAGACAGTTGCATGCGCCTTCTGTAGAAGCTGCTTTCATGATCATTATTTCTAAACTCTTTTATACTCGCGTTTGTTAGGTAAATGCGATAACACGAAATATGCACGGCGCTTAAATATGGCATTATTTATTTTATCCAGTTGATCCAACGTATTCATATTTGTTGTATGCATAATTTTGTCTATACATATGTATAATTAAAAATAAATTTTAAAGCCTCATGCAAAATGCGTATGAAATTATATACGGTTCTTACAGAAAAAATGAAATTCTATCTGTCTTTTTGCTCGGGCTAATATCAGAAGCGGCTAAGCCGATTGTAACGAAACTTTTACTGGTAGAACGTGTTACATCATGGATCTACGCGGATGAAATCGCGGGGAACTACTAGTAGTCATATTTTCAATACAAATGTGAGAAGAAAAATTTCATTAACGTGGGTAGGATAGTTGAGATACTAGTTTGGTAGGTCAAGCAGTACCTCTTTATGTCGGCAGTTTGTTAATAAAGTAATGAGGATTGGCTAAAAATTACATATGTATTATATATTTATTGATGTTATTTCTCCAAAACTATTTAATGCTACTTTGGAAAATGCCTTTAAGCTCCTGGAATGCCAAGGAGTTGGCATCAACATAGACGGCGAATACATCACTCACCTTCGATTTGCCGACGATATTGTGGTCATAGCAGAATCGACGGAAGATTTAAGCACAATGCTTAAAGACCGCAACCAAGTTTTTCAACAGGTTCTTAAAATAAAAATGGAGAAGACTAAAGCAATGTGTAATGCCCATGTTGTACCCACCCCAGTCTTAGTTGAGAGCTCGCTTGTTGAAGTTTGTGATTCGTATGTTTACCTAGGACAAATAGTCCAATTAGGTAAGTCCAACTTCAAGAAAGAGGTCAATCGCCGAATCCAGCTCGAGTGGGCAGCGTTCGGAAAACTGCGAAACATCTTATCGTCGACCATAGTGCCTCAAGTTAAAAGTTTTCGACCAATGTCTCTTACCAGCGATGACCTATAACAGCAAAATGTGGTCTTACCATTTGGCCTTACTTGCCAACTGAAAGTAGCTCAACGAGATACGGAAAGGGCAATGCTCGGTGTCTCTCTGCGCGCTCGATGCAGGAATGAGGAGATTTGTAACAAAACCAAAGTTCGCCGACATTACCCGGCGGGTAAATAAGTTGAAGTGGCAGGGCTGGGCATTTGGTACGCAGAACCGACAGCCGATGGAGTCGTAAGGTTCTGAAATGGAGACCATGTAGCGGCAAACGCAGCGTAAGCCGTTCACCTGCAAGATGGACGATCAGACTAAAACCGAAGTATCACGGACACAGGCCGCATACAACCGGTCCTATTGGAGATTACTTGGGGCCTATATCTAGCAGTGGGCGTCTTATGACTATAGATTGTTTATCAAAAACAAAACAACAAACCAAATAAACAAAATTACTACCCTGTACTTATTTAGTTTTTTTATATACCGAAAGATAACACTTGTGATTTGCCATTTAAAATCCTGTAAATTCTCAGCTCACCTGCACAACGATTCTATTAAAGTGACAAACATTTTACAAATCACTTAAGGTTGTAGAAATCTGGTAGCGTCGAGATCTCCACAAACAAGCCTGTCGTTGACAAATAATTCCGTCGACTCCACCCCGCAACCGTGGCAAGTATTCGCTTCTAAAGTTTTGCAGCGTTCGTTCTATTAAAACTTCAAACACATGATTTTTAGACGAAGTTATTTTTAGATTTTTATATTTGTTTTAAACTTTTTAAATTATCATCATTATAACAGCCATTGAAAGCTACTGCTGGACATAAGCCTCCCTAAGAAAGGGGGAATTTTGCCCAGAATTGCCGCGCTTGGCAAGCGTGAAGGCAATCGCAGAGCGCAGCTTTCGCGATGAGGATGCTGCTGCCCATCCCTGCCTTGTCCATTTGAGCTGCCCTGTTCTGGATGGATATCCCGCCATCTGTCGGTTCTGGTATTTTAGTCGCCTCTTACGACACCTAGTGCAGTGGGAAGTACTATTCTACTTTGCCGGCACCTCACGGCACTACTTTTAACTATTGTTACTTGTATTATAATGTATTATTTAAACTACTTAGTACTAGTACTTTTGCTGGACTGGCAACTGTCGTTTCTGGTCTCTTAGTCACCGGAACTAATCTACTCTACCTGTACCCTTGGATAAAATTTTCTGAACGATTAACTTATGACCCCGGTACAGTTCCAGCGGAATTTGAAATATGTCTCCTTCAATAAAAAAAATTCTCTTGATACGTAGTCGTCAAAGAATCAAGTCATACATTGCTGAGTGCAAACGTGTAATCCACATCAAAGCATTTCATTCCCGGATCAGTATCATTCGACGCGTAAGTATTAGCTGATTTTATTTTCTCGTCGAAGAAGAACGCGGGATTCCTTTTGATGCCATCTTTATTGATGTCAGGGTTGATTAGGAAATATCAAAACTTGTCTTACTCCACTTATGTGTATATTTATAGCTCTAGCGCAGTGTGTGTATGGACTTCAATAGCCATTTATAGTTGACCTCTTATAAATGGTCGTCTGTATTGATACCTCACACTCACCTATCTCTACCGCCATATAGCAGTGTTTGCATTGCTGTGTTCCGGTTTGAAGAATGACAGACGCAGTGAAATGACTGGTTAAATATGACATTGTATTTTCAGTTTACAAGATTGACGACTTACTAGTTATATCTTTCTGATACGAGTGTCTATAGACTACGATAGCGCAGAAGGTAGTGATCCTATCTTGGACGTCAAGGGTCGTGGGTTCGTTTATGCTCGTACTTGGGGCCTACGACCATAATCGAACCATAAAAATAAGTGTTTGTTCTGTTTCTAGGTGTTAATATGTGTTTAAGTATTATATTTATAATTTCTATGCTGTTTGATGTCCTTAACACAAGTGATTTAAGCGACTCATCTCAAAATCAGGTCAATGTATAAGATTTCGAAAGATTTCGTTTTTTTTAATTATAGGTAACCTTTCATGATAGCACGAAGTTGGGAACCTGCAATTGATATCGTTGTGATAATTCTAACGTTTATATGTCAGGTTGAAGATGGCGAAAGCTGTAGAATAGTTTGCTACCGCAGTGATATATAAATTTTTGAAGAAATATTATTTCGGTTTGGTCATCTGATATAAATGAATGAAAGTAGAAATCTAAATGATATTATTAAATGAAATATACTGAATTATATTATAAAGATCATATTTACAAAATAAAATGTCCCAGGTGTCAGTTTTAAATGCATATTATTGGTGGGACTGCAATACCTTAATGGCACCGAGACCTCAGTAGACATGACACTTTGTTCTTAAGTTCCTTTTGTACTGACAATTCTGCACCATTTCTGTTTTAGTTAACTACCTACAAACACTCTCCATGTCATATTTTCACAAGTTTGAAGCACTGGGTAAAGAATCAAAATTTACTTGATAACGATTTAGAAGTTGTTGTACATTCATTAAAAAATGCCGAATTTTGTATTAAACATACAGTAGACGCCTTATACACGAGTAAATGTTATCTTTTTTTTTCTAGGAAATGTTATCTTTAATATCAATGATATCTGTAAAGCTAAACTTAATGGAGAGTTTGGCATAGATTGATTTAAATAGTTTTAGAATAAAAGTATGAAAAAGACTTTACCGAATGTAAAAGAAGCAAGGAATAAATATCAGTATCCAAGTAAATGGCAATAGTCACATAAGTTTATCTATCTATGTTATGTATGAAACACACACATGTGACAACTAATCCTGTACTACGTGTATTTTTTTAATAAAAAGGCGGAAAATACGTTACTTAATATATATAATTTACTACTTACTATTATAACTTACTATTCTTTAAAATAATACATCATTTGTATATTATGTATTTATTAATGAAAAGCAGCCCAGGCTTTAAGGAAAGTAGTCAGACAAGGAAAAAGATCAATAAAAAAGATATGTACTTTTTTATTATTAATGTAATATGTGTATTAAAAATATCATTCATAAAATGTAATTATCTTTTAAAGTAAAAGTACAACAATATTAGGTAAAATAATGTTAAAATTTCACAAAGCTAGCAACCTTTATTGACGTAGACTAACTTAAGTAAAAAAATTAAAACCACAAATATAATATATAAGCAGATATTTATTTTATATTTTTAACAATATAACCAAGACATTTAAATAATTCAATTACCCACTTAGCAGTTGTGAGATGACGAACATGGCAATCTTTTGTATCCAGCACCAAATAGAGCAGCCTTTCTTTTGCGGAGCCTCCTCTTCCTCTTCATCAGACTTTGTCGTTGCAGATGTTGTGGTGGAACTAGCTTCTTCCTCTTGACAGATACAGGCTGATACCATCAAAGTCATAAGGAATAGAACTATCAAGAGATTCAAAATTTTTGCCTTCATTTTTTGATGCAGTTCTTGCAATCTGCGTTTTTATTCTATATAATGTTTTTCTTATGTTTATTTTTAACAATGACGATACATGTGTTGTTAGTCAAATCCACAAGCAAATGGTCAATTTTGTATTAAACCAAAATGTCGGAGCAATTTAGATGTTTATCAAAAAAAATGTTATTTTGACTTCAATTTGTTCCGCTTCGTGATAATCGCTAGTATTGCTTTCAGAGCATCATTTTAATGATGCATGTAATTTTATGTACACGAAATTACTCAACGGGCATCACAATAAACTGTTTTTACATTTACACTAGTATAAAACTATATGTAATATCTTGTATCAGAAAATACCTTGAAATACTATGGAGCACTAGAGTTTTGGATTTACAAAGACCACATAATAAATCGTCATGTTTGGCATAACATAAGTTCATTTAGTCTATTTTAACAGGATTATTGAACAATATTACTTTACCAATATTTTAATCGTACCAGCCGTAAGATACCGGCAGAGTTGTATAGTACCTCCGCTTATGTCGTAAAAGGCACCAGAACCGACAGATGGCGGTATATCCATCCGATACAGTGTAGCTCATATACACAGGGCGATCTGCGATTGCCAACACGCTTGCGCAGCGCGGCAATAATAGGCAAAATTTCCCCTTTCTTGGGGAGGCCTATGTCCAGCAGTGGACTTCCAATGGCTGATGTGATGAATATTTTAACGGCTATATTTTGTATATATTGATCGATTCCATTTTTGTTTTGTAAGAATGTTACTATTGAAATAAATGTTTACTATTTGCAATAAACTGCTATTTGTTTGCTAGTGCTCATATGCAAACAAATACGTAATATTTTCTTTCTTTACATAATGTTATCCCAAAAATAAAGAATAAATGTAGCAGTTAATTTGTAAACATAAAAGAACGTTAATTGCCAGTAGTGCGTATTGATGTTACAAATTGTAATAAGCTTGACACAAACTTGAGAAATTCTCAACTACTAATTGAGAATTTCAGTGCTCCACTGTATCGGTGCTTAATTAATTTGTAACAATATATATCCTGGCAGTGGATCTAAAGTATCTCAAGAGTATGGCCGGTTGGATATACCGCCATCTATCGGTACCGATTACCTTAGTCGCCTGTTAAAACACCTGGATTAAGGGGAGATTGGTACTATTATACTACACCAGTACCCCATAGAAAACACGGAAAAACAATGTATTGAAACAAGAATATGAAAACGAAACGGAATCCTAAAAAGGAGTAACATAACATAATGAAATCACTAAATATATTACCCACCCTACATTAGGGGCGATGCTAACACAATGAAAATATCAGCATAACACGGGCTGGGATAATTCCTGTCTTTAATATAAATTTGTTCACGCCATATCTCAAAGCGAACCGTGAACGAAATAAAGTCTTATTAGGAGGGTCGTCCAGATTATATGGAGCTCTGATATTTTTTCATTCCCTGGGAATTACTTAAGGTGACTACACGCGGTGGCCACAGACTACTTGTAAATATATTATTTTGGAAAATTACATCTAAAGTAATATAATTTTAATTGATCCGATATTTAATTTCCCTTCAACGGTTTGTGTAGATTACACATTTAGGTACATTGTAACATCACAATGTATATGTATATAGATATTTTATTATATAATTCATAAGAAAATACTACATAGACAATCAGCGTATTATACATAGCAGCCATTGGACGTTCACAATTCCTCCTGAGGAAAAGTGGACCTTCATTCCCGTGCTGGGCTTACGTCTTTGTGGTCGTAAGAGGCGACTAAGGTACCAGAACGGACCTAGGGCGGTATATCCATCTGAAACAGTGTAGCTTAAATGCACATAGTGGGGATGTGCTGCAGCTTCTACGACGCGAAAGCAGCGCTCTGCGACTGCCAACACGCTTGCTCAGCACGGCAAATTGGAGTAATATTTTTTTCTGCCTCTTGGTACCTCAAATAAAATGTATTTAATATTGAAACGGTCTCTAAAAATTTTGATAAGTTATTGTTTAGATAACGTATGTATTATAAACAAAATAAGTTTATTGGCATTACCTACCTTGGGTTTTATATTTAACTTACGACATTCCGTAGTGAAAGAACTGCGTTCCAAATTTTTGACGGTGTTTTCCTTTATCTAACCCGTCAGCTGTGAGTGAGTCTTAAAAGCATTATAGTTGAAAATAAAATATTTTCTTGTTCGACTCTGCATTTATGTGTATTAAATCCGCTAGCAAGAATATATAAATAAAATAAAAATATATAAGGAAAACGCACTTCAAATCACGCAGTTTGATTTTCTACACTATGGCGCGAGAGAAGATCAAAATAGCGTAAATTGGTGGTTATGTATGAGTACGTCGAACAATTTGCAAAGGGAAATGTCGGAAGTTTCCAACTTTTTCCTTATCCCGGTACCCCGTCAGTGGGCGCAGCCAACAAGACATCACAGACATTTTAATAACGGAAAGTGGGAAATTAAAATACTCGGCGGACATTTTCTCGGTGATAAAAAAAAGTTGTAAACTCGTAAAAAATGTTCGATTAGGGAATGTTCGGTTCGAATGTTCGAACTTTATATTACTGTCACTTTTTAAGTATTGACGGTACAAATAGTGAAATTCACACAACATCTCATACATTTACGTGACTTTGAGATAAGTTGCTTAAAACATTTGTTACGGACATCAGCCAATAGAGGAATCTTAAATAGAATACTTATACACACATTTAACACCCAGTCACAGAACTAACAAATGTTCGTCATATAAATGTTTGTCCTCATTACCCACGACTCTTGGCACACAATATAAGATTAATACCCGATGAAGTAGATGGATACTCCACCGGTTCACCCCGTACTACTTTAAAAAAAACGTATTTTTTCAGATAATCTGAATTACTTATTTCTGTCTTACTTTCAGTCAGTAAGCTTTTCATTTTTCAAATTGTTCTACGACTATATAGGTCACTAACTTAAATCTCAGAAACTCTGGTAAGAAAATAAAACAAGGTTGTTTGAGCACAGAGTAATACTACTCAATTTACAAGACGAGTACATGCATCTATTCACATTATTATTTGAGGATTTTAAGATTCTAGCCGGTAACTTATTGAGAATGTAAACTAAGTGCTACCACTAAGTTGAAACTACTTATGAAGAGACTAAACAACTTTAAAAAACAGCTAAGGGATTGTTTAGGTAACACACACACAAATCGACACATTTACAGTTGGCTAGTTAAATATTTATTTTATTTTAGGAACAATTCCTTTTTCTTTGTCTTAACTTTTCATTTAATACTAAGAATGTTCCAAATTGTTAATGACGACTCCACATGGTACAGATTGTCACTTAAAATTATAAACTTAAAATCTGGAGTCTCTATCAGCTATTCATGAGTATGTATATAGATGCAAGAAAAAAATATAGCCCATACAAACGTCTTATTATAAACGTTATCGGTCAATCAACAATTTTATTATCAACATGTTGCATTGTAAAAACAATAAAGGACTAACCAGCTTAAGTCAGTTTAAATTCTCATTTGACGTTACGCAGTCATAATAACCGACCAAAAAATGAGTTCCAATTCGATACTACGCCATTTATTGACAGTATTTAGAAATATACCATTTTATTGTGACAGAGTAAAATAGACAAGACAGAGCAGAGTAGAATAGTACCTCCCCCGTACCAGATGTCGTAAAAGGTAGATAAAGAACCAGAACCGATAGATGGCAGTATATCAATCCATAACTGTGTAGCTTCAATTTATTGAGCGGGGATGGGCAGCAGCATCTCTGTCGCGAAGCTACGCTCTGCAAATTCCAACACGCTTGCCCAGCGCGGCAATTATGGGCGGCAAAATTCCTTCGTTCTTGAGGAGGCCTATGTCCTGCAGTGGACCGGCTAAAGGCTGGTACAGGGAGAAGTAATGTTCTACTCTGCCAGTACTTCACGGCAGCATTTAAAACTCAATGACATATAAATGTACATAACTTCATTGTCAATACATTAAAATCTACATTTTATGAGTAGAGCTCTCTAAGAATTAAATTATGAACTATGTTTTTTTGTTCCGATTATCCTTAATACATTTATTATAAGCACTAAAAATAATAAGCACTCATATAAAACAGTACCCAGAGGATATTTGCATACCGAATTCTGTAGCGCGATTGTTATTGCACGCAATAAAATTAAAATATTTCATCCAATGAAAAAGAATTCTCTCTACAAAAACTATTGTTTAACCCTAATATGAACACTTATTGCAAAAAAAACGCCAACAATGACTATTGTTTTGGTTGTGTCGTAGATTGAGGCATTCGATTTCTTTTTATAAGAGCAGGTGCAAATTGCTTCGTAGAAAATGCATTGAAACTACAAGCGGAAAAGACGAGACTACGTGAGTGTTTGTTATTTTGCTCCTATATAGGTCGTTCGGGTTTACTTTGTCTCTTTGATGTAAGACTTCAATGGTTAGTATATATGTAAATAGCAATTGCGTACTTCAATATATACGCCGCTGAAGTATCCTTAAAATTATAATTTCTTAGTGTTGTACTTACAACTTTATAGTTCCTTTTTATGTAGGAACCAAATTAAATAATGTGATACTGTGTATATGTATATCTCTACTGTATTTTCTTTACAAGGAATATGGATAAAGTTTTAAGTCCAGTCGTCTGACGTTTATAAAAGTGCATCCATCGCCTTATTAATTATTAGTATCTTTATATAAAAATAGCTGATGCTTCTACTATAAAATAAACTTGACAGATTAATAAAATACTGCAAACATAAAGTGCTGAATTTCAAAAACCACTTATAACAAAATTTCATTCATCTGGAAATCGAGAGAGATTCAGTGGAAAGTGATGGAGCTTTGTCACTATTTAATACTATAATTTAAATTAAATCTGAGATTTGACCCACTTCTCTTGTAAACTTAAGGTTGTTGTTAATGGCTATAGTTTGGAGGTTTGTAATAATAACTCAGGGAGCCAAGGGAGCAAATGTCGGATCTATATTGTTCTATCTTTACGAAGGACGTTGCGAAATATCTATTTGATCCAAATCGTATAGGACAATAAATAACACTTCAAAATATTTATTTTAGATATACATTCATATGTTGGGACGACTTACATAAGCGAATTGGCTTAAGTCAACTCATTCTGTATTTATAGCTTAACATATTTCGAATTGGTGAGTGATTTTTAATGAGGTAAAAAGGTAGAAAATGAGTTTCTAAATGCTCATCATTAGAAAATGTTTTAGTTTTATTAACCATAAAGAAAACTATTAAAGTTTTATATGTTATATCTGATCATTTTTAAATATCAAAATAATAATCTCTGACTCACATTAAGCGAACGAATTTATAAAGTATCTACTTGGTTCTTTGAAATACCGGCAAATTATATATCTTCTTTTATAATAATAATATTTATTCGTTATTTATTTCCTTTTATAATTACCATATTTATTCATCATACCAGCCATTGGAAGTCCACTGCTGGACATAGACCTCTCCGAGAAAAGAGGAATTCTGCTCATAACTGCCATGCTGGGCAAGCGTGTTAGCAATCGCAGAGCGTAGCTTTCTCGACAGGGAGGCTGCTGCCCATCTCCGCCCTATGCACATATCCTATATATACGGCCCTCTATCTTGTACCTTGGTCGCCTCTTACGACACCCGATACAGGGGAGGTACTATTCTACTCTGCCGGGACATGACGGTATATAATAATTTGAACTAGTAGGTATATCATCATTATTCCAGCCATTGGAAATCCACTGCTGGACATAGGTCTCCTCAAAAAAAGGGGGAATTTTGCCCAACCCCGCGCTGTACATTTGAGCTACACCGTTTCAGATGAATATAGCGCCATATATCGTTTCTGGTACCTTAGTCGTTGGAGGGTACTTAGATCGTGGCACTTCCATGACAATACATCTACGTCTTTTGGAACTTAGCATAAGTGTTTATCTAAGTAAGAATAAGCATTTATGTTCATGCCTTAGTATGAATGATAGTGATTTATTGGATTGATAGTCGATAGAGTATATTCAATTGAATACTAAAAAATATAATAAGTGGATTTATCAAATATATTGGATTCTAGAAACTTTGTAATAGTATTTATGTTTACTTATAACTGATTAAATATTTGTATATAATCAATATTTTTTAAAGTTGTATTAGTCTTAGGATCTAACTTAAACCGGATTTTCGTGCCGCTTACAACCGATCCTATTAGAAATCTCAAAAGGATGCCTATGTTTAGAAGTAGGATAACCTACAGCTAATATAATGATGATAGAACTTCTTTCGTAAAGAAAACCTAAGCAAACAAAAAAAAATATTGCGATACTAACTACGTAATAATATTAGCACACATATTACATTTACTTGAAATAGAACGATAGACTTCCTAATGTTAGCAGGAAAATAATATATTTCTTTTAAGTTCAACTTTTCCAATAAATCTTTCAGGCAATAATGGAGACTGTAGCGTTCGTAGTTCGTAACTTGCAGCTATAAAAAATCGTTCGTTTAATATCATTTGTTCCCAATTTCCAAGGCCACGGTCTAAATGTATGTGATTTTTGAGCTACGCAATAAGTATTCCCGTTGGATGTATCAAAATAGGAGTTTTTAAATCATTGTAACCGTGGTAATCTCAAACAATATCTGCATTGGTATAGTGTATTATATTACTGGCCTATAGCAAACATACTTCTTAATGGTACTAAATAGCCTAATGACATAGACAAGGGTAATAACACAAACAAAACAGTTACTAGACTAAATACTACTTGGTGTTTAGTTTAGTAACTCTTTTGTTACGATTACGAAAATACAACAATAATTTTCATTAAAAGTTTATGCACCTCTACTACTCTTTCTCTCTTTTTATTGATACATTTAAATTTAATTGGAGTGTCTCATTGTAGTATTGAAATATCTGCTTTTTACTAAATGCATATGGATAGCAAGTTTTGTCTGTCTGTTTGTTTAAGGTAATCACTAAAACGAGTCGATTGATTTTATTGGGACTTTTAAGGGCAGATAGCGGATATAATTACTTAGGCTATATAACAACATGCCACGATTATAGGAGCATAGCATCAATGAAAAATTTTAAGTCTGTCGTTTTAAAGGAAATATGTATCCGAAAAATCACTATTCCACGTGGACGAAGTCGTAGGCGCAGATAGTCTGCAATAAAATCTAAGTTGACTAACACCTAAATTATTTAAGTATTATTTAATTAATAAAAGTTTTTATTACAGAAACATGATTCTTCCAAAGATATTAGCCTGCATAATCCCAAGCGTTCTGTCATTACACTCTATGGGCTCCTCTGGTACCCTGGTAGATTTCAGTGATCCAAAGGTAAGCTTATAAAAAAATCATAAACATTGATAATAATGATGATAACGATATATATGAATACAGCCATTTTTACAAAAATTCAATGTGAAGTTGACACATTCAAATTTAATGTGAAAAAAACTTAAGTATTGATATAATGTCACGTGGGTAATAAATCCACACATCTCATACATTTGACCTGACACCGAGATAAGTCGTTTAAAGCACTTGTGTTACGGATATCCGATAGCAAGGGAATCACAATAATAATATTTAAACACACATTTATCACCCAGGGACTAAACTAACACAAATATTCATAATATAATTATTTGTCATGGGATTAAATCCACAACCCTAAGCGTAGAAGACAGGATTATTTTCACCTGCGCTCTCGGCCCGAATGTCCCTAGCATGTTTATAAATAATTTCACAGGTCCAAGGACATTTAGACGCTCTCGTACGGTTGGCTCAGTCATGCGTGATAAAAGTGAGAGCCACGCCGAAGGATGTGCGGGCTTACTTCACCAACTCATCACCGGTGTCCAGGTCTGGACAGTGCTTCGCCGCTTGCATGCTAGAGCAGAGTGACATCATAAACCATGGCAAAGTTAGTATATTCCTAGACTAAAGACGATTTAAATTGTGTCTCAGAACATGTACTTAAATCACGTTCCCATCGATTGAATTCTTCAAATTGGGGTTTTAAAACGTATTGAAAGCATCTACCATCAAGCGTATCCTGAAACTGTAAAATAAATGACTTCACTATTGATTTTATGTAAACTGTAGTACATACATTGAAGTTCTTCAGCATGCCAATAGATGTCACTATGCTTACTTAGATCGCGGTATCATTGCGTTACATTTCTTGACATATATAAAGTTCTTAACATGACGGTAACTATTCTGTCCGTCCTCTTTTGCTAAAAATTTCATAGTAAATTTCACCCTAACGACGGCGGCCGAGCATAGGTCGAGCCTCTAGTGGTGCCCTCGGGCGCGCCGTCGGTGCCGCTCCGATCTCGCGAGCTTTGCGGGCGCGACCGCTTTAAGCGCGCGATCGCGGTTGCGGGGCACGCAGGATGGATACGGGCATTGGAACTCTCATCTATGAGAGGTCCTGCCCTCTTTTTCGGTGGCGCTGGAATTGACGTCTGAGTAGTCCAGCAATAGGTTCGTCCGAAAAAAAAAACTAAATCGGGTACTCGCAGAGCAGAATAATAGTAACCGAAGCCGATAGATAGTGATATATCTACTAAAAACAGTTCAGCACAGATGCAACAGGATGTGGAAGGGCAGCAGCGTTGCCGTCTCGAAACTACGCTCCGCGTATTCCACCACGCCTGCTCAGCGCGGCAATAATGAGCAAAATTCCCTCTGTTTTGGGGAGGAATTTGTCCAACAGCATTTAGCTGCTATGATAATGATATAAGAGACAACGGTTGTAATCCTTTGGGTAGTATAAAGTAGCATTTCCTCGATTAGACATACCTTGGCTACCCTAGACATGTTCATGGTCCTTCAAGCCTGATTCGATTTTGCAAATGGAAGTCACTCTTACGGTGACGCAATATTTGGGGCATTAGGGAAATAATGGTGCCTTGCTTGTGCTGGAGGTTTTATTAATCTACTAGCTGTGCCCGCGACTTCGTCCGCGTGGAATAGTTTTTTGGGTACCATACCTATTTACTTCAAATTATATAAACTTTGAATGTCACGTTTATTTATATCGAATCAATGGCCTGAAAAATAAGTTTTAAGTTTCTAGCTCTAAAAATAGCGATCCATGCAAACAACTTTTCATCCCCCCTTGCAACCCCTTACAACCCTTATTTCGAGTTCAAAAATAGCCTATGTCCTTTCTTAAGGTCTAAAGATTGTCTATGCCAGATTTCATCAAAATCGGTTGAGAGGTTTAACCGGGAAAGCGTAACAGACAGACAGACAGACAGACAGACAGACAGACAGACAGACAGAGTTACTTTCGCATTTATAATATTAGTAGGGATGTGTAACATTTATAACATCTGATGTCACTGTCTGACTTAGATTCTCTTCCGGAATAGTTACAGACGATTAAGCTGCATCACTATATTGCACTAGTCATTTACCCCATCATTAATTTATTTTCATATCCAAAATTACTATTTCGTTATAAACCCAAGACAACAAAATTACACAAATATACAATATAAATTTTAAATTGAGCGTTTACAGGTATTATGAACAAATCCAGTTTAAATAAATTTGTCTTATGCAAAAGCGCCCTTTTAACCCCTTTTTAGAAAGTCTGTCAGCCGTGACGATCCCCCGGGACTCTGCACCTTTGCCGAGAACAAGTTTAATTAGAATCCGATCTGTGATGGGAGCCATTAACCAACCTTTTCATGACCTCCGTGTTTAGGTTTGCTGTTTGCGTATTAATTTGTTATTAAGGACTTGTTTTCTCAATTAATTATCGTATTTCCATTTAATCTGAAGTTTTCGAATAATTTATTCATGATATTTTACGTTATTTCCGATAGTTCTGGTAATACTACATGTGGTTACTAGAGGTAGACCTCATACATATATCGTCTGCACTCTCGCCTAGTTCTTCCGGTAAACAGCAGTGCTCGCATTGTTGTATTCCGGTTTGTAGGCAAACCGGTTACCTTTTACAGTCCTGGACAGTTACCTTAAACAGCAACCATTACCCTAGTAAGAAGAAGAGAAATTACTGGGTAATGTGACATGATATCTTAAAGTCACATGGTTGGCAATGCTATGATAGTTTAAATACTCTTTCTTTTCAGGATACAATCATTATGCAATAAGACCCAAAGGGCAGTAAATAAAAAAAATATATTGTAGTTTGACATAAATTAATTTTATCTATCCTATTCCTAGCGTGATTGTGTAACAACATCTGGGGATGCTACTACCCTTCCCCGTCCTGTGCTTTTGAGCTACCCTGCTCCTGCTTGGATATCAACATCTGTTGATTCCGGTATCTTAGTCCACATATACGAAACCTGTTACAAAAGATACAACCTGGCACATTATTGAAATTAAAAAATACATTTTCTTAGGTCAACCGGGAGCTGCTAGTACACCAGGCCAGCTTAGTAAACGGCAAGAACTCTCGAGTAGTGAGAAAACTGAACAGCATCTCCAGGCTATGCCTTGACAGTATTGAAGGCATGTCGGACCGGTGCCAGTTAGCGTCCACCTACAACGACTGCCTCAACGAAAACATGTTGGAGTTCGCATTTCCCTTGGATATAGCTGAGGAGGCAGTCAGAAAAATGCCCTTCCACCTTATACAGCCTAAGTATGTTTAATTAACTATTTAGCTTGGACTTTAAAACTGAGTCTAGATTCAGGTCTTGATTCTAATTTAGGCAGAAAACATTCAATGCTAGGCTAACTCATCGACTTCTCGGAGTTTTAAGTTTCAGTCATTTTCAATGTCTGTCAATTTCTCTAGTCAAGTTGACATAATATCGAAGCTTTTTGAAAATAAATGGCAAAATATTTCCTAATTTTGTATCAAGCTTCAGATAGTGTTAAAGGAATATACCCGTTGTTTCCGGTTCCGTGAATAAATAGATATAAAGTGAAATATAGCTAAATTATATTATTTGCCGATAATGTAGAATAGATTGGGCTGATAAAAGAAAGCTTCAATAAATGAAAACAATAATTCGGAATTTAATTTATAGATTTTTAGTTTATTCGTTACAAACGTACAAAAATACAAACTATATTGTTTGTCTGTATTGGCTATATTGTTTATATTAGGCAGAATTCTTTATTTTCTTTTAATATAGGTAATATACCCTAACCTACTTAATAAAAAAGTTTTAAAAATTGTTCTAAAAATACATACATACATCACGCCTATGTCCCAATGAGGGTAGGCTGAGACTATGGATCTCCACTTGATACGATCTTGGCATACCTCTCTTGCTTCCCTTACTTGCATTATTCCTTACATATACGCTCGTTTATTCTTGGTACTTCTGACGTGGCCCTTATTTAATACCTCTATATGGTTCTATAGATATGTTTGCCTCGAGCGTCCTATACCAACTCTACCATTCACTTCCGCTCTATATATGTGTGCAGTCATACTACTTTCATCCATCCTTTCGACATGTCCTAACCATCTTAACATTCCTTTCTCTATTGTTGTCACAACATCATCTTTTACACCATATTGATCTCTTATCACACTATTCCTAAATCTATCTCTCAAACTCACACCTCACATACTTCGAAGTGCTGTCTTTTCAAAAGCATTTGTTCTACTCGCGCGCTTCTTGTGCCATTACCATTTGTCAGTGTTAAAACCAACACACCTCTATGAACAGCCAGTCGTACCCTTTTTTACATATTTTGGCTGTACATAAAAGCATGTTCTAAAAGTGTTTAAATTAAATCGAAGCAATGTGTGAACTTTATATATGCCCAACATTCCAATATACTTTTTTTCTTAACATCTAAAATATATTCAATGAATGTCCAACCAAACTCTAAGTACATACTGTTGGAACAACATACAATTATGTTTTCTTACATTAGAATATAATCTTTACAATTTTTTTTCATAAATGTAATTTTAATGTCAATGACTGGAGTTAACATTTAAATTATATTTGATAAAATAATTTTGAAGCGAACGAAAACTTAATTTTTTACTCTTATAACCTTAATTACTATGCACATTGATACGCAGTATTCTTGCCAGACTATTTGCTACAGCTTTAATAGAATTTGTCTGATATTAAATGAACTTACATCCCTCTGTCTTCTGTTACAGTTTACCTCAAGAAATCAGACAAGCGCATTACTAAAACAAATGTAATGCGATTTATACGATTACTATGTTACAGGATGCTTTTTTATTTTTATACTTTAATTAAAGCATTTCTCATATTGAAATAAAACATGCTACAAAATCATTGAATATTATGTAATACTTATAATATGAAATTTATTTTTTATAAGTACCACAATTATATTTAAAGACATTTGTATTTTTAACCAAACGATTTATTCTACATAAAGATGTATTCTTAAATAAATATTGCATTTAATGTAAATTTTAGCATTATTCAACGCATATCTAATAAAATTATTAAGTTACTGTTTCTTTTTTATTTATTGCTTCCTTGTAAAATTATGATATTCATACATTTGTAGGTGATTAAAGAAATAGCACTGACTTCTGAACACGGAAAGAATAAATTGTCTTTGAATAAAACCTATTAATATTATTATTAAAACACTCAGTAGAAGTAGAAACTATATAGTTAGTACAATAATAATGGTTTAGACAAAAATTTCGATTCAAATGTTCATATAACTAGCAACGGCCTGCAGTTTTGTATGCGATGTTTCCGTTTTCATGTTTAAAAAATTTATAATAAAAAATAAAGTAACCTCAGTTACTTCTTATAAAATTAGATAAAAGCAAGCAGCAGCCGTTTTAAAGATTACCCGGAATAAACAGACTGGCAGGCAACAAACAAACATAAAAAAATATGAAAAACTTTAAGTGTACCGTAGTATATTTAAATATGTATTTTAAGACAAGCCGTTAATTATGGAATAACAAAATGAACGAAATAAATGATATTAATTATCAAATGGATAAATAGACACATTTTAATTTAATTTACAGTAACAAATGTTTTTAGGCACGTTTAAAAACAAACACAATTACGTAGTTATGTCTAGCGCATCTATTATTCAAGTCCAAACAGTAAACTACTGGAAGAACTTGCCACAACAACATCGACCCACGCACTTAGTTCGCCGACAGAACGCGAGATAACAGGGAAAATATAAAAGCAACACACTCTTTCCGGCGCAAAATTGTTCAAATAACAAGCGCTTCGAGGCTGTATAGTGTGCTCATACAGAAAACGAAGCTTTTTCGATGCAATACACAAGGGATAGAGCGTACACGAAGGGTAGTTTTTATCATTCACCCTGTGTGTAGTAAACAACAATACACCTTTTTTGGTATAAAACCAGTATGAACTCCAGACAGTTTGGTTACATAAAGCCTCTTTCCTAAATACATAAAATATTTTATTATAGCTGGTAAATACAAAAGTATCAACAGATTAATAATTACAAGATTGGTTCTATATATAAATATTTAAGTATTATATTTGTGAATCCTCTGTTGTCTGATGTCGGTAACACAAGTTCTTTGAGTGACACTTATCACAGAATCAAGTCAATGTATGCGATGTTCGTGTATGTTAATTTATTAATTTATATTATTAATACAACGATAGCAGTTGTTAATAAATTCACAGAAATAAGAAATTCAGAGGCAATAGACAATAGGAGTCACAAATGCAATACTTAAATATATAAATCCAATACGCAGACTCAAAACAAACAAAAATATCATTGTATAAATATATGTCCTACTTGAGGATTGAACCCTTTGGTGCTCAAGATAGGATAACTACCAACTGCGCCAGCAGACCCGTCAATATAATCACGACAATAAAAAAGAAATAAACATTTCTCCTATTAAACTCAAACTTGATTTAAATTATGCAATCACAAATACTTTTAAATAGTCAAAACAAAATATATAAAAATAATTATATAAGTACAAGATTCTATTATACTCATAATAGTGATGACGCTACGGGACCAAAACAGTCATCTAACATGGCACCAGGTTCATTACACAAACCACCAGAAAGGAACCTGCAAGAAAAAGAGATGGTAATAAAGTTTTCATTAACAAGAAGTAAATAATGGTAAGATTCTACCTCTAGCAACTTCGAGGATACAAATCTTCATCTTACAACTAGTGGTTAAATAAATTAAATTCCAGACTGTTTTATCATTAATATAATCTTCAGCACTACAATATGCTTTAGAAATAACTTTTTTCTCAACTATTCAACTACTTCAGGCCCGTATTACCACAAACGCCGACGAGTTAACTTTTACACCTCTTTGTAGATATTGACAAAGTCACTTAAACTATCTTCGTTTCAGGTTTCTGTCATTAAAGCAATATTAGAAGTTTTATATTTAGTTTAAATATTTATTCAAAAAATACTAAGTTAAACTTGGATGATAGAGACAATTCAAAGAACTGTTTAATTAAATAACCGATGTCAATACGACGAGTCGTTTGGCTTTCTATTAAAAAAAAAAAAAAACAGAACACTCCGCTACTAGCAATGGATATTTTTGTAGTGCTTATGTGAAATCCTTAGTTACGATCTGTGATGGATACTCGTATCTTTGCTAAATAATGGTATATATATTTTTCTTTATTTCGAAACTCAGCAATTTTTATATAAATCTTCCCAGAAATAACTTAAGTATAACACAAAGCTAATAATAAGCTAATGCATTTAAAGTATTATATTTGTGATTTTTCTGTCGTCTGATGTCCAGCACAGAAGTGCTTAATGCGACTTATTTCGGAGTTAGGTCAATATTTATAAAGCGGATCAACATAATAATACACGATACGTAATTTAATCAATGAAAGTAGTACTATTATGATGTAATATATTAAACCTGCTTAATTATTACATTGCGTTGAGGCAGTAGATAAGGGCTTAGCTGAAAATAACATTTAAGAAATATATTTAAGTTGGGCACTTATACTTGTATATACGAGTATATAAGATAAACGTTCACTCACTTCGGAAAAATATATTCTTAGTATACGGTCCATAATTAGAAACGGAAAATTACGTTTTACGTTTTTATCAAAACGTTAATTTTGAATTATCCTAAAACATCTTTGAATCGATCGAATGTTATTTCTAGGGTTTTCCGGAACACCACTTAACCTCTTGAAAGGGACGGACAAGTTTTGAATGACTTTTGGTCTCTTGACTTATATAACTATACTTATAGCACGTTTGATAAAAATGAGAAATTAAACCACTATGTACTATGTTTTAATAACCTACACAAATTATAACCAGCGAGGTAAATCTTGTTGTCTTTAATTTTCCCCAGCTCTCCCCTTTATTTTTCTACATTTGTAAATCTCTTTCTTGAATTGTGAATCGACTTTATCTTATATTAGTTATAATTAATGCGTTTAATTTTGTCAAGACATACTCTTCAAGTTCTATATATATATATACTGATACCTTCTTTATGTAACTTACAGAAATCTAATGAAGTGTATATACAATGGATCTCGCTCCGCAATGCGCACCACTCTCGCTTCCTTTACTCGCGTTAGTTCTTCATACACGCTCGTTTATTCTTGGTACTTCGGACCCGGGCCTTCTTTAAACCTCTTCTACCTGGTTAAGATATGTTCACCTAGATCGTACTATACCAACTCTTCCATTGACTTCCGCTCTATATATTTGGGTAGTCATTCTATTTTCATTATTTCTTTCAGTATGTCCAAATTATCTCAACCATTCTTCTCTATTGTTGTCACAACATCTCTTTTCGCGCGATTTTTAATCTGTATCTTAATCTCTTATAACGAAACTTGATACAACGACTCCAAATACAATTGCAATTAATTAAATAAAGGCAATTGGTTTAATTCTTGCGATTGTTTATAGCCGTCATTAGACAAATACGTGCACCTACTTTTGAATTGGCTCCAGTCACTAGATGATTTATTTAACTACTATATACTTCAACGTTGAAGAAGATAAAGTTAAAACTAGGAATCCAATAAAGTGGAGACACTTGTTACTTCGCGACTTTTCAAAGCCAACTGACAACTATTCTGTTTTGAATTTGTAAACTGAGAGAAAAATTAAGACAAAGACCATATCCGTTGTAGTTCACTGTTGGACATATGTCCGCTATAAAAGAAGAATTTATTCATATACTTAATTCCAAAAATTTTAAACGTTTTTTTACCTGTGGTTCATAAATCAATAAAAAGGTGTAATACATGTTTTCTATGTATTTATAATTCAGTAACTCAAATGGTCAACGTCTCTGATGACCTGATAAAATATGAGATTCATTGAAACAAATAAGTTAATGAATAGCCAGTTTAAATTAGTCTGCAGACACCAGAGGGGTCTTAAAACCAAAACCAGACACACAGATACCAGAAAACAACGTGAAAGAAAAATGCTACGCAAGCCGGGTGGCAATTGCAAAGTTGCTTTACAATTGGGATGCTGTTGCTCATCACTGCCCTGCTCCATTTAAGCTTCGTCGTTTTAGATGCGTACACTACCATTGGTACCTTATTCTTTACCAACGATGCCTGATAAAGTGAAAGGCCATATTCTATTTCATCCGACGACCAGTAAGTCAATTAATACGTAATAACATAAAACGTCTGTAATGAAGCCTGTAATTTTTTTAACCTTTAGGTTCGAATAAAATATTAATATCAATGGCTTTGATTATTTTAAAAGAAAAGAGAAGAAATTCATAAAATCTCATCTATTCGCATCATCAAAACATTTCAAATTTAAAGGTCAATAATGGGATCGGAACAAAACTGAGATCTGCTGAGAATTTATTATGAAAAACGACGCACCTTTCACTGCTGAATCTAATATCGGATGATGGAAAGAAATGGACCGCCCACTGGCCTTTGTTCAAATATAATTCTCCGACAACTAAAAGATTTGCCGAACCTAATACATTTTTTCCCAGTATTTCTACTTTAGCGACTTCTTTCTTGAGCGTAATATGTGATCGCTGAGTTTAATAAAGGTCTTGAATATGACTTATAGATCGGATAGGCCTTTTCTTTTATATAAATCTATTTTATAATAAATGTCCCCTTCAGTATACAAGATAAATACGAACAGTAAATCTAACCGTAATTTACACCAAATATTTCACATCGAAATAATTTTTGAATTCCCAATTTAGGTAGTCCAAGTATATTAGCAACATTTGCAAATTTTATCACGTCGCTAGCTCACTAGCATTTTGCCAATTTAGGGGCTGAAGAATAATTATATTAATTGTGATAATAAATAAACAATTTAAAATGAATTAACATTCGAAAATAGAATCTATAATTTCAAAACTTTCGTGTTCTTTTTATAACCTCTGTAGATTTAGAGTTGAGTCGATAGTCTTGCAAAAGAGCGACATTTACTTTTTATTATTTCACTGCCTCTCTCACCCTTCAAACTACAACACAGCAATATGAATATGATGTATTATCTTCTTTGTAAGAGATCAATCTTTAGTTTTTAACCGTCATATTAAATACACCTAGATTTGTATACAAGAAACACAGTCATATCGCGAACCTCCTTCTTTTTTGAAGTCGGTTAATTAAAACAGATGTGTATATTTAAAGTGTAGTATAAGCTGAGCAGAATAACACCTTTATAGCAGGTGTCGTAAAAGGCGACAAAAGGACCGGAACCGACAGATGGCGGTATATACATCCGAAAGAGTGTAGCTAAAATGTCGGAGGCGGGAATGGGCAGCAGCATTCCAATCGCGAATCTACGCACTGCGATTGCTACTACGCTTGTCCAGCGCGGCAATTATGGCCAAATTGTCCACTATATGAAGAGGCCTATGTTCAACAGGAAACATTCTCAGTCTACTATGATAAAGATGATTTATATTTTCTGTCTTAGACATATATGAAAGAAGCAGCCACTCGAAACTGCCACATTTTATTGTTTGGTATGATATATAATAAAAATGATTAATGAAATAAAATAAAAAGTTTAGAGGTGTGATAAGTACGGTACGAATAAAATAAGTTATCGCTAATATTGTAAGAGTAATTGTAAGGTAAGCGTTTGTAAAGCAAACGTTAATAGACAAATTGCTACAGGTACACTTCAATATAATATTATTATATATATAGGGATATTGCTAACTGAATTGACACGCTTTGAAATAGTTTGCTGCAGATTACTGTCAACCAGAATTTGTGTATGATTGAATCTATGCATATAAATAAAATTAAAGCGCCTGTAGTTCCAAACCAACTGCTTTTTACTAAATGCATATGAAAGTATATACAGCATTTCCTTAAAAAAAACAATTATTAAAAATTTTGTTTCTCGGTGTGTTCACTCCACCGTGCGAATTTCTGAAACAAATAAACCTACTTTGACGACATTTGCAATTGTAGATGTTACAAGAAATAATTTCATATCTGCCATAGAAAGTTTACTGTTTGTCATAAGACTTCTAAAAGATAAGGCGATATTTGCCCATAATTGTGTCCATCCTCATCCTGTAGTATTTAAGCTGCGCTATTTCAGATGGATATACCGCCACCTGACGGTTACGGTACCTTTTTCGCTTCTTATTACACCTGGTACAGAGGAAGATACTATTACCTGTACCACACTGCTAAGGGGTAACTTAGCTGACTTTTAGTATTCATTACTCACATAAAAACAGGGAGTACGTGGGATACGGGGCGCTACATGAAGATTAATAAATGTGGAGGAAACAAGGAAAGTATACGTTGATCAAAGCAGTAGTCAACGGAAAGAAAATTTTCCGCTTGTCCCCCAAGACTTTACTTACCCGATGTTTAAATAGTGATCTATAACGATCAAATAGAAAGGTCAAACTAGTAAAACGATGTACTGATATGAAAAATTTACTTACTTCAATAAAATCCTTTGTTTGCTTACCTTCAGAACGTCTCGGCATTAGAACTATTCTCTTCAATAAAGTCTGTATTTATCTTTCCCTCCTCACATTTACTTTGTAACGAATAGCCATTTAGCGACCTTTTGTTGTTGGCAAACATTGAAACTCCATCAACTTGCTATACAAACGTGCTACCTTTACTGTTTATTCTGGACGTGCGTGATTTACCTTATAAATACCATTTAATACTGCTTTTAGTCATTCTATGTAATAAACATTTCACACATCCACACATTGATATGACTCCGAGATAGGGCGCTTAAAGCACTTGTGTTTCCGAAAACAACAGATTTTATATACTTATTTATATATTTAGCACCAAGACATAGAACAAACATGACCCTTGGCGCTCAAGATAGCGACACCATTTATTTTATTATAATCATTCATTTGCGTTTAACAATTAAATGCACATAGTAAGTATTAGTAAGAAGTAGATTAACTCAATGATAATAAAATCTATATCAAACGCCGTCAGATACCGGCAATTAGAATAGTACCTCCTTCTTTACCAAGGGTCGTAAGAGGTGACTAAGGTACCAGAACCGATACATGGCAGTATATCTAAAACAGTGCAGCTCAAATGCAAAGAGCGGGGTGGGCAGCAGCATCCCCGTTTCGACAGTTACGCTCTGCGATTGCCAAAACGCTTGCAGAGTGTGGCAATTTTGGGCAAATTGACCAAAGACTTGCAACGGCTGATATGGTGATGAAATATATTAAAAAAAACTGACTGACCTATCAATGCGGGGCTTAAGCTTAGAACCTTGAAATTTTGTACAGAGATTTATTTTTATAACGTAGGGGTAGCACTTAGAAAGACTTTATGAAAATTCACCCTCAAAAGGGGTAAAATGGGAGTGCAAAAAAGTTGAATGTATGACTTTAAAATACTAGTAAAATATTTTACAAAAATCTCTTTAGAGGGTAAAAGAGAGCAACACATGGACAAAACTGTAAGGTCAGAAGAAAACAGTATTACTGTAGGCTTTATATATTTATATATAACATCACGTTAGAACAAATAACAGCTAGAGCTTAGAGAGAGTTATAGAATAAATCTAGTATGTTTATTCTACTAATCGCGTGTGAAGCCGCTGGGGTACTGTTAGTTAAAGGTAAATATTTTAGAAAAAATCGTTGATGTTTAGATTACTGTTTTTTATCGATACACATTCAATAGTACTATACAGTTGATAAGAATACTTTAAGATTTTATAAAAAAAATACCAAGAAATTCTCAGTATTAAATCCTAAGTATGCCAAAGTATCGCGCAAAAAAGTCTTGAAGAATGTCGTAATCAAGTTTTTAAAATGTCTGCATAAATTACAAGTTCTTATAATATTGTTGCCTAAATACTTACTGAAATTATTAGGTCCTTAATTTTTTATATATAAAATTTACGTTTTAAACGGAATATAAAATCATTTTTTCTTTGTAAAGTATATTTAACTAATGCTTTTGCCATCTCCTAGTTTATTGATCCCTATACTAAAAATATCATTATGTCAATCGCAATCCCTATACTAAAAATATCACTATATCATTTATCGTTAAAATGGTCGATATTCCGGAAAAAATACTAATCTGTTTATAACAGGAGTACGGTGGATGTCGCAGAGATTCAAATTGTAGCTCATCTAACTTAGTGTTTGTTTGTTATCCAGTGTGCAGTCTCGGATATTTAGTAGCTAGTTCTTCCTTCATCCCTCCTTCCTCCCTTCAATTGGCCAGATTGTAGTGAACGACACCGGTTCCAGTCCATCAAACACTCACAAGTAAGTTTGTCAGAGTCAATTTTCGTTTATTCGAACAGTATGTGGCTGGGTCTCTAGGGTTCAGCCATTGCAACGAGCGCTTCCGATTATACTTCTGCTATTAATATTACAGTATCCACTTTTCATTAGCAGCAGCAGCAGTCCACTTGTGTTTGCATATTCGATTCATTCAATTCCTGTTCCACTAGCCTTTAATTCTTAGTTTTCCACTTTGGTCTCTGGTTTCCAGGTTGGTTCTGAGTGTCAAAATTTTCTGAACAGAAACGTTAAAATCAATAACGTACTGTGCTTTTTTTGCGTACAACACCAGCGCCGTAGACATCACTAATCCCTCAAACTGCTTCTGCAGCACTGGTGCTATTTTATGTTTTCCATTGTGCCGTAATAAGCAACGCCAAAATAAATAATTAAAAGAAAAAAACAAATGATTGACTGACTTTAAAACTCGAATGTATCAGCTAAATAAATTTATAAATTTGGAATTGGAATTGTTAACCAAAGAGGAAATATTTCAGATCAAATTCAGTACAACAAAACGCTTATTTCATATAATATAAGGTAACTAAGTATATTAAATATTTATAATCCGTGAAGAAACCAGAAAGCAATTGTACAAATTGTAAAAAGTACCACTTATTTTCTTGACAGTACATTTCCGATATCAGTTTTATATTCGGTACTGACAAAAGTAAAAAAAAACAAACAAAACGGGGTGACATAATCCGATGAATAAAAATACGCACCATTGGTCTAATTAATTTAATAAATGACGTACATTTTCACAAATTTAGATAAAAGAAGTGAAATATGAGCTTATACATATTACAAAAAAAAAACCAGTATTTCAATAGATTTATATCGACACAATATTTCATTTGCATCCTACCTATTTTTATTAGTCGATTGTTCTTTTATTTTTGCTGAGGTATTTTATGATTGCTTAAGCTCACGTTATAGTCCTTAACATATAGCTTGATTTGAATGATAGCTGTCAATTTAAAGTACTTTGAATTTTATTGGTTTTATTTCTTAATTTCTAGTTGAGTTTATACAACATAATTTATATTTGTAATCTTTGTGGTGTCAAAAATATTGATAACAAATTTTGTTGCTTAATATCGTAATGCCAATATAACTCTTATGAAGTCTGTCATTCTAATCAAGTTATATATAAAGTATGAGATTGATTGATTTATTAAACATCATTTTTGCTCCAATAGTGGAAGCAAAATTCTAATTATAAAAAACTGACAATAACAAAATCGGAGGTAAGATGTTGCAGCTACATAACCATTTATTTCTACATCCAAAATTTAATTATATCAATCGATAGGCAAAGGATTAATCATTCCTCAATGTCAGTTGCCTTAAATTAAACTAAAAAAAGGTATAATAAACTTATCGAACATAATAGCGGCGGTACAGGTTAATGGAATCCTTATAACCAACAACCTCATGCAGATCTTTTTAGTTTTAAAATCCACATGGTGCAAGACTAGTTTTCCCCAGACTAGTTTTAAAGTAGATCGATTTAAATAAATTACTTAATACCCTATTATGGTCGTCGATCATTTAAGAACTAATCTAAGAATTTTGATTAATTGTTTATTTTGACCATTTAAAAGTGCCAGTGAAAAGGTTTTTTTTAATTAAGATATTTTGTGTGGGTTTATACTAGGGCATCGATCAAATTGCATAGATCATAATTTTCAAAGCCTACTTCCAGCGTACGTAATCTACCAACATTAACCTAAGGCTAACTATCTATAGAGTTATTCTATCTAGTTATAACTACAACTACGCAGCCCAAATAAAATAGCCTATCGACCAATTTTCGTACACTTATCATTATTGCTTAAACGTATTACGTAACACCTCAATAAACATTTGCGTAATTCTTTTTTCGATTGAAAAGTACAATTCAATTCTTCGTTTAGTAAATGGAATGATGATTATATTATTTACATACCTATGTACATTAGAAGATTAAGTAACGATCATTTAGATTATACCTGTAAAATATCGTATTTAATAACAATCTGTTAGATTACAATTCCTTAAGTTGTTAAAAAGATGTGCACTTCAATAAACTACATATTTACCAGTGTATGATGTAACTTCAAAGTAGTTTATAATATTATATTATAATTCATACATTTGATATGTGTATACATATTTGACATAAATATAATAAAAGTACAGTTCTAATAGTAACAATTAGATAAAGAGAGTTATGAATAGTCTTGACAGTGATATCTTGTGGTTTCGGGAACAACAATAACGCCCGTCAAAGTGTATTAAGAGAAATAGAATAATATTAGTATGAATAACAAGAATACATTGATAAATTAGTATTTATGCCAGCGAGTCTACTTAAAAGCTAAAAAGTGATTTCACTCTTAGCATTAAGTATCTATTGGTGAAATCTATCTATCTTGATTGCATGAGGTGGACTTTATACATGGTATCATTGGTATCTCACTTTCATCTATTTTCACCGTGAAGGGTTAGAGGGGCAGTAAAATTACTGGGTAATGTGACATTATATCTTATAGTGACAAGGTTGGCAACGCGCTAGAGATATACTTGTGACAAGCGTCTATAGGCTACTACAGTGCCGCTTACCATTACTCGGGCTGTATGCCTGTTTGTTGACCTTGTCTTATAGAAAAAAGCAAATCTGGAAACCTTTTTTCAAGAGTAGCTAGAACACAATCTATTAAGTAACCATTTCAAATTTAGACATTACAAATTGATTTTAAAAAGATTATTTGTTCAGTACTTCTTAAATATATACGAAAAGAATATGTCGGAAGGGAATTACAGTAAAATACGCGGACGTTGATAAATGATACGATAAAGCAACCCTCTAGTTTCACATACATGTGCTCAAGTTATTTCGTCTTAACGCACCGACGCGCTGAGATTCAGCGACGTGTACAGAACTCTTCTGAGCGGGACCATTACCCGGCATTCCTACGAAATATATCCCGTAATACGTCTACACCGACTACACTCCTGCGTCCGACAAATGTATCAACCCTAGATACAGCAGTAGGTATCTGACTGACTTTGACGGGCCAGTGGCGCAGATGCTAGTGATCCTATCTTGAGCGCCAGGGGTCGAGGGCTTGATTCCCACCCAGAGAAAATATTTATATTATGATTTTTTCTGGGTGTTAAATATTTGTACTTTTATGATTCCTCTGTTGCCTGGCATTTGTAGTGGCAAGTGCTTTAATTTATTACTATCATCGGTAAATATATAATATAATAAATATGACCACTCATTTACTTTTAGTATATAAGGAAAGGGTGTATATACTTTTATTTATCTTTCGTCTGAGTGATTTGTTGACTAACACGGGTATATCAAATACTGTCTTGTATATTTTTATTCTTAATTTACACCAACAAATACTCGAAATACTAAGATATCCATCCGAACTATCAATTCAATAGTTATTTTTATAATTTGTACATATGTACATACACCATTATCACATGACCTGGTGCAACAGAAAAAAACATCACATGACTTGGTGCAACAGTTGATTATTGTTTAAAACCTAGATGTCCTAGAACTAGAATGCTCGTGTTTGATACTATAATAATATTCAATTCTACTTAAGATCTTTTAACGCTACTGAGCACTTATAAGCAAATTTCGTGTTCTATTAATAACACTAGCAAAAGAAGAAAGTATACATTATTCAGATCCATAATAAAAAAATCCTTACATTCGTACATGGAATGCATCATTAGGTCAAATATAATAAATTTGCTATTACATAAACACGTGTTTATTTTTTCAGAATAAATATCTTAAATAATCAACATGGTTATTTATTCTCTTGTTAAAATGTAACATCTGAAACATAACTATGTATATAAGTAGGTATATAAATGACTTTTATACAATTGCTCAAAATTGCGCTGTCCCAAAATATAAACCTAATTTGTGTTTATAATGTACACAATTATTGCTGCACATAATAAGGTAGACTCACTGAGTAATCTTTCTGAATTAGTTCAAGGGTGCACAAAAGGAATACATACGCTATCACACTCACTACAGCCTTCAAACCACATGCAAAGATAAATAGTATAAATAAAAATATACATATTGGTACAGTGATAGTACTACGCTGCTACATGCTTAATGCGCATGCGTGTGTGATCACTGGCGATTCTGTCGCGTACGTCAAGAACCGGTTTATTCCGACTCGACACCTCCTCCGCCAATATATGTACAAGTTTTATCTGCTCCGTTTATCTACTCGAGGTGCTGAAACCCTATTAAAACAATTCATTTTATATACAACTAGCACGAATATAGGGTTGTTAACATTATCACCATGTATTTTTTTAAACCAAACGAATATGGAGTTTCAGATATTGATAAAAACAAAAAATATAAGGTCTTTGTACATAAACTTTAAAATTGTATATTATTTACAGCTTGTGTGTGGTACATGGAGGAACGCGCAACTTTACCAATGATCCTTTTCTTAACTTGAATCTTCTATTCCATAATTAAATAACTACGGTAAAACATTTTGTATTCAATGAGGAACTATTTAGGAATGAAGACAAATACACTGAAAAGGACGGTAGCTACTTCTAAAAAGCTTAGCGAGGAAGGGTCACAACAATTTTTTATCACAGATAAATCTAAAGTAGTAAAAATTTTAAAATATTTCGTACATTTACCTTCACATTCCATCTATTCGATTACTATAATTCGATAATGAATCGATTCGGGCATATATATGTATATAAATAAAAAAAGTTAAAAACGAATTATTTTTTCATAAATATGCCAGTACAAGTGAAAATCTTGAATATCTATATAAAAACAATAGAAATAGGAATATGATGACGGACACAAAAAAAAATATGTACGTAAAACAAGTCTCGATTCACTGACACTGCTATTATATCACGGAACTTTTTAAACTTCACCATTTCCCTAAAAACCAATCTATGAGTTACAACCCCACATGACCTTGCACTGAGGCCTATCTGTATACTTGTGTTTGAGAGCACCGATTATCTTCATATATCGCTGAGTATTCACCCTTCGAGCCCTAGTGTACTGGTTGCCTGACTTCGTAGGGCTAGCAGCGTGACAGAGGAACCCTCCATCTAAGACCACCATGCGGTATTCTTGGAGACATATCTCCAACATCTGTTGGAGAAACAAAACAAAAATTACAAAAATAACATATCAATCAATGAAACTAGCAAAGTTCTTGCGAATGTGTTCTAGAAACATAAAAGATCAATTCTCGTATATTCTCTCGTTTCTCGTTCACAGAGAGTTCATTGCGCGGGCTGTATCTGTTCTGGCGAGTCGCGCAGTGAACCTGCAGTAATGTGGTTTTACGATCAGTCTGGCGACGGCAATCTAGTTTAAGGTGAGCTAACACTCAATTACCTATACGTATTCTGTGCCGACCATACCAGAAGGGAGAGACTAATACTAAGAAACCAATGTAAATAAAATATTGGCCTCTCATATAATCATCAGTCAAGAATATCACATCAGGTAGACTATTTCTACCGCCCATTAGCAGTGTTCGTGTTGCTTTGTTCCGACTTCACGGATGAGAGATGCAGTAAAACGGCTGGGTAATGTGACATAATATCTTCAAGTCACAAGTAATGACACATGCTAGTGACATCATTGTGATATTACGAGCATCTATAGACTACAATAACGCCTACTATCAAGCAGACTGTAGGCTTGTTTGTCGTCTTCTTAATTTTATTACCAGACATGAGTTAGTCTAATCTCCTTACACATTTCCTAGTTAACGCCGTGTAAACTCTAAAGTTCGTTTTTTATAAGAGTATCAAAAAATAACCCATATCTTAATATACTTAGAAGTTTATATAGCCCTTACAATCCTTTTATTATAGAACTTCATATTATAATATTTCCTTCTTAAATTAAATCCCTGGAATAATTAACCCGCAATCCTTCAACCCGTATCACAAACATAGTTGGGACGCTCGGATTGTTAAATCAAGTTATGTCTCCAAGTTGGGAAGCACAGCCGTGGGTTTCGACGGACGTAATAAGTGAAGTTATTTTCCAGCTCAAGTATAGCATATGTCTTATCAACTTTTTGAAGGTTGTGTATGTTTTTGTACATAGAATCATAAGAATATAACAAATACGGGACACATAAGCATTCGCATGTGGCAAATGTGCGCACTAGGCCTTATTGTTTGTTTCGCGTTAGCTGCAAATAGCGACCACAAATCGTGGAAAATACACCTGTCTATAAATATAAAAGAAGAAACTGACTGACTGACTTATCGAAGCAGGGCCTAAACTATAAAGGTTAGAAACGTGAAATTTCGGACAGGGGTTATTTATATAATGTAGAGATTCCTCTAAGCCTCTCTTAGTATATTCACTAAGAAAGGCTTATTTTTGTTCACATGTTATATAGTACTAGAGGCGCCCCGCGGTTTCATCCGCAGTAAATTGCAGAACTTTCATACAAACTTTGCATCTCCCTTTTACTCCCATAAGAGATGATTTTCGTAAAAATATTTTTAACGTGTTTCATGACTTTCTGTGAAGACCCTTCATACTTTCATTCGGATAACAGCAAAGTTTCATATTAAGTTTGCACCCCTATTTAACCCTTTTATGGGGTGATTTTTTAAAGATCCTGTCTGCTTTCTACGTAAAGATTCTACATTATATGATGTACCTGTGCAAAATTTAAAGTTTCTAATCCTTACAATTTTATCCTTGCGTGATATATCAAGTCAGTCAGTCATTCAATCGGTCAGTCAGTCAACTTTTCATTACATTTGTAAAGATTAGTTTGTTTTACGTTATTTCTATGTAAAAATTGAAGCAGATTTTAAACGTGATTCATAGAAACTTGCAACTCTTAAAGCCCTTCTCACTGAGCGTCCGTATTTTGAATTAAAATAACTGTCCAACGACTGTGCGCGTAAAGCTTAAGACAAGTTGAGTTTGTTCTAGTAAATATTGTTTTTGATGTAAAACAATATGTTTAATATAAGATATACGCAATTTATTTTCCAATGTAATATTGTAGTAAAATATATATTTTGTATTTGTACTTAATTTTTCTAATCTTCGTTTATTTCTTTGATGTGCCTTTGGAGAAACAAAAGTAAAAAAAAATCGTTTTGTTTAATTTGTAATTGAATACTAAAAGCATGATGTGAATATTCAGAGATCCAATTAAGGTAATGACTTACTCCCAACTTATAGGTTCTCGTAGGATTATTGACATGGGTTATTCACCTACGCGTACCAAGTTTAGAAACACCTACGCACTCAAGTCACTTACAGAGTCTTGTCACGCGGTTTTATCAGTCAAACTAGCGCGCGATTTTGTGACGTAAACTTACATGAATACAACCCCATTTTGCGGGCAAAAATTCAACGCTAATAATAAGAGAACTATTCAAAGCCATTTTACTGCAATGACATATAATGAGTTCTATCTATATGCGTACGTATATCTATGGAGAAAGCAGAATGGTAATTCTCTCGCATTAGATGGTATATGCATCTGAGACAGCGTAGCTCAAAATTCAATGCAAAAGAATTAAAATTAGTAGTGACCTAATCATCATCATCATTACAGCTATTAGAAGTCCACTGCTGGACACAGGCCTCCCCAAGAAAGGGGGAGTTTCGACCATAATTGCCGCGCTGGCAAGCTGATAAGCAATAGCAGAGTGCAGCTTTCACAAAGTAGATGCTGCTACCAATCCCCACCCTATGCATTTGAGGTACACTATCTCGGATGCATATATGTACCTCTATACTTAGTCTCACTTTTTAGACTTAAATAAGCTGATTATAAATCCGTCCGATTATAAAATAAATAAAACTAATTTTAAATGCTTTAATATCGACAAATATGGAATAATAATCAATAGTATAAGGAAAAAAAACTTTTTAAATCTGGAAAAATTTGTTCAAACCCGTGACCCCAAGAAAAAGCCCTTAAAAAGAGATAAAAAGAAATATCTCCCAAACGTGCTCATGTCTAGCGAAGTTTAAACGACCGTAGAACCAACTTCGAAGATTTTGAGACTCTAACAAACCGAAATCTGATAATAATAATTGATGAAACTTCCTAAAAATATATCACACGGCTTCTGATTTAACGGTCTTATCAAATAATTCTCGAGCTGTCATTAGTTCTTGTCAGATGTTTTTTCATCATTGTCTATCTGACAGCACAAACTGCACAAACAAGTCGTTAATAAGTACATTTTTATTAACCAGCCGGTTAAGTTGTAAAAATAATATTATACTTTACATTACTTAATAAACATATAGTTATTTTTTAAATATGTAATATACCAATGCAACTTGGTAGAAAATTTATGATTCATATTAGAATTTTACAGTAGAAACTATTATGATTTAGACTAATTTTTTTTCTCTTAAAGTGCAAGCCCATGCGGAGGTACCACACCTTGTATTTCACACTGCAGGATATTTTCCAGCATCAAAAGTAGCATGTATCTTGCAAAATATTTTTTTTTTTTTTAACTAATGCAAATAAATTAAATTAGAATTAATATAAAGATGGTCTGGACATTAGAAAAGATAAATGAAAATAGAATGACTGCACAAATATATAGAGCGGAAGTGAATGGAATGGAAGAGTTGGTATAGGACGACCGAGGCAAACATACCTAGGTAGAAGAGGTATTAAAGAAGGGCCAGGTTAGAAGTACCAAAAATAAAGCGTGTATGAATTGAAGAATGCAAGTAAGGGAAGCGAAATCCATAGTCTCTGCCGACCCCGATAGGACACAGGTGTGATGTATGTATGTTTATATGTAATATTAATTTCTAAGAAGGAATTAAAGAAATTCATATATATATAATTGAGATGACCCTATTGACCTAAGGTATCGTAAGACAAGTCTACCGGCACTGGACGTGTCTAAAAATCTAAATTTACCGAAGATTTACTTTGCAACCAAAGAAATCTGCAAGAAATATTGCGGGTGATAAATATTCCATCAACGCCACCTTTTGCAACACGTTTGATATATCCCGGCGTCAAACTGTTGTCTTAACGATCAAGTCATCTCACGTATTGTCGACGGAACCTCATACTCGAGTCATTCCAACGAATAATCTTCCTTAGAAAGATCTATCATTGATTTCCTCATAAATATATTTTTCGTTATAGCAGTCAGTCATAGGAGCATTCTAGTTTTATTCCCCCGGCGACATGGAACTAACGTCTCAGCCCATCATCATTAGACTTGTCAACAAAAACAACATACTCTCAGACGCTCTAGCTACATATTTTCGCTATAGAAGCTGACCAAAAGGTAGGTTTAAAGAATAAAGTAATCTACTTGTATATAGGATATTAATTATTCGAACCTTAATGCTAATGACCGCTCCACCGTCGAAAACAAAAGACTTCACAATTATGCGGTAACGTCTCAAAGTTCTGACTCGAAAGTATTTTTACAAGCTCGATGGCACAGATGGTATTGATCTTACCACGACGGGTTCGATGCTCACCCAAAACAAATATTTGTTGAACAATAAATTGTTTTGTGTCTGGGTGTTAAATATATATATTTAAGTATTATATTCGTAATTCTTTTGTTATCTGGTATTCTTTAAGGAACTTATCACGGAGTCAGATCAATATATGGGATGTGATTTTATTATTTATTTTAGGCGTTAAATAGCGAGAGGCAACAAAATGCAAATCGTTTTACATTCGATTGGGTGCAGTCAACCAGCTTCAGTAATTCATACCATTGCAACTAACACCTGAAAATCCGTACGATTTTATACCGTCTGCAATTGTATTACCTGAGTCATTTTATCCTGTCTTCCCTCCCACGAGAGCCGCTCGCTGTACCAAGGGTCCTTATGGGTGCCGAAGTAGAGTGGCTCCCATCTGTGGTATGGGTACTCCCGCCGGGCGATAAGCATCGGCTGAAAAATATGTTTAGATTACTTTATGCTCTTAACACCCTACTATACAGAATGTTCTTTATTTGATGATAAGATCCATTTTAAGATTATTTTATGAATAATTTATAAATGTATTCATATAGTTACTATTATTTCATTCGCGTAGCAACACTATAAAATATTAATAGGAAGTATTTCGTCAGAATTCCTCATACATAATATACATTCGAAATCACACACAAACACACGCACACATTCCAATTACATATTTGTTCTTTATTTGATATTCCAGTGTTTTATATAAATCATTGTCATAAACACATCATACAGAAATTTGGAATGTGTGAGAGCCTGATGCCCAAAAATTTGGATCTATGAACCTACGTAGGTACTAATCTCCCACAAGTAACATTGAATAACACTTCATTCATAACTACGAGTAGTTATTGCTAAACACTTATTCGTTATTTGTGGTGAGAATACATTTAATTTAATTCACTTTTTTATCTGGGTAATTAAAAGAGATAGATTTATCATTATATCAGCCATTGAAAGTCCACTGCTGGACATAAGTCTCTCCAACAAAGGAGGCTTTTTGCCCATAACTGCCGCGTTGGGCAAGCATGTTGGTAATCGCAAAGCGCAGCTATCACGACGGAAATATGAGCTGAACTGTTTCGGATGGATATACCGCCATTTGTCGGTTCTGGTACCTTAGTCGCCTCATACGGCACCTGGTGCAGTGAGAGGTAATATTCTATTCTGCCGATACCTCACGGTACGAGAAAGGTTAAGCATTTCCAGGATTCCTACATAGAGTGCTCAATCAGGGCTGACTGTATCTATCCCATAGTCCCATCAAATGAATATCTTATGACAAGGTGGATAGAAAAATGTCACCTATGCCTAGCAGTGGAAATCCTACGGGTGAAATAGTAGGAGATATCTTATGGCGCGTTAGTCAAACGGCGTCTGAATAAAAGAAAATGAAGCTGAATAATGTACCGCTTACAAGGTTGACTTAAAACATATCCGTCTTAGAGAAAATTGCTATTTTGTAGTGATTACTTTACAAACATGTAAGTTTTGATTCGTATCTTCCTACAATTGGCTTGGTACAGCAAAACTCATTAAAGTTAGCGTAATAAACTTACTTTGAAAACCGACACTTCACTAAAACTAAGCAAAGCGTGTTGGTAAGACTTGTTTCAAGAAATTATACAGAGAAACTGAGTAGCTGAAGCTAAGAGCATCAACGTAGTTCCCTCGTCTGCGACTTGGTTGCATTAACTTGCTTCTAGTTTTATCACATTTGACAACATAGTATACTACTTTGAAACCCATGCAAATTTTTCAGCGGGTGTTAATTTTATGTCATTCAAATATACATACTGTGGGGCACCAGCGGATAGGATAGTGCATCTCTCTGTACCAGGTATCGTAAAAGGCGACTCAGATAACGGAACCGACAGGTGGCGGTACACCCAAAAACAAGCAGCTTAAATACTAGGGGATAGGGACGGGCAGCATCATCCTCGTGGCAAAGTTGCACTCTGCGAATCAGCTCCGGTATCTTTCAAATGGGTGAGATACTATTCTACTCTGGAATGGTAAAATGTGTGTAACACGAGTGATAAACTCTGACCATCAATTAGAACATAGACCTTTTGCACCCGGCATATAAAATAAACCAAATAGACAACGAGATTAGAATGTCACATTTGTCAGTCATCAATAAAATAATAGAGAAGGAAGGAGTTTATTGTTATTATTAAATTTATTAAGAACATCAAGACAAGTCATTTATTTAATTTTAAGTGTGTTGCAGATCCAGTAACAAAATTGATATTATTACATTACGTCGACGCTAGTAGACCTATTATAGACTATTCTTTTTTGGCTTGACATACAAATGTTTGATTAAAATGGTAATATTATACAATGAGACGGATTGCTGAAAAGCTTTAATTAAAACCCAATGTCCTGAGGACTAGGTATAATAATATAAGTTTATTTAGAATATAACTTTTCTGCTGTGGTCGTGGCTATGAGATTTCTTTTTGGAAAAGCTATGTTTATAAAAATCGTTTTCATAATTCGGTTTATTTCTTTAACTTGATACGGAATAGCCTAAAATAGCCAGATAAAAACTCTGAGGCGACTGTTCATCGTAGTTTAACAACAATTGCCATTTTACAAGCTTATTGGCAACTAATGACCTGAGTTATTCAACATTCTGAGGGTTACCGACAGAATTATACCTCCCTCTGTGAGTATCGTAAGTGGCGAATGAGGTACCAGAGTATAGCTGTAATGTAACAGGAATGGGAAGCTGTATTCCCTTCGCGAAGCTGCACTCGGCGGTTGGCAAAACGCTAGACCACCACGGACAAAGGTCCAGCAGTGAACGTCCTATTTCTGCTATGATAATCGCGATAACAATTCGACATTCGGGACTGTGAGACATTAGAGTACAATTTTTAAAAGTCCACCACTATCTGATTGGCTCATAGGTTATCGAGCAGTAGCAGAATAGCGAACATTAAAAAGTATCCTAGACGGATTGACCTTCAAGCTATGCGATTGGATTCAAGCGATACCAAAACAGAGCAATGTTTGCCTAGATTACGAGCTTTGTCCTTACTTTCTCGAGAATTTTATTCAATTTATATTTATTTTTATAATGACAACAATGAACGACGTTACATAAAATGCAGGAAAATTGACTCCATAACTGAGTAGTTAAGTAGTTAAGAGATGCGATATTTTATTTTTATCATTGACATTTCCCAAATGGCATCCATACATCACTTTGAGCGAGTGACGCGCCACCATTCTTATAAAGATTTATTATCCACCCATAGAAATATACTACTACTATACTTTTGAACTCTCTTACCCTCAAAATTAAGTTTAAACTTTTACCGATAAGCCTAAGAAGATAGGGTTAAAACACGCTTTATTTGACTTTTAACTTCAATCAAGATTGTTATATTTCATCAATCTTAGGAACGATTGCCGTAAGTTTACTACAACGTCGAAATAAAAATGTAAAAAGTTAAATAAACCGTATTACAGACTTACAAGAAGATAGTTTTATTATGGGTCCTGAACAAACAGTTACTTTTTCTAATTAATATTGATAGATATACTAACATGTTATATATCAAATAGTCATTTTAAACTAACAGAGAGAATCTCGAGCGGGTTTACTCGAATTTACATATCAAACTGAAAGGCTTGTTTAATTAAAAATCCACTGTACTGAATGAAAATGTAAATTCTAACATCATGGAAGGGGTTGAATTCGTATTACATATATATTCCTTAAAAGCCTCAGTTCGGCATTTGACGTCTATGCTGATATGACGATAATAAAATAATGAAAGGGAATACGACACTCATAAAGAGTTGTATTAAAATGAAATCAAAAGCGGAATTTTTAAAATATAGTCTAGAAGTAATATTAAACATAAGTTTATCAAAACGTTTCTCTTTTATTTGTACGTACCTATATTATTTTACTGACGGGTCTGATGGCGCATTTAATAGGATATATTATTAGCCAAGGGTCGGGGGTACAATCGCCATCCAGAATAAATATTTATGTAATGAACGTTTCTCTTGCTTGGTTCTGTGGGCTTCTGGGCTCTGTTTCTGGTTATTATATATTTGTATTAAATTCTAAATATGTAAAAGGAGGAGCTGACTGACTAAATGACTAACTGACTGACTGATTGATTGACATATCAACGCAGGCCTTATCACAGGGTTTCCTTATATAACGTAGGGATGCACTAAGAAAGGGTTTTCGAAAAATCCCCCATTCTAAAGAGGGTGGTAAAACGGGGGCGCAACGTTAAATGCAAGTTTGCTGTTTTTGATGTTATTAGAATGAAATTTAGTAAAAAACGTCTTCATTAAAAGTCATGGAACTCATGAATTTATATTATATATAAGTATGTTTTTTCGAAAGTCATCCCTGAAGGGGGTAAAACTTTGTGAGTATAAAAGTTCTACAATTTAACGCGCGTGAAAGCGCGAGGCATTGCTAGTACATAATATATTGGTAATTCCATTCTTATAAACAAAATACAAAAAAATATATACAATGAGAGTCTCTTTCCCCCGGATCCACTGGAACTGACGTCAGAGTCAGCCAGCATAAAGCTCGTTACTGACGGAACATTCCCTAGGCATACACTACTCGATTACAAATCTTATACAATATCTTTATCTGACAATAAATCGCATAATTATATTCAGAGGCGTAGTGTTGTAAAATGCTAAAGTGTCTCGGTGGAGCAGGCTGATAATTATAATTAGGAAGCAATTAATGGCGCTGACTAGGGCTGCCACAAGGCAATTTGTTAATTATTTTTTAAGCTTACTTTAAAGATTCTTATATAATGAAAAATTCTGAACATTTAAATAAATATAATATTTCTTCATAAAATATCAACTCGTTTTACGCTTTATTGCCTACAACATTTAAAAAATTACGCTTGGAGCACACTAGAAAAAAATTTGAGGTGTCTACTGTAGTACAACCGTAGTGTAGTCCCATGGCAATGGAAATAGACAAGGAGATTTTTTTTTAGTCAATATTGTCTCTTTTTTCCCTTTTTTTTAAGAAATTCGAAAATCTAGTTAAAAGTTATAAACAAGAGTTGGTGCGTTATAGCAATACTCAGATTAATGTATTCTTGACTTAAAACTCTATTTTAATATTTCACGTTAAATAAGTGAATGAAACCCACAAACAGTGCACGAAAAGTATTATTCCATTGAGGTTTTATAGCAGTTTCCACAAATACATAAGTAGATAAGTAGAGTTAATTAAGTTAATTAAGTTAATATATTTACTGTGAAAAATAATCCTTTCTAAATTCATAATAATAATTAATTTGAGCAAAATAGCATTCTTTGCATTATCATGTATCTAGAGATTACTGTCACGTGCATTGTTTACTTGCTGGCCAACATCATTTAAGCCATACAATCTCCACAAATAGACATATTCTTTCCTAAGAAAGGGAGATTTGTTTACCAGTACCGACTGAATTGGCGTGGCGACAATAGCAGAGAGTAGCTTTGCGATGGAAATGTAGCTGCTCTTCTCCAATTTACTGCATCTGCAGTGGCCACTAACGACACCTATAGTACTAAGGGACCTACTATTATCTGCTGGTGCTACGCAGCCGACTCTTGTTTGCCCACGTAACAGTATAAAAAATATTGACACAATTTTAGATAATAGTTTTACTAAATGCTCAACCCTAGTGCAAGCACTAGTGAAATTTATTAGAAGCGGCTCCCAGTCCAGATTAACTTTATCTTTCATTACAGCGTTTTATATAAAAATATTGTTATATATATATTTATTTTAAATTGACTTTCTGGCATGCTTATACCTAGTAGCACAAGGTGGCTATATATTATGACACCGGAAGTACCGCCTGAGTACCGTCTTACGACAGCTAGTGCAGGGCTAGGTTATTAATTATCCTATAATGCAGGTACCTCACGTAATTCTACCCAATGTGCTTAGATGCACCAACCTCAAAGAATTCTTAATGGTTAATATTGTTTTAAGTTTTTTGCGGTTTTTTAGCTTTTACAATTATGTCTTTGACGTTTCAGTTACCTTTTAGTATCCGTAAAATAGATGTTTGTTTTTTGTTTGATGTTATCTTTACTAAAGCTAAAAAATTTACACGATAAATAAACCCTGTTAATCGCCAATAAAAACTTTTGTGACTAGTGAACTCGTAAATGTTATAAATTATGTTTACTTTGGTGTTATTTACAATTACTAATGAGAAAACAGTTTGTTTGTTGCTTAATGCTAATGAACATTGTTAATCGTAATTGTCATACGTAGGCCTAAAGCGTGCGCAAGCAACTCTTTGCACTGAGCTTATAAATTAAGGTAATTTAAATTATTTTGCGAATAACGGTTATTTTCTTATTTTAAGACGGATAAACTTCAGGCACGAATTTGTTAGAGGCTACCAATACATATAAATGTGAATGCGGGAATACATTTATTGGAAAAACAAAATGTAAACGGAAATAACTAAAACATTACGTAGGTTTTACATTCAGATACGATATAGTTGGAATCTTTGTTACATTATAAACAGAGTAGAGAGTTATCTTCAAAACATCAACATAATACATCATCATCATCATATCGGCCATTGAAAAACCACTGCTAGGCCTCTAGGCCTACTCTCATAGGCCATAGACTCATAGGCCTCTCCAAGAAAAGGGTAATGTTGCTCATAATTGCTGCGCTTGGCAAGCGTGTTGGCAATCGCAGAGCGCAGCTTTCATGACGGGGATGCTGCTGCCCATCCCCGCCTTGTGCATTTGAGCTGCAATGTTTTGGATATTTATACCGCCATCTGTCGGTTCTGGTACCTCAGTCGCCTCTTACGACACCTGGTACAGGGAAAGGTACTATTCTACTCTGGCCTATTTTTAAATACATTTACCATCCAATATTTCGAAATTGCATTTTGCCAGATGGCTAAAATTTTTATTACAATGATCTGAAAAACTTTCACAAACAAAACACATGAGCTGAAAGCTTAATATCATTTTTCTATATCAAATAATACAATTTACTAATATTAATACTGGTTAAAATTATATAATATCTTAAAGTCACAAAGTTGGCAACGCGCTCGTGATGTCCTTGTGATATTACGAAATGTTTAGGCGCTAGGCGTCTAGACGCATCTTATCGTTAGCTTATACGTTGCGAATTTTCGGCAATGTATAGTCATACCTCAACTCCTTTAGGCGATGGTCTCGTCAACCAGCTTTGCAGCCCCGGGAACCTCTGACAGTGCGAGCAGACCTTCTGATGAAAGTAATTCGCTCGATACGACTGCACCATCCTCACTAGCCTGCGAATCATATTGCTTCATTCATTAACGGCTCATAGAAGTAATAAAGATAATGAGCAATTAAATTTATTACATTCGTACTTCAGTTTGCTAAAATATATTGAAATCTTAAATGTCTGTTTAAACTTAGAATGAAAAATTAAAAAATCAGTTGAATATTAAGGGTGCAGTCATGATATCATTGGTTAAATTGTAGTTGACGCAGGCGGCTTATTTTAAAATATGAGGTTCCTCAAAAACGAAAGCCTAAATTAATTCAACATCATATCGATCTATCGATACCACAATCAATACGGTGGTACTGGTATCCATCGACCATCAGATAGGGTGGTACCAATCTCAAGCCGGCATCATTGCAAAGCCTGTATTAGACTATATAATATAATAAAAAAAATAGTATGCAATATACAAGCAATGACATCACTGTCTTAAATTGTTGCACGTAAGTTAACCTCACGACTAGTAAAATCGGCAATACATTTGAAATGTATCTCGTATATAGAAACAAAAACGCGTTCAATATCAGAATCATCAACATCATTGGACGTATGTTTAGTGGTCGTCCTACGACTGCTGCATGCGGCAGTAGATACTGTATAAGCTGTAGAAGTAGCTCAAGGGATTTACAATAGAACTGGTTGTACGAGGCCTGCACTCAGCGCGATCCTACAATGGTTTCCCCAGCATATTGGGTAAATGGTTATGGATGGTTGCTGGATGATGATGGTTAGGTGGATGATTACGATGAACTCATTATAAATATAATGATTTTCGAATCTAATAATTCCACCTCCACAACCTTTGACATCTTATCATTTAAAATATTTTTTACCGTTAAAGTTTAATGCGATGGGGGACCCGCGGAAAAAAATAGTAACTTCCCTTATACTAGGTGTCGTAAAAGCCAACTAAAGTACCGGAACAAACAGATGGCGGGATATCAACCCGATAAAGCATAGCACAAATATAGCAGCGGGGATGGGCGGTCATAATTTTAACATACCGATAGAATAGCCACGGTAAGCATTTGCTACCACGCCTGCCCAGCGCAGCACTTTTAGGAAAAATCCCCCTTCATTGGAGAGGCCTATGTCCAGCAGTGGACTAACTATGGCTGCTTTAATGATCATAATCTATAATGATCACGATCTATAATGATTAGCCAAACACTGAATTAATTATATCTCACGCTTCGGTTCATAAACTTATAGTTAACTAACATGATAGTATTACATAAAATTCCATGTTCTGCTACATTGTAATTTCTTTTAACGCAAACGCATGGAACCAGTGATAAGAAAATCGATGAGGTTATAAAAATTTAAAGCTAACTATGTCGACATAACGTGGAAGGAGGTCGGTTGTAAACGGTATTTTACGACTATACTGGAAATAATGTGGCGAGTTTACGGCTGCAATAAGGTTCACCGACGAGGGACAGTGTTCATCAAAACACAGTTAAACTACCGTTAATCATAAAAAGTATCATTAAATAATAGTATGAGCATTGGTTGATTTTTTAATGTACCATTTTATCCTCAAATGTTTCACATAAGGTAGACCTTTTACAAAAGTCGTCTGCATTACATCTTACTCTCACCTATTTCTACCGCCAAATAGTAGTGTTTACATTGCTGTGTTCCGATTAAAAGGGTGAGATGCAGTGAAATTACTGGGTAATGAGACATAATATCTTCAAATCACAAGGTTGGCAACGCGCTAGTGATATCCTTGTGATATTACAAACGTCTAAAGGCTGCTGTAACGCTTACTAACATACAGACTGTATAAGTGCTTGTCGACCTAGTCTAATAATAAAAATGTCATTATATTTTATATCTAGATCAGCTCATTATAATAGCATCTGATTTTAACGTTGAGTTAAACAATATGTCATCAAGAATATTTAAACACCGCTTAATTTAAAAATATAAGGGAATTATATTCACTATTTAAAAAAACCCCTGTTGAAATTACGTTAACAAAATGAGCAAACTAAGGCTACAATTATATCGTGAAAGTTGTTGACAATCATATCGCATCCGAAACCCACGGAAAATACTGGCCAGGAAATTCATTGACTATAGAGATTAATAAAAATCATTAACGAGATCTCAGTACAATTAAGTTCTAGGTGCTGTAGTGAACACATAGTCCATGCACTTCAATAATTATTATAGTCGTACACAATGCAATACTAGTTAATCCGTCCCGATGACAAATTCAGAAATATTTATAATCTTGTACGCCAAAAGGTCGTGAATCTGATATCGGTAACACAAGTGTATTAAGCGTCCGATATCAGCACAACTTATACGACCTCAACATCTTATACGATGCTGTGGGGATATATTATTTATTCATCGAGGTATTAAGTGTTGTGTAGGAAATAAGAATTATGAACATAGGATCAATACTTTTAAAACGATTTCTTTGTGTTGTATTTGTGGAACAAAATTGTATCATTATAAAAAAAACTATTAAATGAAAAGGAAATGTGGTGTAAAAATCAGTATTATCACTAAACCATAACTAAAAACTATGTGCTCTCTGAACCCCATCTCAAAGCGATAAACCGTCAATTTAAATTGTCAAAGTTATATATGTTTTCAATGTAATTTATTGTATACAATATAGAATAGGTATATTATTATTAGGTTTAAAACGCGTACTTTGTAGAACAAACTTAACCTACCCTATAATTTATGCTCCGCTGTTATTAGCGTGATGTTATATAGCCCATAGTCTTTTTCGATAAGTGGGCTATGTGATTATAAATTTGCCCTGCGTTAATTTGTCAATCAGTCAGACAGCTTCACTTTTTACGTACCTATATAGCTTAAAAGATAGTATTATAATTAACTCTCATAAGTTCAGGTGGTTTGAGTATGTGAAGCAGATAGATTAGTATCGCGAAGACTGATGGTTAAAGAATAGTCAATTGAGTGGTTAATATAAGTTGTCTCCGAATGTGACACGGAAACTATAATAGAGTTCACAAATCATCAGGGGGCTAGACTATCACAAGACCTGGTATTGACTACAATCCGAGGTCTAGCAGAGGACCCAACAAAATACACCATTAATTTGTTTAGGAATCCTATTCGGATCGGTTTTAAAGTTATAGTTGGGAATCCTTTTGGACGTAACCAAAAAGAGTCGTTAGGGTTTAAAGGCCCCTTGCTGAACAATTACATTATGCACCTTGAAGCCACCTCCTAGGTCTATGCCAAGACCTGAAATGTCACTCAGATACGCAGAGATTAATGAATATGGAGCAAGCACATGATGTCAGGATCATACACAATGAATATTAGTAATCTGGTTAGTTCGTAATAGTAAATAGGAGTGAGTTCTTTTTAATCTAAATGTATCGTGGCGTAACCAGACAAAGGGTGCAAGGGTCCGTAGCACAAGTGCTTAAAGCGACTTACCACGGAGCCAGATCATGTATGAGATGTTGTGGGAATTATAAAAAAAAAACCAAAACATTAACCGGTACGGTAATCTGTTAAAACGGACACGTGCAATTTTTTTTTAATTCATCTTAATCATAGATTAAGTGTAAAATCAGAAACTTTAGAAGCAAAACTAAATTGAGACAACAGCTTAAGAACTACACTCAACACAATGTAAAGCCTACCAACTCCGATAAGTTTCTGAAAACTAACTTTGAACGTCTGTGTAGCGCACATGAAAACTTGTAATGTTGTTTGCAAGACATGACGTATTTTCTAACATTGTTATCTCTTGGACTATTCTATTCGGAAGAAGTTTGGAGACGATTCGGTAGATACAATTCACGGTGTACTAAAATCGGTCTTGTTTTGATCTCCGTTTCACTAATTTGCTTTGTTATAAGCACAATAAAAAGAATTACGACTGTAATTCACCAATAATGGATTAACTTGGAAACGATAGTCACTATTGTACTTAACAACATACTTTTATTTTTCCACTGCTGAAGATTAGCGTCGTGATGCCACATTGTGGTGTTTTGACAATATACTGAGTTGCTTGCCCTTTTGGCACACCGCAATATTTAAAAAAACGCCCTGCTATTATTTTTTTATATAAAATAGTGCACTGAATTAGTATGGAATTATTATTAGTCTAATAATGTTATTCTAAATCATCACTTGTAACAGATATAGCTTTCATTTTATATTTACACAAGACTAGTAAAATATGTTGACACCTCTTCACGATTTCTGTAATATTTTGAGTTATATTATGTCTTCAGTCCAGATATATATTAACTTTAAGCACATTAAAAGTTCCCAACCGACAGTTAGACCACTTTCAACATCAACTTCAGACATCTCCGTTATCTGGTTAGCCTGTCGGTAACACAAGCTCTTGAAGCGACTTATCTCGGAGTCAGGTTAATGTACGAGAGTATAAATTTATTATTTATTCCCCAGAGTATGCTAATGATTGTTGTGTATGGCATAAAAGTCATGAACGTTTGATCAATCTTGTTGTGATGTAATGAAATCAGCTATTTGCGCTGTATTTGTACAAGTAAGAAAACACTGACAGTGCCTTATCGACAGTTAGACTACTTCAAATGCCAATATCAAGATGGAAAAATATAAATTAAAACCAAAAGTATATTGAATTACTGTATAACCACGAATCATATTAAATAAGTAAACTACAAGTTCTATAATATTTTATTTTTATATTTTTAGCTGATTACAGTACTGAATACAGTACATTAATCGCAGTGGGATATAGTTATATCCAAGTTTAATGTCGAAGATATTCTTGAGGGAGTAAAGAGTTGCTGACAACCCAAAACTATAAAGAAGTTAGTAACTATCGAAAACTATTATTATTGGAGATAGCCCCGTACTTAAGGTTGCTTGAAGGTCAATTGTTATTGATAAATCATGTTGAAATTTCTGGTTTTTTATTATAATATCAATTTAAAAAACGAAGCTCAAATGGAGCAAGACCGGATTGGGCAGAAGGATCGCAGGGCTTGTTCCTGCCATTACCACCACGGCTGCACAGCGCGTCTTCTGTCTCCGGGAGGTCAATTTTTAACAGTAAACATCTCATGGCTGATATGATAACTTCTGATTTGAATTCATCGTGTTAACAGCTTAAAACTGTTTTCATTAAACTTATTCTTACGCGGCCCTCTCCTTTACTTTTAATAGTGATAGTTTAAGTAACTTTCTATAGCATTTGCTTCATCCATTTGATTCGAGATGCGTGTCTTCTTTATAAATAATTTAAATTGGAAAATTGCACGCAGAAATTGATTGTTGAAAAATAATGGTTACATGGGAAAAATTTATGAAAAAAATTACAATAAATATTACATGAATTTGTTAAAAAATGTTAGGAGAGTGAACGATATTATTTGATTTTTGCCTCTTCAACGAAATGGGGACACTTAACGAAGGAGACCTTCCAAGAACTGGCATTTGGGGAAGGTGTAGTTTTGGGAAAGTTATAAGTATTTTAAGAAAGGGACTTTCTGTGTACTTTATCTATTTTTTATCGCCAATCTATTACGAAATTAAAGTGTTTACAAATGCTCCATGCTTTATGTTTTACCTATTTGTAAAAAAATATAAAGAATTGGTAGTTTAAGCTATATATAAATCGATTAATATTTCGATAATAGCATACCTTAATCTCTTTTACCTGTAATTTTTTAGGAATATGTATGAATTTATTATTTAAGAATAAATAGAGTTTGTAGAATATGCATCGTCATCATTATTATAGCAGCCATACAACATACACTGCCTTGAATTTTGCCTATAATTAGCGCGTATATAAAATAACTTTTTCACCAGAGTTCACAGATCGCAGCTTCGTGATAACAATACTGCAGCCCAACCCCACCCGCATACCGCTATGTATCGGTTCCAGTACCTACATAAGTGGCACGAGGATATGCTTATTTTTAAAAATTCAGATGATCTTGCATTAACTCTAACCCATCACGTAACCGGCATCAAGGGATTGTGACGTATAAAAGATATTTTATGAAGGCAAAAGGAAGAAATAACGAAGAAGGTCTGACTAAATTACGTTGGTAGGAAGCACCGATAAATAAACCGTAGCACATTTTGGTCACAAACCCGACTATATTATATTCACATGATTCATATTAATGTTCCAGTATCCATTTTTATTTTAGAAATAAATTGTTATATTAAATAGTAAAACTAAGAACTATTTTTAAAGGATCACTACTTCACCCCGATATATTATCTCAACCTAACTTCATAATACGAATACATAAACAACAAAAAAAATTAGCCTACAAGAAAAAATAAATGTTTTAACGAAAAACAAGAGCGACAACACTTGTAGTAACGAGTTTTATATACTCGTAGTAGTTGGACTACGAATATACTAAAGTAGTTAAAGAAAAAAATAACAATAACATTCATATGCAAAATTTGTTATAAATACACGTATTAAATAAATGTAAAATTAAGGAACCTTAAATTAAACTTTCAGATTATAGTAAAACTAACATAACATAAATAAATAAGTGTACCAATTATGTACGCAATAAGCAATCCTATTTCAATTCGCACCAAACACAAGCAGTAATCCTGGCGCGCAATTCATCTAAAGACATCAAACATTCCATTTATCAACTTACGTGTCTTTGTCGCGGGGAATCTCCTCCCCCCTCTCCACTTCAAACAGCGGCACTACAAAGACAGTCTTAGCGAATATACAGCCTTCATCGCGTTTCTTATCACCCATAAGTCTTCTCACCATCGCAAGGAATTTTGGCGCCAAGCCTGTACTTGGCACCATTTCAATATCCGAAACCATAAAATAGTTACTCCTCGAAGCATTCCTGGCCACATTTCTTCCGACGTTTATCGGATATATCATATTGTTTTCCTTCCTAAACGTGGGCATTTCAAAGGAATCCAAGCCCGAGCAATCGTTGAGTTTCAAAATCGACGCAGAAATCTTTTTCTTTGGCAATCGAACCATCATCCTAGCGATTTTCGTTTTTCTCACCCATTCTATGTACTCCGCTCTGGTCCTATTATTCAAATTCCTATACTTGTTTAACTTTGCTCTAAAGATTTCTTCATCTGATCTATTTGATGTAGTAGTAGCAACAGTTGGTGTTGTCACTAAAACTTCTTCTGCAGCTCTCAATTTCGGTGGGTACCTCTTTGGATAAAATAGATGTAAAGAAACTTTCGCCATTTGATCGTAACAATGACATAGGTGATTTAAAATCTGTATAGTTAAATCTAAATCATAATCAGGAACGAAAACTGTAAGACTTATAGGGCCATCCCAATATCTAGCAATCTCGACGATATGGTAAATGAATTCAGGCGTCGATTGAGTAGCATACGTTACAGAGTTATACTTGCTCACAAACACTTTTCCTCTGATCGCGTTGTAGATGACATGATATGAACTGAGAACTCCGAGTTCAGGACTGGAATGTACATGTAGGCTATCCCATTTGAGGGTTTCTGGTAGCCCATATTGGAAATCACAATAGCTTGTGTTCTCGTTGTAATATCTGCCTTTCAGAAACGAACCTGGTCTATAGTCAAAGTCACCGATACTCAGTCTTTGGTGTGGGTGTTCGTGATGTTTGTAAGCGTACAACTGCAGTATAACAGTAATGGCCACTATGAAGGAAGCTATCAGAAGTAAGGTTGAATGTCTCCTGGTCAACCTGAACGAATAAGCTCCAAATATTCGCAGACATCTGGTCATTTTCAACTGTCATTGTCCTATTTTAATTAAATGTACATCTGTTTCTTTTCGCTTTCAGTCCACGGTATATCACTCTGATGTCGTATCATTGGTTTATTTTCTCAGTCTTACCTTCTCTGCGTGGCCTTTGATCGAGTTCTGAAACTTTTTCTAAATATTTTCCACTAAATCCGGTGCGAATTGAGTTAAAAACTAATTATCTTAAAAAAAAGTTTCGTAGTACTAACTTTGGGTATACTGTTCTTTTTCTTTTATAACCTCCGAAATTTGTCTGATGAATTGCGATTCTCTTTCATTATTTTTCACCCTTCGTTTTTGTATTTCTGTCTAATCATTAAAAATAAGTTAGTGGAAGAAAATAACACTACTTCCTTAAAATATCGAACGTGTTAACACAGATTCTGTATTTTTCTAACACTATCAAATTTAAACTATTTACCTTCCTAATAATCGTTCTTCCGGAAAAAAACCATGATGTAAGTATAGTGAAAGTAAGAAATAGTAGATTTAGTCACTGCAGTTTTGTTACCTAACCCAATTAAAAAGTCCTGTTACCATGGTAATTCTGAGCAAAGACATGCTCATGAAAACCAAATGTTCGCATTGTATCACTACATCCATAATAAATGAGTCTTCAATCAAAAACACATTATTTAAATAGTGAAATAAACAAGAAAATACGACTTGTTTACAAATTTACATAGAATCATTATTTTGTTACTTCACTGCTGCTGTTACGTCGTTTTACAGAACTCAATAGTTTTTTAAACCATTTCAACACACCATAATTCAAAAATTCAACAAAACCTCACATAGATAAATATTATTTACACTCACTAATAACACATAAATATAATTTGTCGTTTACTATAGTTCTAGCAATGGTTGCATTATTTTGACAGATGCGCGCGCAGCTATTCGAGGCTACTGTCAAATAAAAAATCAATATTTTCAATAACTCGTCTTACGGCTGCGTTCGTAACCTTTATAAATATATGCTAGAGAAGGAATATAATGATATTCCGATGTGATATTGCATTAAGCTGCTGGGATGCTTGCTATCACGCGGACTGTATGTTTGGTTGTCGACCTGGTCTAATGAATATAATAATTGGAATCCTCATGAAAATAATATAGATTTCCTAAGTTGGCCGACAGATTTATTGTCACCGATCAAACTTGTCAACAACATTAAACTACCTTTGTTCTAATGTAATAGTATCTTGACCTATTGCCCCTGAACGAATAACTTATTTTTTGGAGCTTATACTTATACCTAGTATTAATATTATGTATCTTAATTTTTTTTTGGAAATTGAAAAAAGGATATTTATGTGATATAAATAATATTTTTATCAACATATTGACTGTGTACAGTTATTATTTTAATTTCTTAGAATTTTGTCTAAAATATTTCTGTCGAGTCATTTTATCGCTCAATACAAAATAGCATTTATTTGATATAATGAATAAATAATTACATAATATCACATTCATACCATATGACATAATGCTGTGAAAGTAGCTGAAATAAACTAGCCGCGCCCAACTTTCTATGACTGTTAATTAACGGATTTTGTGTACAGCAAAAGCCACAAATCTTAGTCTACTCAAGAGATTCACTATATGAGGTATCCGTTACAATTTATCTCCTAAATCCTAAAAATGCAGTATCAAAAATGTTGAATACTGTATTCTTAAAAATAAAAATACGAGAATATCATGCGATTCCTCCCAAGCATTCAAAATATATTTAAGAGCTTTGCTGCTTGTTATTGTATAAAAGACGTGTACGTGCCAAAAATTCCAACTCAAATATGTTGCAAAATAGCGTCCTATACACTGCCCTTCTATCCTATTCCTCATTAAATCGATTCCCAGCCAATTTGCATATTCCCTCGAGAGGCTGACGCGGCTGTGGCGTCGCTCGTTGACGAAAATATTAAGAAGTTCTAAATATATCACAAGTTTTTAAATGTACAGGCATTATATAAATAACGAATATAGGTATTATATTGTTTATATATTTTACGACTAACCGTGAATATTGTCACTTTGGTACATGAGTTAAGAAAAGCCGTCAGGTACCGGCAGAGTAGAATAGTACTTCCCTCTGTACCAGGTGTCGTAAAAGGCTACTAATGTACCAGAACATACAGGTGGCATTATATCCACCCACGAAAAGTATTTTATACATCCATTGCTGGATTAAATAAAACGTGAAGAGGTAACAAACAAACTTACTTTCACGTTTATAATATTAGTTGGATTACTGCAATATATACCTATAATAATTACATATAAAAAAACAGGCAGATTGCGATTTATACACCCGAAACAGTATACCAAAGTAGTATTATCCCCTATAAACCGCGATTGCCACCCCACATGCTGCTTATCGCGAGGCAGATGTTCCGCACTAGACATTTTACGGCTGCTATGATGATGATGATATCTTGGAATAACATCACGGTTAGGACTTGATGTTATACAAATGAAGTTGCGAGTTTCAAATCAAAATAAGAAAAGCATGGTTTAATCATCGAAAACCTAGCATAGAATAGTATCTGTATTTTATTGCAGATAAACTATCTATGGATAGCTTATCTGCAATAAAAACAACCATAAATATACGCCTTGTAAGAAATATTTTGCTATAAATCACACGCCTAATGGGCGTCAACCGTAGATGTTTTACGAAAACCGAAGAAAAATGTGTTATGTCTAACATTTTCCTTAACCGTAAAGTGTGTTTCTTCATAAGTGAAATGAGAAAAACATGCTAATGTACTCCATCCGTCTCTGTGTAAAAGTACTTCATTACTGTTCACTTAGACACACACGGTCGACTAGAGCACGCTTATCTAGGTTAAGTACACAAATTCATTTTAAAATATTAATAATATGATGATAAAATAACTTTTTGAATAGCATGAAACTTATATGTCAATCTTTAGAATATAAAATGCAATAAGTCAACTATATAACGTTTTCATACCATTGAAAAGCAGATTTATTGTGAGGATTAAAGGCGTAAATATTGAACATTATTACGTAATCTTTTCTTTTTACCATACACTTTTCCTATAAAAGGCAAATATCATGGCACTGCTGGATCACAAAAAAACAAATACCTTCTTCGAAATTCGTATATTCAAAATTTTAATTAAATTTCGAATATAGTCATTATACACGTCACACATTCAGACGTTACATTTAATACTCTTGAGAACGATTGCCGTAAAACATCAAATTAAACTCTAAATAAAAAGATATAAAGCGTTTAAAAGCCGTTGATGAGACGGTTTTATTACAGATATCACGGTTTAATGTAAAACATAATGTTTAATACATTTCCTCGGGCAGTAAATTGTGTAAGTTCGAATACCATTTGGTACATAAAACAATTTGGAAATCTCGTTAAAATAACAATAATATTATATTAAAATGATTCTAAATCATACCAATCCCAAAAACTATATTACAGTTTACATAACTACTGTAGATTGATTTGACTTGGAGATAGTAGATTAAAGTACTTGTGTTATGGATATCAAACAGCAAAGTAATTATAAATGTTATACATCAATACATAACTTGCAACTTAGGGATACCAAGAAATGCTCCAACAGGTCTACCACTAGAATAAAAAATACATTAAATTATTTTTTAAAATAAGTCATTGACAAATACTAGTAAATACATATATTCCGATATTATATTAACACTACAGATAGTGATAATAGTCGCTTTTTTCTAGTTTCTTTGTTAATATACTCACAATCACGTAATAAACATCTTTCATTGATATAATATATGACTTACTGAAGATGTTAAAACACAATCTCTTAATAGAAACTAGTTATATAACTATCCGATCCAGAAATAAATACATAATAAATTAGAAGTGACAGCCCTATTACAATTTAACCCACTGGAAAATTGTAATAGTGGTAAGCCCTCAACTGAGTGACAAGCCACCCGACACCAACTCAATTAAACTTTGTTTCTTCCGTGATCAGCTGGTGCCTCCCTTTAATGGTATATGGATTTAACTGCTTCTTTGATCTAATGATACAGTTTAACTGTGAAATCCTACCTTCAATTACAGAACGAGAGAAACTATATTAAATTCCAATATTATTAGAGATTACGATAAATATCTCTTTTATTTATTTCCTTACATTATTCTTCATCGAAACTAAATGTAGACTGACGTCCGTAATTAGTCTAATTCGATTATTTTCTATATAAACCTAAAATTCAGGAGTTTAAATACTTGATAACTAATACAGAAAAAAAAGTAATTTAAGACTTTGTTGTGCTATCTTTACTCTTTATGGTAAAATTAGATAAGTTATAAATTAATAAGAGAAAAAACCAATTAACCCAAATTATACTTACAAATCACACTTCCATTACTCCACTTATATACATCACATTTCATATTGCCACTTCAAACCTTACACAAAATGCAGCAAAAGGCAATGAACGCCGAAGTTCGAAATTTGATAAGCAATTATGGTCGTTCACATAACTGTAGCCAGTAGACTAACTTTAAGGTATAACACGCCAACTTTAACCATATCTGAACAGTTCTTCCCCATAATTCCTTCACAACACCCGACCATGAAGAAATCTTTGCACGATAAATTCAAAAACAACCACTTTGTAAAACCTCTCTATAAGAAGATCAGAATGGGCAATCGCATTAGGCCTATGAAAAAATTAAGTGTTTCTATTGACGTGGATAAACCATATGGCGATGGAATTAATGTCAGGCGTAAAATTGTCACAGGCAGAAACATTAACTACAATGTTGTTAGTTTAAAAAGTGCTAGTTGTGGTTTAGATGGAACTTTGCCTGGCGCTTGCGACATTAATAAAGATTACCGTGTTAATAAAGCCAAGGAACACCATTACTACGATACAAATACATGTAGTAATACATTCAATGTGAACGTTCGCAAGATGCAAGACGAAAAGGAAGGCAATAGAAGTAGCAAATCTAATCCAGCTGGAAATAGTGCGACACACACGGTAAGAAATGTATCATTAAATGTTATCATAACAAAAAGCGTTAAGTTCTTGAATCAAACCACAGTGCATTTACAGAGTGTATTCAAAGAAACATTCTTAAGTTCAATATTTTTAAATTTAATAAAATATTAATGCATACGAGTATGTTATTAATAATTTATTGGTCACATATCTCTTTTGTTTCTCATTTTTTTCGTAATATTCTATATAATAAATAAATAAAGCAAGCACGTGACCAAATTGACTAATTTACTACACAAAATCATTTCGGAACATCGTCATCATTTGAATTTGATGTAAAAGTCTCAGTTTTGACTTTTGTTTAATTCTCAACAATTGCTTAGCATTTAGTATTACAAAAAAACACCCGTCACAAATCGACAATAACTTTCCCAAATGGACGGAGTGCTTCGTGTAAAAGGCATAAAAGATAAAGCGATAGCTGGTCACGGTAGTACAATAGTTTAATATTTATTATTAGAAGAATATCTGACAAATTTACTTTAATTTAATTGATTTGAACGGGTTTTGGATTAATGTAAAACTATTCTAATGTAAACAATATTAATAATAAAATGTACTGTCAAATACCATAATGCCAATATAAATAACTCGAGTAATATTTAAATCAACAATTTAACAAACTCTACTAAAATTGTAATGTGAAAGTTGGCCAGTCTGTCTTTCTGTTTGTTTGGTATCGTGCAAATTGATAGCTTAGCTTAAAATGGTAAGGGTACTTAATTTTGCTCCCAAAAACATATCGTTTAACGCGATATAAAGATAACTTCATGCGGACGAAGTTGTAAATGGGAGACTAGTTTATAAAACAAATACAAACTATGTTTCCAATAATTTCTAGACACCAGCAACATGGCTCAGAATTTACCCAGCTCCCCAGCATTCAGGCGAGTCTATCCCATCCGTGGTATTCCGATGTTTCATCTGCCAATTAGGCTTGTCTACGTTCCTCGTACTTTGGACTGTCATCTGGGTTTTCGTCATCAACTATTTTGAGGGTGAGTACAGCCCTCAATAACTGTTCTTAATTCGTCATGAATCAGATTTATTTATTTATTAAGGTCCAACAGCATTTGCTTGGTATTGGTATAGTTGTACACAAAAAACATTAAAAAAACATTTCGCTAACACTTTACTAAACTTAACTTAAACTGTACAAAACAATAATAGCTTCACACTGGGTATGATTGAAAAAAATATACTTTATACAAAAAAGTATACCTAACAGTAGTATAATTTCAATAATAAAAATGATATGTAAATTATATTAAAGAGTGGATGATTCTAAGTTGGCACTTAGAATCAAGATTTATTTGAGCTTGGTAAATTAATCAACGTAGACATGTATAATCACGATATTCGTTGAGCAATTTACATATCCTTGAAATAGGGGAGTCTGCACCTGGAATTGGTATGAATGGGAAAAATATATAATAAGACCTCTAGGCTTTGTTCATTGTTGGAAATTAGAATAAAAAACACAAGAAAATTATATACATTACTCAGTACAATAGGCTGATTTGCGAATAGGCGACAATACAAGCAATTTCCTTCAGCTAACCAATTAATGACTACATTTTTAGATAATTAAGTGAACAAATTGACACAACAAAAAACTGAAGTAGATATCTAAATGAGTATCCCTGAATTCAAGTTATCCACCTGCGATATTATTTCACGGTTGGTTAGCCGTGAGGTACCGGCAGAGTAGAATTGTATCACTCTGTACCATGTGTCTTAAAAGGCGACTGAAGTACCGGAACCGACGATTGGCGGTATATTTTTAAAATAGAACAACTTAAATACTACAAGGTGAGGATGGGTAGCAGCAGCCACGCCTGCCCAGCGCGGCAATTAAAGGCAAAAATCCCTCTATCTTGGGGAGGCTTATGTCTAACAGTGGACTTTTTTGGCAGACATGGTGATTGAAAGAGCTGCAAACGTGTAACAAATAATTTACGTCGTATCGTAATTGTGATATTAGTTTAAATTGGATTTCTCAGTTTATTGCTGTTCCTTACAATGTAGTTGGTAAACACAGTGAGAATGCCTGTTTAAAAGCTACTCGAATACCAGAGATGTAAAGGCTGGAATTTTAATTCCTTAACAGTAGAGTACGCAACTGATCGTAATGAATTTATGGTTGTGAATAATGCGTTTCGAATCGCTTCGCCCGCTTTGAAACTTTTGGTTAACGGTTTTTTTATATATTCGTAGCTACATAAAACAGGTTTAACTTTCTGCATAATTGTAATTTTGAATTTGAACCTTATGTTAAAGAAGCCAATGGCGCTGATTGTATGATCCTACCTTGTGCGCCATAAGTGGTGGGTTCGGATCTATGTTCCGAGTCTGGATGTAAATATGTATTTAAGCATTATAATTTGTGACTCCTTTATTGTCTGGTGTCCCTCACACAACAATTTTTACTATTTCTATCTAATTAAAAGATGTTATGTGAATTATTATTAATAATAAAGATAACAATGTTTTCAGAGCCGTATGAAATTGAAGTGAATTTGCAATTCGAAAAGGAGCAAAACCAGCTGGTCGTTGATCTAGCCACAGAGTTGAGACAGGTAAGATATTAATAACTTTTAATAATATTATAAACTTGAATCGATATGAAGATGAATAAAGGGTTTCTCTCCCTCTTTCAATATTCCGGAATAAATTAAGTCCTACTAAAAAAATCTTATAGGATTTTTCTACCAGACAAATAATAATCAAAGCTATCAATTACGATAAAAACCAAATATTAGACCGAGTCATGATAGTAGATTTAAACCTCATATAAAGGTAGTATTTGTACCTCCAAACAATGCCGCCACAATGTCCGCAGGTAGTAAAATTATGGGGTAATGTGACATAATATCTTCAAGTCACAAAATTGACAACATAGTTCACTTATATAACAATATTATTTGCGTGTTAATTGACAAATGTCATCCATCTATACTGTCCGTAATAATATTATAATTACAAAATTAGGTCTGTTGCGAATTAGCCAGTAAAATTTTATTGTCCGTAACTCAAGTGCTTTTAGCGACTTATCTCGGAGTCAGTTCAATGTTTGAGATAATGTGTAACTCTAATCTAATTATAGATGTTATATACATATTATTCAGGCTATTTTTTTAATAAAAAAGTAAGGGATTCCTACTAAAATTTCAATAATGTGATCCAAGATATGAAAATAATTGCCACATGATGACTTTCATCGTATGCGTTGCGGATGGTTTGGATCGTGGGTACAAGATTTTCAAGATAGTGATCAGTTGTAGCCAATTTATGTATTTATTTATTTAACTTTTTTATACTCATATAAATCGATGTTCTCGTAACGGACTTAATGCCAACTGGGATTATCTACCAGACAACCATCGGGCAAAGAAGAAGAGGGATCAAAGCGGACCAAATCAAAATTTTAATAATAATAATAAAAAAAGAACACATAAATATGTAAACAAAACTTATATACAATACAACAGTTATATATATTACACCTTATATGGGTGAGCAAGAAAAGAGGGGACAGTTCAAGTGGGGACATAAGAACTAGCTTTAACTTAGCCGGGGGTGGGGGGGTACCGGCATAGTAGAAAAGTACCTGCCTCTGTATCAGGTGTCGTAAGACGCGGCTGAGGTACCAGAACCGACAGATGGCGGTATACTCATCAGAAACAGTGTGGCCTTAATGTATAAACTGGGGATGAGCAGAAGCATCTCTATCGCGAAAGCTGCGCTCTGCGATTATGCCAGCTCGGCAATTATGGGCAAACTTCCCGTTTCTTGGGGAGGACTAATGGAGGAAATTATATAATTATATAGTTATGGATGATGATAAGATCTAAAGAGAATGCGAAAGGCTTTATATGTTTAACTCAAATATTGAAACCAATTGCTCACCCGCGCTAAGCCGGGGTTCGTCGTTAGTCTAACATAAAATACGAATTATAACTAAGTTTGCTCTTTTCGAGAAACTCTCTTACAAATGAGGTTGAATTACCGAAAGTAATAGAATTATAAAAACTTTGTATAAATAAGTTATTTTGACATGGATTTTCCATCTCAATAACTCTTCTGATTTCCATGGAACTTGTCAGGCCTATTTTATACCAGCGAAATATATTTCGTGTAAAAAACGGACTCCTTCCTTATAAATTGAGTATGACAGGTACATTGCTACCAATTTTGAAGGGGCGCTGGTACCCTCTGATATTTTTCCCTCGTTTTTGATTGATGGTTTTGTAGGTTCCTGCATAAATAACTTGTATATAACCCTTGCTATGTGCAAAATGTGTATTATAAATAAATATCAACAAAAATGTATAGATGAAAAGTATATTCCCGCATAACTTTAGAAGAACTGCACCAAACTGGATAAACGTATTACATTATATTTTTTTGTTGTAGACTGTATAAAGATAAGAACATAATTGAACGAAGGTAACAGGACTAACGATATAAAATTTTACTATGTACCCAGAAAAAGTCGAGACAGGTCACTAGTAAGCAATCAATATTTTATTATGTATTTTTTTTTATAACCCAACTTATAACTTTCTTAAATAACAATATATACGGATACTTTACAGTATGATCGCTATATCAGTAGAATGCTCACTGCTGGACATAGGCCTCCCCAAGAGATTTCCAATGGAATCAAATGTATGCGGCCTGCTTCCAGCGCAATCTTGCGTTTTTAATCCATCGTTTGTCCACTTTGTAGACGATTGTCTTACGCTTTACAATATGCCTAGTGCTAAACTGAAAACATAATATGTCCCACTAAACAGTCCGCCTTATGTCATATGGAAAACACATTGTGATACAAGTAGTTAAATATATATTGTTGGATAGTGAACTAACAAATGTTATAAATAACAAGTAAACAGTGTCGTAATCGGTATTTGTGTTCAATTTGGCCTTCACTTTCTGGGCGATGGTGGGTAGTACCGGATAAAAGACAAACTCATCAGATGTTAGTGATTTTATGTTGTTTAACGTCGTGAGTTCCATTCACACCCAGGACTAACATTTTATAAAGAATATTTGTGTTTGTGTGGGTGATAATATCAATATGTATTCTATTTATGATTCCTCTGGTGACTGTGACTGTAACTCAAAGGCTTAACGCCACTTATCTGGGATTGGTATCTGGGAGTTGGGTCAATGTGTAGGAGTAAGGCATAGAATACTTACATGAGGTAAATACCTCATACAAAGCATTTATTTTGATGCATCGGTACCTCACTCTCACCGCCAAATAGCAGCGTTCGTATTGCAGCAATGCAATTACTGGACAATTATATCTTCAAGTCACAAGGTTGGCAACGCGCTTGTGATATTCTTGTGCTATTACAAGCATCTGTAAACCACAGTGACGCTTACTATCAAATGGTCTGCATGTATGTTAGAAGACCTGGTCTAATAAAAAGAAAATGGTTAGTGACTGACTACTCATACTCTTCCGTCGTCCGTATAACTTGCCGCAGCGTAAATATATGGTCTATGGTACTGTCGCTTTTTCGGAAACCGGTTTGTTCGGGAGGTTCAGATTCATCAAACCAGTTTAGGCATTAAATAATTCAATTCAAAACAAAATTTAAACCTTTTAATGGTAAAAATGTAGAATAATCAATAAATAATCCATACTTATGGAGCACTCAAGATTCATAGGTATGTTTGCAATATATTCAGTTATCAAAAAAAACTGTACCAAACTACCTGAACTTTTTGGTACCGACAAATACAAGGTTCAACAGAAGAAATTATCCAAGACTAGACAACTTATCACACAACAGACTACATTTAGGTATATATTTCAACCTTATTTCGCTATTTCCTGTCTAGAAATAAGTAGTTTCCGCGATATTATCGGGAAATGTTCCTGTGGGATAATATGGTACTGCCAGACGTGTATTAAGGGACACACTTCGTAAATTCGGCGTCCGTGCTACTGAAATGGTACAGATAGTTTTTCTCTAAGCAGACATTGTGTTTGTAGTATAACACACATTATTTCTACATACTCTTTATATAACAGTTATTAAGATATCAGTGACTTGATATCGTTAAGAATCATCTATCTATTTCAGGACTTTCGAGTCTAGTTGCCCCGAATGTCGTCATCAATCATAAATGTGACTGTCACAAAACCACAAAACTTGATTAAACGTCAACCCATAAAATCTCATTTGTTACTATAAGAATCAACTTTTTGATCCATTATTACCAACGAGATGTTAAGAGAGAGGGCAATGCTCAAAGCCCTTTTGCGTAATCGAAGGAGGATATCCATTAATGAATCTGAGTAATCGACACATCCCAGCAGAGTAGCAAGTTGAAGTAGCCACGGGCAACGCAAAAAGCGGAAAAACAACCGACGGCTGATATAATCACACAACATCTCATACATTGATCCACTCCAAGAGAAGTCGCTTAAGGCATTTGTGTTAAGATATGGGATAGAGACATGAGATAACAGACAAATCCCAAATATAACAATTAAATATTTCACACCCATACACAGAACAAATACATATATTCATCATATTAATGTTAGGTCAAGTGGGGATCGAGCCAACCGAATGCGCCATCGGGCCTGTCATAGAGTCGTACCGTTTTGGAATGGAGATCATGCAACAACAAGTGCTGCGAAGGACTAGAATCAGATATAATAATGATGATGAAGACCTACAATCACATACTATTATCTTGTACTGAAAATGAGAAACACATACTTAATAGTTTCTTTTCTATACCTCACTAATATAATAAATCATATAATATCGGCGACTGGTCCGTTAAATCAAAAACAAATTTTTAGCTAAATCACAAAATGACTTCTATAATCTAATAAATAAACATTTAACAAGGAAAGTTTCGAAGAAGAAATAGGGACCTGTCTACCCAAGCGGCCTAGCGTTAAGCGCTTGGATTTTCACTAGAATATTCAAATTTCATTTTCGCGAGATGTACAAATTGGTGCGTAACATATTTTCGTTCACGCCTCCGCATATCGATGTACAAAAAAATCTACGTGCTTTATAGGACTAGCTCGACACTTTATCGAATTTTCCGAAGTAATATATACGAATAAAATATGGCAGTTGTGAAGGAAAGTTATCGGTTCTTTGCGGGATATATAAAATGTTGTATATTATATCAAGAGTGAGTACAGACCGTATTGATTTTGCAAATGAAATTTAACGTGTAGACTTATCGATATATAGGCGTAATAAATCGACTTTAATACTTCAGGTTACTTAGCCGAGAGGTACCGGCAGAGTAGAATAGTATCTCCCCCTGTACCAGGTGTCGTAAGAGGCTACTAAGATACCAGAACCGACAAATGGCGGTATATCCATCCGAGACAGAGTGGCTCAATTGCAGAGGGTGGGGATGGGCAGCAGAATCCCCGTCGCGAAAGCTGCACTTTGCGATTGCCATCACGCTTTAAGGGCGGCAATTATGGGCAAATTGTCCCTTTTCATGAGGAGGCCTATGTACAGCAGTAGACTTCCAAAGGCTGTAATAATGATGATGACTTCAGGTATGTATACTATTTTGAAGACATAAGTTTTGTTGGACATCCACTGTTGGACATTACCTTACCCAAAAAAGAGAGAGTCATATTGAATCGCCTTACTGGTTAAGCATGGTTGCATATTCAGCGCAGCTTCGGGTAGTGGATGCTGCTTATCTCCGTGCATCAGAGCTAAACTATTTCGGGTGGATACACCGTCGTCTCTATGTTTCGGTTGGAGCCGGTAGCTTTATCCAAATGGTTCAGGGCACCGATTGGCAGCAGCATTATCATCGAAAGCCAAACTACGCCATGCGTCCCTGCCTCCTGCACCTTTTATAGAGAGATAGGCCATCAGTAGACGTTATACGGCTTATCTCATGTTCTTTGTTACATACAACATACCTCTTCTAACCGCTCCATCAGCCTCAGATTTAAAAATCGCCTTAGTCATTCTTCTTCCTCGAATCCGCTATAAAGGCTAATTTTTCCTTTCAATATCAGAGATACATCTCTCTTTTATCACGCTGTTCGAAAACGTTGACTTCCGCTCCATCAACCTCAGCCTTATAAATCACTTTAGTCATTCCACTTCCTGGAATTCGCTATAATGGCTCATTTTTCCTTTTAATCTCAGAGATACATATCTCTTTTATCACGCATCAAATTCTAATATCAACATTCGCTTTAGCTATCGCTGTTTATAAATAACAACCTTTATATATATTAGAGTCGTGTTTGTACACTATACCCAAACGATCTCCGGCCTAACATTGACAGGCACAGAGCCTGTGAACAAACAGCCTGAAATAATATTTATCCGGTCCGTATATCTCTGTATTATGTTACACTCTCACTTATAAGCTATGAAACATAGTATGTATTATTACGTAAAATATAATAATAAATATTCAACACCATGTGAATTTTGATAGCAAAGACTACATTATACGTCTTTATCCTTATCAGCAATGGACTTTTCATTGTCAAGAAATATATTTCTCCATTTTCTATCTATTAGTAGTGCTCCTTTCCTGTAAGAGTTTGGTTACAAAATGTAGCCTAAGTTACTCGGTGATAAAGTAAGTTTCTAATAGTGGAAGACTGTTTAAACAGACCATTTGTTTTTATTTTAAATCGTGATAAACAATCAAATCTTTGATCTTTACAATATAAGTATAGATAGTTGTCATAAGCCGTGATACTAGCAGAGTAGAATAGTACCTCCCGAGGCACTAAAACCGACAGATGGCGGTATATCGCGGTCATTAAGGACAAAATTCCCTCTTTCTTGGTAAGACCTTTGTCCAGCAATGAGCTTCCAAAGGCAATTTTTCCAATTGTATCCATCATTATAAGTAAAACGTGGTAGAATAAAGTGTTAGAATATAAATTAGGCACCTTCCTCTTGCAATTCTTTTGACATATAAATTGTTAGACTGGTGTTACAAAATTTTTAAGTGATATGTGAAAACAAATTTACTATCAAGGAATCCTTCTGTATAATATTTACATTTTTTGTTAGTCGACTTCAACACGTCTACCTCCTCATTTTCGCAGTATAATTCATAAAACACAACCTTAGTTTAAGGAAAGTACTATAAAAGCCTATATATAGATGACAATTAACATTATTTTCTTTAGACTTCCTCTGTTGAGCAGTGACAGTTATTTTACTTTTGAATACGGAACATATGTAATAATAAAATAAAGAACCAAACTGATATAGTTATAAGCCATGACGTAGCAGAATAGAAAAACTTAGCCTGTACCAGGTGTCGAAGAGGATATTCATCCAAAGTAGTGCAGCTCAAATGCACAGGGCAAGGGTTTGCAGCAGTAACCCCGTCACGGAAGCTGCACTCTGCGGTACCAAGTCGCGCTTGTCCAGCGCGGCAGCCATGGGCAAAATTCCCCCTTTCTTGGGGAAGCCTATGTCCAACAGTGGACTTTCAATGACTGATTTGATGATACTAATAAATATACTCGTAGTTTAGAACATTGCTATAACTGTAGATTACGTGAAAGTTATGGTCTCGGAGAACTGGATAACGTATTAGTTGCATTTATTACCTAAAAATGTTCTTTATTGTGTGTATAAAGGTCATTATTTTGTGTAGATACCTAGAGAGTATATTCATACAAATCTACTGCTGAATGCTATGAGTCTACAACATAGCTAAATAATAAATACGTTGCTATCTAATCAAGCTGTCGCAACACAATAATTAACGTTGTCTAAAACAACAACATTACTTCGAACGACTAATTATATATTAATTCTTGTTACTAATTTATTTACAGTAGCGAATTACGTGTCATTACCTTTAGCACAGTGAACATTGAGTAATGTTTCTTGATATATCGTAATTAGGTATATACTCGTCGCTAGTGAGTTTTCGTAAACAAATCAGCTTTATAAAAATACAATTTACTTTTATTATACAATAATACGTACTCTTTATTTAAATATTTCTTATACTGATTTAAAGCTTTTTACATGTTGTGTTCGACTTTTCGGTTACCTTGCAAACAATCGTTCTCAAGATTGCCAAAGATTATGTCGATTATGTGTAAGGATATTAATATCGAATATGATTAACGACTACATTAGCCTATAATTTCTCTGCATTGATTCATTCCTTCAACCATAACTGGCAATACTTTCAAGACCGTAATCAGAGCTACCTTAATTACTTAACACTACTAATATAAAGAAAATAAAGAATAAAGCTACCTAAATACGACTAAACAGTTTGAAATAATAATCTAATCCCCCCGTCTGTCTACCTTGTGGGACGTCCTGCACTCATATTAGACCCAGACCAGACCAGAAACCAGTAAGTGATCACAAAGCTTTGTGATTGCCACCACGCCTGCCCAGCGTGGCAATTATAGGGCATTTTACGGCACTTTCCGGTCCCATTATTATGGCAATGGTCACTTCAACATCCAGTAATGAGAGAATCCGTAGACCCAAGCTACGGATTCTCTCATTCCTAAGTCCCTTTCATGTATCTATAATCGTCATCATATCAGCCGTTCCACGTCCTCTTTTCGACAAAGGTCTCCTCAAGAAAGGGGGGAATGTTGCCTATAATCGCCGCGCTAGGCAGCTGTGGTTGGAACCGCAGAGCGTAGTTTCGCGATAGGGACGCTATTGCCAATTCTCCCCCTATGCATTTGAGCTGTGCTTTGGATATAATTACCGCCATCTGTCGATACCTTATCTTTTGTCAATAATAGCAAATTGTACGAGAATAGAATCGAGGCTATCTTTCATGAAAATAGCTGCGATATGCAATATAGTTATAGTATTGGCAACTAGTTTGGAATCGAGCCAAGTTGCTCGATATTTTGGATTGTCTACTGGTACAATATACTATCACGAAGTACTATAATATCATCACAGTTGGAATTACTACTGTTATTATTAGTTATGCAAATACGTTTTTACATACGTTTACTGCAAGCTCTTTTGTAGTTTATATTTAACATCAGTTTGACATTTTATGTTGAAATTGTTCTTCTTAACTCTTATCTTTGTAATATGTTCCAAATTCTTTTGAAATTAAGTTATCAGGCAACAGAGGTGACCTCTTGCTATATAATATTTTGTAATAAAAAAGATTATGTAAAGTATATCAATCTCGTTCATAAGAATATATAGCGCATTAAAGGTAAGTTAGTAAAATTTTCGTATAATTTAAAATTTCGTATAATTAGTAAAAATATATTTAGGAAGACGATTACTTTTGTGTCTGTAAGAGAAAATCGCTTAAAGAGAATAAGGTATAATTTGCTTCAAAAACTGCCCCTTTTGACGGCGAATTTAGACTCTAATGGAAACTCTTTCCTTTCATGTTTTCATTGAACAATATTATTTAATATAACACACACAAATCACTTGCAGCACAAATGTCTCAGTATTCAGCATACTGAATTATAAAATCAAAAAAAAAAACTACGTTTGAATTGTATGAGATGCGGCAACATAACGGAAGTGATGAGTTCAAACGACATATTAGAGATTGTTAAAAAAAATTCAAAACTAATAAATTTAAAGCAAAATCAGATTTTTTGAAAACGAAAATCCGAAATGCCAGTATGAAATTTGAGATACCTTTTATCATACAAACCAATTCTACTATAGTTATATTACGATAGAAGAATAGTAGAAACTAGGACTAGATATGGTTAATACTACTCTATTTTTAGGTATTACACTAGACCATAAGTGGCTCGAATAGTGAATGTCACCAAATGAGTTGCAACATATAAAATCCCCCAATTGACTAATATTGAAACCGCTCGCTTAGTTTATTTTAGTTACTTTCATAGTATTATGTCTTATAGTATACTACTGTGGGTTAGTGCAGCAGATATTAACATACTCTTTGTTCTGCAGAATTACAAAATATCACCAACAGACTCACTTAAAGAGAAATTAAAATAAATTAATATAATGATTATATTCAGTCAATATGTTAACAAAAACATTGTATATGTCCATAAAACAGCTTATCTCTAAAGCTTACCAAACTTACCAAACTTTTGAATTAGAGTTTATTTCAACGATAAAACTACGAGTATGTACTTGGAAATGAATCACTTTAACCACAAGCTTTAAGACAATGGTATCTTGCGCTGACGCCGGTTTCACCACCAGTTTTTCTTGCAGATTCCTTTCTGGTTAGTTTTATGACTTGTCTGGTGCCGGCAGACTAGTTTAAGGTGGGCCTAATTAGATGTATCTATGTGTTAGACAACTTTTATAATCTCTTTGGTCATCCGGGTCGTCCGTATTATCTATAATTATGCATGTTATCACTTCCTTAATGGAAATATTAATTGTTTATTATTATTTCTTTTTTATTATTATTTTATTGACGATGTAAAAGTGCTTGTGATGGGCCTACTTGAACAAAATATATTTGACTTTCGACTACACAAAAGTGAAATGCAGTATCTTAATAAGGCAAAATATATTGATTGATTTTGGAGTTGAAAAGGTTTTATTATTTTCCACATTGCCAGAGTTTTAAAATCCAGAAGCTGTATCTTTTTTAGTATTATCAACAAGTCCAGTTAATACTGATTTAAAATTATCATTTTTAATTAAATAAGATATTGTCAAGAATAATCTTAACTATTATACATATATGAATTTTATACGTATGTGGGAAGTTTGATAACTGGAATACAAAATAAATATTCACAATTACAAATATAAAACTGACATGAAACAAAATTATGCACCAAATTTGTATATCACAATTCTCATCCAGTGCCAGTGTGTTCTTTATGTGTTTATTCTTTACTATGGAATAAAAAAATTAAAGTTTATGAATAAGTCATTAATCAATGAAGAATTCATCATACACGTCAGCATTATTGGTGAAAATCAATCACGTCGAAATGTCGAAGCATGAAAGGATTTTCATTGTAAATATGAAAGTATATTTATCATTATTTTCCAACATTAACAAGCAAATTCTTTTAACTATCTATAAATCGTGGAAACCGAATAATTTGGAAAGCGGAGCAGCTTACTGACTGCGGTGCCAGAAATCTTCGTTTATCTTGACCATGTCCACGATTGATCTTTTTCAAGTGACCTACTTGTTACTCAGATGAGTCTATGTAACTCGAAGTACCTGACGATCGTCCCTTTATCAATCAGTGCAACCCTCCAAAATAAAAATAACATATAAATGAGTAGCTTAAAGTTGTTGTGTTACGAATATCAGACAACAGTGGAATCACAAATATAATACCTCCATTTTTATATTTTTTATTATCACATCCTGCGATTGCCACAGCGCATGCCTAGCATGGTAATTATAGGGCAAATCCTCCTTTGAACCGAATTGATACAATCGGCCCTATCCAATAGGGCCGATTGTATCAATTCCATGTTTTTGTGATGTTCTTGTGTTATTTTCATTAATGTACAATAAAGAGTATATTATTATTATTATTATACTAGGTGACGCCTATGTTTAGCAGTGGACTCTTTACGGCTGCTATGTTAAACATGTGATACTGTTTTGTGTGGGACACTCGTGTTCATCAGTATGAGAAAATTAAAGGTCTTCTGAGAAATTTGGTGGATAGACACAACTTAGTTTTGAACTTCACAGACGTCAATTTTAGTATTACCGGTGAACTAAGGCTACTCTGTTGATTTATGCACACTTCTAGATGACTATACAAGACATTACACGACATTATATGAAGAGTGAAAGCGCCCTTAAGATTCATGATATATGAATGACATTGATAGTGATTATTGAAATAACGGAATCCATGACTCATTTGGTAGTGTGCGCCAAAGGTCATGAGGTCGAACCCCACTCACGATTCACATTTTTATGACGAATGTTTGTGTTCGTTACCGAACAGACACCGGTCTGGGTATTAAATATATATATGTTAAATATATCATCATCATCACATCAGCTATAAGACGTCCACTGCTGGACATAGGCCTCCCCAAGATAGGGACAATATTTTCGTTGACGAGGCTTTCACAGAGTGTAACTTCGCGACAAGTATACTACTCCACCCCCACTCTGTAGTACTTAAGCTGCGCTTTTTTGGGTTAATATATCGCCATCTGTCGTTTCCGGTACTTTAGTCACCTTTTACGACACCCGGTGCAGAGGGAGGTATTATTCTACTTTACCAGTATGTACCTCATGGCAGAGAGTATAGCTCCGGCAGAGAATATAGTCAATAAGTAATTTCCAATATCCACATATTTTTTCGAGTCAACGATGCGAAAATTTGACTTACAATTTGAACTTTATTTTTAAAGTGCGAGCGAGGATTAATATTCAATTTACCACGAAAGGTAACACTCACGAGCGAAAATCCAACGCAAATTATTTGTGAAGGACTTACGAGTACCACTCGACGGTACTATACCAAAATTGAATTTGTGTAAAGCAGTCTGAAGGTAATTCTAATCTACTCACTCTTGAACCAAACTTTGATCCGTTTTTCTTTTTTATGCAATATTTGAGATAATCTAAATAACTCATAAATATTTAGACAGCTCGATAAACGCCTTAACAAATTCTGATTGTTTTCTTTATAAAAATCCTACAAAATACGCCATATTAAATCTAAAACACCTACTGTCAACATGAATTTGCAAACTCTTATGGAAAACGACTAGAGGATATTTGTAAGGATTGAATAACCCCGAGGTTCAAATGCGACTTCATTTGATTTCGAAAGTTCAGTTCATCACAAAGTTTCTTCCAATTGCGGAATCCACTCGTCTCGTTCCTTTTAATATAAGGATTCACGGTGTTCTAACTTCATCGTTTTTTTTATTACATCCAAATTAAAAGTTTTACACTTACAGTCTTGGTGGGCGAGGTTTCATTAATTAAAGAAGAAACAATATTTGCTAGATTGTATTTTCACGTTTGGGTACCAGCAGAGTAGAATATTACCACCCCTGTACCAAGTGTCATAAGAGATGACTGACAACAGTAGTAGTACTGGAACCGACAGATGGCGCCATATCTACCTTAAATAACATAGCAAAAATTGAACAGCGCGAAGATGGACAGCAGCATTTCTATCGTAATGCTATGATTTGCGGTAGGTTCAGATTTTACACTATTTACGTTATTTTAGTTGTCTTTTGTTTGTCGGAGTAGTATTTATTGACTTATATAATGTTGATCATCTGTAAAAATGGCTGAAGTATTAACATTGTTGAAACATTCAGAAGAATCTTGCAGACTTTCGAAAATAAAAGAAGGACGCGTTACTAACATAGTTACTGAATAACATAAATTATATCATGTTTGTGTATTTCTTCTAGCCGAAGTCGAGAGGTATCGGTTTTTTTGCCAATTTCTTAGTGATGACCGTTTGAAAACAGATCATATGATGATGACGATGATAAAAATATAAAGACTTACTATACTGGAGGTCTTACAAAAGTCGTCTGTCTGTCAGTTGCTGAGTTCCTTTTTTTAGTGACAGACAGTGAAATTACTGAGTAAACGTGAGACGATATTGTCAGTTCACGGGGTTGGCAACACACTAGTCATTTCTCTGTGATGAGACGGGCGTATAAACTGCGGTCACGTTAACCATCAAGCGGGCCGTATGTTTTGTTAGCTGGCTTTGTAATATATATGAAAAAGCACATTTTCATCCTTCAAAAACATCTCATAACCTCAGTTAGTACTATTATTGCCAAATGAATTTATATGCAACATTGCAAATCCTCCCAAAATAATGGACCATTGTGAGTGGACCATTCCTATTATACTTGTTATGTCAATATTTAATTCCATATCTTAAAAAACTATTATTGACTTTATCCCAAAACCAATATTGAGGTCCTATAAAAGTATCTGTTGCAAACTCGATTCTCATTTTAATTTATCTTATTGGTATTTAAAGGAATTTTCTGAACTTGAGACTATCGTATTAGATATCAGATATAATTTACCGCAATCATCCGCTCCAGATAGTTAAAGCAACTAGGCGGATTTCTGGGAAGTCAACACTTCAATTATTCCTCGACAGGAATCTGGCAGGACGTATCTGGTACATTCTAGAGCACTGCTTACGGAATTCGTTAGTAGTCTAATCTACGTTATGAATCTAGATTGTGTCACAGATTGAATTTAACTATAAAAGGTGTTAGTAATTGAAACAAGTAGTGTTTCGTTTTTCTTTTTTCAAAGTTAGTAGGCTCTATTTAAACATAGTTTATGTATATATATGACTTTCGGCAATCGTTTTTGAGAGTGATTTGTACAATCGATTTATTAGAACTAGAAAAACCACGTCATCATTTTCAACTGGACATGAAATCATGACTTAGTATTTTTCCGTTTGAAAAGATTTTGTTAAAGCAATTAAGCTATTTGCTATCAATGGAAACCACCAGTAGAATAGATAGCAGCGGTGAGTTCAGACTAATCAGGCCAGGACATGCATTTCCTCATTTGCAGTGGCTTTAGTTAACGCTTTGTAGCAGTCTAATGATTTACTAGAAATGTTAAACAGATATTGTTCACTTTACTTTTATAAAAATATAAGCGTAAGAAAGAATGTTGCGAACTTAATATAATGCTAATATTTCGGACACTTGAATTAAAGTTCCCTGCTGGAGTCTGTGTTATCCGTGTGGTACCGGCAGAGAAAAATATTACCTCCCCTTTTACCGGCTATCATAAGAGGCAACTGAGGTACTGGATCCGACAGATGGCAGTATATCCATCCGAAATAGTGTAGACTTCTCCGTTTCTTGGGGAAGCCTATGTCCAGCAAAAATGCTGCGTAAATGGCATCTATTATTCATCATCCAGTAATTATTGTAATCTTAACTCTTAGACTTTATAGCCTGCAAAAATATGTTGCTCTCTTGAGGTATTTTGAAGGATTTGTTTGTTTGTCACAAATGTTTAGCCATATGAATCATGCTTATTTCGTGGCCAACTATGTTTGCATACACTCATCAAAATGACCACTCGAACTAACTTAAAAATAATCAAACATTAAACAAAAAACCGTTGCCTCTTATATTTTATTTAACAAAGCGATTCCCAAGCAGGAGATTTGCAACTGATCGATCCATTTTGATAGGGTTGGATAGTGATTGACAGTTGCAAAAACGATAAGGGTCGGCCAGACCCTTGGTTAAAGTATTTACATGTGTTAACACTTACGATTGATGGTGAAAATTTCGATCCACGGGTCGGCTCGTAATTATTTCAGTTCTATTGCCGGTATTTTGAATTAGTAATGCTTATCTGTTTTGGTACGTACTCCAATATGTGATTATGTTCGAAGGGTAATCCTGCATCACTGTATATTATTACAGAGACTGTTAATTTGAAACCAATGTAACAAATATTGTTATTTTGAGTTGACATTTTTGTAAATATTCTATGACAAATTTACAAATGAAATTAATATGGCATATTTTTTCAAAATTAAGGAGATTTTCAGTTTTAGTTTCTGTTGCCCGTCTCCGCCTTGTTGCATGTAAAATACGGTAGTTTGGATTCTACTGTCCTAGTAATCCTCGATGTAGATACTTGCCAGAAGTTATTTATTCGACTAATCTAAACATAAACAATAATTGATACAGCTGTGGTGTAGGTTTTAATTTTTTGTTATATTTGACATATGGCAACACATGGACATTTTGGAGGATTTTAAAGTAGTTTAAATATATTTATTACGATTTTCTTTTCTCTACACTCCCTCTTCAAACCGATACAATTACAAAAGCAATACATTGTCTAATTGTTTGTATTCCCACGCGCAATTTTCAATGCCTAGTCTCCTAACCGAGCAACCGAGATTGGCAAACAGCATTTAATTTATTTTTCTTGTCTATCTCCAGCGTTCAGACGGAAAGCTGTATTAAATTACCAGCTAATATTTGTTTCACGCGGGCGCTGACAACACCAGTAAGTTTCCTTTAGCTCATCGCAGAAGCGTTATTCCACAGATGTGCCACACAAAGATTTATAAGCAATGTTCTCTTGGGAGCGTATTCCAAGAGGACGCCTAGATTTAGTCTTATCGAATCGTATCTACTCTGCTAATTACATTGTAAAGCGTGATTACATAAGACCTATTGCTTGTATCCCTGCCATCCCACGTTCCTCTTCTCTTCCTCTCCTTCCTCTTCTCTCTACCCTTTCTCTCTTTCTCCTTACTTTGTTATTACACTCTTAATGAATTTTAATACACTAGTAAAACCGGTAACGCTTCGACACTTGATATGATGCGCAATAGTCTTACAAGTACTGTAGGCGACTTATTTTGAGTTAGGCCAATGTATAAGATGTCGTAACAACTCAGAACAAACACAAATGTTATATCAGCCATGGTCACTTTGGACATAGGCCTCCCCAAGAAACGGGCAATTTTGTTCATAATTTCCACGCTGCACAAGCGTGCTGGCAATCGCAAAGGGTAGCATCGCGACGGTGATGCTCCTACTCAAGCATTTGAGCTACATTGTTACGGATTAATATACCGCCTTCTGACTGTTTAGGTACTAAGGTACTCGATTAAATAAAGGCACTTGGGATAGGGGGAGGGTACTATTCTAATTTTACCGTGCATGACCCATCCCGCCGATATTGATATTATCTATATATGTTAACAATAAATAGGTATATATTATGCCTAGTTATTATAAAAAGGTTGTATTTATTTCTTTTTTTAGTGGCCCGCTTTGACATAGTCCATGTTTTTTACATTATTCTATTCCGTTACAATGCAAGTTCTGACTTTTTTTGTTCACAAATGATATGATGATATCCTACATAATGATGTTAACAATTTACGTCAACTATATGAGTGTGAGAAAAGTATTGTTTAGTTTAAGAGACGGGACAGTAAAAAAATCCCAAGAACCGCCACGTATCAAATTAATTTTAAATGACGCTCTCACTATTTTTCATTTTATAAAATGTTCTTTTCTTTAAAAATAGCTGAATTGGTCAAGCCGTTCTCAAGTTTCACCCTTACCAATAATCATTTCATTTTTAGATAATAATGAATATAGTTATGTGTAGAAGGTATCCTTCACTTCATAAAGGAATAATAACACGACCGCATTCCGTTTTATCCCGTCCTATTACTCGAGGAGCTGTGCATGACACTAGTGTCCCATTTCCCCGAAGAGAAGGGACGACCCAATTTTTCAACATATTCCGTTAAATTTGCTGGAAAGTTTCGAGGCAAATAACAGTTCTTGGAAGCGAGAATAGCTCGATAGGATCTTTTAACAAGAAGAACATAGAACAAGCGAATCTTTTCCGAAATAATACTGAGGTCCATTGAAATCTGCATAGCACAAGAAAAATTTTAATATTACTTACTAGAGGTAGACTTCATACCAAGGTTGTCTGCATTGGAACTTCACTCTTACCTATTTCTACCGCCAAACAGCTGTATTCCGGTCTGAAGGATAAGAGAGGCAATGAAATCCTTGGGCAGATGTGTAGTAGTATCAGAGTTTGCGACACGCTAGTAATGTTTTTTGTGAGGTTATGGTGACATTTACCTTCTAACGGACCATACGCTTGTTGGCTGACTTCATAATGTAAAATAAGGTTTGATTATTATCACAATAAGGTTCTTATTGCGATCAATTTTAAAAATTAAAATAGATTGTATTCGATTGCAAAAAAAAAGAAACTCATTTGAGTACGATTCTCTTTTGAATCAGATTATAGAATATCAGATTTTTTTTAAAAAATAAGATAAAGCTCCCAGGGATATTTTGATAAAGTAAAGCAAAGTCGTAAAATTATTTTTTAAATTTTCACATTTATTACTACTTCTTATAATACTACTTTTATATTAATAGCTCTCAAACCACGGACTATTATTGACAATATCTACCAGTGGAAGATTGTATCATCATATCATCACAGCAGCCGTAAAACGTCAACTGTTGTACATAGGTCTCCCCGAAAAACGGGAAAACTTACCCATAATTGTTGCGCTAGTCAAGCGGAGTGGCATTCGCAGAGTGTAGCTTCGCGACGGGTATGCTACTGCCGCCCTTCTACATTTGAGCTACACTGCTGCGGATGGATATACCGCCATCTGTCGGTTTCGGTACCTCAGTCTCCTCTAGTACAGTTACTATTGTACTCTGACAGTACTACACGGCTATTATATAAAACGTCAAAAAATCTGAATAAACCCAAGTATGTCTCGCACCAGTTCCGTACACAGTTATATATAATTAGTGCAAAAAAAACACAAGGTATTTTTTAATTGTGTGTGAGACCCAGACAAAAGCCAAATTTCATGATCTATGAGAAGTACCCTATAGTGTTTGACTAGCCTGCGAAATGTTTATTTAGACTCTTACAGCTTCATTAAACTGCAAACATAATTATTAGGTATATACGATTTGACAACTCCACGCATCCCCGAAAAAAGGGGTTCTCAGATAGATGGATAAGGCAGACAAAATATATAGGTTCCAGTTTTCCTTAAATAACGAAGTACGAAGCTTTAAATATCATATAAGATAACGAGCAACACAGTAAATGTTTCAAACTAATTTGACTTCATTGAAGTTTTTGTCTTTGCTAAAGAAGTCGTTGTAAATAATAAATCTGCTTAAGTTCCTAAAACTGACAATACTAAAAATCTTCGAGATTCGAGTCTCGCCCGAAGCCTAACACCAGCAGATTTCCTTTTCATTAATATTATCATTAGGACAAAAAAGCGTTTATAATAATTGTTTTAACAAAACGGAGAGTCATCTTATCCGCCAATTGCACTATGATATATATGATTATTTTATGTAATATTACCACAAAAATATCAAAATTGTAATGCTTTTCTGGTATTTAATTAGAGGTTGGCCTCATACGGTAGTATGACTACAGTTATCATCATCATCATAGGACATAGGCCACCCCCAGAAAGGGGAATTATGCCCATAATTACCGCGCTGGCTAGCGCATTAGCAATCGCAATGCGCAGCTTTTGCGACGAGGATGCTGCCGCTCATCCCCACTTAACTTGAATTATTTCATATAGAATCAGCTAATACCAGTGAAAGTTTTTTAAGTGAAAGTTTATGGAAAAAACTAATTTAGTAGTTCATTGTTCCAAGTACCATTTATATACTGTCTTATAACTATAAATTCAATATCGCATACTTTTACCTGTATCCACGATATGTAACTTAAAGCACTTGTGTTATGGATATCGGAGTATCAAGGAATCACAAGCAGAAAACATACTGCTACTAAAATACATTTTCAATACAGATCTAACACAAATGTTCGTCACATTTTTTGTCTTGGGTATGCCATCGATCTGAATCTATACTAACATTATATTGGTTTGTAACGAATATGCACAAAAACTACTGAACCGATTCAAAATTATTTCATTAATAGAAAGATACATTTTTCTGGAGTAATACAGATAGTAATACAGAAGTATCAGAGATCTCTATCATGAACTGACCTTTTTGTACTAGAAACGTTCAAATTGTCTGAAAAACTACTTGACCGATTTTAAAAACTCTTCTACTAAAAGAGAGTGATATTATCAACAAGAAACATAAGTTATATTATATCTCCATATGCATACCATGCGGGTAAAACCACGGAACGCTAGTAATCACAGTTTTATCCAACGTAAGAAATGACATAGATTAAGTCTCAATTTATTTTATTATTTTAGTCGCAATATGTATTTTATGATAAACATGTAACATGATGCTGTAACATGTCTTGCCATGACATATAATTTCATGGCAGAACGACATCTGTCGGGTTAGCTACTACTTTTATAGACTAAACACTTCTAGGATGGCAAAACAAGCGCACTTTACAGTTAGCGTCACCGTATCCTATAATCACTTGTTTTTTGAAAGGGCTACACATCGCATCTATATGGCTTGAGTATATTGCGTAACATTACTCAGTATTGTCTCTATCGCTTTCACACTTCGCACCGGAACACAGTAATGTCAATATTAGTAAATTATTACTTACAAAAACCTTCATTTTATTTTTAATAACAATAATCATACCTGACCCCTTTAAGCACTTGTGTTTCGGACATTGGACAACACGGTAATCACAAATATAACACTTAATTACATATATATAACACCCAGAAACAAAACAAACATATATTCATCATAAAAATGTTCGTCCTGGGTGGCTGGATTGAACCCACGGCCCTTGGCGCACAAGTTAGGACTACCACCTGCATCATCATGCCCGTCGAAACTCACTTGTAAAGTTTATTGTGTATACTTTATATTGATATATATATATATATATATATATATTACAGCATTAATTCATCGCGATCATAACAACACATATATTGTAAAAGATAATATGTATATTGGGAAATTTGTCGGTTGTTTGATCTCCAACCCTTGTTACCCATAACGTATTGAAAGCCGGCCTATCTCAACTCTCACACGACACCCTTTAAATGTTATTAAAACATTCATGTAGATTATTTAAGAGATTTGTACTCTGATGTAATGGATTGTTCAACGTGAATATTATGGAATGTGTAATTATTATGGAGATAAAAATGTCTTTTGAAGTTGTATATTAAGTGAAAATAAGTGAAGATTTTCTGTAACCACTATTAAATACAATATAAAGGACAAAGTTGGTTTTTACCACCCTATAATCATCAATCGTCTAAACGTAAAAGTCTACTGCTGGGCATAGGCCTCCCCAAAGAGAAATTTTGCCTACAATTCCAGCGCTGGGCAAGCGTCTTGGCAATCTTAGAGTAGGTACGCGACGGGAAATGCCTTTTCTTTAGTTTTTATTTCACTAAACAAGCAAATGGTCTGCGTGAAAGTAAGCACCGCCATAGACTATAGATGCTGGTATTAACATAAGAATATCATACGCGAGATGCCAACCTTATGACTTGAAGATGTCATATTACTGTTTCTTTGGCAGTAGAAAAAAGGTGAGAGTGATGTATGTATCGTTTATCTATTTTGTACATATATTGTCTGCACCACTATATATATATTCTGTTTCGTGCAATGGTTGACTGGGATAATCCCAACTGGCATTAAGTCCGCCATTAGTAAATTTTGTAATATATTATACAAAAAGTTCTATAAACAAATAAATAAATAAATGTGTAGTATCAATGGAGACGACCTTTGTATGAGACATAGATCATGTAATTTGCTGATATACCACTATCTCTCGTTGGCCTCTCTTCACCGATGTCGAGCGTAATTGCTGATATGATAATTCACAGTTATATTCTGTACTTCTTTTTTATTTTTAGCTTTATTAATAGAAAGATGTAAATTTCTAATAGTTTATTTATTAAACATTAACAAACATAATTACATACATCACGCCTGTGACCCATCGGTGTAGACAGAGACTCTAAATCTCTACTTGTTACGATCTTGGCATACCTCTCATCTTCCCTTATTCGCGTTAGTCCTTTCATACACGCTCGTTTTTTCTTGGTACTTCTGACCTGGCCCTTTTTTTAGTACCTCTTCTAGTTGCTTAAAATTTGTTAATTATTATATAATTACAAAATTTGACGGGCCTTATGCCGCGTATGGTAGTGATTTTGTTTTGTGTACCAATGGTCGTGAGTTCGATTCCACCAGGTCAAATATTTATATGAAGATATCTATATTTGTTTTGCACCTGGGTGTTAAATATATGAATTTAAGTTGCATATTTGTGATTCCTCTGTTGTCTGATATCCGTAACGCAAGTGCTTTAAGCGACTTATCATGGAATCAGGGCAATGTATGAGATGTTGTGGGAATTATTATAAAAACAAAAAAACTATATTATAAGTGTTATAATTTAATTACTCTTGAATATTTTAACATATTTATAATGAGTTTTTGATCATCGAAGTAAGATTTATTTATAAAGCTTCTTGACTTTCTGTACATAATTTTTTCTTTATATCAGAATTCTCGAAAGCCGAACGCTCAGTGGAAAAAGAAAGTAAACCTTATTTCAATGACACGAAACTTTATGACGAACGCTTTCGGATGTTTTTCTTATTCGATTTAGTCTCTGAGTCGCTCTATCGATATTTAAATCTTTGCATGAAAAATTTGCATTCAACCGAAGTGTTTCCAAACACAATTCATTAAATTAAAAGAAATGGCCTTTCAAAGTAGTAATTGCGGCGGCTAAATTACAGTGTGAGCATACAATTAAGAAAATTCTATATTCTCATTAACAAGTTCACATTATCGCGTGGCTTTCACAAGATTTCTTAGAATATTCTCTACTCAGTAAAGCAATTTAAAACGACGCCCCTTAAACGAGATGACAAACATTCTTACGGAACACTGTAATATTACACGTTATTATATTTTCCTCGAGAAATGTTATTTTAGAATATTCTACAATACTTATGGAGTATAACGAAATTTTCTTTGTATGGTTACTGCTTTGCATTAGCAGAGTATAATGGTAAATTAGAATTGTTCATATCACTACATTTTATGAAACAATTTGCATGAAGAATGAAACTTTGTGCACCAAATGTCGTGGGTTCGATACCGACTCAGGACAACATTTCTAATTGTTATGTGTCTGGGTTACATATATAAGTACATATCATATTTGTTGTCCTTTATGCTTACGCATTTATGTTTTGTGAGTAGTGATCATGATAACTGATAAACATTAGAAAATATTATAGTCTCCATTATCCAATTTTACAATCATCATGCCAGCTATTGCTGTACATAGGCCTCCCCAAAATACGTGGTTCTTTGTCCATCGCATGCCTGTGAATTTAAACTGCACTGTTTCGGATGGATATACCGTCATCTGTCGGTTCTGGTACCTTAGTCGCCACTTACGACACCTGGTGCAGTAGGTGGCACTATTCTATTCTGCCGGTACTTCACGGCAAATACCACCATATATTATGTTGATATAAATTAATTAAACATTCAAGTAACTAAAAATTAAATTCGTAATTGGATGCCCGTATGCTAAACATGGCCGTTTTTAATATACCAACCGCGCCGGCAAAGTTTTACCATCACAAAGGACGCCCCCAACGCCGGCGACACTCAGAAATTCCCGACATTCCCCGAGAAATTCCAGCTCTGATTTCTAGCTAAGAATTTAGTAGCAACATTGCGGGGAGTATAATGTTTGTTAGTACGTTGTTTTTATAGCAATTTTTTGAAAATTGCTTTGAGGTTTTCAGTTAGGGGTTCTGCTTTCATCACGATGAATCAGGCATCGGTGAAATAATTTCCTGCCATGAACTTTGTCATACAAAAAATAATATAGCAATTCATTTGAAATATTCTATGTAATGAACGGATACTTAAAAAGAGTCAAGTAAATGAAAAATTATCATCATATGAGATGTCGAAAATCCACTGCTAGACATTGGCCGCATAAATTGTTGTAAATTTAGTAATAAACGCTGACACAAAACAGTTTTAACTAACAATCCGCCCAGGCTTCGCGCATGTGCAATAAGGTATATATACCAATAAGGTGTCAAGTGATCATTGATTTTGTTATCGCGAATAGAACTCTATCCCTGTCGTTGTTTAATCTGTGATATGTTTTAAGAACTCCTACTCGATCTTTTTTTATTATTACCATTTGCTATTTCCACAAAATATAACTAAAACCTTTCTCATTAATAATCCATCAGCGATAAATGTATGTATTTTGTAGATATTTAGTTTCATTGCGAATGTATTTCATTTCATAACATAATAGCTGCAATCGCAGAGTGCAGCTTTCGAGATGGGGATGCAGCTGCCTATCCCCGCCCTGTGCGTTTGAGCTTCACTGATTCGAATAGATATACCGCCATTAATTGGTTCTGGTACCATAATCGCTTCTTACGACACCTGGTGTAGTGGGATGTACTATTCTACTATGCTGGTACTTCACGGCAAATACCACCATAAAATTTCCTCATATTAATTAATTAAACATTCAAGTAGCTCAATATTTTAATGCGTAATTGGATATCCGCATGTTAAACATGGCCGTTTTTAATATACCATATTTGATAAACAAGCTCACTCCTAGTTTATTTATATAGATTAATCTGACGATTAACATACACTCTAGTTACGAGTATATGGTACAGTCAGTTAGTTCTTGTGGCATAACAAATTAGTAGAAGCGGTAATTTCTTGTGAAGAGAGATACACCAACACATGATTCCTAAAATATATTAATAGAATATCAAAGAGCAGGAAGTGGCACCTCAGAACGTGGAATGCTTGACGCCCGTGAAATTACTTGGTGATTTCATCGATGATATCATTCATGATATCAAACGAATCTAATTTAGGTCGAATCGGATTCAAATATTGTACCAACCGATTTGCGATTAGGTGTTACAGCCCGGTTTCTTTAATACCGCCATTACATTTTATTACATTCAGTAATTGAATTCAATTCGCAAATTAAAGTTAGATTTTCAATACACTTATTTTTATATATAAGTATAAATATAGATGTAACAGTGTTTTCGGAAATAAACTTTTAAACAATAAGCATAAATAATTTTTTTCTGATTGTTTATACGTTTATAATTCAACTTCAGAGATACGATAGGATAGTTCATATGTTTATAATTTAAAAAATGAATACACGTGGTTTATTATTTTTTTAGACAATTCTAAACGGTCCTGTGACCTAAATGTTACACTACATCTTTAAACAATAAAAAAGAAATCATTATTTCCCTTGGTTGCGGCCTTATGCGTGAACAGTTAGGCCGATTTCACCAATTCTTCTTAATCGTATTTGGTCGTATCATTTATCTATCATAAATTATCTGTTTATCATAAATCAGAGCATTTTTAAATGCTCCGATTTATGATGTGAAGTATGAATGAATGAAGAAAATGCAACAAACATATGATCTTTTAGTGTTTCGATGACATTTTGACGTTTGATACTTTGACAGTTGACGTATTATAAAATGCTACTGCAAATATAAATGCATTGGTCGAAATTTTATATTTATGCATTAGTTATTTATATTACAATTTTACATTATTAGCCATAAGACGTCCACTGTTGGACATAGGCCTCAAGTAATCTCCAATAGGACCGGTTGTATGCGGCCTGTGTCCAGCGCGATCCTGCGGTTTTAGTCAAAATGAATAATATAATGAAATTATGAATAAATAAAAAATTAAAGCCCCCAATGAACATTATCAATATATTACAATTCAACAAAATTAAGACGTGACAACGTCTGTCGGGTCAATAAGTTATTATAATGTATCTGCCTTTCCTACACTTAACACTGGAACACATGATTAAAGCACTGCTGTTTAGAGATATAAATAGGAGCTAATAAAGATATATCAAATTATCTACGCGACGCCATACCCAGTCATATTTTGCCAAAGTGAAAATTACTCATTATGCGAAAGAGTTTGTTTTTAAAAATTACAAAAATGCGCGACTAAAGGTTTTAAGGAGATTATTTTTTGAAGCGGATCACCTTCTATTAATACTTTTCATTAAATCAAAATTCCATTTAGGACTAAATGGAATTTTGATTCTCTTGCAGTCAACCTTTGGACAGAAATTTCTTTTCTGTCCAAAGGTTGATTTAATTCTGAGATAAGCCGCTTACGACACTTATGTTACAGACACCAGACAGCTGAGGAATCACAAATACAATACTTAAAATTTTATTTAATCTATACACAAAAGAAGCACAAATATTAATCATATAAATGTAGAAATCATCGTCAAATTAATTGTATGGAACCTTCGGTGCACAATGTCAGCCTTTGTCCACATGCTTTAACTTGAATAATAATAACACTAACGATCGATAATTTAATGTTTTCACATAATATAGACTGTACAGACAAAATTCTTGACAGTGACAATCAGCGTAAGATTTAATTGAAGATCTGCTGTTACTATAAGGTAATGGATGTACGCCATGTTTTTAATATTACTAAGTCAACAAACAATCGGTACCTGATCTTGTCTTCTGCGCTAAGAATCGTGTTTTTGATCTCCACCCAGGACAAATATCTATGATGATATTTGTGTGAGTTCAGTGCCAGGATGTTAAAAAAATTAAGTGTTATATTTATGATTCCTTTGTTGTCTGATGTCACGTAACACAAGTGCTGTAAGCGACTTACATCGAAGTCAGGTCAATGAGGGATGGGTTGGATGGTTGGATGGATGGGATTTGAGGGATATTACTTATGGACTTAGGACTTTATTTATGAAATATTCCTTTGAGGTTTACGTTTTGAAACCTTGATATCAAGAATTTAAGTCATTAAATAAGATAGTTCGATGAAAAAAGCTAACCACAAAATTATAAAACCCAGTCGCCCTTTCTCACAGTAAAAACCCAACGGAAATGTTTATGTGAAGTCATACAGAGCCTTTTTTAATTCCGACCTCCTCTTTTATGTTAACCCTTTTTGTTACATTTTTCGGGTACCAACTCTGTGAAAGTAACTGATATTTTATGCATATTGTATGAATTCCGTATTTTTCTTTTCCGCATGACTAAATTTGCGTAAGAAATAAACGTATTAACTCACTTGTAATTTTTCTATGTATGAAATCTAGCAGCTGAACGTGTTTCATGACTTTAACAACAAACCCTTATACGGAATAACTTCAAAAAGAGCAAAGTTTTATATTAACTTTGCACCCCCATTTTACCCCGTTAAGGGATGAATAAAAAAGTCTTTCGCGTTGATAACAGCTACAAAATTCTAATAAAACCTCTCTCCTCCATACTTGTGAAGGCACTTTAAGCTAATCGGTCCTGACTGCATAGGGTCTTTATGGTGGATATTCCGTCTTTCATTCATCCGTTAAGAAAACTAATGCTCCTCCACCAGGAATATTGAATACGGCTGATGGTGCGTGATGTCAATATAACACCTCGAGATGGTCAGCCTATAGATGCTCGTGTTATCGCGTAGATTTCACTAGATAGTTGCCGGCCAGGTGTCCTCAGGATATTGTATCATATAAAGAATTATTCGCAGCTACTTCTTCTACTTCATACGGAGATTATCAGAGCGATTTCTATTTGCTGCAAACTAGACGCACTTCATGCTTTCTCAACATTAATTTATTCATACTGCTCCGGCTAAAAGTAAACTGGATCAGACTTTTTATTTAGACATCTTCAATTTGTTATGAATATGTTCTTCCTTGAGGTATCCGCAGTATAGAATAGAAGCTCTCTCTTGTGTCAGGTGATGTAAAACCCGACTGAGGTACCGGCAGATGGGTTGTGGTATATTCATTCGGAATTCGGTAGGGAATGAGGGCAGCTGCACGAGGGCAGCGGCATTCTCGTCGTGAAGCTACGCTCTGCGATTGTCCAGCGCGGCGATTATGGCAAAGAATCCCCCTTCTTTAAAGAGGCTTCTGCCCAGCAGTAGACTTTCTTCGGCTGCTTTGATGGTGATAATGATTTAAGGTACATTATAATATACAATTATAAAACAGAACCACTTTTTAAATATTGTTAGGTTTTGATAAGGAATTTTTATTACGCCCAGTGATTGAGTATTCCGTACTTCAAAAGAAACTTTGGACAAATCTTGATCTTGAAGCTTTTTAACAATTCAAGACGTCGGTTCATTGGTTGAGCCCTAATTAAATCAAAATCAGTCAAAGGTAACTAACAGGTAAATCGAGTTACTTTGGTATTTCTGATATTTTTGAACTGCTCGTTGTAACGTAATTTAAACCTCAATGAGCAGACTCTTTGAACGTGAAAGAAACTTTGAAGATTTTCTTAAAATTAATAAGCCAAATGAACCCAAGAGAAATTTCATGTTTTAAAATGTTTTTTAATGTCGACTCGGTTCATGAGAAAATGCCAAGGTCTTGGAGTCCGTGAATATCTGCAAAACTCAAATAACTATTAAGTTACCTAGGCGTATCGAGTATTTATTGCTTTTACTTACAAATTGTCACTTACTACCTTTGTGAATAGGCCCTTAAAGCAATCAAAGTGAGTAATGTATTCCCGATTCACGTACATAGAAAAATCTCATGACATAAATGTATGTCTACCAATCTTATTGTAGCAAAATAAGTTTACAACATTTTCAAATAGACAACTGAACCTATTATCGAGAAAAGTGTCCCCACGGTCCCCATGGCCGTCGGAGAACATCTGTACGATTGCGTTGCGCCACCTATAAAATAATGTACAGAAGATCCGTTTACAGAGCCGTTTATATACTAAGAGTATAAACCAACTCCACCACAAACTGCTCTACTACGTAGAAATGGACTCGCAATTTGTTACAATCAAATACACTTCACACACACTTTGTTTTGCAGAACAGTACACCGAGTACAACACTGTGGGAGCGACCGTGGCTAAATTGCAGACAAAAAACTATGTTAATATTGCCAATGGGAGTGTGAGTGAAATGAAATAAATAACTAAATGCCTGTTACTAATCATAAATTAACATTTAACTAAATACTATACATAATTAGCATATACTGTTTTCAATTTTCCTATCCCCAGTTAGATCAAACTGTACAAAGTTAGCAAAATAAAATTAAAAACGGTTCTGTGGTTTAAAAGTATGTCCCGGGCTAACATTGTGACACGTAATTATGTTCAAAGATAATAAAACGTAAAATCACCCCGACATTGCAGCAGGTTAAATAATGTTTAAATCAAAGAATGCGAAACCGTTGAAATTAAGGTCGGTAAATCGCAGTTGCCTGAAGGCGTCTTTAATAAAAACCATCATCAGTAAATATACTACTACTACTCAAGCAAAGAACTAAATATAAAAAATAGGAATGAAACTTAATCCTAAAGATGAAAATATATTTAGGGAGGGATTCAGTTCTGGACCTTTATTTTTGAACAAACCTTATTCTGGACGACGCTGACGTCAATTACAGCGCCACTAGAGAGTTTTTTTTTTACCACCGTTCATTAATAAACGCCCGAATATTCCCGCACGGGCCGCTATCAAGCCCGACTCGATTCATTTATAGAAGTTAGACTATCGGGCGAGGAATTCTGAACCAGCTTATTGAGTAACTCCGACCTCAGTAAATGTACTTAATTACAAAAGACCCATACATCTATATCTCCACTATTTGTGTGAGAAAAAAAATTCCCTAACAAATTGTTTGTATAGTATATACTTTTTGTATTTTTTTTATACCGAATGCTTAATTTTTTCTAATTCACGTAGGGTAATTTATGAAAAATTATTTCATGAGCTTATTTTCTTAATTCGATCTAATACACTTGGCAGGAAAGGTATCTGTCAAAACATTTTTTATACTGCGTTGAGCGGGTTGTCGGTACCGATTTTTGTGTTTTATCGAAGTAACAAGTAACCAGAATGATACAATTTATATACCTTGTTCTGCACTGGCCGACACGGATTTATAACAACCTATTTTTACCGTAACAAAATTTATCTTTCTAAGGTTTAAGGTTGATATAGGTACAGTTAATACTTATATATAAAATTAAATAAATAACCACAAATTAAAACTAAATCTATTTAATTTGTTTTTAATTATTTTGGATATTGACAAGATTGTAAAGATTCAATTTTATAATTATAGGGTTAACTATGAGCATCATTATTTTAGTTTTTTGAACTGTAATTCTACGCAGATTCATAATGGTATATAATGAGTTCTTTGTGTGTTACGGTCGTGCAATACAGTATCAATTACATTAGGTATGATATACGTTTGTATTCTAGGCATTTCATCTTTTCAAATACCGACATCTTACATACTAAAAGTTTAGATGGTTTCAGGTTTTATAGGAGTCACGCTACGAACTTGATAGGGGACTTCCTTACTAATAGTGTTTGCATGTTATGTCATTTTGTTATGAGGTTTATCAACTTGATAAACCTCATTTGTGACTGTAAGACCACTTTGTTACGAATAAATATAACAATCATTCATGACAACCATTTTACCCACATATAAGGTTCTTACATCTGAAATTGGCGTTTTGTACAGGATGAACATTAAGTCCTTTTTTGTGAAATATATTTATTTAATTAAAGTTCGTTTAAAAAAAAAAACATATTCTCTATGCACTTTTTGAATTTCATAGGTAGTCCATTGATCCCTTTGCTTAAAAAAACGTAGGGGCATTTTTTTTTAAGGCAGCTCTATATATTGACGCATTGAAGTTGAATTTCGTTTTTATTGTAAGAAGTTGCTCTAGTTCCGGATAAAATCTCCGGAATAAAATCGGAGGTAATCTTTTGGAACATGGTCCGTAAAGTACGGTGGATGTCGTAGACATTGTAATTGCAGCTCATCTGACTTAGTGGTTGTTTCTTGTTTCAGTGTGTGGTCTTGCGTTATTGTGAAGCAGCAAAGACCATATGTAAAAACTTAATATTTCATTCGATTTACAGAAATAATCAATTACATGAAATAATAAACCTTTCTTAAAAGGTTTATTATTTCAAAAATTGAAAATCATCTCGCGTATTGCAATTGAACACACATACAAGTAGATTTTTGTTTGTAACAATTTACGAGTCCATTACTCGTAACAAAACGTTAACCGCTACTCTTGGTAACCGACACCTCGAACAAAAAAAATAATATAAAACGTGACTTAAAACCGAAAAACGAAACTAAATTACGAAGCAGTTTTAATCGAAGTAATATTTTTAGTTTTGACGGGCCCGATGGCACAGATGGTTGTGATCCTATCTTGGGCGCCAGGGGTTGCGGATTCGATTTCCACCCAGAGCAAATATTTATATGATGATATTTGTGTTTGTTCTGTATCTGGGTGTTAAATATATGTATTTAAGTAGTATATTAGTGATTCCTCTGTTGTTGGGAGTCCGTAACACATCAATTAAGCAATTTACCACGGAGTCAGGTCAATGTATGAAATGTTGTGGGAATTTATTTATTATTATAATATCTTCATACTATATTAAATCGGCTGCGCTCTTAAATATAATAAATACTATTGCCCTTTGCAGGTAAAATTATTTTTTTATCTGTTTGAGCTGACTACTTACTATTTCATAAACGCAAGCAAAACTCAGGAACTGGCAATCACTTTTAAATTATGAGCAAAACTAAAGATATACTGCCTATTTAGACAACTCTTTTCTTTCTCTTTACATACACGCACTGTTTGCGACTACCGGAGTTTTGTTTTTTATTTTAAATTTATGCTCTATGCTGTGTATATCTTTTACATTTATCTATGTATTCTTAGCTAAACATGGTGGGAGACGCAGGCAGCTGTAATACAGTTTAATACTAGCACAGCGGCCGACTATCACTTTTTACATGATTGTATTTCATATTTATATGTATTGGTTATGTCTGGATTGTGGAATAAATATAATTATTATTACGAGTATTACTCTAAGTGGCTGTTATCAGATTACTAAATTATTAAGTGATAAGTCGTCACACGTACATAGAACTTGGTATATAAGAACAAATAAACTTGAAACATCTTCTAGTTACAATTAACAATCAAGTTTAAGTAAACAAGCCCTTGTCTAAAACATCACTTGACGCCTATCTAGTTTAGGCCAAGGTCTGCCCTCAAAATGTGACAGACAGTAATCCTTACTTATATTAATAAACGCGAACGCGAAATATCGGATTTGCATAAATAGACAAGAGGTATAGGACAAGAGGCCAGAAAAACAACAATTTGGACGCAAAAGAAGCTTCATTGTGACATGAATAATTAAATCTATATTATAACAGGGCTTATAATTCTCTTGACTGACACTATAGTCTTTTAAAAAAGCTTGATTAGAATGACAGTTGTTTAACCTTTATTCAAAAACTCTAAGAGAAACTGTTGCCGCATGTTTTGTAACGAAAAAATGGACGTGTAAAATATTTTAAAAAATTATGATTTTTGCTTTATATATGAAACATTTGTAATGTAACAATTTTAATAACAAATTATAATGCCTAATACCACACTGCCAAACAAATAACTCGTGCAATGGATCTATATTGATGTGCTGTTATTGTAATCAAATTATATGAGTAGAAGTATAGTTATAAGTGAAGTTTAGTCCGGACTCAAACTTAAATATATATTTATTTTCAAGTAGGCATTATAGGCATTTTCAAATAGTTAATAAAAAAATAATTAAAATTTTCAAGAAGGTAATAATAAATGTAATCATTATAATACAGACAGATTCTGGTGTTCTGAAGGAACATTTAATACTTAGTGTAATTCAATTCGTTACTTAGATAATTAGACAAAATTATATTTAGATCGTTTAGTTAAGTTTAAGACATACACTCGAGTAATGACTCTTATTTGGTTAATTTGAACTCGTATATTTCGAATTCAAGGGTATTGGTCATCTGTTTGTACTCTTTTCTTATCTCTTGAAAATATTAGATAAATGTTTATTAGGTCGATATATAAAATATAAGCTAGATAAATGAAAAACCCTGTGTTGAATTGACCCTGTAGAAACTTTATTTTTGAAATTAGATATTTTGCACCAGGATTCTCTTAAAACGTTATCAAAAAATTTCCAAAATTCATGTAATTTTGTTGTTTTTGAAGCTGTTCGAATGACATTCAGTATAAAGAATCTTCATTAAAAGCCATGAAACAAATGTAAAATATTGGTTTGAAAATCATCCCTTAATATATTTCTATATACATAAAAGGAGAAGACAACTGACTGACATATGTTAAGAGAAATTCAATATTCCAAAGCCCATTTATTGAAAAAGGCTATATATAACAACACGCTGGGACCAATAACAGTGAAGCATAGATGTTACTAGTTTCGGTTTGTTTTTCTACAACCGTGGCGCGCTGCTAATATTATATAAAATAATAATAACAAGTTTATTTTAAAGCAGCCAATGTAAAGTCATCAGAATAACCGTCCACTTCTGGTACGACATCAGTGGTTCTATGGGTTTCCTCAAGTGATTACTAATAAGGCCGGTGGCTACCACCTACACCCATAACCGCCGATTCACAAACATATATTTATAAGTAAATAATATAGTTATAATACATTTATAATTATCATCATTTCGATCAGTGATCGATGACGACGATGATGTGATGATCAATCTCTATCATCAGACCAGCTACTGTGAGTCATGAGTTTGACATAAGCTTCCCTAAGACAGGGGGAATTTGCACGATGGGCAAGCGTATTGGCTAACATAGACCGATAAGTATACACTCCTATACCTCGTCTCAGGAACGTCTTCGCTTTAGTTGTAGTACTCACGGACTGTTATTTCATTATCAATATCAGTGTCAGATACCGGCAGGGAAGGGCATAGTACCTCCCTCGAAGAGGCGATCGAGGTAACATAACCGACAGATGGCGATATATCCATCCGTAACAGTGTATCTTAAATACACAGGATATGGCACACCCGTTGCGAAAACTGCTCTCTGCAATTACCCACACGCTTGCCCAGCACGGCAAATACGGGAAAATTCCCCCTTTCTTGGAGACAACTATGTCTAGCAGTGGATTTCCAATTAATGTAATGATGATGGTCCTAAAGTGTGTCTTTACTTTCGATACTGACTGTGCATTGTGTAGACTGTATTAGATGCCATATATAAGTGCCATAGTACAGTGATAACGTAAGTGGCCTTTAGGCGACGCTGTCACACTCAAACTAGGTGAAGTCCTTACCGTCAACGTCAGCGAACTGAGCCTTAATGGGATTTCTGGGTCGATTAAGTAATAAGACCTGACAGGTCCATTTCCTACTGTGTTATGGGACGGCAGGCAGAGTTAATGATCAGCTGCCAATAACCTGCTCCAAATTATCTAATACATAAACGTGTCACAGTCTTAGTCGAGATACCTCCTAAATGTCTTAACCGAATTTAACCGATAGGTTAGGTCTGCCAATCAGTTGTATGAATCAATCCAATTTTCACACAGTAAATTGATAAGGGTTGTCCACAACAATTTATTTAATATCATTCAATATTATAAATGTGTTGTGGGGATCCGGCAGAGTAGAATAGTATCTCCCCTGTATCAGGTTGTCCCCTGTCGAAAGAGGCAATTAAGGTACCAGACATGTAGCGGTATATCTACCTAAACCAGCGTAGCTCTATTGCACAGGGCGAAGATGGGGAACAGTATCCTCGTGGCGAAAGTTATGGTCTGTGTTAGCCAACACGCTTGCCCAACGTGTAAATTCTTCATGTCTTAGGGAGACCTATGTCCAATAGTAGACTCACAATAGCTGATGTGATGATGGAGATTGATCACCGCATCATCATCGATCACTGATCGAGACGATGATAATTATACAAATTTCATTGGTGTAATGTGTTAATTTTTTTGTATATTTAACACCCAGACACAGAACAAATACAAATATCATGATATTAATATTTGCTCTAGATGTGAATCGAACTCATGACCCTTGGTGCACAAAATAGGCTCGCTACTATCTGCGCCATCCGGGCCGTCAAATCGGAGATAATATAGAGAGCCAATAGGCAATATAGTGAGGTAATATATATACTTATTCGCAGCGTCCTGCGGTTTCATCCGCAAAATTATAAATCTTTTATACTAATAATAATAAACAGCAAAGTTTCATTTCAATATACTTTGCACACGCGTTTTACCCCTTAGGGGGTGAATTTACAAAAATGTCTTCTTAGTGTTCTCCTACATTATAAAATAAACCCCTTTATAAAATTTCAAGGTTCTAACTCTAAAAGATTAGGCCCTGCGTTGCTTTGTCAGTCAGTCAATCAGTTAGCTTCTCCTTTTATAAACATATATAGAATATATGTGTATCATTGAATATGTTAATACTATTTTTTGTATTATAATTTTTTTATTTTATAAACATAGCATATTTACCATTTAACTCTAAACTAAAAAAATAATAATAGGGAGACAGAAAAATTAAGAAATACTCAGTGAAGATTCAAACTAACACTGTATTTCAGACCGCAGTTTGGCTAAAAGAATCTTGACTTCATTCACACATTTATTAAGCTCTTTATATACATAGGCGGTATCCAATCCTATCAGTAGCCTATAAATACAATCATCATCATCATTATCATCATGTATGATGTAGTACGAGCACTGCTGGACTCCATGAATTGCCATCACCATTGCTAATGGGCCTGTTTTAAAATTGCTAATGAGGCTAGTAATTAAATACGTTTCGTCATAGTTTTTACCAGAAAAGCCTCTCGCTAAACCAGCCATGGCAGTTCTATCATTGAGTTCGCCTTTGTGGAGTAATTACTTCTCCAGTCAAACAGAAAACGAATCGCTAAGTGCAATTGAATTCCACTCGGAAACCAATCAGTTTATAAGTGTTAATAAATAAACACTGAACGGGCATTCAATTAACTTAATTGTATGTGGTAAATTACAGGACGCTCGTTATTTGCAAGTTGAATTGCACCACTGATGAATTGAGAGTCAACCTCGGTACAATGAACTTACTATTTATTAATTTAACATATTATGTATTCATATATTAATAACATTATTATAAAAAAAATACCTATAACAATAAAGTTCTGTAAAGTACCGGCAAAAGTACCGTGAGGTACCTACCGGCAGAATAGTAGTAATAGTAATAATAGTACCTCCCACTACACCGATAGACGGTAGATCCATCCGAAACAGTGTACCTTAAATGCAATAGGGCAGGAATGGACAGTACGTTACGATCCGTTGATCTCCGTTGTAGTGGATTTATGGACCACCTAATTTCTAGATTGAATAATAATGGGGGACTGAAACTTGAAATGTCTTACTGTAAGTGAAAGTACCAATATAAAATCTATCAAGAAATAAATTGCTCATGCCGGTGGACCTACCTCGCTCTGTACCAGGTGTCGTAATAGGCGACTAAAGTATCGGAACCGGCAGTTGGCGGTAAATCCACCTGAAACGGCACAACAAATTGTACAGAATGGGGATGGCAGACACGCCTGCCCAGTACGGCTATTATGAGAAGAAATCCCCCTACCTTGAGGAGACCAATGTCCAACAGTAGACTTTCTATAGCTGATATGATGATGATAGCACATAGAATGGCGTATACTAACTAGAGCATAGGTGAACTGAATTTATAAATCTTACAAGTTTTGTGATAACAAAGAAGAAATTATGATAAATATGAAATTATGTAGGTATATTGAAAAGCAACGACGGTTTTTCAGCTGTTGATCGATCGATACGTAAGTTACCCACAAGGAAGCAGCTTGCCTCTTCTATTACGCCTATCTTGGTCTAGTAACGCAGATATTATTAGATTATAATAATGTCCATATTTGGGCACTAAGCTTAAATTTACTTAAATTTTACGTCTTGTATTTTTCTCTTTACGATTTATATTGTATTAATAAAGTTAGCTATTATATTCACACAGCACCTGAATTCATGATAAATCATCACAAATATAATACTTAAACACATATTTTTAACACCCAGACATAAAACAAACACAAATATCACTACATAGTTTAAAACAAAGTTGCTCACCGCGGGCTGTCTGTCCCTATGAATCTTTAACACTAAGCGAATTATTTTGATGTGCTTTTTTAATAGATAGTAATTCAAAAGGAACATTTATATATATAATACATGGATAATATAGTATTATTTAAAAAGGTCTTCAAAAAAGTCCGCGGTGGTGTATATCCGTCTCTTAAAGATAATAACCATTTTTTATTCGGGTCGCTAGTCATTATTAAAATGTTTTCTTATTTTTTTATAAGACTAAGTCAACAAACTAGCCTGCATGATAGTAAGCGCCATTGCAGCCGATAGATGCCGGTAATATCACAAGGATATCACAGGTGCCAACCTTGTGACTTGTAGATATTATACCACATTACTCGATAATTTCATGCCTCTTTTACTCTTCAAACCGGAACAAATCAATGCGATCACTGCTATTTGGCGATAGAAATAGGTAAGAGTGAGGTCATGTGAAAGATGTGTTGTTTATCCTGAGTGGGAATCGAACTCGACGACCCTCACGCATAAGATAACTACTCGTACCATCTGCGCCATCTGGTCCGTCAAAGTTCTCCAATAACCTAAAAACGTTATTCGTTGAATTGTACTGAAACCCTATTAATCAACTTCCTCATCATTCCCGGCCCAAACTCTACTGGGATTAAAGGGCTTATAAGCTTAAGCGGATATTCGTCAGATTGCATAATTGTACAATTATAAATATAACACCGTTTTATAAGAACAGTCGACACCTGAATGAAGGGTTTTCTGTAAACCCAGGCAAGTAATTGGATCTGTTCTGAATATGTTACTTTAAAGGGCAAAGGAAGAGAGAAGAGCTTTTTGATTTAATTAAAATAACGTCTATTTTTAATAATAAATACCTGTACTAATATTATAAAGAGGAAAGATTTAATAATTTGTTTCTTTGTAACTATTTAACACAAAAAGTATTAGACCGATTGTTAAAACTCTTTCACCATTAAAGAGCTTCTTTTTTACCGAGTAACAACTCAGGTATTGTAACATGATTTGTATTTTGTACGTTTGTAACCAATAAACTCAGCAGTTGCTAAACGTATTTAAAAATCTCTTACTTTTATAGAAAATTACATCTTCAGAAAAAAACATAGGTAATATTTTGTATCCCCATATTATTATGGAAAGGGTTGCGACATTAGGTAATAGAGATAATAATTTATTATTTGTCTACTTAATAATAATAAATTATTATGATAGTAATTTATCTACTTCATGAACTTGATACTATTTGACTCTTTCAGATAACCCCAGTTTCGCCTAAGTGGAGACACGCCATAGAGAAGAGGATAGAATATGAAAGGCAGCTAACAATGGCGGCTATGGGTCGAGGGGCCAAGCCCTACCCTGGGACCTTCTGGGACTTGACCGGCACCTTTCTGTTCACAATATACGTGATGACGGCATTAGGTTCGTTTAGCTCTTTGTTAAATTATATAAAGTATTTAGTAAATCGACAGTCATAAATTCAAATATCGTAACGGACAATGTGCAGGGTTAGAGAAAGAACAAAAAAGAAAATAAAAACAATGAATTAGTTTATTTTATGATTTTAAAAAGTGATTTGTTTTAAAATCGTGTTTAAGCTGTTTTTAGCATATATTATTGAAATTAAAACTCTCTTTTAATTGAAACTAAACAAAAGTCAGAAATAAATAAACACAAACATTTGACCGTCGATATCTTATATTATCTGTATTGTTGTATTTAAGTACTGGTAATTCACTCTCCCCTAATTCTACCACCAAATAGCAGTGTCTGCAATACTGTGTAACGTTTTGATCGGTGAGAGAGTAAAATTACTGAGTAAAGTGTGTATCTTCAGTTCACAGGATTGGTGACTCGCTAGTGATACCTTTGTGATACACGAGCGTTTATCGGCTGCGGTTTCGTTTACTATCAAGCGGACCATATGCTTGTTTACTATTTACTTTTTATATATTTTTTTAAACCAGATCGATAAACAAGAATACAATCCGCGTAGAAGTAAATGTCACTGCAGCCTATAAACGCTCCTTATTTCGTTATATAAAAAAAACTTGACTCTGAGATAAATCGCTTAAAATGCTTGTGTTACGAATATCAAACATCAGAGGAATCACTTAAATATATATATACAACAAAGAATAAACACAAATGTTCATTTGTCATAGGTGGGAATCGAACCGACAGACCTTGGCGCACAGGATCAGTACAAAATGCACCATCGTGTCCGACAAATTTATTAATACCGACGGGCATACTTATGCAATTTTTGTTTCATAATTAATTTTTAAGTCATCTATCTGCATGAGACAATCTATTTTAATGTTCAATTACACCCAATGACTTTTATGTGTGACTAGTAGGTCACCGCGGCTTCAACCGCGTAGATCCCGTTACCATTAAAGTTCAGATATAAAATATAGTTTATATTGTTTGATGATAATTTAACTTTTAGTTAATATAATATTTTTTCTAATCAGTTTAGCAGTTTTTGTTTATTCGTTACAAATGTACAATAATATTAATCTTGACTAGTCAAATTACATTTTTGGTGTTTATAATTTGATTTTATGAAATATAATAAAACCTATGTTTCTTGGTAAAGAAGAAGATTTTAATGATGAAAGAATTATTTAAATTCGTCCGATAGATTTTGAGTTAAATCGTACTAAACTAACAAACACTGAAATATTTCCTCTTTATAATATAAATTTTCTCTTTATAATATTAATATTGAAGATTTTCATAATTGGTAATAGGTAACGAAAGTAATAGTAGTCACAATACTGTTTGGAAATATTTTATGGTTTGGATATTAGTGTTTCTTCAAATGAGCGTACATTGCAGGGTTCGGCGCTCCAGTTCCACATACGACTTGGGGAAGAACAAGCGCGTTAATATACGCCGCGTTAGCAGTTCCAACACATATTTACCTAAGTAAGTTAATTTACTTTTCGCGTTTAACGTGTGCGGAAAAATGTCGTCAAAAATAAAGCAGAAAAACCACTTACCTACCTATTTTGCCGTAAGTCCGACGTACTTTATTATTCTTATAAATCAATATATATTATTTAATATTTATTTATTTTAATTATATTTCATTTATTATAAAAGTATGTATATATCGCTTATCTATTTTATATATATATATATATATATATATATATATATATTTTCTGCATCACTATACTATTTATTTTCTCTTTCGTCTAATAGTACACTGAAAAGATAATACTATATAGTCCGATATTTGCACATTCTGTGCAATAAAGTTACATAAATAAATAATATAGAAATATATTGACAATGATAATTGGCTTTCATCTGCTGCTGCAAAATGTCTACATTCAGTACTTCCTTATTTCAATCGGATGTGTTTAACTAAATGGAGATGAACTGCCAAAGTCGATCCAGCCATTTTGGAAATAGAGCAGACTAAAATACCTCTAAATGCACTGTTCTAAGTGTCATTCACATTTATTACTTGGGTAAAATAATGGAAGGTTCAGATATATATAACATTTTTCAGTTCTTTATTGTGTATAATACGAAATCTCTATATAGAAATAATTATATAATATAGCACCCTATATAATATATCATACTTGTAACTAAAATACTGTAAAAGCTAAGTGATATTGCGTTGAAGTTAAAGTAATGCTGTAATAGTTATTATGAATATTAGTGTTTGTTGACTGTATAAACACAACCGTCAACGTAAAGAGTGTTTATTGCACTAAAAAATAATATGCATGAATATTAAAAAGTTGATGATGTGTTACAAAACGTTCATACACTCCGAGTGTTCATAGTTAGCGAAAGGTACGTATATGACGGACCCTATCAGTATGTATACGAGTTCCATCCCCACCCAGGACTGTGTGTCTGGGTGTTAAAATTTTTATTTAAGTATTATATTTGTGATTCCTATGTTGTGTGTTCTCCGTAAAACAAGTGCTTTAAGCGACTCAACTCGGAGTCAAGTCAATGTATGATTATTAGAGTCAAGTCAATGTGATGTATTGATGTGGTATGATTATTATTATTATTAGTCAAATGCGGAATTCCGTAGCTTTTAGATTTGTCGAGCGTGCCCATGCAAGTACTTTACCAATTAACATTCCATTTATTATTACTAGATCGCTTTAAAAATAACTAGCGCTGGAAATCAAGCTATACCTCCTTCTATAAATGTATTGTCCAGCCTTAAAAAACCTAGAACTTGTCTAACATTGAAAACAAAAGCGGTATACAATTTGGAATACAATTCAAAATGTGTTCACTAATATAAAATTAATTTTCACATTCCATTTTGTGTTTTTAACTTACCTTACCCGGTCGTATAAAATAGACGAGTTATTTTAGAGAGAATACTAATGTGACCTAAAAATAGACTTACCGATCTTTCGACACAGACCGTTATACGCTCCAAATATCTTCTACGGGCCTTAATTACCTCTAACGATCTTTTTTCCTGAATCCCTATTGAACGGTAAGCCCTGGAATAGATGGGCCTTATTTATGCCCAGAGTTAAATCAGGGAAGCCCGAAGTCATAAATTGTTCTTCAATTGTGTTAATTTGGTCAAGGGAAATGAGCTATCAATGCTCGTATTAAAATGTACACTCACAAATCGTAATATAATATTATATTCACCAAACATTTCATACATTGACCTGACGCCGTGGTAATTTGCTTAAAGCACTTTTGTTTCGGACATTCAGAGGAATCACAAATATAATACTTAAATACATATTTTTGATATCCATACACAGAAAAACCCAAATATTTGTCCTGGGTGGGGATCGAACCTTGGCGCATAAAATGGCATCACTACCAACCGCGCCATTCGGCCCATCAAAATTATTATGAAGAAAAAAGATATATTTTTTTATTAAAAACTAGTTAACTGATTTCAAAAACTATTTCATCAATAGAAAGCTTTATTTTCATCAAGTAACATAGGTAATAGAATTTTATTGAATAAAAATATACAAACCACGAAATGACTCTACATTACTATTACAAAGAAAACGATCCACTTAATTGTCTGCTCAGTATATGGGATAAAGAACGCTGAGTGTTCTTTTTATGTCGGAATAATGTGCTAGATATTTAGACCGTTGTAGCAGGAACCATGTATTTAAAAAAGTTTTGTTTAAGTTTATAAAATAGAGTTTTAACATTTTCCTTAAGAAGGCTTAGTAAATAATCTCTAATAACCTAACAACAATAATTATAATTCATTCTTCAATATATCCATACATTTTCATAGGACATTATTTTTAAAATGGCACAATTACCTCTAAAGCAATAGCTCTAGGCAATTCTTACTATTCCAGGCAACTTTTGAATGAACATAAGACATATAAAGATAATGTCAGCGCTAAGTTATTATTCTTGTAGGCTTATTGCGTTTGAGTTTATAGCAGGTTTATTAGAAACTATAGTTGTAGGCTTCTCAATTAATTCATTAATGATAATTACATTTCAGTGGTTAACTTCAGCACGTGCGTGATAGCCAACGCGGAAGTCAAAGTAAGAAAATATAAGAAACGAATTCATTGTAAGAAACACCGTTTGGAAACACGCCCAGTTGGTATGTCTTTACATAAACTAGGAACCCATTTCGACTTATATCGGGTACATAGTAAAATTTTATTTCGGTGATCCCGTCGCCGAGTATTAACCCGTTTGCCATACAAAACTTTCAAATGCCGTTGATCCCATATCAACTTAACCGTAACACAACAAAACAAGGGTTATGCAATTCCCTCCAGCGGTTATAGAGTTAGGCGCATACAACGTTTCGATGAACCGTTTATATTTATATAGACATTAATCGAAAGAAAGATCAGCCATTTCTTAGTATCGCTACATTGGTGTATCTTAATAAATTCAGGACTATAGGCTAAGACCACATTACGCGGACCCAATGGGATTCGATTCATCTTTATACCCAATGTTTTATGGTTTTGTCGAAAATATATTCTTTGGCATCATTACCGTCATCATCATATCAGCAGTATGACGTTCTCTGCTGGACATAGACCTTCCTAAGTGACATCCAACAATACATAAATGCCGCTATTAGTCAGAGCGTCAGTCCACTTGAGATCCTATGTTGCCCTTGTCGGTGCGTGATTCCAATTACTAAACCTTAAGGCTTAATCGACCGTTATATCCCACATCAACTTACTAATTTGTTTTGGTAACATTGGTACACCATCATCATCATATCAGCCATAAGACATCCACTGCTGGACGTATGCCTCCCTAATTAATTTCCAATAGGACCGGCCAATTTTATGCGACCTGTGCCCAGCGCGATCCTGTGGTTTTAGTCAGATCTTCTGTTCATCTTGGGGGTGGACGCCCTACGCTGTGCTTGCATGCTCCATCGGTCATCAGTTCTGCGTACCAAATGCATATAATGCAATACTTGCCCAGCCCACGGCCACTTCAACTTACTAATCTGCCGGGCAATGTCGATAACTAAGGTTCTGTTACGAATCTCCTCATACCTGATTCGCGCAGAGACTCTGTGCAATACCCTCTCCATAGCTCGTTGAGCTATTTTGAGTTGTGTTAGAAGGCCAATGGTAAGAGACCACGTTTCGCTGCCGATGGAGCCGTAAAATTTTGAAATGGAGACCACACACCGGGAAGTGCAGTATAGGACGAGATTGGTCGCACAAGTAAGACAGGATCTAATTGGACCTAAAGAATAGCGCTGGATGCAAGCTGTACTGTTGTTTATCGATCTGGTCTTAAAAAAACATCACTTGAGGAGGAAAAAGTAACATAAAAATATTACAGATTGAGTACCAATGCCGTGATATCATATTTACAAAATTAAAATTTTTCTTTTCCTTTTATATAACCAAAACATAAAAGCATAGGATAGAAATTTTAGACGGGATTGAAATAAATACGGATTGATGGCGGTCAAAGCGTCGATGTCAGACTATTGTGCGGCTACAAAAAGTCTACAGGGTAGACCCTGTCAAAGCCAATAGTGATCGGCCCCAAACAAGTTTTGAGCCGATAGAAAAATATAAAAAAGTTTCAGCGCCGAAAGCTATTTTATTGTTCGCAATATTCCATGTCCTACTATGCATAGACGGCCTATGAATATAAATTACATATGTAGTTGCATGTAATACTAAAGATATTTTAAGGTACCGGCAGAATAAAGTCGGTCCTATCGTTGTGGTAAGAGGTGACTAAAATGTCGTAAGAGGCGACTAAGGTACCAGAGCCGGTAAATCCATCGAAAATAGTGCAGGTCAAATGCTCAGGGCTGAGATGGGCAAACTCGCTTGTCCAGCGCGGCAGCTTTGGGCAAAATTCGTTCCTTGGGGAGGCCAATGTCCAGCAGTGGATTTCCCATGGCTGTAAAGATAATGAAATATCGGAGTTATGTGACTTTATATCTTTATTCTAATTTATATCATACAATTCACAAGGTTGGCGACACATTTCCTGATATCTTTATAATGACGCCATGAAATCTATTGCTAGTTTATAATAATAATAATAAATTCCCACAACATCTCATACATTGACCTGATTCCGTGGTAAGTCGCTTAAAGCACTTGTGTTACGGACGCCAGACAACAGAGGAATCACAAATATACTACTTAAATACATATATTTTAGACCCATACACAGAGCAAACACAAATATCATCATATAAATATTTGCTCTGGGTGGGAATCGAACCCACGACCCCTGGTGCACAAGACAGGATCACTACCATCTGCGCCATCGGGCCCGTCCAGTTTATCCATACGTGGTTATTTATTAGTTGTTTGTGTCGGCAATATTTTTTTTATGAGAACACTGTCGTTGGTCACAGAAAAGTAATGCTGTTTCCTTTTTATACATACATACAAACATCACGCCTGTGTTCCTTCGGGGTAGGCAAAGACTATGGATCTCTACTTGGTACGATCTTGGCATACCTCTCTCACGTCCTTTAGTTCCACGCAGTAGTTCATACACGCTCGTTTATTTTTGGTACTTCTGACCTGGGCATTCTTTAATACTTCTTTTACTTGGTTAAGATATTTTCGCATAGGTCGTTCTATGCTAACTCTTCCATTCGCTTTCGCTCTATATATTTGTGCAGCCATTCTACTGCCATCCATCCTTTCTACATGTCCAAACTAGCTCCATATTCCTTTCTCTATTGTTGTCAAAAGATTATATTTTTCTTAATAACTTGAGTTACTTTTTTTAAATAATATAATTATGACATCATCATCATCATCATAGCATCCATAAAAGATCCACTGTTGGACATTGACATCCACGAGAAAGGGAGCATTTTGCCACTAACGCCAGGCAAGCGTCTCGATGTGCGTCAAGCAGATCGCAGGGCGTAGCTGCTGCCCATCTCTACCCTGTTGTATATGAACTACGCTGTTTTGGTTGGATACACCTGTAGCACCTGGTACCTAAGTTTTACGACATCTGGTACAGGTGAAAGTTCTATTCTGCTCTGCCGGTACCCCACGGCATTGTCAAGTATGGTTAAATTGGCGTTGTTAATTAAACGCTGATCGATATCACCAATTAAAAATCCATCTCCAATAATAAATAAACCAACCACACCTGCCGTTCCACCCAGATAACTGTCAATAAATTTCTCCACGAGGTTTACGAAGCTATAAATTGTTTGAATGGCGTTGGTATTTAACTAGCTAATCCTAACGAGGTCCAATAGCCACTACAGTTCACGCTGTGCCGGGCACATTGGTGCCAAAACTGTTTAGCTAGAGCCAACATAATATGCTTTTATAATCTAGTTAAGGCATAGGTCTTATTAGAGAAATACATTTTTATAATAACGTAATTTCTTTTTATTCTAAAAAATTAATCTTGAAAGTTTTATCGATTGATTAAGAATACTTATATCAATGATTGTAATAAATTTAAACGTTGAAGAGAAAAATAAAAAATGTTAAAATGAATTATGTTAAGAACCGCATTTCGACACTCATTTAAATATGTTTACCATTTTGATATGATTGAGTAACAAAAATTTCAGAAAATTCTGTAGACTCTTACTTTGAATGTAAAATGTTCTTGTAAAATGTAATTTTAGGCACAGATAAGTATACCAAGAAACCTTTACACACGAATTTACTGCAATAAATCTTGCAGATTCCAGTTTGCAGTTAAATTTTCCTACTTGGAAGTAAGGTTTGATCATTGGTCATTTTAATTAGTAGTTGATTTATGCTATCATCATATCAGCTGTGGCACGATCACTACTGAATATTGGCCTCCCTAAGATTGGGGGAATGTTGCCCATTTTAGCCAGCCTGGGCAGGCGTGGTGAGAATCGCTGAGCGGATAATTGTACTCGTAATTTTGCGAAGGGGATGCTGCTGCTCATTTTCACCCTGTGTATAAATTTTGAACGGATATGCGGCGGAATGCTGCCATTGTGGGTTCTGGTACCTTAGTCACCTCTTACGACATCTGGCTGCTGTGTGTACCCTCAACCTTGTAAATAACTTATCAAAATAATGATATTCACACAACATCTCATACATTAACCTGACTCCAAGGTAAGTCGCTTTGAAGGACTTGTGTTACGGAGATCAGGCAGAGAACAGAGGAGTCACAAATATAATACTTAAACACAAATTTTTAAACACCTAGACACAGATATAACACAAACACAAATAACATAATATAAAAATTATACTGGGTGGGGATCGAACCGATGACCCTTGGGTCATAAGGTACAATCACTACCGTTTGCTCGATCGGGCCTTTGGTTTTAATTAAATTTTAACTTGCTTACTTGAATTGTTGACACTAGTTGACTTAATTTTTATGTGGAAAAAATCCTCTACTTGACGTAGAGTTTAGTTCATATTAACATTTTTGCGTCGTTATTTTCTTAACGGAAAGCTTTTTAAAAAGGAAAAAAGGCAATCCTATCAAGTACTAAGCCCGTTAATGTTAGATTCTTTTTTATTTGTTTTACTCATGTATCTTATAAGGACTACCGTAACTAAGATAACTTACGTGACAATAAGATAGAAGCCAGCCGTTAAACTGTTTAAATAAAATCCAATTTTTGACAGCTTCAAGCGAAACAGGCCGTTTTCAATTTCAGCGCCGGAAATTAGGATTGTTGCAGACAAAGGATTTTTGAATAAACCGTTGATTGCTTATTTGAAAAGAGAAAATTAAAGAATATACGAGTTTACATTTTTCAATTATATAAGGAAAAAAAACATTATTGTTTTGTAAAAAGTGCTTCAACTATGCTATAACACTTTACTCTTAATATTTTCTCTCGGCAATCAAATTATTTTTAGCAAAATAATGAGACGTTTGTTAAACCAATTATGATCTTGCTACGAAAAACTTAAGCTTATAAATTTAGTCAAATTCGTAGCAAAAGATCCTATCGTAGTGTATGACGAATATTTGTGCGTCGTGCTTGTAGTTCGTAGCACGCTCAGTGCAATTTATTTTGTAGTTTTTGATACAGCAAGTGTTTGTCAATTTTCTGCATTTCTATTCATTTAGCATTCAATGATTTAAGATTACAATAATGATAACGACAATTGTTATCGTTATGACGTTTATGTTTCTTAGAAGTATATGTATTAAAATAAAATGCCAATGGATGAGAATGAGTTTGCAATATAATTCTATATTACTTCGAGTACATAATCTAAAGAGACGCTTAACGTATTCCAGTAAACGTATAATCAAGTTAATTGTATTTGATGGATCATACGTATATACTTGCTTTCAGCCTGCAACTCGATCTGCGTGGATAAAGCTTTTGTCTAAGCCATTACTCATTTCATAAATATGAAAGTGCAACCGTCTGTCTGTTTATCACGCTTTCAATGCCTAACAGATTTTGTTAAATATTTTAACACATACGAAATAACTTGGCTACTAAGGCCCTAAATATAAAACATATATTTTATACAACTGTCTTAGAGTTATAGTGGAAAAAGGATACTACTTTTATAAGGTGATTCTTTGACAGTTTTTCTATCATAGCCACAAAAATATCTGAAAATATTAGACGACCGTTGCATTTTCTTACTGACACTGTAAAAAATCGTAAAAAACGGCTAATAAATAATTATATTACATCTTAAACGTATATTATTAAAAAATACCAAATTAAAAGATCGCCATTTAAATTATTTTTTACCAGGTATCGACAGAGACAACTAAGATACGGGAACTAAAAAATAGCGGCATATCCATCCAAAACTGTGTCACTAAACAAGACAGAAATGGGCAGCAGCCTCCCTGTCGCAAGGTGACAATCACCCTCTCAGCGATTTCCACCACGCTTGCCAGCGCGGCAATCATGGCCTAAATCCCTAGTGTCCCCCAGTACCCATATGTCTAGCAGTGGACTTCCAATGGCTGATATGATAATTATTATGACGAATATATATATAGTTACAGTTTGTTTTGCTAATTCAGTAAAACAAAACGGCGTTGCCTAGCCAGAAGCAAAAGATAACGCCAGCCGCTTTAAAGGATTCTGTGACACCCTACAGTTAGTAGCCGACCTTGCTGTTTGCTAGTAATCCGGACCTTAATACAGGGCCTGACTCAGCCGCGATCGCAGCTTAAAATTTTGGAGAGGCTCACTAAAATAATACAATATGTCCAATAAACGAGACTTTGATACACACGCCGGGCTCGGTGGTGCATATACAAGTGATCCTGTCTTATGCTCCTATGGTTGTGGGTTCTATCTTCGCCCTAGGCAAACGTTAAACGTGTACGTTTTTGGTGATGATCATGAGTCCTCCTCGGATCACGCCTGACCTAATTCTTGTTCTATAAGTATATTTACATTTATCACGCGGTAAACGTTATGTTTTAAATTTGACTTGATGTATATCACTATTAAAATCAGATTATAAACATTTTTGAATACATCATCATCATAACAGCCCCAGAGCGTCCCCTGCCGGACTTAGGCCTCCCTAAGGAAGGGGGAATTATGCTCATATTTTCCCCGGGCAGGCGTACTGGCAATCGCAGAGTGTGTCGGTTTGTGACCGGAATGCTGCTGCCTATCCTTGACCAGTTATATTTGAACTACGCTATTTCGGGTGAATATACCGCCATCTGTAGATAACTTAGTTACCTTGGGTAAGCGCAAGTCCTGTTAAGATTTGACCTGGGGTCAGATTTGCCATGGGTCAGATAGAAAAGAAAAAATGTGTGCACGATAAAATCGCTAAACATACAGGCCAAAAGCTATAAGAGAGCGATTGTATTTGCTGTCAAAGTTCAAGTGGCGGGATATCTTTTTCTTAATGGCTATGGACAAACGCTGATTCAAATTTGTTATACAATTAATAATTTTTCATAGCTATTTGTTTTATTAACTATTCTAGAACTATATTAATTTAATAAAATTGTGCTAATTCTGTTTACTATAATTACTTTTGCAATAGTTTATTTTTATTATTTGCCTATCCATTACCGTAAGGCACCGGCAGAGTAGAATAGTACCACCCCTGAACCAGGTGTCGTAAGAGGCGCCTGAGGTACCGAAACCGACAAATAGCGGTATATCCGTCAGAAACAGCATCTCAGTCGCAAAAGCTACGCTCTGCAATTGCCTTCACGCCTGCCCAGCGCGGCAATTATGGGCAAACCCACCCTTTTTAGAGAGGCCTATATTCAGTAGTGGACTTACAATGGCTGGTATGGTGGTGATTATGCAACCATAGAACGAAAGAAATTAAATTGATAAGATCAAATATGTGTTTTTATAACTAATATGTATATAGACTTTCATGAATAAAGCTAATTGTTTGTATAATCGTAGTATTTAAAATTTATTAATGATATATTTTTAGCAAATACAATGTTGTTTTTATTCTTGGATCTTATTCACTTAAATATACGTGATATAGAAGTATCCCAGACAATATTTTTTTGTCCAAATCCGACCCGATCACGCCGCAGCAGCTGTTCCAAGCCAGTGTTTGTATTAAACAAGGCATTAACAAATTAAGTGCGATTATTGCGGGTTGTTCACTGGCGATAGACCGCGCTGGTGAATGTTGTTTACACGCGCTGTATACTTAGCTTCATTATTTTAATTGCTCGCCATTGTTTAGCTTGGCTGCAAATTGGGGTGGAACGATCTGTTATGAGCATTTATTGGTTCGTGTTTTTTGAAGCTCTTAGAAGCCTGCTTGTACAATGCCGTATCTATGCTGAATGTATAAATGCGGAATTAACTGTTCATATAATTAAAACGATCAGTAAATTGGGGTACCGGTCGAGTAGAATAGTACCTCCCTCTGTACCAGTTGTTGAAAGTGGCGGCTAAGGTACTGGAACGGTATGTCCATCCGAAACAACCGTATGAGCCCTATTTTCTGTAAGATATTATGTTCTCTTGTTGACAGATACCATTAATAATTTTTAATAATTTGCAGAGTATCCCGATTCAAAACATAATTCAGAATTAATGAACATCAAGAAAAAACATTGGCGTCAGAAGCTCATCGTAAGTAACGGTGTATCCGTTTTTGTTAAACAACATTTCATACTTTGACCTGAATCCAAAAATAATAGCTTAAATCTCTTATTCTACGGATATCACAAGACAATAGTGGAATTACAATTATAATCATTTAATACATTTTCAACATTAAGGAACAACAAAATTAAAACAAAATTCTATTTAAAATTTATCCTAGCTGGGAATAGAGCCTAAACTATCTAAGTACAAATCTGTCACTATTTTGAGTATCAAATTAAAAGTCTGACCCCTGACTCTACTAAAAAATAGTACAACTCGTTACCAAAATATAGTATTTAAATGTTAATATTCAACTAAATCTTACATGGGGTGGACCTCATACAGAAGGTCGTCTGCATTGGTACCGCACTCTCACTTTTTTACCGCCAAATAAAAATGTTCGTATTGCTGTGTTCCGGATTGAAGGGTGGGGCAAGCGGTATAATTACTGGATGTTATCTTCCAGTTACAAAGTCCCTACGCCCCGCAACGCCCTAGTGATATCCTTGTAATGCTGTGCTGACGCTTACTATCCAGCGGTCTGGATGCTTGTTGGTGGACCTGATATTAGACCAGGTCCACAAACAAGAAAAAAAATAATAAAAATTTATTTTATTAGATTTAAGTTTAGCTGAATTTACCGCGACCGCATTCCGATGGAATTAATGTGGAATTACAAGAATTATTTCGTTAATACCTATATATTTGCTTATTCTTTTTTTATCTCCTTTTTAACTATTATCATTTACTAGAGACTTAAAATAGCTTTATAAACGGCAACAATTACGTAGCATGACCATAAATAAATAAATAAATTCAGACAATATCTTGTACTTTAACCTAACTAAGTAATTTTGCACCCAGGCACAGTACAAAAACAAATGTTCTCTACAAAAATATTTGTCCTGGGTACAAGACGTTATGGAAAAGGACATTACGGAATGTACAAACGAGCTCGTCAAGAATAACATACAATAAATGATTAAATTAACAATACAACATAATAATTAAGTACTGTGTTTAAGTAAATTATACTTTAAATTGTATGCTGCCCCATTAATTGATGATTATGTAAAACGATTCATTATTAAGAGTCTATTTTCAATGAAATCTTAGTGAGAGCTCAAGACTTTTAGAATCTTTACATTTCGCGGTCTTTAGGACGCGCTCTATTCCAGATACCTGTAATAGTAATAGTCGATTTGAGTCTCTATATTAGTCTTATTTTGCTGTAAGATAATATATTTAAATACTCGTAGTTAAATTTATTCCTAAAACAGTTTTACCTGTGTGTTTACAGCGTATACTAAGTATACTACACGTGGGTCGATGCATCCCCTTCTCGATGATGCTGTATTACACTACTGGAGTGGTATGCTTTGGAATCCTCCGTCACAGAACACCACCAGAAGCCGCAATGTTCCCTCTAGAGTTTACCACCACGGGCGGACTCGAGCGTGTAAGTAAGACCAGTCTGATAACTGTGAAATCAGAGCTAGATCTTTATTTAGTGTTTTGTTGTGTGTTAGCTACAATTTTAGGAGCATACACACTGATCGAATGACCCCTTCCAGAGAGATACGTCTTGCTTTCTTTCTATGGGTCGATTAAGCATCTAACCTTGATTCTAAATAGATAGTAAACAAGTTATCTAAACTTTTAAAATGTCTTGCTTAATTCCGTCAATTTTCGTTCCGTTAATAGTATATATAGGACTGTGGTTCCTCCCAAGATCTAAACCAAGAGCCATTTGAACTGAATAAATAAATCCAATACACTTCTAAATGTGTAATTATCTTCAAGAACCATCTGGTTCCGATTGGGCAGGTAATTTATTTAGCTTCGTGTACGGTAGGTAAGAATACGGACTCAGCGCAGTTAATAAGATAAAGTTTAATATAATTATCCACCCACCGGGTACTGGCTGCGTCTAAAGCTTTAAGGATAAGCTGTGGGTAATTAGATCTGCGGTGATAGATTTTCTTTTCTAATAAAAGTCTAGTAATATCTCGAAGCAGTAGTAGGTACTCTTTGGACTTTTATTTGATCACAGTGTTGGTAAAATTTATAAAAATATTGGAAACGAAAGCATAATAATAAATCAACATCCTAAACATTGGATCTGTCTCCGTAATAAAACGATTGAACCACTTGTGTTACGCATATCAGACAACAGAGATAAAAAATATTTTAATATATATATCCACATATATCGAACGCAAATATTCATAACATAATTATCAAAAGAATATTCAAAAGTAAAGCCTAATGTGCCGTGAGTTTCTGGCTGAGCAGAATAGTACCTCCCTCTGTACCACTAAGGTACCAGAACCAACAGATGGCAGTATATCCGTCCGAGACAAACCCCGGTGGAGAGACCTACAATGTTTCGTTTATGGCGTTCACCCATAACCATCCTTATGGTTATGAATGGAAGGAGCCGCCGTCCCTACGACGCTTGCGACGCTTTCGGCAACCAATACCAGTGCAAGCACCGGATGCACTAGGTCTTACCGATGGACCAGGGCCCATTCCTATTGTCCGTCCGAGACAACGTAGCTCAAATGCATAGGGTGGGGATGGGCAGCAGCATGCACAGCGCGGCAATTGTCGCAAAATTCCTCCTTTCTTGGGGAGGCCTATATCCAGCTGTGGACTTCGATGGCTGTAATGATGATGATGAAAGCCTAATGTCCACTAGGATAAACAGAAACTATTGATTTCCATTAGCTTTATTTTTTTTCTATATTAATCTCTTCAGACATGAGCGAGCGCCTGTTAAATGTAGACCGCGCCAGACCCTGCTATCTTTAATGTTATCCTCTTCAAAAAAGTAGGATATTTGCCAATAATTGCCGCGCTGGGCAAGCATTTTGGCAATTGCTGAGGGTACCTTTGCGACGGAGATGATGCTGCCCATGCCCGCCCTGTGAATTCGAACTACATTATTACCTATGGATACCGTCATATTCTACTCTGCCGACTTAAGGTAGTAAGGTGGTTTATGTCGATCCGCTGGAAATGAAATTAATCTAAATAGGTCTAAAGCGTTTATTACCTATAAATAAATTTATATACATGTTTTGTAAAGCTATATATCTCTCTAATCTCATTTCCGCAGGTACAAGGATACGTACGTATTTTATATGGTTTCTACGTTGAAGGCGCCATGGTACTGCTCGCTTGCGCGTTGGCAACACTGCGGAGTCGAAGTAGCGAATCCATCATTTTCGTGTCTGATAAATACAGGCTATTCACCATACAAAAGAAATAAGCTTTATAGGATAATAACAGAGGAATGTATTCTACGTGGTCCCTTTAAAAGAATTAAAAATGTTGTTATTAATTGTGAATAAAACCTTCTGGCATCGACATATCGACAAGTAAAACAGAACAAGATAAAACAGGCCTTATACACACCTTTTGCTGTCACCATCAAAGTTAACCAAATGAAGAATTAACTGATAGTGATATAAGCACAAAGCATATAAAGATATCTACTACTTTATTATACCTACTTCGACATAAAATTAGTTTTATTCAATACTGTGCGAGTTATATTTGTTATAAATTCCAGCCATTCCTTATTCATATAAATATATATACAAACAAACAAATATATTTTTTGTATCCAGTGGCGCTCTGGGTGGTTTATTAATCAGGACAACGTTTGTCTGGTCCACTGGTATACTTATATAATTCTAGCACTTTTACAACAGTAATACGATATTAATAATATAAATAATATGGTAGTCAATTTCACAGCTATTTATAATAGAAAATTTATTTGTAATAGAAATCAAATTTCGTCTTATACATTTGTAATTTTTCTAAATTTTCAAGTTTGGGAGATTAGATCGACCCCATTTTGCTGCAGTACGCACACGTTCGCAGCGATGGTAGCATGACGTCAGATATCTGCACAATCGAATACGTGTCATTTTATACCATCCATCATCCATCATCCCGCATCAACGCATCCAATCCAACCCTTATCTTTCGTATTTTTGAGATACAAATGTTTCTCTTTAATTGTTTAAGGTTTTAATGAATACGTCATTTTGTTCAGCATAATAAAAAAAGATAAATCCCAGTAGGAAAATGTGCTTTCACATATTTAGGCAAGTTTCTTACTTATGTTACGATACGGGAAGATTCCTCAGGATAACTCGTAATTCGGGACGTGATTCAAAATTTTAAGTAGATCACTTTAAACAGAATTATCCTTCCCACAGACATTTACAAATGCTCATATATTTATCTATCTAAAAACACGATAAGCTCAAATAGGCATAGCATATGTCTCCTTGAAGTTAACAATAGCAAGTTTTGTAAAATTTAGGACTTTTTAATAAAACAATATAATACTGATATTTTTTGTTTAATTTCCTACAAACTAGTCAACGGCTATATACAGCTTTGTTTGAATATTAAGCCACAGAATTAATACATACCAATTGTAGAGGAATAATTTTTTAAATTTTGTTTTTATCTATGTAGGGAAATAAAAATCAAAATTTAACTATAAAATATATTCTGCATTGGCTACCTGTATCACAGCATTATACATAACGTACAGATTGATAAGAAACGTCATCAACAAATTCTGTAAAAATAAATCACCCAAATAATATAATGTCACTAAAGAATGGGCGTCGAACCCGAATACACAGAAATTTCATCAACTACATTGGAATATGTTTGCTGATAACATATTAGTTACTATTCCGCATGAATTAAGACTCATTGTTGAGCATCATAACTCTATCCTTTGCTTCGTTTGGATTCTTTCATGATGTCGTCGTCGGGAGTTTCTGAGCTTGATCCTTCAAGGGATTTCTTCTCTTTGAGGGCTTCTTTTACAGCGTCAACCATATCTTGCGGCTCCGATATTGAGATTTTCTTACCTGTGAATATTTGAAATTTTCTTTAGAAGTTTGTACTCATAAAGTATCTAGCCACGTTTTTAATTAAGCTCTTAAATTCATTATTTTTTAAATATAAATTACAATGTATTTTTATTCTAATAATTAATTCACAGAACATCTCATAATTGTGAGAAAAAATATGCTTGGGACGTTTCCCAAGCGAAGAAGTCTCTAAAAACTAGATGACCAAATAATCAACTAACTATATTTCAAACGACTGATTTTTTTAACTATCCTATCCACCTATATATTTGCAACCAACTAAAATACCGAACGAACTTTCATATTACTACTACTCTCCGCAACAGTAATCATTAGAAATATGGATGTGAAGTAAGTGTGGATCATAGATAAAAAACAGAACTACAGCAACCTCCATAATATACCTCCACAACTAAAACTAAATATTTATTAGTATATTATCTAGATATTCCAATGTTGACAATATTAAAATAAAAAATAACTCACAAAAATATACTTTTCTTTATATTGACTCACCTATAATTAAAAAGAGTAAATATGAGACGATATTGCATTCTTAGTTCTGAATCCAATAGGACGTTATGGAAACCACAGACCAAAAAATCAGCAGAGAGGTGCTGATATATCAATATACAACTTTAAATACTAATGGTATATAGCATGATGGCGTTAAACTTAAAAGGGTTGTCAGAAAGGATAAGAAATGAAACAACAAATAAGTTTGGAATTTGATATATTAAAAAAAATATTTACATTAATAACAATAAGTTATGACCATCATACTATATCCCTTGCTGCCCTATACATTCATCTCTTTCAAAAAATGTATAACAATGTCATATACTTTTATATAATGTGTCTACACTATCCTTCAATTCTATTTACACTGAAAACAAAATATTTTTACAGTTTATAAGTACCATATCATTGTCTTTGGCTATGTTTGTGATCATGGTGCATGTATAATAAGACAACTTTCAGCCATACTGATAGTGAATTTTCTAAGAATTGTATTTTAATCTACTGGTGTATCTAAAAAGTTTCCTTTATTCGGTTTCCATATGCCCACTGTTTTTTTTATTTATTGTGCAATCATTTTTGTAATCTATGATCAGATATGATTTAATTTGATCAAAAAGCTTATAACTAGCAGTTTATAATCACAAGCTTTATTAAAGTAACTATCAAATTAAGCTTGTTTAATACACAACAAATATAAAATCAAAAAATGTTTGAGTCAAAATATTGGCAAAATGTGTCAAATAAACTGTCTAATTACTTTCCAAAAACAAATGTGCAAAGCATTTACGCTTCATAAAGCTCTGGGTTTTCATCTTTCTGTCTTTTTAAAGCCCGCTCATAGCCTAAAGGTTTATCCATATCCCTAAATTCCCTCTCATCCCACCGATTGATATACTCTCTCAAATTATATTCATCAGTAGGGTTGTTCAACATAACGTACAGGCAAAGTACAACAGATAAAAAAAATCCCGCTACAAATTCTCGCCTATTATTTCTTAATGTGTCTGTAATACTGTCAAAGAACGTCCGCGACTTATTTTCTCTCCCGCTTTCCTCTGAATCACGATTGAAACGGTGTATATTTTCAGTATCGTTTGTACTACTGCTATTTTTTGATTTTTCTGCAAAGAAAGTGTCTTTTATCGTTTAATCATTGCAATGGTTGATGAAAGCAAATGGCCCTTGTCTTAGAAAGCAACTAGCGTTTTGTCCATTCACGTGAACGTGGTTCCTACTTTATTAGAGAAGCTTCATTCGCATCAAGAAGACTACTTTGCAGCATGCTGATCTCTGTACCTCTAAACTTTGCGGCGCTTTGGTAAAGTATTGAGAACAGAATAATATGCTTTAAGACTTGAGGTCTAAACAAAATGTTGACACACCAATTCAGAGTAGGAGATGACAGCTCCAAAACGCTGTCTGTACCTTATAATTTTTTTGAAACAATTATGGTTTATAAGTATATTCATCCTTAAAGCTCATAAAAATTTGTAAAAAAAAATGTTGATGTGTGACATTGTTTCCATACAAATCCGAGATTATTTCAGAATGGAGCAAAGTAAACATTTGACCTTATCATCAACAATCTCCATGATACTAGTTCATGTTATACCAGTAGTAGCTACATCAAGGATATTATCTCATCGTCTCTTACCATCACGATCATATGAGACACCGTGGATCTGCCCGGGGGTGTCTTCCTCTAGCTCGGCGTATGCGCATATGAGCGCCTTTTGTTTGCTGCTTAACAACTTTGGTACCTATCAGAAATAAAGATTGACATATAAGTAGAGATGTTATTTGGCGGTGTACCAAATAAGTGAGAATGAGGTACCAACGCAGACAACCTTTGATGAGTCTATACATATTACTAATTAATCTGACAGAGGTAGTACTGTCTTATCTATATTTATATATTTAACATGAAAAATATATCGCGACTATAAATTGATATTAACTATCCACAGTAACAAATATATATATATATATGCTAGATTAGTGCTAGTTAGTGAATTTATAAAAAAATATGTTTGAGAATTCAGAAATAATTCTTATCAGAATTCAGAAATAATATTATTTTTGTATTAAAAAGCTCATCAAAATATTATTGAAATGTAGGTATGTATGCGTTAACAAAATAACTTATTGCCATATAAGTAGAAACATTATCAAAAGAATTTAGTTTGCTGTACCTGTATTTTAACATGCACATAATGGTCTCCGTAGCCGTGCTGACTGACCCTCTTCATGCCTTTGCGAGAAAGGCGTACAGTGCTATGGGAAGACGTACCCGGCATTATCTGTAATCAATATAAAACAATACACTCATCAGTGAATTCAACAGCAGGAAGACAAAAAATCATTGCACTTGTCTTAGGTGTTAGTAGATGATTATTTGATAACCCTTTACGAACAATAAATAAACAGCAGATTAAATGTATTTGCATGTTTATATTTGCAAATGCATAAAACATAATTTTTGAAGGGTCATCATATCACATACTTAATGTTAGTAGTATTTATTTCAGTAATTAAACATATTGAGTATTACACAGGAATGGTGGACAGCTACAGACCTTGTATACTGCAATAAGTGAAAATGTGAGTGTTGCAAATGATTAAATTTAATCACTATCCCCATTTATCTAAAGGCAAAAAATATGTGTCTCTATTTCAAATGCTATGTCATATATAATGAAACCTGCCTTTTGAAAGTTCGAAACTTTTGAAAGTTTTCAATTTCAACTTTTTTACCATTGCCATAGATTACATTGACTTCCGAGTGGAGATCAGGATTTTTTTGTTTGATTAGTTGTTCTTACAAGGCAACTGATTGGTATAATAAATAACATAAATGAAAACAATAAACAGGAAAATTAAATATAGTGAAAATTAAAACAATTTTATAAATTATTTCGCCTTTTTTAGGGTTTATTTACATGCATATTTGTGCAATATGATAGTGTATATTGTATATACCTAGTAATAAAAAAATTAATTCAAATCTTCTAGACAAATATTTAGGTATCAGTTTGCTAATGGACACAATAAATGTTGCCACATCAGATTTGTTTAGCCAACTAATTGTAGATAATAGACAATATTTACGAAATGAAATGATTAACTCACCTGTATAGTATGGTCTTCATATATCCCTTGTATCCTTACAGTCCCTCCCAAAAGGGCTTGTGACACTGAAATCTAAATGATATTTCATTAGAAATACGTCATAGGCTGGGCAATAATAAATGTTTTAATATTTATATTAGACTTTCAATAATAAACATCTTTTTTTGTAATATGAACCATTAATGGCAAAATCATGACAAATATTCAAAACAATGTTTTTGACACCACAATAATCTTTATATATAATGTTATTATAACCTATTACTAAAAATAAAAAATTAATTAAATGTATAAAAATATCTTACCGAACATTCAGTATGTACATCAGGCCCATCCCTTTTGAAATAGGTGGAACTCTCCACTTTAAATGTAATAAATATCTCATTCCTGCCAACTGACATGCGAACTGTCTGCCCATCCTCCACCCCAGCAGGCACTGGCACAGAGACCTTTTTGCGTTGCACCTATACAATATGTTCTCAATTAATTGTTAAAGTTTTATTTTGGTCATAGCATTATTGCACAAAAAAATTTAAACAAACTCTATTTAGTAGGTAGGCAATTGGTATAACCAATAAAAGATCTATTTTGTGTTGTACTTAACTTACCGATTGACCTTTTCCCTCACACTCAATACAAGGGAATTTGATAAGCATTCTAGTGCCATGACAGTGTCTACAGGAAGATCTCATCACAAATGGACCTATAAGAGATGCATATGATGATATTAACAAAATATTCTACATTGAGTTCTAAAAAACCTTGATTTTAATATTAATATTTTGATTGTAAAAAATATACCTCTTGAGAAAGTTTCCATGCCAGTACCATTGCAGTATGTACATTTGATAGCCTTAGTTCCAGGCTCACAACGAGATCCTTGGCACTTCTGACAAGTGTCAATAACATTTACATTGATATCTCTGTTTACACCTCGAGCTGCTTCAGTAAATCGCAGGTTCACAATAACCTAAAATAAAATTATTTTCACCTCAAAAATAAATAACTCCTTAAAAATTTAAGTGGTTATGTTTAAGAGATAACTAATTATTTAGAGAATAGGCCAATACTCACTTCTTGTGAAGCTCCAAATCCAAATTGACTTTCAGCAAAATCACTGAATGCTTCACTTTTAAACCCAGCATCTCCAAATATCTTCCGGAACAACTCCTCAGGGTCTATAGTCGATTTGTATTGCCACTGATGAGTGAATCCATCAGCACCACTAGGCCCACCTCCCATACCCATCTGCTCTGATGTTGTACCATATGTATCATACTGCTTCCGTTTTGACTCATCAGAGAGGATCTATAAAATATTTGTAATATTCTAGTAAAAAATATAATTAAATTAAATGAGGCCTTAAAATAGATTTGCAAAATATTAAGACAGGGAAAAAATATTCATTGATATAAGTCAATATTAAGTAACTACATAAAAAATCCTCAATGAATTACCTCATATGCCTCAGAAACTTCTTGGAATTTCTTAGGTGCATCAGGATCAGATTTGTTTGCGTCTGGATGATACTTTTTAGCAAGTTGGTAATATGCTTTTTTAATATCTTTAGCTGAAGCATTTTTTGCTACACCCAACACCTTATAATAATCCGCTTTGGCATTAAAACTGTTCGTAGCATGAATGTAGCGATAATTTGTGGTAGCGACATCTAAAATTTACCACAGTTGAGGTTAGGTGAAAAATATAATTTAAAAAAGAAACAAATCCCTGGAGATGTTTAAAGTATTCTTATTGTATAAAATAGCATTTTTTATAAGGTTCCAGTTCGTATACAAATAAAATAAACAAATGCATATGATGTAATGAAAGCATGTAAAACTTACATTTAAATTTTTTAGGACCAAGCGCGGCAACTGAAGCGGTAATAGACCCTAGGTAATGGGCACAATAATTACTGCACCTGTGTAAAAATCTAGACGGAGTTTTAGATACATTACTAGATAGAACCGCGCTAAAAGTTTTGGGATTCAAAAAACCCAGAATACTCCGGGTAGGAGCCATTTTGAAAGAGAATGACATGACTTGGTGACAGTTCATGAACTAACGTAGAATTATTGTCTATGGTACTATTCAATTGCAAAGAAATTGAATATAATATCTATTTATTCATATTACTGATTTGAACGAGTAGTCGACTAATGTCAATAAATTAAAGCAAAACCAATTACTGAAGTGGCAAACTGGCAACATTATTTTCCGGGGCAACGGTAGGCAAGATGATTTATAAACAAAAATGAGCTTACAAAATGCCAATTATTCTTTATAAATTTTGAGATAAAAGTTTAGTAAAACAGGTATTACTTGTGTTGCTCTTGAGTGTACTATTAATTCGCTCTATAGCGTAGTGGCAATGGCTTCAATAAATGTGCGAGACCAGAAGATAGAACAGCAGGTATGTAACAGTTAAATGTCTTGTGAATTTATTAATAAAATAAAACACAAGGTAAATACTAGGTGACCAAGGAGCGTAGTTTCTAGTATTCATGATTTCTTCGTAGCGCCAGTTAATGGAGCAGAAAATGAAGCAGAAACGCCAAAATTCTGGAATGGTACAAGCCAACGATCTCAGGGTAGGATCTGCTAAACGTCCTATATCTGGCAGTCGTTCGCGCGAACTACATGGTGAGCACAAATGAACAAAAATATATTTCATTCCGATTTTTTCTGTTCTAGTATGCATGATTGTCTTTCTGTGCATTTAATTTCGTTACGCGCATTTTATTTTTACGGCAGGCTACGATGGTCCGATGCAATTTCTTATGTCTCCAGTCAACCCAGATCAAGTTATTCCTCTACAAACAAATAGAATATCAACTTATGATGGTGAGTACTCGCTATTGGTGTACCTAGAAAGGAAGCTTAAATTTTTATCTTTGAGTTGAACATGAACTTTGGGATGTATTTACTTTTAAAGATAAACCAATTTGTTTCTAATGTTTTGTGATGTAGAACAAAATGTTGTCTTTATATCTAATTACTTTATCAGAAATCTTCGTTGACTTTAGTTAGTCTCTTATATTACTCTACTTTTACTTATAAACACTGTTACAAGGAATGTCTTCTTAAAACTTGAACACTGTTTCTATATAGAAAAGTGGTCAATAAAACAAGTCTGCTATACACTAAGATAAACAAAGTATGACTAGTATTGTATAACTGAGTCACAGAAATTATGAGGAAAACATGTATGACTATGAGTCCCCAACATCTTTGCTGGTTACAGTCATCACAATACTTAAGTTAAAAATTATCAAATGCTAATAGCAAGATTATAGTTCCAATTTTTGATTTGTACCAAATTTACTAATTATATATTTTGTATTGTATTGGTTAACAGATAATGTTTGAAAAAGTTATCCGTCTAGTATTTAATATTAATAATTAAACTAATTGTTATTTATAGCAATATCATGTTTGAGTATTGTATAGGCAGCATTATTGTTACAGCATGATTATATGCTTGCCTAGTCTGGTAACAGCTATAGAGCTACAGTGCCCAAAAGATTATGCAGTCTTCACACCAAATTTAAGACTGACTGAACATTTAGGAAATTATGTTCTGTGTTTTATGCTCCAAATCTGTTTCTTCTAGGCTTGTAACAAAAAGAAGTTACTTGAAGGTGAAAAGATGATATTGGTTTGTACTTTGACTAAAGCTAGTGTCGTTGTGGTATGTTTACCCTATTGGTTTCCAAAATTTATGACTTGCGACTCCTTAAACAAAAACATCAAAGTACTCGTTTATTAGCTGCCTTGAAGAAATTATATCCTTATTTATTTATAATAATTAAAATGGATGTATAAAAATTAAATAAGTACATTGATGTTTATATGAAAAATGCATTTAGGTACCAATAACAAGAAAAAATCCATAATAGTCATAATCTGACTTAAATTCTAGATATGCAAAATGTGGCCTTGTATAATACTATGACTAGATTTTACAAATGACTAGATTAGCAACTCCTGTTACATTGTTTGTTTGCGATGTACTTGCTAAACTGCTGAACCGATTTTGAAATAAATTAATTGTTTATTGCAAGACAAACAGTTATAATTGTGTCAGATATTTAAATAAGTATTGAATACTGCTAATAAACTTATGTCAACATAATACAATTTTATTATGTACCCGGACGAAGTCGGAGTGGGCGGATTGTTACATTTTGCATATTCATCGAACTAGAACCATCATGTTGGGCAAATCCGCAGGCGCAAGCAAGTTAAACGATAATAGAAAGAAACATCAAAGGGATCATGGGCACCACAAGTTTCGTGTGCAGAAACTGCGTGATTTCGCCCGCTTGAATTCTTACGTCAACCACTTTATTACGAGAAATCACGCGATTTAGCCTAAGCTTGTATTTTGAAATATTCATATTTAGAGACATTTCGTGTCCGTTGCTTGCGCAAGAAGCGAATAGGGACGACGTAATTTATTGTTCTATATTTATATATGTAAAAGAGAAATTTTTAACATATGGATATGGGCGGTTTGTGCAAGCCGGTCTATATATAGGTATTTTCTCTACTTCTTAAAGTCATTTGAAAGAAATTGACAGGTGTACAAGGCAACAGCTCAACCAGTACAAATCTGTCAAAATTTTGTAATTTAATTTTTTATTTTTTAAACTTTCCACACTACTTTGCCCGCGAGGTCTTTACTTTATATACTTTAGGTTCTCTAAATGATAGATGAAAGCAGAATGACTGCACAATTATATAGAGCGGGCCTAAATGGATGTGTTAGTATAGGACGACTCTGGGGAACATACCTTTACCAGGTAGAAGAGGTAATAAAGAAAGGCCAGGTCAGAAGTACCAAGAATAAACGAGCGTGTATGAAAGGATTAATTCGAAAAAAAGAAGCAAGTGAGGTATGCCAAGCTCATAACAGGTGGAGATCCATAGCCTCTGCCTACCCCGATAGGAACCAGGTCATGTATGTATAGGTTCTCTTGTTATTCCTAGAAGAATTGTATGTCACTCATTGATAGAAAATAAAAAGCCGGATATATTCCATGCGATTATATTTTCGGGGTATAAAGCCTGTATTTCAGGGTATCAATGAATTCTTTTCTAAATTTCATCCAGATCTTAGGCATTCCGGCGTAAATTAGTACCATTATAATAATAATAAATTTAAAACGTAGATACACCCTAAACTGCATATTTAATTTTATTTACTCTCTCCATCCAAAGGTGTACAAACTTTTTTTTATATTTCAATACTTAATTTATGTATCTATCTTACTCTTGGTGTACAATAAATTATATTGATATAGATATTATTTAAACATCCATATGTACTCGTTTTTAATATTAGTAGGAAGTAGGACTAAACTTGAGTTATTGATTGAGAGAGAGAAATGTGAAATTTTGACAGATACTAACACTATACACAAATTTGTATACGTTGTTCTTGTCCCCTTTGTACCAAATGTTCTCGTCGAGTAGTTATAAGACATTCAAACACAGGTTATAAATCTATTATTAAAATAATTGATAGAATATAGTTAACATGATATAAAATCCATTTTTATTTTTATTTACTCAAAGCATATAGTATATATATGATATTCATGCCATTGTCTGAGTTAGCGTCACCAAACTTTGTGGTTTAGATAGTCAAGTTGTAAAAACTAACCGTAGTTGTTGAGTATGTAATCAAAATATATGAACGAAGTTTACTTGTATGATATAACCATTGCTACTTCATATGCAATAGTTGTAACTATTGCATAAAAAAGTGCAACATCAATCATGAAGTGTTATAATTCAAATAATAAACGAAAGACTACTTTTTTTTTACTTATCAATGGCTTGATAATCTTACCTGTAATGACTTGTAACACTGTAACGTCTGTAGTATGGCCTTATCTCAAATCATCTCGGCCGTTCTCTCAGCCTCTTCAAGGATTAGGATTTTTTTCCATTAATTGCCGCGCCGGGCGAGCGTGGTGGTAATCGTGAAGCGTAGCTTCGTAATGGTAGGTACTGCCTATCTCCAATAGCATTTATGAGATACGCTGTTTAGGATGGATAAACCTCCACTGTCAGCTCCGTTACCTCAGTCGCCTCTTACGGTGCCTTAGCCGTGCTGTATCGGTAGAGTACCTTCCGCTGTACTAGGAAACTCCGTCCAAGGAAAATGCAAATACGTAACGTTCCTATTTGCAAGTTTAATTAGTTATAAGTAGGGCACAGCACACTACACACTGGCCGATGAGACGTAGTAGTTCTCAAAGACATATATAGTATTTTTCTTTGAAACTTTAGAACTTTATACCGCAAGCGACCGGTGCTTACCGTATGTATGAAACCGTTGAGCGTCTAGAACTGTTTAGAAATCTCTTGGGGAATATATACCTAACAATAACGATACCTTTGGCTCTTAACACCATTGGTAGGCGCGTCCATTAACGAGGTGATCAGGGGAGGGGGTGCTGAATCTCAACCTACGAGGGAAAGGATGTCGTCAATTTAATATTGCCTTTAGTAAAAGAAACCCACCACATTTATTATAAAAATAAGCATACTACCGTGGGTACCGGCCGAGTAGAATAATAGGTGGGTACGTCCTCTTTACCAGGTGTCGTAAGAGGCGACTATTATTGCAAAATTCCTCCGTTCTTGGAGAGGACACATTAGACTCAACGGTTGATATGATGAAGCATATTTAAAAATCGCACATGAGATTAGAGGGGGTGGATCGAACCAAATCTCAGAATCGCTTCACGTAATTAATGGATGCCCTACAAGTACCACTTGTCTACCGATTCTAATACCCAAAAACATTAGCAAAAGTAGAAATTGAACAGAATCCTGCAATCCCTCTAATTATCTACCAAGTATTTCTGCATGTTCTATAGACATTATATAGCAAACTAAAACTACCTATACGTTTCAGACCTAGGCAACCAAATAGAAGTGCTAACTGTGGGCTCCGGGTCCGGCAGCGGTGACGAAGAGGAAGAAAGCGTGCCGGTGTGCAGCATGGCCCGCGACCAGAGTACGGACGATGTTTGCGCGGATGCCGCTGTCGCCCCCATGCACCGGCCAGCACCTAGGGACGTGGATAGCAGTCAGGTATCCGAAGTAAGCCCGATTTACACTTAATATATAGATTTAAAAATAATAATAAATTTATAAATCAACATCTCATTGACCAGACTCAAATAATCCGCTTTAAGCACTTTTGTTACGTACTGACGTCCGCCAACTACAGGGAAATCACAAACTCATAGATAACAATTAAATACATGGATAACAACCAGATAGAGAACATATACAAATATTTGTCCTGTGGTTCGAACCCACGACTTAGCGCATAAGATAGGATCACTACCATCTGCGCCTTCAGGCCTGTTAACAATACTTCTCAGGTTCAATCTGAAGTGAGCTTAGAGTAAGACAAACATTTTCCGACTCAAGAAATATCAGTGCAACATTGTATAAAATGTTGGGAGTGTTTATGATAGATTAACTACGTGTTGTTATTCTATTGGCAGATAATCACCAGCACTGGTGTAGAACCTGAATTTTAGTATTTTTAATCATTTAAAAGTGCATCCAAATATTCTTACTTAAATAAAGACTTTATTTAAGTAAGATTATTTGGATGTACTGAGCGTGTATTTTCTGCATGGAAGTATTTACGCAGAATAAGGAATATGTATGTTGATTCATTTGTGCTCGTAAATCGGTGTACAAAACATTGACGTAAATACTAGCAATAAGGACAAGGCCTTGTATTAATTGTCCATATCTTAAAGCAGTCCAACTATTTGTTTTCATAGTAATTCTATTAGGGCAGTGTTAATAAGCTAATTTTTTAGAGCCTACAGCTTTGTTTAATCCTACTTCTTACTAATATTATAAATGCAAAGTGTGAGTGTGTTGTGAGTAATAATGTATGTCTGATACTTTTTCACTGAACGGCAACGGTACTGGATTTTGGACGAAATTTGACTCAGAGATTGATAGTCTTAAGTAACAGGTTTTTTATTCCGAAAACATGTTCATATAAGATAGATCTGGCTTCTTATTTTTCTCTATGGAATCGGCATAAGTTAATCTGTAAGGAGGGGCATAGATTCTATTTGGAATAACAAAAGTTTATTATGGATGCTATAGAGTTTTCGCTGACTTTAATTTGTTTTTAATCGGGATAAACAAATAATAATATGATGTTTAATTATGTGATTATTTTTAGTAAAGCCAAATATTGCGCAAATTATCGAATTCTATGATAAAAATGTGAGCCGAGTATTTAATTTATTAAATATTCTAATGACTTACTTTTTATTTTTACTAAAAGAACATATATTTTTCTGAAACACACCTAAAAGATACATGACATTAATTATGTTTGGCTTCTATCCGTGTACGAATAGTTTAACGGTTTTCTTGATAAGGACCGGGATAAGAGCGTCTGCGAATGGCATTTCTGTCTTTTGACATGGTGATAGAAATAGGAAAAAAATAGATTTTGCTTTTATTCCTAAATCGATGGTATCGCACGCATAGATGTATTAACTGAAAATTATACATTTCTTACAGTTCTATTGCACTTTTTTCGTAAATTATACTAAACGTTGAATACTTTTGGTTTAAAACATTAACAAACGATTAGCAAACTTATTTTTCGAATAAGTTTGCTAATCGTGGACCCTAACACGTCCATTTACGTTAATTTCGAATGAACAAATAAGCTGATTAACGAATAGTGTAAGAAGAGATCGATGTGGTGTAAAAGATGATATTGACAACAATTGAGAAAGGAATGTTGAGATGGTTTGGACATGTAGAAAGGATGGATGAAATAAAATGACTGCACAAATATATAGAGCGGAATTAAATGGAAGTGTTGGTATAGGACGTATTAAAAAGGGCCAGGTTAGAAGTACAAGAAATAAACGAGCGTATATGAAAGGACTAATGCGAGTAAGGGAAGCAAGAGAGGTATGCCAAGACCGTACAAATGGAGATCCATAGTCTCTGTCTGCCCCGATGGGACAGGCGTGATATATGTATGTATGCATTTGTCTAATATTGATTGTAATAACTTTTCCAGGCTGCCGAAATCGAGGGTTCCGTTGAGGGCGCTGTGGAAACGTTCGTCGTAACTCCAGCTAAACATGGGACCCTGTACAAATGCAGGATAGCGCGAGATCGCAAAGGCATGGACCGGGGTCTCTATCCGACCTATTTTCTTCACCTAGAAAAGGACTATGGGAAGAAAGTGTTTCTGCTAGCTGGTAAGTCCTAAATAATGATGTAGTGTAGTATCGTCCTATAAGTGAACATCTGTATTTATATAGTAGTTCCTAAACTTGACTTTGACGGGCTTTATGGAAGTGATCTAACCTTGTGCGCCAAAAAAGTCGTGGGTTCAATACTCACCCAGAGCAAATATTTGTATTTGTACTGTGTCTAGGTGTTATTTATATATCCAAGTACTATATTTGTATATTATCCTCTGTTTTCTGATATCAGTAACACAAGTGCTTTGAGCTACTTATCTCAGAGTTAAATTTACGTATGAGATACCTTGTGAATTTATTTATTTATAGACGTAGGCTTATTTGATATTTATTAGTTTTGGTAGAGCCTCTTCTACATTTCTACTGTATTATCAAAATTGCGAACACCAGATTTAGATCTAACCATTGAAAATTGCGTCGCGACTAAGTACCTGAAAATAATTTAGGTATTGAGGCAATTGAGTCTACCTTGGGGGTCTACTTAAATCACTTTGGAATTCACTGGTTTAAGGCCAAAACGCTGAATTATTTTTAAGACTAGCGACCTGCCTTGGTTTAGCACAAGTGCAGAGAGGTTAAAAAATGGTTATTATGGGTTATTCCTAAGAATAGAAAAATACCCTCGCGGATCTTTTTAAAGGTTTTTGTGAGATGCACAATACTGTAGTACATTATTTTTATCTATCTCGTCGGGTTTAGCCAAAGTTTGCAATGTAAGCAAAAAAAAAGTTGTTTATTTACTAAAGTAAGGTTATCAGTGTTATTCTATTATATTATGCATGTATTATACATATAAAACTTCTTCTTGAATCACTTTATGTATTAAAAACGCATCAAATCCGTTCTTGTTTTAAATATCTAAGCATAGAACAAAGAGACAGCCGGAAGTGACCTTTTTTTATTTTGTAGTGATAATGTTTCTAGTGATTGCTAGTAAATATCATATTGTACACAACTCAGTAGGAACGCACATTTATTGCAAGAAAATATGTAGGTAGTCTTTATAACAACTCTGAAATTATAGGTCAGTTATTAGTTAATAGTACAATAATGTTTGGATTGAACGGCACCTTAGAATGTAAAGTTGAGAAATAATAATTGATTGATCCGGTGACCTCATAACTCGTGCGTCACTATGGCTCGAATGGTTTGTTAACAATGAATCATGTGGATGTCAAAAGTAATTGATTAGGTTTGCGTTATAATTCAAATTTATTAGCTTTGCTGTAGTTCTTTGATATTTGGTTGTTTTCCTTAATGTTTAAAGAATGTTTATAAACCCGCATGTTGACACGATAGTATTGGATATTAATCGATAAATTACTATTTGAAGACAACCATTTAGGATAATAATTATAATATAACCGCCAGCTGGTTTACACGCCAAGGTATTTAATTAAAAATAAATACAGATTTAGTTTTTCTAAATAGTTGTATTAGGGTTTTTAAAAATCTTCTAAGATTCCTTTTTAATTAGAGTATTTCATAAAATTGTTTTATAAAATATATCTGAGATTTGTATTTTAGTATATTCGTATTCGTTTCTATTTCACGGGCCCGTTGAGTGCAGTGCGCTCAGACCCCACCCAAGACACATTTATGTTTGTTGTCTGGGTGTTACATGTCATACCTATATTGTCTGATGTCCGACACATAGGTGCTTTAAGCTAAATACTTGTCACGGAATCAAGTCAAAGTATAAGATGTGTTACATTATTTTATATAGTTCTTTATAAATGCCAAAAACATAAATATTTATTTTATTTTACTTTTTTCGAAAATACTATGAACTAGAGAGCATTTATCTTAGACTTTTGGATTATCACCCAGGTCTATTCAATAAAAGTACATATTATACACTAGTATGTAAATATAAAAGTATTCAATATTGAGTATAGCTTTTATCCGCGACTTCGGCTTTTTAGGCATGATTTATAGGTATAATGATTTTAGGTACTTATACGTTCCTTGTGAAAAAAAGTAAAGTTGAAAGGAATAGGTTGTGCGTGAAGAGGTAATAAACAAACTCACTTTTACATTTGCAATGTAAGTTAGTTGAGATCAGAGAATTGGAATCGGATTAGGATATTCTCAGTAGATTAGCTTTTACCGGATAACGCGTTTCGAAATTGCTCGGTGCCATCTATTGATGTATTGTTTTTGAAAATCGTCGTGTATTGTAAATCCCACGGGTATAGGACGTTTTTTGAGGATGAAAGGTTACCTATGTCCTTACCCGTACTCCCAATTATTGCAAATATGTAAAATTTCAAGAACATTGGTTGAGTACATAAATCGTGATGATGTAACTAACAACCAAACTTACATTAGCATTTATAATATCAGTAGGGATATTCAATTGAAACTTGATGTGTTCACTTCACCCAGCCCGCAAACGCAAAAAGTCAGCCACCTCCAACTACCTGATATCCACGGACCCGACGGAACTAACTCGCACAGCGGACAGCTTTGCGGGCAAGCTGCGCTCCAACCTGTTAGGCACCGCCTTCACGGTGTACGACAACGGCAAGGCCTGGCGCAAACATGACCGCGCACGCACGCGCCACGAGCTCGCCGCTGTCGTCTATGTAAGTATGCCCTAAGACTCCTGACCCACTGCTAGCGCCTTAGCTTTTTTTATTAGTAACGATGACGGAAAGTGAAAAATTAAAGGTATATTACACTAGTAGTGCAATGACTTCGTCCGCGTAGATTAGTGACTTTGGGAGGCAGTAGCCTGCCACGATAAATTGAATTTCAAACACTAAAAGATTTTTTAATCGGACCAGTGGTTCCTGAGAATAGCACGTTTACAAATGCAACAAACACACAAACTCTTCAGCATTATAATATTAGTGTAGATATTGTTTGAGTAGTTAATAAAGCTGGTAATAGTGTTAATGTTACATGATTTTATGTGCAGCTAAAACGTGTCAAAAACGGCACGACTCGTTCATAAAGGAATGTTGAGATGGTTTGGACATAGAAAGGATGGATGAAAGTAGAATGACTGCACAAATATATAGAGCGGAAGTGAATGAAGGAGTAGATATAGGACCAAGGTGAGCAAACCTTAACTAAGTAGAAGACATATTAAAGAAGGGCCAGGCCAGGACACGAGTCAAACAGTCCTTTTGGATTATGTGTCTGAGACCTTACTTCAAATAATCTGTTAGATAGGTACTATCCATATATTTGAAGACTTGTTCAGGATGTGGGCTAAGGAACATGTTTGAAGGCCCGGAAACTATTTCGTCCCCCGTTAGTCCGCCATTACAATAGATGCATAAAAATGAAATTATTGAGCTATTAATAAAATTAGTAGAGTCAACATCTGTGCTTGTACTTGACTGTAGAAACTCATTGACTGAAGTATTTAGTAGAATGCTAGTATTGTCAGACTTATACGAATCTATCCGCGTGTTATGTTAAACCTAACTTCTCTGACAACCTCTTAACTATTAATTCTTCCCTCGTACAAGAACAAATATCCCTTAAATAACTTACTTTAAATTATCTACGTTTTCAGGACACAAATGTGTTAGGCTTCAAAGGCCCAAGAAAAATGACGGTCATTCTACCAGGCATGACACCAGACCGCCAACGCGTCACCATAGCGCCCCAAGACGACAGCGAAACACTCCTAGAACGGTGGAAAAGTCAAAACCTGGACGACATTGTTGTTCTACACAACAAAACACCAGTGTGGAACGATGAGACCCAGTCATACGTGCTCAACTTCCACGGGAGAGTGACTCAAGCCAGTGTGAAGAATTTCCAAATTGTCCACGACTCAGAACCAGACTATGTAGTGATGCAGTTTGGACGGATATCAGAAGATGTGTTTACAATGGACTTCAGGTACCCTTTATGCGCTTTGCAGGCCTTTGGTATAGCCCTCAGCTCATTTGATAGCAAACTCGCCTGCGAGTAACCTTTTCTGCAACATATTTTATATGCGGACTGAAATGAAAGGACTATATACTCTAGAAGTAGCCCCATACTACTAAAGTACCTTAAAACAAGCACCTTGTAATCAAATTAATTACTTGTTCAATCATATTACAAAATTTTTCGAATTAATTGTAAATGTACTTTTCTATTGTGATTAGGCCGGGTTCAGACTACCTGGGGTTCATTGATATCAAATGACACAAGTGATATCAAATGTCACATAATATGTATATTGTCCACAATTTCACAGGGAAGGTAGAGATATGTTAAGAATTAGAAGTTAACTTAATGTGGTGTATAATCTACTAAAATACAAATTCATTTCACAGATTATATTTAGTCCTTATATACTCTTATAATCAATGTTTGTTACAATACAGAGGCACTAACTTATAACCGTTTTATGCATTATACCAGTGTATTGTTGAGTTAAAGCAAAATATATGTTGTAGTTTTCTCTGTAGAACATCTGGCTAATTATTTGCACCAAGATACATGTAATACATTTAGTGTTACATTTATTTCGTTTACTATAATATTATGTAGCATTGTATATATCCATATACCTACAAAGTTGTCTAGAACTTGATACATTTTTATTCGTAATTATGTATTGTATATAAGTCCTTTCAACTCTCTCCACACACATATTGAACAAGTATTATCAAAACAAAACGCACACTGTTTAGTTCTGGTGCTTTTATGTAGGTTGTGTTAATGTTTTGTCATCCATCGACGGTCCTGAACGAAGTAAATGTTAGTTTTGTATAGCTCAATGTCGTTAGTGGTCCAAGATCTTAGGCACGGGGAATTGCTCATTTTTGATGCCTTACTCTTGGTTCTCTTTAAGTACCTGAGTATTGTAATTAAGCGTTTATATATCGCCTAATTATTTGATGAATTCATTATTCCTAGCTAATATGAAAATTTTTTGATTCCTCTATCGAAATTGTCAAGATTTGCCAATAAATTTTTAATTACAAAGCTGATTCAATAGAAAAGATTTCGTCATTCACTCACTTTGCTGACCTCAGCTTAATTTTTGTTTATATAAATGTCTTGCCACCGTAACCTAACTTGTTTGCCTATAATTATTTACGTAAGTAATTGAAACACTGGTGCTGTGTGACTTTGTGTACGTACTCGTCTAAATTTTTCAAAAAATATTATCTATCAGCTCCTGTGAGAAACTGTGGAAATGAACTGTGAAAATTACCTGAACTGTAAAGTCAGGTGCACTAAGCTCCAGACTGCTAGATAATTTTCACAGTATACTGTATATTATTATCATAGTGCCATGATATAACTATTCATTTTGTTTCATTCAATTCAATTATCCCAGAATGAAATATTTGAAATCATATGACATGGACGATATCGCTGTCTTATGGTTTCATTATTATTCTTATTTCATTAATTCAGTCATTGTTAATCGATAAAGTTATATGAAGATTGATAAAGATAAGTTTCATTCTACAAAAACAATTGAAAATAAGTAAGTCCATTATTTTCACTGGCAACATAATTACTTTTGGTGTGATTTATTTTCTGTTTTTACTTGGAAGAACTTTGAATATAGTGTTTTATTTACGCAACACTATACAGAACAGTTGTTAATAATTGGCTTCAAAACTTATGAGACAATTTAGAATTTATCAAATGCGTTGCACTGCACCCACCACAATCGCGGTTCGAAAATTGTTAATAGCAAGAATAACTTGATACATTATGTTAAACCGCTTAACGTAGATAATATGTTATTGTTAATTTTTTTACCATGCAAGACATTTTTTGATGAAATACAAAAATAATAACGTCACAAATGTATTGTACAAATTACTTTTAGTTTAACATAGTTTTGACTTAAGTTTTATGCTAGTCATTTACGTAATGTTTGAATTATTCTAAACTGATTTAGTTTTAAATTATTTACTTTCTTATTGGTAATTGCTTGGATTGAATTTATATTGTATGTTACATTTAAGTTTTCCGCAGAAATGTTAAGAATAAGAAACTAATTTAGAACTCTCATTTACAATTTTACTTAGAAAATATATCAGTAATGCCACAGACATTTCCTGGATAATTACACGAAAACAATATCACATCACTCTTTTGCAAGAATAACGACACTACCCAAAATAAATAGAAATAAAGTAAATTATTTATAATTAAAAATAACGCATAATTCATTTATGTTTTTTTTAATTTCGGTATAATTACAGTTTCTACGTTATTCTCTCAAAAGAGCGACATGATAGCTGAATACTTTTGTCTGAATAATTTATTTTTAGTTGTGTAATAATAACATTTCACAATTAAAGCAAATTTTTAGAGATAATTAATTTGATCAGATAATTGGGAGGAACATGGTTTGACAGTTTACATGGTGCCACATATACCCGCGTATACGATTTGTATACATCAACTTTACAAATGGATCAGAGGATTATAAATTCTACTTGTTGTTAATAAAGTTCAGAATTAGATACACATTATCAAAAGATATGTACAGACCCGTAACTCATGGGCTTGGTCAGCTCCGGTGCATCACTTATTGTATTATTTTTGTTTTGTGGTCAATCCAAGCGTGAAATTAACTTCACATGTCACCTGCATGTTGGTATTTTGTATTAGTGACAAATATAAGATTAAGAAATCCTTATATATGATTTATTAATATTATAGTTTGATAAATGTTGCCGATGCGCGTCTTTGTTTGCTTAAACTAAATAAGTGTGGCCAGTCACTCTATTTAGTAATTTAGCTGTGGTTACTATTTCAAGAATCCAGCGTATCCAGTCGGAAATTCCTCCCGATTATCGTTTAAGTCACAGAATTAGTCATTGACTATCACAATGTGTCACCAACTCTATACCATAACCAGTATTATTTTACTTTAATTTATGTATTCTGACAATAATCTACTCTATCCACTGCCTTTCTTATACATATTTACTTATCATTGAGAAACTAAAACGTAAGAATAAAATGTGTGCCTATAATAGTTATGTGTTTAGATAGCTAAAAATGATTCTTAAAAAAATGTAAATAGAGCGCGTCGTAAATGAGCTTCGGTAGTAAGCAATTGGGCTTCATGTCCACAGTATTGGTTAAGGTTATTGTAACTATCTATGTGTTAGAAATAAAGATGTCAACTTCTAGATTGTAAATGTATGCGGCAAATTTAAATTCGGTATAAAGTGTAGTGAAATAATAACCAATATTCTCGGAATGAAAATGCCTAAAACTGGGCATAGCTAATACTGTTTAATAAATTTTTCTATTTGGCAACCTTAACTAATTAACTTTACTGGTAACCCCATCATTGTTCTAGTCCTTTGAAAGTAGGTTTAAATAATGAGTATTTTAATGTAGATTTAAATATATATGATAATGATCTAGAAAAATATTTAACTCCCTCCAAAATCTCTAAATATTTTGTTGTCTTACAGTTTCGTCTAATATTTTGCTTCGTGGTTTTTTTTTAATTGTAGTAGATTCAATTTCTATTTTAAAACTCATTTTTTTTAAATATAAAATCAAATATTTAAACCATATAGTAGATTGTTGTTTCTATAATGTTTATATATTATTGTAATTATGGGTAAGTACTATTGAATATAATTTGCCGATTGTGTAATTTGTATAAATGAAAACTGATTTTCAAAATATCACTATAAATAGATGTGTTGGCTCAAAACAATAAAAGTATTTATGCACTTACTATAAAATGAATTTTGGTGGATCGTGCCTTTGTAAGGATAGGTTAAAAGTTGTGCCTTTTTATTTGATGACTATCATTGTATAATTTTTTCCCAATTACTAATAAATTATTAGTTTTTACACATTGAAATCATGACTATGTCACATTTGTAGGTGTTTGATACAAGCAAAGCTGTATTAGTTTAGTGTAGTGAGCAGTAGGCGGATGTTTATAACTGAATTATAATATGTATAATGTTTATAATGTGTTCTCTACCACTGCAGACTACATTTATATCCTTATACTTTATTTATAAAGACTAGATCTTTTTCAGCTAAATGTTTGTATATGTATATTCCGAAAACTGTTTGTGCGACTTAAGAAAGATATTAGTAGATTATTAGTTCTGCAGTAAAATAACAAATTGTTGACAGCTAATTTTGATCTATTTATATTATCACCTCTAGTTCAATACATAATACAATGCACAATATATTACTAACTTAATACCAGGCTTTTATATACTGTAACTTGGATATGCGTCATCTCATTCGTTCTTAGTACAAATGTTCTTGATACTTATTACAAAATTAGAAGCTCAAATTATATTTTTAATATACTATGTTTGTAAAAGTTGACTAAATTTATACATTTTGCATATCAATTTCAAAGTATTATTTGCTTATGTTCTTAATTAGTAGAATTATGTATAAAAAATGTTTGTGATAATTATAATCTATTGTATATAAATTGACTAATAAAATGTTGTATTTAATAAGCATTTATTACGAATGGATTTAGAGAAGCACTGCATTTATAAATGTCTTTAAAATGTCCATTTACATTATTGAATTATATAATTGAGTCAAATATAAATATTTAAAATCATGTATGAGGCTAAATAAGTCACATCAGTTTAACCTGTGTGTAATTAATTTTATTTTACATTCCAAATGTATGTGATGATGGAAATCATGGTTTGTTTTTAAATAAATTTGAATTGATGGAATTTTATTTTTCTCTGTACTTAATTTTTTAGTTGAAATCTCCCTTTTATAAAATATTGTTCAACCAACCAACTATTCAAATATATTAGTCTAATGGTAATTTGCCAAAATGCAAATATTATACTTTCAAGTCTGGTTTTATGAGATATAAATAATTATTGACAAAGTCAACCATTGATTTTGTGTTCATTGCAAAATAAAATATTTTAAACTCTTCCTTGGTATGCTTGGGATGAACACCTGATACCACCTTACCTTAATGATACACAGATTAGTCTATATAATCAAATCACATTTTTGGTGTACCTATACTGCTACACTAATAAATAGTGAATTTAAGAACTATTGTCTAAATTAGTGTAAAGTATTCAATATGCCATTTGAGATCTTAGTGTAGTTGAGTCTTTAATAGCATAGTAGGATTTACAATATCTTTTCTTCTCCTACTACTAAATAAATCAGGGTCATATATATTATGACCCTGATTTATTTAGTTGGGAGTGTTTATGAAGGATAGCAGAGAGGACAAAAAGTTGACGAACAGTGAGGATCTCCCAGAATTTGAAAATTTTACGTAGTTGTGTATTCTTAGTAATATTTTCTATACTTACATTTTTTATGTATGTACAACAGTGTCATTGTAATGTTATGTATGTTATTCATTATTTTAATTCTTTTTTTTTGTTGTAAGTTTAATAATGAATGTATTATTATTATAGTGCTTCACCATATTGTAAATATACAAAAGTTCATATTTTGACACAAGACTGCCAGAAGGCAGAATGATTAGTTTACTGTTATGTCCAAAAAAAGTGAATACTTTCATAACAAAATAAATTTTAGATTAAGGCTTTTTCATGCTTGAGATGTCATGTTTTCTATCGGATCTGATATCACCTAACCTTGATTTAATTAATATACAAGTATAAGCCGCTGATTGAATTACATATTTGGGTTACGTATCCTGCTACACACAAGCTCTCACAAACTTGAATATGAAAGCAACAGGCTACCTTGCAAAAACCTATAAACAAAAGGAGTATGGAGAGTGAAGTGGTTACTGTAATAAAAGTTATAAGGCGGAGGTTTTACAATTTTTTTATTCAGCTTACATACAAAATTTATTCCGTCTTTGCTGCTGCGGCTTTAGGTTTCTTTGCCTTGATGGGCCTTTGAGACCTAAGGATAGCAGAAGCACGACGAAGTGTGGCCTTGCACAAGTCGGTGCGGTAGTTGTTGGACTTGAGCAGCCTCTTCACCTTGAACAGCGATCTCCTTGCGCCAGCTTTGAAGGGACGACGTACGGTGTTCTTCGCAGGCTTGTTTGTGGCCTTAGCTTTCTTGTAAACAACAGTGAATCCTTTCCTGTCAGGGTTTTCAACCACGCTGACGGCCTTCTTGTGGATCAAGCCGTTGTATCTGTAGGAGTTAAGGTTAGTCACATTGTTGGGTTCCTTGCTGAACGGCTTTTTGATGTTACGCTTCTTCACTAGGAAGGCGTTGTTGTTACGAATGATCATCCAATTAAGATGAGAAGACATTTTTGTAGTTTTTCAGTTAAAACTACACTCAATACAACGTGCTCACGACGTGTCCGTAGACAAAAAGGAATAGACTTTTGTCTTTGGAAAATAAACTGTCAAATGTAACGTCAAATCAGTGCTCCGATAATGAAAATGAAAACTACCTGGTAAATGATACAAATATTACAAAGTAAATTGCGAAAATATATTGTAACATAACATTATAAATATATAGTTATTAAGGTCAAAATAGTAGGTATTATATCCCCCGTCGCCACTTGGTGTTAAGTGTCATTGCATTTGAATTTCTTGACTCAATTACTATATTTCTATTAATTTCTATACCTTACTCTTTAGTAGTCAATCTTTAATAATCTTGGCGTCTATTCTTTCGGTTTGATATAATGAATGGTTATAATTTTAAATATGACTGTACATGCTATCATAATAGTCATAGCAACCGTAGAACAATTACTTCTGGCATAGGCCGTCTACAAAACCGTAGCAATTGTGCCCGTAATTACCGTGCTCGGCAGGCGTATTGGATCTCAAAACGGAGATTCCCGATGCGAATGATGCTGCCCATTCCTCCCCACACTGGTTATAATTGCTACTCTATTTTGGGTAAATTTATATGGCATTGCGGCTGGTAACGCAAAATTACTTAAAAAGAAATCCACGAAGTTATTAAAATCTGATTGATAATAGCTAAAATAAGTAGAATATTAATTGGGTTTGATTTTCTTAGTAAGAATGTAAAAATTTCGTACAGAGATTACACACCAGCAAGTGCGATGTAAGAAGTCCTCTTACAAGTTGTATAGATTATCGGACTAAAACCACTGAATTACGTTGGTTACAGGCCACATACAATCGGTCCCATTGAAATCGCTTGTGAAAGGCTTAAGTCCAGCAGTCAACCTCTTATATATTTATATATTTACTTGGTGAAAAACCAACAGCTGCGCACAATTCAAGGATAAGCAGTTTAATAACAGAAATAGGATAATTTGAAATTAGCGGAAATAAATATCGCTAACAAGCATTATTATATATCCAAAATAGTCAAAATGACTAGAATTAAGAATTATAACAATATAAAATAAACTATATAAAAATACACTACAGGTTTAGCCCATTGAGCACGCTGAGACGCTTTAAGTAGTAAGCTAAATCCATTGAAAACTCTTCTCGCTTGCACCCACCAATAAATTTAATCCATAGTTGTATGAGTTCAGGGGAAAAGATGTAGGTGGAGTAAATCTGAGGTATCTTTGAACGACCTTTTAACGGAATTTTCGAAAAGGATCCGGGCAATGGATTTCATTGCATATAATTTTAATAAGGAATGTACAATCATTTTATCCGTGGTGATATGAGAGGTTGCAAATATATTTTTTTACTAAGGTTAATATAATTTTCTGACCGATATTGAATGTGTTTTCGAAACTAAAACATCGAATGGAACTGTTCTGTATATTTTCAATGTAATTTTATCTATTTATTTGATATAGCAAGGATTATGACAAGATTTATGACGCACACTCAAGGTGATTTGTTATAAATACACTACAGAATTTTAAATGTTTTTGCTTTTTAAAAGCACCTTGCCACTATATCAAATGTGAACAACAAACAATAAAAAATCGAATTTATTAGTTAGACATTAATCATCCATGCGCCATAGTATCATTAGTAGAAAATATTGAGCGAATAGCTTCATATTACTCGCAAAACTATGGAGACCAGAGCCTTTAAAAAAGTCTCAGTATTATTAAGGTAAATTAAAAATAGTAATGGTCTCATCAGAGACCCCAGAGATACGCCACTTATAGTCGGATCCCAACTTTGATTTTAATTTGATTTTGTGGCTTGTATAAATGGCATCCAATGACTCTGACAAGAGATTTATAAAACCAGATTCGAAACAGTTGAGCGATCGTTGATCATGCTGTAAGGAATTAAACGAGTGTTTGAACGCCGTCATTTAGTATTTATTGTTTGTAAAAGAAGCAACAGGTATGTACAAATTTATCAATATTTTTAGACTATTTTATCATAATGATTAGCTTTTAATATTAAATGTTAATTGCGATATTTTTACAAAGTGTTGTAGGTTAATTTGTTGCTTTATGCACACCATGTTCAGGTTTCTTTTTTCCTATTTAATTATATATAGGTGTTAAAAATTTGATTTACCCTCAGATACAAAATTGTTACTTGACACTGGCAATTGCTTAATATAATTCTCTATGGTTGGCGATTAACTATGCATAGACAATAATAACCATATCAAAGTGTATTCTTTGATTGAAATTTTAAAAGAAACAAATTTACGTTAATTTCGTTATTATTGTTAGCATTTAGATATATTTTTTATTTAAAATTTTAATAAGATTCATTATGAATAAAAAGTACCATTAATTTATTGTCTATTGAAATTACCGTTGTTTTTTTTTGGCAGTTTGCTTATGGTGATATGTCAAATTCCAAACTAAACTTGTCTGGTAGAATTTCGTGTTGGTTCATAAAATATTACGTCTTTTTCTTTATATATTTACATTATTATTTTCTATTCAATGTAGTTCTTGTTCAAAATTCGCATGTGTATTGTGAACAGTGCCAAATTGATGTTTCGACGTTATTGGTATTATGAATCAGATTGATCAAAATATAAACAAAGATATGATCGAATCTGACCTGATCGACGTGGAATCTATGGATTTTACTGATGATCAGACATGGTGAGTGCCCGCCAAAATATTTTGTTCTCTCAAAATCATTTATAACGAACGACCACACTCGTTTTGGGGTCATACGTAATGTGTCGCCTATCTTCAACATGTCAGTTTTTATAGCAATTGGTAACTTGTTTCTATTAATCAACAAGTTCCTTACATCCAGTTTGACCACATGTTTCAGTATATGTACTGTGATGTGATGATACATTCTATATTACTGATGAATCATATTCAACTTACCAATATTCATTTTATTCAAATATGTTATTATTTAAATTAACAAAATTTTTTATCCTTTACTTTTAACTCATTAACTTCTTAAGAAATTAAATAACTTCTGAAAGTAAACATTCTATGTCTTCTGGTCTGTTCCTATTTATCTTGTTTATATAAGAAATTAATTTTATCACATTGTTGCATTCAGACTGTTTATTTGTAAATTATCTAGATTTGGCTTGTATTTTGATACAGTATCTGGGACTGATAAGCTAGTGGAAAGTGCTTATATTATTATCTCTAATATTTTAAGATTTTTTACATTACTCTGTTAATTTAATGACAACCTCAGGCAATGTAGATGAAAAATGATTTATATTTCAGAACTTCAACCCTTTGCATTGTCATCACAGGATTACACTTGATGTATATAATACAATTGAACTTTGTAGATATCTCTACAGGATGTCTATGTCCAATATTGGAAGCTAGCATAATTGATATGATGATAATTATTAAGAATTTTTTAAAACATTCAAATACCATTAGAGCAGTATTAATATTTTTAAATATCATTATAAACAAATAAAAAATTTTGTGTAATTAACACAAAATTTATATTTGTTTTCAATCTATTATTTCAATTTATATATATATATATATAAATATATACTTAAATTTAAAAGGAAATGTGGATAATAATTAATCCATACTAATATTATAAATAGTTATATATGTAGAACGAGTAGGTAAATAATAAATAGTAAGAATATTATGTTAATTATTGTTTATATATTCTCTGAAAGCAATGAAAACTTTTCTGACTTTATCACATATATTCCTCAAATTAAGCCATACGCAATATGAGACAATTTATAACATGATTATTAGGCCAAACTTGAGATGTTGATATTATTATTTCAGTATAAAATGAATAACAAGAAATAACAGTAAAGAGCAATTTTATTTTCAGTATATTTTTTATTTTGTGTATATCAGAGTAATATAAATTTAATAGAATATTTTTTCATCCAGGTTGTACACAGTCCCCAATGACACAGGTAACAAAGTGGATATTGTGGACTGGAACCTGTCATGTGACTGGCCAGTCAATGAGGATGATGAATATCTTCGGATGGAACAAGAGCTCACCGTACTGCTCGAGAATATACTCAAAAGTAAGTTTTTGTTTTCTATCTGAATTAATACCTTGTATGTATGTTATTTTTTGTGCTGTGAGGTAACGGCAGAGTAGAATAGGACCTCTCTCTGTACCAGGTGTCATAAGAGGCATCAAAGGTTCCAGAACTGAACATATCCATCCAGAAATAGTCTAGTTCAAATGCAAAGGGGGGGGGGGGGGCAAAATTCCCCCTTTCTTTGGGAGGCCTATGTTCAGCAATGGACTTCCAATGGCTGTAATGATGATGTTATTTCTTACTTCTTACATAATGTACTTAGCACCAATATGTTGAATCCAAGTAAATATTGTTAATAGCAAGCTAATATAAGCAGGTAAATATTTATTTTCTTAAGAAAAAACTACTGTTTTACTTATTGAAAATAAGTGTAAGTTAGATGAATTTCACCTTTTCCCAGAAAAAATTAAGAAATAAATTTATATAAAATTGGCTCATATCGATTTTAATTCTAAATTTGATAATGGTATATCAACATTCGTTTTTAATTGTGTTATTCATGTTAATTTCATTCTCGAAACTAATTAAAATTATACATTTTGTCAAATTATATTATTATGCCAGTCTACAATTTATTTATATTCACACTCCTGTGAAAGCTTAATAAAACTACTTTCTTACTTTAAATCAACTGTATTTATAAGTGACCCTTGTTTGTTTTAAGACGCTTTAAGGTATATTTTATTAAATATACCTTAATTATATAATATATTATGAGTAGTAAATGTTAAAATTTTATTAGTGTTTTTTATGTAGCTAGATAGCTACATTACTTATCAAAATTAGTGACTAAAAATTTTGTTGTTAAAAAAAACATCCAATCATCTCATTATTTGAATTGTTAATTTAGTTGGACAAAGGTAGGCAGTAATCATCGGTGATCCGGCAATATCCGATACGCCTCATAAACTTGGGACAAAGATCCGAATCCCCATTACTTACATGCATCATAGAGTTTAGTTTACATACATTCAATCGTCTGGGAATAAAATTTGGGAATAAAATTTAGATAGAGGTTCTAATAATATTTAATGTAAATGCTTGTTTTAGCAGTATTTAGGAATGCTTTTTGTGGGTACCAATCCATTGTTCCAATATACAATTATAATGCCTTGCCCAAACCATGTTCTATAATAATCGAAAAGTACGTAACACCTTAAAATAGCGTATTACATGGAAATAAAAGCAATAATAATCCATATTTCCTCATAAATGCAAAAGTGAAATTGATTTTTTTAATCCTCACTATGTAATGCTGAATGGATCTTAATTAAATTCAACATGTGGATAGCTTGAATTTTATGGAATCACAAGGGTTACGTTAAATCCAGGAATAGCTCCCTGAAATGGAGTCCTCAGAATCATATATTACATAAATATATAATATCATGAACATAATTTGATAGATATGATAAATGTATGTACATTAACATTGATTGAGCAATGGTGTAATTGAAGAACAGTTCTATCAGAACTGTTTGGATATATTCCAAAATATTTTGAAGGTCTTTGGTTCGCTCCTGGGAGATTCCTACACCTGAACTGCTGTTTCAGCAACTAAGACGTCCCCGTTATTGTACAGCACTCTGGTTTCTCAATTTTTTTAGGCTATGTATATAAAAGTTCTCCCTGCACATCGTTTTTGCACTCACATTTTTTATACTTACGATTGTATTTATTAGCAGACAGTGGCGTAGCTAGTGTGGGCGAAGCGACCCTCCGTCCATGGCTTTCCACTTAAAGTGGCTTACTTGTATATAAGTTAAGAGTAGACCTATTAGCACACTGCTGGGCTTCTAAGAGAACAGAAAAAGGAGTCTTGGTTAAAGAAGAGGTACATGCAAATTAGCCGTCTTCCTGGGTGATCCGAATACAAGACAATTTTAAGAAACTATATAATTTTTATAACTGGGTGTAAAACCTTTTCTTGTCACGATTTCTTTTGGGTAATTGTTTGTTTTTAAGCGTATTTCTCTACTTATAAATATTGGAAATGGTTAACTTGTTGCATGTCGATAAATAAATTAATAGTACACTCCGTTATGCACAACAGAAAAATAATTTTGATAGGAACTTAATAACCGCATACCAATACCGTCACAGGCACTATCATTTTCATCCAATCAAAAATTAATAAACATATTAAGTTATCTTATATATATAAGCTTCACTTCTATCGATCCAATATACTAAAACTTTATGATTCTGTACGATGGAATATTTCAACTGAATGTTGGCGATCGAAACGTTTTGTTGTACTATTTAAGTTAAAGATTCTGTTAATCATTTTTGAAAATAGTAAGACCTTCAATGCCGATGCCTTAGATTTGCCTTATAATGTAATACCAAACAATGAGTGCGTTCATTCTGAAAAACATTTTATTTTTGCTCGCCCTGCCCTGCCCCCTGCCCCCCCCCCCCAATAATTGTCCATTTTCACCATTAAAGGTTTTATTGAATATCCATCCTAAACAATGTAGGTCAAAAACACGGGGCGGGAGTGGGCAATTGTGTCGCGAAATCTGCGATTGCCAACGATTGCTGTATATGCAGGACGCTTTATTCATATTGTGTTTCATGTATTTGCGAAGCTTTAATTATGAAGCTGTTGATTGCGAAACGGGCGGTATTTTTATTGTTTTTGAAATGCATGTAAAACGACACAATTGGAAAGTTGGCGTTCAATTTCGTACGTAATATCAGATTAGATCGTATCTTGTGTTCTAATTATGATACATTGATATTGGGTTTCATTATGTGGATGTTGGCAGCTAGAAATAATCGCTAACAAGTTGTCTCGCGGGAACCGAACTGGTGTCAAAAGTACCTTATACTTACTTTTCCCTCTAACTCATAATATTCAGATAACACAAAACTGTATCAAACTTCAAAACCATCTGCTGAGACATGACAGCAAAATAAACAGATAAAGAGACACTTTCGAATTTTTGTAATAATGTTATGAATTAATAATAATAAGGATTAATCAAATCTTTCGCTACAAGGTGCTGTTAAAGATTTCTCTTTTTTTAACGATTCTTCAAGAGAATCAAACATGCTTTTATATCGCACCACATGAGATTTTTTGTACGCAAATAAAACATGATCATGATTCGACAACTTCAATCAAATTCGCATTAAGTTCTATTCAATTGAAATACACGCAGATAGATAACTTACAACAATTACTGTGAACTGTAAACGCGAACGTTTGTTTTAAATATGGGAGTTGATAAATTTGTTTTTTGAAAATCATTCGAAATTAAATGTTTTTTATATATTTAACATATGTAAATAGCTGCAAATTTTACAAGCCTGAAGTATCATAGACTATCATTACTCAATTCTTGCACTTAGAACTATGTTTTTTGTAAATTACATTTACCATTTTGTTTTAACATAAGTCAGTCTTTAATTAGCTTTGATGTTATAATAAAATATGTTTTGCGTGTTCTAATTTGTTTACTAAACTTAGCTGACATAATTTCCTCCCAACAACCGATGCACATGGGTGCGACGTCGATCATTCGATGGCCAGACAGACATTATAGATACGTCACTCGTTCAATGTCAGCTAGGCAATTTTTCAATTATTTAGCCTAATGGCTCTGATGGCGAGACATAGGAAACTGTAGCATGTTGACAAATATCAGAAGGTTAAATATCCAATAGCTTGTACAGTATCTGCACTGGATCTATTCATGCGGAGTGTCTTAGCTAATGTCCTACCGTGGACGCGTTTATGATTCTATACTTCCCGTTTTATTAAGCGATCATAATTAACGTTCATTATCACGTTAAGTGTCTTCCCGAAATATTACATTTGGAATTATCTAGCCGTGAGATACCGGCAGAGTAGAATAGTACCTTCCCCTGTTCAAAGTGTCGTAAAAGGCGACTTAGATATCAGAACCGACAGATGGTGGTATATCCATTCGAAACAATTCAGCTCAAATGCACAGGACGGGGATGGGCAGCAGCATCCCCGTCGCGAAGGCTGCGCTCTGCGATTGCCAATACGCTTGCCCAGCGCGGCAATAGGCTATTTTCATCTATCAACAAAAAAATATAACATTATGTTACTTGAATAAATAATAACGTGAGGAATTGAAAAAAAATGTCGTTATTCCATAAAAACCTAAGATTAATTTTATATTTCAAAATTAAAATCCGAGTTTTATTATCTGTAAGTCACGTGACCGAAAACACCGTCCACCATGTTTTTTTCCAGAATGACGTCACAAGCACTAAAATATCTAAATGTAAACAACTGACTGTGTTCCTTAATTTTTTACTTTTTTTGTGTATAATTCCTTTTATTTTAGAGATTTTGTATTTTATTACGCTACTTTTGCATAATTAAACATGGACGTCGGATTTGTAAAAGCCGAAAGTACTAATTTACCGAAGATAGATGCGGTAATGATTACAAACTTCTTTGCGTGTAATACAGATTTCTTTTCTGCCGAATGCAGAAATATAAAAACAGCTATGTAAGTAAATCTTTCTATTACTTTATCACAACAATATCATTTGTGTGATTCATAGGTGTAATTCAATGAAATTTTCTTATTTTGAGGTTAACAACATCGTTCGGAATAGTAATAAATAACTTTTCTGGAGTCTTCAATGTCGAATTCTTACAATTTAACGCAACACACCAACGATACGGGTTATAGAAACTCATCTTTTTATATAAATAAAAACAACTCAACAAAGCCGACAAACTCAATATCGTGTCAATGACAAATGTCAATTTGAGGTTACAATATTTTAGTACTATTGACGTCACCAAAATGGCGGATGGTATTTTGGCGCGTATATTTTACGACAAATTTTTAATATTTTTTTTTCGGCATAAATCGGTCATATTTTGCTGAAATAAAAATTATAATGAATTATCAGATATATACGAACATTTAAAAAAAAAATGAAGAAATTGGAGAATAGCCTATTATGGTCAAAATTTCCCCTTTAGCCCTTTCTTGGGGAGGCCTATGTTCAGCAGTGGACTTTCAATGGCTGGTATGATGATAATGATAAACCGCAAATATTATTTTAGTATAAATAACCAGACATAGTAGATTTAAGAATCCTATAAAATTGTACTTGTAGCTCAATATCACATTGATACTTTTATTACAATATGGCGGATTCGAGCTCTAGTTTCTTAAGAATTGTTTTTATTTATATAAAAACGAGTTGAGTACCGAAACCAACCGGTTATGCCCACCTGAAATAGCATAGCTCAAATGCAACAGGGTAGGAATGAGCAGCAACATTTCCGTCGTGGAGCAACGCTCTGAGATTGCCACCACGCCTGCCCAGTGCGGCAATTATAGGCAAATTCCTCCTTTCTTTGGGAAGCGTATGTCCAGGAGTGAACGTTCTACGACTGCTATAATGATGGTGGTGATGATGATTTTGATTATTATTATTATTATTCGCACGGTGAAAAAGTTTTAAAATGTACTGGACAATTGCAATATATGAAGCCCAGGCTTCAACAACTAGTTGTTACGCGACTGTTACATCAGGTACGAAAGAAATATTTGACTAATAAATCTTAGTTCATGGGAAGTACGTGGCAAAAACCGGTATCGATCCTAAGTGTAAACACGAAGGATAATACATTTCATATTTGGATTACCTATTCAGTTAATAATTTAAAAGTTGAACTCTACTATTTGAAACTCTTTGTCTTGCTAAAAAGTATTAATGTTATGAAACTAGTATAGCCGGCTGAAATGCACACAAACCATCATAAATTATAATGATTTGCATCACTATCCAATATCTGCCCACTCGATTTGCGGTATTAATGTTTTCTGCATTGCGCACAATTTTGTATTACAACAGGTTTGCTTCCGCAGTTGAAGTAAAACAGTTAATTAGAATTCTTGGTGCAGGAAGCTACATAGGAAATGAACGCCTTGTACGTGTATTTTCCCATAATAGAGACGTCCTCAAGATATCTAAGCATTTATTTGCAATTGTATCGATGTGAAGAAAGGAAAACAATCTTGTGTATAAGATTTTATACGCCTGAGAATATCGATGTTGTTTTCTACATAACTACACTATTTCCCCAATTGTATAAAGCCTTGTGTACATTAAATTCTGTTCATTGGTAGGACCAATTAGGTGAGGTTACGCATGCAAAATCGTTTATGTAATATTCATATAATTTTTGATTACAAAATTATGCGCCAAATCGAAGTGATGATCTGACTAAATCAAAATTTCATTCAACTCCAAAGCAAATAGCGAAAAAATTTTAAAACTTACTAAATTGTTAGTAATGTTCCAACTAAACAACTCTTTGCTGTAAATATTTTACTTTGTATCAAATGCAATAAAGATTTCCTGGCTTATCCTAAAAGCAGGATACTTTGTCTGACTTCGAGTTAGCCTAGATGTAAACATTTGCACTGCGGGTGACGTAATATCATTATTACGTTTTATAATGAACAATCCATCCATATACATCAACGAAAGTCACGCCTACGTCGATTGCCATTGCCATTTGAAACTTGCTTCGTAAATGGTCGGTTTAGTTTCACTTTTTGCAACACTTGCCATCGCAAAAAGAAATAGTTTGGGAAATTAGTTATTAAAATTGTATATATATATATATATATATATATATATATGTAATAGTATTTTTCAACATGAAAATTTCTATCAAATGGGTCTCCAACAATAAAGTCCATCATATGTATTTTATGATATAATAGCAATTGTTTATCCGTTCATAAGTAGGTAAAGATTTTCTCGTCTTAAATAACTAGAGAGGTGTGTAAAGGAATTAGATATGGGTGCACCATGCATGGCTAACTAGCGCCGGCAATGAATGGCAATAAATTTCTTCCGACCGCTTTCATTTGTGGGAACATTTGTCATAGTACGTTTTATATACATGCAAGAATAAGAGTTCAGTTCCTGGATGAATCATTAAACTAAATATTCAGCTGTCTTTAAAAACATATATTGTTCGTAAACGAACTACAATATTATCATATATATATATTATCGCGGACTTAATGCCATACTACCAGTCAGCCATCGGGCAAAAAATAAATATAGATTAAACGGTGTAGGACTTATTAAAATATATGAATAATAGAAATGTATAGAGAACATAATATAATATTAACTAATAAATTATATTTATTAGAATATTGTTAATATGGAAGAATAAAATGTAGGAACTACTAACAAACCCAAGAGGCTTATGGGGTACTAGGGGTGTGTCAATATATTAATTGAATGTACAGTAACTGGTAATAAATAAATATACTAATATAACTTATGTACAAAACTATGTACATAACTGTATCTACTCTCATTCTTCATTTTTTATTGCAATAGAGGTCTGTTCACATCAAATTAAGCCTAAATTTTTATGGGCACCAAAGTACAGAAGCGCAATTCCTTTTGCTTATGATTACTTCATAAGTGTTAAGTTTTCTATATTGTCACTTTCTAAATCAACATATATCCGACTGTCACTCATGGCATCCTATTACAATTTGCAATGTGAAGAGCATTTCAACGAAGAATAATACGTGTTTGACCCGTCATAAAACTTAACAGCTGTCACCTAACTTCCCTGATAACAACTATTCGCTGTGCATACAAATAGCAAATCGCTCACCAATTTGGACACCAATTAATGCAATGCCGTCGCGAACTGAATCTATACCATTTTATTTTCATCGAACTAAACACAACTTTGATGCGAACTAGATTACAGCTTATTATTATGTATATAAGGTCAACTGTTGCTTGTTCCAATTCCGCTGAGTTTTGGTTGCGATTTTTTAAAATGGGTTTGTTAACCTCATCCGTCCAGTTATCTACCGCAACCATCTTCCTAAAATTGGAACTGATGTAACAATTTGTAAGCTGCGATTGTTTTTAGAATACATTGGTTCATTGAATTAAGGTAAATTTAAAAGTAATTATTCCATATTTGAACAAATGTATTGTCATTGAAATATATTGAGTTTCCAAATCTAAACTTGGCCCAGTTCTACATCTATTCTTGTTTAGTTATGTAATTTATGATACGGGTCACAGAAAAGTATACGGAACGTGACCCCTTTGGGGTACAAAAATCAATAATATTTTCTTATTATCGTGGTGTAGGAAAGTCTGAGTCTAGTCCAAGCTAAGCTAACTAGACTTCATAAAAATAACGTCTGAATTGGTACCTTACTTTCTGCTAGTACTACTATCAATAATCCTATTCGCTGTTGTGAAGTTTCGTTGTTATGTTTCATTGTAAGGGATAAGAGAATCATAAGTTTGGCAACGCGCTAGTGATATCCTTCGGTGACGCTTACTATTGCGGATCGTATGCTTGTTTGTTCGATTTAGCCAAATAAAAATAAAAAAAACTTAAGGATAGATAGAAAAATAGATCAATCTAGCAAATCGTTCCATCCGCATCTGAACGTCTATACAACTCTTCACTAATTAGCAAGGATCAAAGATGTCACACCGGGTTCGTATCAGGTGTACATATAGAGGTTTTATGTTTCAATTTTGTTGCAGATGATGCCCTCTCAGTGCCAGATAAGCACAAGTTTGATTCGCGCACCTACGTGAAACCGAAAAAACGCGCGCAGAGGCCGAGCATACAGAGCATCGTCGAAGTGGCTTCCAACAATGCATCGCCCAACAATTCTCTCAACCAGTCCGCCAATAAGTACTTAACGTACAACAAGTATAGCATGCCTTTGGGACCAATCAGCCCAATGTTGCGACTGAAGACCTTCAATGTTGATACTAATACGGATAACAGTCACGTTGTTAAAGAGTACGCGATGAAGAGGCGGAGTTTGGTGCAGGACGATGACCCTCAGGTAAGTTGACTAAGGGCTAACCCACACATAATTTTTACAATCATTCGGTAACCTACATCTTTCTTTGTTGATGCCCTCTCAGTGCCTTATATGGCCTTCAGTAAAGACCTGACACACAGCTGTGTCAGCTGTACTGAAGCAGTGTAGTACTGTGCACTTTAGTGTATTCAGTTGAATTCTGCGAGAGCACATGAATATGAATGTACTTCGTATAAACATACATCTCATAAGAAGTACACTTCATAAACATACAACTCATGAGAAGTGCATTTTAAAGATCAGCCCAACAATTTCTATAAATACATTTATGAAATAATTATAAATTTTATACGCTTGTTTTCAAGGTAAAACATAAAAATCATTTTGTTTAATACATAATTATATCTTTCACATCCTGTGTATTGCCAGCATTACCACTCACCTTTCGGTACTTACTAACGAAACCGTCCAAGAAATCAAGTATCCCGCAGAAGAGATGAATGAAAGTTTTACAAGATGAATGTTTGCCACTTTTAAATCAAGATTTGAATAAAAATTTCATGTATATTATATGCAGTCCTCTCGAGAAAAAAAAATGTTTGGTTAGAAACTAAAAGCAAAAACTGGATTTTATAGTTAAAAAAACATGTTTTAGGCGATATTTAACACAATTAGTCAAACTTTTTTTTTAACACTTGCGCTTACTTAAATGACCCTATACATTTGTTACGAAAACAGTCGGCCATTGGCGCAGATTTTTTTAAACTTAACTAAGTAGGCCAATAGCATTCGGTTTTCGTGATATCACTAGTGCCTTGCGAACTTGCGTCAAGCGATCTAAAGATACATTTTGATACATGGGCTCCTTTCATAACGACGGGAAAACTAAGAAAGGATATTCGAATGAAATTCATCATTTGTAATTTAACAACTTGATCCCGACAAAAGTCGATTAAAGCACTCATGTTACGGACATCAAACAACAGAAGAATCGTATATTTTTTACATATTTAACACTCAGGCACAGAAAATGACAAATATTCATCAACTAAATATTTGTTCTCGTTGGAGATGGAACCCACCACCATTGGCGCACAAGATAGAATTACTAAAATCTGCGCCATCAGGTCCATAATACTTATTTCACTACCACTTAATCCTTCAATCTGAAACAAAGGAACCTTGCTATTTCGTGATAGAACTAGGTGAGAATAAAGTACTAATGTAGACGACCTTTGTATGAGATATACCTTTACTATAGGTTTGGTATCCATTGGTCTTGTGGTCTACTGATGTACTAACAACAAGGTACGCTCGAATGATTTCAGACTAAGTAATAACTGCTAAGAAAGATAACACAATGCCTTGGCAATTTTAATTGTGGCATTTTGTAACAGTGACATTTTGTAATGGCACAGCGGATCTCTTAAAATAGCATAGTATAGTTGACATGTGTTGCATCATAGGTTTGTATAGAATCATCCGATTGATCGTATTGGAATAGATCTTGATCATTGAGTGGTTGTAATCAAGTGTCCTTGGTTGTTTCGCCCTCTCAGAATCAGGAAATTTGGATGACCTACCTAAGAAGAAATGAGTCGTCGCATTGGCAAGTCGAAATAGTGATTCATTTTTTGGCAACACGTATCTGAGCCAGAGCGCTCTCTCAGGCCGTGTTATCTATTCTAATATAATAAAGCTTGTTGCTGATATTTGCAATCGGATTTCTTGAAATCTTGCATTTGATAGCCCAATAGAGCCTAGTAGAGGACTATAGACTATATACTAATCTATATATATATATATAAAGAGTAGCTGACTGAGATGTTAACGCAGATCCTAATTTATAAGGGTTAAAAACTTGAAGTTTTGTCCTTTATAAATCACTAAGAAATAATTTTTGAAAATTAATCCCCTAAGGGGTAAAACGTAAAGTTTGTATGAAACTTTGCCTTTTCATTTCAAATTCGGTATGAAAGTTCATCATTAAAAGTCACAAAACACGTGTAAAATATTTTTTCGAAAATCATCTCTTAAGGGGGTAAAAAGTGTGTGTAGATTTAGTACTAAAGTGTTCTGATATTCAAAGTTATTTTTAAAAAAAAGGTGAAACTGCGTGCTGCTCGTATTCGACGGTCATAAATTCAATTGTCTTATGGGACAATGTACAGGTTTACAGGAAGAACCAAAAGAAAATAAAAACAATTGATTCGTTACAATTTTACTATTTATAATTATATTTAAGCTGTTTTTACAAATATTATTAAAATTGATTCATTTTTACTTGGAAAAAGTCAGAAATAAATAAATACAAAATCTTTGCTCATATCCCATACGCAAATTAAATTTCTGACCGTTGATATTATATCTGGAAAGTGATCGTAGACCGTAACCCACAGTAAAATCTTTATCAGGTTCCAAAAATGTATCTTATGTATATTAGTTAGAAGGCATATATAGGCTACTCATTAGAATAAAAACTCTAATGATAATCTCTTAATGCATTGTCAGTAGCTATTTTAGGATGCTTACTTATGGAGATTATGTAAAAGGTATAAAATCTCGCAAGGCCGTGACTCTGAAATTACATAATTAATGATTTCACGGTTTGTTGCAATGCACGTTGTAGATCTCTGAGATTTATGGGCTCAATTTGCTTACTTCGCTTCTGTTCTACTTACTTATTGTAAAACTAAATTCAATCTCACTGCGTTTTACCGGTTATGATAATGTTCTTATAAAGACGAAACTACTTGGTAAATTTTAGTTAAAATTGTGTAAATAAATTAATTACTTCCTTAATTGTTTAATTTAGACTTACGTCCGTAAACAGACTATTCTCAAGTCTAAGTAATATTCATCACCACTCGTGCTTTTATTGTAATTTTTGTTTATCTAAAAAAAAATATTAGGTCCTTACACAAAAAATTGACGGTTTGTACGGAAATAGTCTTTTTTTGTAAAATATATTTAATGAATATGATGATATGACAAACTATGCATCATTGTTATCTATGCACTTTTGCCATCTCATAGGTAGTTCATTGATCCATAACAAAAAAACCATGGGGTCAAGAATCAATAAAATCTTTAAAGGCGGTGTGGACTGCCACATCGGAGATTTTTTTTTTCCTTTTTGAATTTCAAAAGTTGTCTAAATTCCGGAAAGATGGGTGATCTGTTGGAGCAAGGTCCAGGTAGTGCGGTGGATGTTGCAGACATTCTAGTTGTAGCTTATCTAACTTAGTGGTAGTTTGTTGTGTGTGGTCTTGCTTTGCCATGCATCAGCAGAAGCCTAAAGCGATTGACCAATCTAGTTCTTCATAGTTTGCAGTTGTTGTCAATAGATATCTGCCGGATTCGTTTGGCCAGATTTTAGGAAGCTGTAGTGAACGACACCGGCGCAAGTCCAACAAACACTCACAAGTAACTTTTTCTGAGCCAATTTTCGTCTGTAGCAGGATTTTACTAGGTCTCCAGTGTTAGCCATTGAGACGTGCGCTTCCAATTATCGTACAGTATGCGCTTTTTACCACAAGTTGAATCCGATTCTAAATCCCTTCGTTATTGTGTTGGTGGACTAAAGTAACACAGCAGTCGACACTTATTTGCAAGTTCCATTCACAATTCATTGAGTACCCACGTACCAGTTTGCTTCAAGGGTTGGTGGTGGCGCAAGGAAAAAAAATTAATTACTGTTTTCAAAAGTCAAATGTATCAGCTAAATTAATTTGAACATTTGAATTCAGTATTCTTAACCAAACAGGAGATATTTTAGATACAAGATTATATTCATAACTATCACTTACGCTGCAAAATAGTACGTGAAATAACGTGAGATAGCATATAGTAGCCGTGGACCGTCCATTGCTGAACATAAGCATTCCCAAAAAAGAAGGTTTTTGCCCATAATTGGCTGACCCCCTCGTTTAGCAGGGAATGCCCATCCCCGCGTGCCCAAGCCCTTTAGGACACCTGGGGACATACAGGGGGAGGTATTAATCTACTCTGTCAGTCCTTCACGGTGTTTACAGCAATTGTAGTATTAAAATGACTTTCTTTGAAATAGTCTGTAACAGTGCAGTGTCGCACAGCTGCACAAATAGGCCATGTTACCGCATTTACAAAATAAAACGTGGTTTATGATAAATGCGTCGGCGTGCTCCTGACCTTGCCAATCTATAGTGAATCCTTTGCGCTGTGGAATAAGCATCTAATTTGAGACACCGTTATAGTATTACGATGGAATTTGTATCATGACTTTATTTCAGTTCTTTGTTATCGAAAACAGAACAGTGTCTATTACGGGTATTGAATGCCGTATTATTCTCTTTTTTTGATAATAGGTAGTAGACATTCTTAATTGAATTTCATTTCCTACTGTCAAAAGAAAATGGGATTAATGTCCTGAAAAATATTTTGTATAATTGACTATCCAGAGCCACGTTGACGTCTATATCGAAATAAATTTTAATTTTAATAACATAATATTTTTTCACTAAACGTATATGAAAGTAAAAATACTTACGTGTAAATAATATAATTTGTACGACTTCAAAAATCTAATAGCTATGATATAATTAACATAAGTGTATTCAGATAGGCAAGTGCCAATAAAATTGTTGATTGATTGTTGAGCGTGCTACGTGGTGAATTCATCCCTATTACAACTTTATTTGTTTGCTTTTTAGTTTAAACGATTTATTCAAAAATTTACATGAAACTGATACATGTGATTTAATAAAATCGATTCAATACGATTAACTCAGTATTATTCTTAGAAGAGTCTTTTTATTTTTTCTTTTATTCTTATTAGTATTGTTTTATTTCAAACGCGATAGTCATGAGTACCGCGGTATTGATTACAATGGTAGTATTTCGATTCTTGCACCAAAACGAAATATATTTGGGTTCTTGTTTACTTAACTAACAAAACTTAACGTTAACGTTAACTAAAAATTACTTAGAAAATAACGGGAGAAGAAAATCTGCGAACTTGCCATTTCATAAGTCTTACTCGGATGTGAGCTTCGTTTTTATGACGCATTAATAAATATTTTTATAGGTGTGAGTTTGTGGGCAGAACGTAATCACGTGCTGTGAGTGACATTGTGACGATATTGCACATTGCTTGTGAGTTTTCAGTTTATTCTTTAGAAAGACTAAGAGACGCCGACTTGCTCATAGTGATAACAATAGTGAGCCAATATGTCTGATATTGTAGATTTTGCGACGGAGATGCTGTTCCCCATCCCCGCCCTGTGCATTTGAGCTACACTGCTTCGGTTCGATAAACTACCATCTGCCGGGTCTAGTACCTCGGTCGCCGCTCACGACACCTGGTACAGGGGTCCAATTCTACTCTGATGTTACCTCACGACTAAAAGGGAAAATAAATATTGACATTGTCTGTTACTTACCAGTAAAACTGACTGGAATAAAACTGACTATTGTTTAAGTAAGATGAGGTGACCAATCACTCAATCACTATATTGTTAACAATGCCAATATTAGATTTTATCATCTCAGGTTAATGATTTTCTAGGTCCGATTTATCAAATTCAGTGCAAAAATAATCGAACGTAAGGACAGGAAAGAATGTCTAATCGCACAGACAGAATAAAATAACGCCTTCTTTTATGCTACATGTTGTAGGTGATAACTGTGACAACTGATAACAGATGTGCTGTATCCATTCGAAACAGCATAGCTCAAATGCTCTAAGGAGAGAAAAGGTAGCCGCATCTTCTTCAAAAACCTATATTTTACCCTTTGCTATATTACCCACGCCTGCTTTGCGTGACAATTATTCGTAATAAATCCTGCAAAATTAACAGTGGATGTCCTACATCTGATATGATAAATGTAAGGAATAAGTTGATAATTGCACGCTGGGAAAAAATATTGCGGGAAATGAGCAAAAGTGGTTGTCGCAAAAGTATGAAATTGAATTATTTGAAATGTATTTTTTTTTTAACTTATAGTCTCTTTTTTTCTATCTTATTTATATTTTATTCTTTCTTTATAAGTAATTTATAGCTAAATCGGTCAACGTGAATTTCGAGTTACTTTAATTCTAAGGGTGCGTTTTAAAATTATAATAATCGGATTGTAATCAGCGGATACAGGACAAAGCTCGTTAAAACCAAAAATGTATATAATTTAACATATATGTAATGATTCCTTGAGAATAATAAATTCGTTAACAACTCGTAAACTTGCATACCGACACCTTTTACCGCGTTTATTATTTGTTAAGAATTTATATTCACCCAAATGTGGTTTGATATGCGTCAGTAAATACGTATGCTCAATTTGCTTGCCCGTTTTTCTCTTACGCCGATAATTGTCAATATGAATGATTTACTGTTAAACGGTTTATACGTGCTGTTAATTTGTTCAATATTCCGTCTGCAATGCAATGCAATGGATGTTTATAATTGATATATCACACTAGAGCAATATTATTAATACGTCAACTATCAACAAGTTATTGTTAAGCCTAATTGAAGTACCGGCCATAATATAATGCCGTGTACTGCAATCTACAACTTATGTAAATTCACATGAAAACATAATTTTTATTGTTTTCTATTTACGCGGACTCAGTTTGTTTATATTGTTTATATTATTAAAATGTATGAGTATATACGTTACCAAAAGTATGTGTGTTTTGCATTTGTTCACCATAACATCAGTTGTAATCATCATAAACTTCGACCATGTTGAGGTCTGATAATATCTTCTGTTTCAGCTAGAAGACTTGGACGTAACGCTGGCGTCCGAGGTGTCTGGGCGGATGACACCGGACAGGACCCTGTCCAAACCAATCAACATCGACCTCTCGCAGCCCGCGCACAACCTGCACAACACGTTCAACAAGTAAGTATATGTTTTAAAGAACAAATAAAACTTGAACGAGACCCTGACACCTAGGTGTCATTGCAGATGTTTCTGGATTGAACGCTCTCCAAATCTCTATATGGATGGTGCATTATTTTGTTTTCCTGTCTTGTGAGCCAAAAGTCGTGGGTTCGATATCCACCCAGGATATGTATATAATAAATATTAATGTTTGTTAAATATTGGGATTCCTTTGTAGTCCGTGACACAAGTGTTTAAGCGTCATATTTCAGAGTCGGGTCAATATATGCAATGTGTTATGACTTTGTTTATATATCTTAGCCCGCGTAGTTCTCCTTCACTCATCCTACATATTATACGTGCTTTTATAATAAGTCCATCCTATTTAAAGTATACCCAAGATATGGCATATCGTCGTTTAAGTTCTAACACAGCGTAAGTCAAAATGTTGACACTTTGTACAATTGGGAAAACATTGCTCACGTTTTATAAAATCTTTTTAAAAGAAATTGCTTGTGCATTTAGTTGGTGCAAAATAGATTTTGTTTAAACAATACACGGTATAAAACGTTTACTGCAGCGTTAGAAATGTAATATCGAGTTATCGTTGGGCTTAATTATTAAGTTGCTAACTTTGACATGCGCGGTGTTAGAACTTATGCGACGATATATATTTTTTGTTGAATATATTATATAGCATGTATACAACAAAAATTGGGGTAATTCACCAAGCTACAAAGACACAGAAATTTTATAAGTAGGTTCTCTATACATGCACTTGTTCATATTGAAGGCATGGTCCCGCTTTTATGACGTATTACACCAATGAATATTTCAATCGGAAAATGTTTATAAACAATTAGTTGCCACTGTTACCGCTGGAGCATTTCAGTCACGTTACCGTCAAAAAACAAAGCAAACCACCGAATTCGCACAGGATTTGACAACAGACCAAAAACGTTAATTGACCAACGGCAGCCGAAATAAAAAGACGACGTAACGACCAGACTTTCCGATGATTACTTCGGATGACTTGCTGTCGGATGCGGCGAACAAAAAAGCACACGAGAGCGAAAGTGCATGGCGATGCCTAAAGCAACGCCACCGATTACTTTCTAATGCGTTCGCTTAATAATTGTTTTCCTGTTCCTTAATAATTATGATGATTGAGAAGTTTCTTTTGTGGACGCTACTTTGTTTAATTGATCACTTTTTTGGAGTTTACTTAAATATTTTAATTTTAAAACCTCACTCTCATCTATCTGCCAAACAACTAGCTGCTTTCATTGCCGTTTTCTGTTTCGTAGGGTGACAGAGTACGTGAAGTTTCGATTAATCTATCTAATACATAAAATTTTCGTGTCACAGTGTTAGTTACCATACTCCATCGAAACGGCTTGACCGATTCTTATTAAATTTTATATACATATTCTGTAGGTCTGATAATCGGCTACTATCTATTTTTAATACCCCTAAGTGACAAAGGTTATCTAACTCTAATATATTTTTTATTATTTTTATAATGTGGCATTAATTTTTTCATTAATTAGTAATTTTAGTAATGTTATAATTTTTATGGCAGGACAACGTTTGCCTGGTCAACTAGTATGATATAATATCTTCAGATCACAATGTTGACGATGTGCTAGTGATATCTTTTGTATACCTACTGTATGCTGCTGTACTGATTTATATCGACAATTGGTTTGATGAGTAGTGAGGATGTAAGTACGCACTTGACTCCAAATTGATCTGATTATGTCGTACATTGCAAACCAAATCTAGTACCAATAATTTTTTACTGGCTGCACATTATGGATAGATGATCAGATAGTTATTTGTTATATAAAGAACCTGAAAAATGTTGCGTAATTTATGTCTTCATATTTTATTAGCTAGTTTGAGTCGAGCAACAGTGTAATTAATTTTCCATAAATACTTTTTTCGGGGCAGGGGGGGGGGGCAATTATATACTAGTACCGGGGCATTAATATATTACCAATGTGTATAAAGTCTCACTAAGTTTTCAGAATATAAAAACGAAGAGAATTAACCGTACCGTGTTAGTTTTCTACATTTCGATCTTTTATTTCTTATTTCGCGCCAACAAATTTACTGCCATCTTGCTTAACCACTTGTAAACGGCCTTCTCCTTTATTTAGAACGAACCTTTTCCAGTCGTCAAATAATTTTGCGTAATAATCATCAGTAATACTCACATGAGGATACACATGTTAATGAAATCAGCAGTAAGGTTACTGGAACGCTTCGTGCTCTCTATCGATTAAAATATTTTCTTCCTACTAAAACCAAAACCCTTCTTATTCGATCCTTGGTTTTACCCATAATTGACTATGGTGACGTGTGCTGCACTAATATTTCTCAAGAACTCCTTAATAAATTGGATCGTCTATTAAACAACTGTCTTCGTTTCATTTTCGGTTTGCGTAAATACGATCATATTTCCTATTACCGTTCTCTTCTCGGCTGGCTTCCCATTCGAGAACGTCGCAAAATTGAGTTCTAACCACACTATTTTCAATACTATTTGATCCGTACGCACCAATTTACTTAAAGGACAGATTCCAATTCCTATCTTCCTCTCACGAACGTAATCTCCGTTCTTCTAATACTCTTTCGCTCTTAACTCCTCCTCATCACTCTAGTTTTTTGACAAACTCTTTTACAGTGACAGCTATACGACTCTGGAACGAGCTTCCGTTGAATATTAAGCAATCCCCAAACAAATTTATCCTGAAACGCTGTCTCCGTACTTTATTTACTGATGCTGCTTCTCTAACTTTATAACCCTATTTCTGATGTACGTTATTTTATGTATGTATGTACATATATAAGTATATATATATATTTTTTTATATCATATGCATTTATTGCGTTTATTTATACAAATATGTATGCCACGTTTATTTATCTTGTGTATATATTGCCTGCACCACTATATATATATATATATTTTTCAGTTTTGTGTAATGGTTGACTGGGAGATAATGCCATCTGGCATTAAGTCCGCCATTTGTACATTTTGTAACATTTTGTGCAATAAAGTTAAATAAATAAATAAATAAATGAGGTAGACTTCAAAGGAATCGGTTCTTCAATCTTAACCAATTTCTACCGCCAAATAGCAGTGTTCACATTGCTGTGTTCCGGTTTGGAGGGTGTCAGAGGCAGTGAAATTACTGGTTAATGTGACATTATACCTTATAGTCAGTATACTTGTTTGCTGACTTCTTCATATAAAAAGCATCCCCGTCACGAAAGCTACGTTCTGCGATTGTCAACACAAAAATCCTCTTAGTGAAGCCTATGTCCAATAGTGGACTTCCAAAGGATGATGATGCGGTTTGAATCCATTATGACACTGTGGTTTCATTTTGGGGATTTTGCCCATAATAGCCTCACGTGTAGGCAGACGTGGTAGCATTGCTTCGCTTCGCCATGACAATGATACTGTCGATTCTCACCCTGTTGCATTTGAGCTACGCTGTTTCGGATGTATATGCCACAGATGGTTCTTACGACACCTTAAAGGGAGGTTTTTAAGAGGATACCACAGATGGTTTTTGCGACATGAGTTTTGTGTTTTAATTTAATGTACAAATTATGGTTTCAGAGGTCTGACAAACATTATGAACGAACGCGGCAGTCTCAACATGTACCAGAGCGGCGAGTCCCTGATGCGTATGTCGCCGCCAAGTTTGGTTTCCTCTCTATTGATGGACAGCTCCGGTACCTTCAATGCGGAGTCTATGGATGCAAGGAAGTCCATGCCTTCAGCGTCCGCTTCACATCGGGACTCTGGTCAGTTCACAAAACTTGGGTCAGCTCTGTGCTTGTTCTGCTTTTTTTGTATCAGTTTAGCGTAGGAAAGTAAATTACAATGTGCGTAAGCAATTAACCGGCTGGCATCGATAGTCTTCCTCGCTAATACGAAAACAATAAACATGTTATTCGATTTCCCAGAAGGCTTGACTTTGTGCAATGCAATACAGGTTCAACCCTTACAGGCCACCCACTTGTAGCGTGCAATCACTTCTATAAACGTCTACTTAGTTGTACTCATCTCATTCGCGCCCCAAAGTTACCAACAATTCACACACAATTTTTTAAGAAGAGCTAGATTTATTTATAATAGAAATACTTATTCAGCCATCTCCTGCAAACAACAATTCAACTGTACATTTAGGTAATCTTTCAAATACCTAGGCTAAGCCATTGAATTTCTTTGTTTTATTTTCAGGGCTTCCGTCAGGCCGTGAAAGCATCGACCCGATGATGACGAGCATGACACTCAGCATTCTAGATGAAAAAGACATGAGCACCAGCTTCCTGTCTCAGACTACGTACCCTGACAACGACAGTCTCATAGACTCCCTGCCGCCCAGCCTCATCGGGTCGGTCAACTCTTCATACATCGTCTCCAACTCTTCCAAGCCTAGAAACGAGGACTCCAATATATTCAGCTCTGCCACGTTCACGCATCTAGAGCAATCAGAGAAACTCCTCTCCGCCCGACCACGTTATCAACTCTACAACAGTTTCAAGAGAGATTCCGGCATCAGAAATTCTGAAAGCTACACAAAATCCAGGGAGGAAGCGTGCCAAATCGACACCAGCAAAGTCCTCAATGAGAACTGCGACAATAAAGACTCCCCAAAGCCAAGTCCAGATATGACGGAAACAATAACTCTGCATTACTCGAACACTAAGTACAAACGTAACAATGACTCGGAAAAGGAGAACTTGAACGCGACCTTTGAACAGGACGACGCTTTTTACAAGGACATGGGCATGCAGAGAACCGTGGACTTGGGCAAGAACAGCTTAAATGTCACCCTGGACAAGCAAGAGTTGAACGAGATCATCCAAGCGAGGCAGAAGCTGTCATTAGCCAGGAAAGCGTTGCCGGAGCCGGAGAAACTGCCGAACCAGCCGGACAAGTCGCCGATCAAGACGATCCAGCTTCCAAATCAAACAATAACGGTGCCACGTCAAAGTATGGAGAATGCTTCGGAGTTGCTCTCTAGGAGAAGAGCGATGAATGGTGGTTTCGACAGACACGAGGAGCCGGCTAGGGAGATCCCCAAGAGGAACGCAACGTTTAAAAAGGTGTCCCCTAAAGCTAGCGCTATGGATTCTACGGTGGTGTATGTGAAGTCTGAGGATAACCAGAATATAATAGATATTAATTCCGCGACATTAAACTTAATAGACACTGGTGAAAGGACGTTGCATCCAGAGGTGATTATTATTTTCATTCATTTACAATCTATTTAAATATAATATAAAACGCTATTTTGATGCTTTTACAGATAAGTATATAACTTTACCAGATAGTTGACCTAATTTATATTTGCTCTCTATTTACTAATCAGGTATATTGATTAACTGATTGCTTGACGTAAATCATTCGGTAGATATTAATGTTGTGGCGTTCGGTTTCCGGACGGAATACTGAATATACAGTATAGTATACAGTATACAGTTTAAAGAGACATTTCTAAACTTTCCTTATATTGTTAATCTAACTCGATCTCTCCATTATTAATTAAACCTGATAACAATCACAGTCTTCTTAATTGTATTCACTATGTATTATCATATGAACAAATCCATACATACACAAATACATCAAGCCTGTGTTCAATAGGGGTAGGCAGAGACTATGGATCTCTATTTACTGCGATCTAGAAATACCATTTCTCTCGCATCAGTTCTTTCATACGCACGTCCTAACCTGGCTCTCTGTTATACTGATAGTAATTTTCACGTCATTCCTCATTGTTTAGGAGTGGGGGTCGCAGGAGCGCGCGATGGTGGGATCCAGCGAGAGCACAGACACCGGCACCTTCAGCTCATCTAGCCCGCCCGACAGCGTACCCGACAACGTCGCGCCGCTCGACCGTAGTGAGTCTGACCTCACACACACACACATCCCTCACTCACACACGCAAATTAACGCGTATCAAACAACACCGAACAATTTGAAATTTCGCGGTATGTATAATAATAATTTACACATCCCATACATTGATATAATTCTGAGGTTAGTTGCTTAAAGCACGCAAGTTACGGATTGGATTACATTTAACACCAGACATAAATCGAACACAAATAGTGATTATATAAATGTTTGTCCTGGGCGGAGATCGCTTGCGTGCACTAAATAGAATCACTACTATCTATCTGCGCCATCGGGCCCGCCCAAATATAATATTAACTCAACACAGTACAAGTCAAAATAAACTAAAAATAATCAACATCAAAGTACAATGAATCTCAAAATATATGCAGTATTCTAGCTCTTCTGAGTTGGTAAAAATTAGTTGAGCGGTGTTGTTTGATGAATGAGGATATACATACATTAATAAATAAGCATTACACATATTCAGAAAGACTCATACACAGAAACGTACAGGCACACATGCACACATTGTCTTGCCGGGGCAAGATTGCTAGCAGATTGTGGTAACAGGGAAGCAAGGAATGGAAATTGTATTGGGACATCACATGGTGTGGAGTATATTATTGTGTACCGTTATGTTTTGCCGATATGTTGTTTTGGTACATCATTTTGTTTTCACTCATGTTCCATTTCGATTGACGACTACTTGAGGTAGACCTCTTACAAAGGTTGCCTGCATTGCTACCTCACTCTCACCTGTTTCTTCAGTCAAATAGCAGAGTTCGCTTTGTTTAGTTCCATGACATTCTTTAACTGACGAGGTTGTACGCTAGTGATATACGCAGTGATGATTCATGGTGATGTTCGCTGTAACGTGGGCTGTATGCTTGTTTATCGACCTGGTCTAATAAGAAACGATTTAAATTCTCAATATTGCACCTCTAGATTAAAACTCAAAATGCCGGAAAACTTTCAAAGGGTCACGCAACATGATAACTTTGCATTGCAATAATATTAAATACTTATAACGACAAATAAACGTGAGATTTGACTACATATATATATATATCTTACCAACTATCCGTCGAAGTACTTTTTAGTACAAAGTGGGGTAAGTATCAAAGTATACCACCGTTTCCAGACTCACAAATAGCCTCAACACCGCTAATGGCACTACGCAAAGGTGCGAAGAACGATCTCCTAAACCTACACAGCACAATATCACCGATCTACGACATGGTCGACGACAAATCGTACACAGTCACCCGGGTGCCACAGAACACGTCTATGGAGCGGACATACGATATGCACAACACTACGGTTATCAATAGCGCGACTTTGGTCAAGAAAAGTTCCGCGAAGCGAGACATACTGGCGAATAAGAGCAGCCCGGAGAAGAAGTTGAGTGTGCCGCAAAGAACACCACCGAGTCGTGTATCACCGACTAATACAGGTATAGTAATACTTTTGTATGTAATACACTGGTACTGCTGATTTACAAATATGGGTGATTCTAATCATGAGTTTCTACAATATTTAAGAAGTAAACGAACCATCACGATGCCACGGCCTTTTATCTCTTTTCTCTGTCTCTCTCCCTGTCTCTATATTTTTCTTTTTTCACCGTAAAAAGAAAACAACATTAAATTTGCAAAGCCCCATTTTCGCTCTTTTTTAAATTTTCTTTATAACTTTTAGAAAAGTCATGATTAAAGTCTGCCTTTAAAATGTTGAAATATATTTTAACATTCATGATTTCATTGTACATATCATTTGTCATCATCATCATATTTCACACACGCACAGGGTTTATGTTCGTTGCAGTATGTCCTCTGCGATTTCATTGAGGATTGTTTTGTTGATGTTTTTTTGTGAAACGTTTCGAATTTGTTTGTTTGTGTTTTTGTGACACAAAATGTTTGATAAGTGTTATAATCAATTAACAACTTGAATTTATCTCAATGCATGTTTTTAGTTTCCTAGATTAATATGCAAGCAAGCATCGAGTTGCTGTCAGCATCGGCTGCTAATGTAAATTTAACCATATAATTGTTTGGGAGCCTAAATGTGTTTAATTCCTATAATATTTTCAAAAGTAAAAGAAAGAGTTTATGACATGTTTTCCCCCGCTCATGTACACCTTTATTCTAATTAAACGCTAGTAACTATTAAGGAAAAATATATTTATCTTAATAGAAAAGTACATAGAGTAAAATTTGTTTCTTTTTATAATTAACAGAGAAACTTTTCGTATTGGCATGTTTATTTCGCTTTGATGTACGTTTATGGAGGCCATCGTAAGCTTTAATAATTTTTTAGTAATTGTTGATGAACCTAGTCAGACGTTGATTCCTGTGCTACCGGAGGTAAAAAAAACCTCATGTGTCGGGGTCCTCCGCAGGGTTAGCATGTGGCGGCAATCTTTCAAAATTTAAGACTTTCCGGATTTTGTTTGAAGCGAGAGATTGAAGTATTTTCACATCTAGACACCCGAATATTGACTTCGTTTAATCTGTACATAGATGTGTGCATTGGCAGTCTGTGTTCTCATTCAGCCTGTATTTCCTATCAGAAAATTATTATACGATTTTGAACTGTATTCGAATGATATTAGTGTATATATATTTTAAATGGCTCCCGAACAATTGCCAGCTTTTACATAACGCTTTGCACAGTAGTGTAATTGGTATGTTGCAGGGCCGTACAGCGGCATAGCCCCGCCGGTTGCGGTCCCTAGAAAGACCAGTTTGCCCACCTCCAAGCTGCGGCAGTACAGCTCCCACCGCGAGCTCAGCCGGATACCGGGTGAGCGATAACCGCACGCTTTTTAGGGACAAGCAGCTGCTAATTAACATAAGGTTAAATTCTGCAACAATAGGCATTACTGATAATATTACATTGTATAAACTGTACAGACGATAAATTCCTCCAAACCAGACCGCTTATAAATGAGCGAACCTTGATTCAATTACGCTCTTCTACGTAGCATCTTCGTGAAATGGAGATGTCGTCACTACCTTAATACCTGAACATATCACTCGAGGTGGTGGCGGTGCGGTGAGTTACCGGCAGAGTAGCTTAGTACCCCGAGAGTACCTACCTGACTCTAGTACCTTAGGAATGGCTTTATAAGTGGTGTTGTAAGAGTCGACTGAGGCGCGTCGACGACTCGGCACTTGCCTTAGTGATCGTCATAAGAACTGGTTGCACCCGCCCCTTCTAGTATCCGATAAGCCTTTAAGAATGCAAGTGTGGTGTGTATTTGGTGTGCCGACAGAAGCAGGTGGGAGCAAGACTAATTGCACGCGTTGGCTTTGCTTGTACAGACACAAGATAGGTGGATGCTCTTTGTTTAATATTATTTGATTTGTTGCGGTGACACACTTCCGACATGACTTCAAATATTTTGTTGTACGTCGGTATCGAATGTAATAATGTATGAAATGTAATATCGAATTTAAAAGAATTTGATTTATCTGAGTCAAATTGTATTATGTTATAAGTCTTAGTCGTTTGATAGCTTAACACCATTTAAAGATTTATTTTAGTAGTGAAATTATTAGAGTAAAGATTTATTTTTTTACAAAATTCCATACAAAACTGACTTCAAGATCCAAGTCCATATAATACGTATATTTAACACCCAGACACAAAATATTCATCATATAAATGGGCGAAGATTGAACCCACTACCAATGGAGCACAAGATAGCAACTACTACCTTCTGCGCCATTGAGCCATTTAATTGTAACGGAGCACTCATAGATATGCCTACTATCGCATGGAGTAACCAGAGTGATTAAGACCCGCATTTAGGTTCAAATGTTGTTACGTACAAATTGGAAGTATGTAATCAACCATAACAAATATTATTTCTTTATGAAGTAATAAAATACTGTTCTCGTTTTATCGATTGTTAATGTACTTTTACTACTAGGTAATATAAAATTTATGTAAAAACTATAAAATGTTATTCGCTCTTTAGAAGAAATGCTAAAGTGAACGAAACGTTGACATAAAATTAAACTCATAAGATACTTAAAAACCGTTAAATAGATTTATTCTGATTATGAATGTTGTAGGTGGTCCAAGTAATCCCCTAGCGGCCGGGCCCCGCGCATCAGTGGGCCGCCCAATGGTCCGGCGGGGCGTGTACGCGTCCAACCCCGCGCTGAGTCCCACCGCGCCCGCTCCTCCTGCACACCTTGCGGTCCCCGTCCGCCGGGACTCCTACACGCTCGCTGTAGACGCACAAGTAAGGAAATTCTTTTTAGGGAGACCTGTGATAAAACGCTGTGGTTGAAATTTAACTATAATTCATAAAATTTTGTTGAAACTCTTTCATGTTTGCTTGACAATAAATAAACTATTTTACAAGAGGCCTTCGGCTAATAGACCTCTTATACTAAGGTCGTCTGTTCCTCACTGTCACCTATTGCTACCGCGAAATAGCAGTGTTCGCATTGCAATCTTCCAGTTTGAAGGCTGGGAGAGGCAGTAAAAATAATGGGTAATATCAAATAATATCTTCAAGTCACAAGGTTGGTACGCGGTAGTGATATCCTTGTGATATTACTAGCGTCTATATACAGATTCTGATTTAAGAAGTTTCTATGGCAGTTCAACAATTTAATAATATGTTTAAAATGTCTAAATTATTCGCAAAGTTGGTCATTCCGAGAGGTGCTACATGTTCTGTGACGTTAAAGTCCATGCTGCCTTGAAACTTCTATATAAAAGATTGAATTGTTTTCGTGAAAGGTGTATCAAGTATATCATTATTTTGATTGAAACTAATATCTTCTGATTTTTTGATAAATTTTAATTCGGTTATCACAATTATTGTGCACTACATATTTTTCAATATTTCTTGATCAAATAAAATCAAAACCATTTTTATGTATATTTCCTATTTGAGTACATATGGCAATGCACTTGCTTAATAAAAAGCCGTAATAAAAATAATTATTGTTTATTTTTACCTGCTATGAAGTACCACCACTAAGGTACTAGAATGACAGACAGATGGCGGTATATCCATCCGAAACAGTGCAGCTCAAATGCACAGGGCGGGGATGGGCAACAGCATTCCCGTCGCGGTAGCTGAGCTCTGCGATTGCTAACACGCTTGCCCAGTGCGGCAATTATTTGCAAATACCTCCTTTCTTGGAGAGGCATATGTCCAGTAGTGGACTTGTAATAGCTGATATAATGATGATGATGATTGTTTATTTTAGAAAGAGGAAGAGAAGCCAGCGATGCTCAAAACAGCGCTGACAGCACCCCCTGCACTAGTACGACAAGGCACCGAAACCCTTCGTAGAGAAAGACCGCAGAGCCAACTAGTACCCCTTAGAGACGTAAGTATCCCAAATACTGTGACGAGACGTTTTTCAACGGTATAGTATGCAAGTGATTTATTTCAACCAATTTTTTTAGTTTTTTTAATTGCGTCCGTGTTTTGTTTGATAGTAAATAAAAAATATGAAATATTATATATTTCATTCTGACTACTTGATAACTTTTAAAAAATATTTTATGATTTAAATGTTAATAATGTTACATCGATGGCTAAGTTGTATGTAGCAAAAGAGATTTATTTATTTGATTCACCAACGACTGAGTATTAACTGATGTTTACAACCTTTTTGTTAAACAACGCATGCATTATAAAAAGAAAAAGTGGAAGTATGTTTTGACTTAATACTTTTACTGCAGCCCAGCCTTTCAAGTCGTGCAAACGAATAATATGGTAGAATAAATAATATCTCAAAAAAATTAAAAAAAAATAAAAAAAATAATTACAAAGTTAACTTAATACATCTATAAAACCTCTAGATACATATTAAATATCTTTATTTTATGTTTAAATATTTTTGACAAATATTTTTTTTTAAAAGATTTGGTTGAATTAAATTGACTTGTGTTTTTGGCTACATGGTGTTAGCTATTTGTGTCAATTTAACAATGTGTAGGGGTGTTGGTTACTTTCATAATAAACATTTAACCGGATTTCCAGATTTTTAAATTATTAGTATTATTCTATTCTACAATAAAATAATTTATTTATTTACTTCTTTATATATGTTAGAAATCCGGTTATGTAATCTGTAATTCGTTTCCAGTAATATCGAATAACCAGTATTAAGTTTATGTAACATGGTCAATTTGTTCTGAATAAATGAAGGCGAAATATGACCGGCACTTTAAGCTCATATATGCATTTAGTTTCTCAAGTACACTTAAGAACACGTTAATAAAGTAATCCTATAGATACACTGTTATTATTTATTTCTAAATATATTTTTATATATATTCTGTTGCAATATTTATGGTAGTCGACTATGTGTATGATCAATTGCCGTTCATACTTCGCCTTTTGAATAAGACACGTTGATAATGTGTTAACTACTCATTATGTCATTTGAAAGTAAGTGCAATGTATACTTTTTTAATAATGATCGATTATCCTGTTTTTACTGAATGCTGCAACTGATGATGACCAAAGAGTGCGCCAGTTCCTGCACAATAACAGCACGCACAACAATTCGGTTCACATACACCTAAAAATGGTCTATGGTCACTCCGACGTGCTCCCAAGCGGTTATGTATGGGACGAATCTGTGAATATAATATTTATTGGAACTTGATATTTACTGTAAAGGGCAGCACTAGCTGGTTCCTAATATTTACTTTATCTATAGTATATATAAATTGCCCATAAAAGTGTGTTGACGTCTTGTCATGCATGATAGTTGAGATAAAAATGCAGTAAATAATACACACGTTCAGTAATTGCTTCCATTTATTATATCAAATGACAAGAACTTAATGGACAATATATTTGTACCACAGATAGAATTAATATTAAAAAATTGCCCTCTAGTGTTGCCCTCTATAATAAAAATCAAGTTCCGACAGTGTTTTTAAGTGTACGCGAACCGGATACTCTGTGAACGAAAGCGTGTTCCTACGCAGGTGTTGACCGCCTCAATGCCACCAATAGCTTTGCTATTTATGATATGCACGGCTTAAAAACACCGTGATAAGGTCTCTTACACACACAACTAACGCCATACGTTAAATTTATTTCAAATGAATCTTAAGCACAATATTTTACGCATTAATCTATAAACAGCAGTCAATAAATCTTTTATCTTATGATATTACAAATTCACAGTTTACTTAATAACACAAATTGGATTCTATATAACACGAATTAGATTCAAATTACACATCTATTACGCAACGATCCAAGCAATTGTGAGATCCATCAAAATCCGCTGCTTTCTCACAAATAAACACTCACATTTTCATCGCTAAGAATACTAGAAAAACAACACAATAGGTGTGAGATATAAAACAAAGAACACACCCAGCCTCACACACACACACATGTCAGCAGTAAGTATACATTGCGCTCGCGCTTGTGTCTAACCTTTGTTTGTGTGCGTGCGCTAGCTTCGGTTGGCGGCCGCGACGTACACCGCCGGGCCCGTCATGCGCAGCCATCAGATTCAAGTGAGTAACACCGCTTCATCTAACTTCACTAGCGCAAAATGGAGATTTAACTGTTTATTTTATATATTTCCATCTCCATTAGCTTTAGTGGATACTGTTGAGCAAAGGTGATAGTTGTTGCGATGTGAGCGGTGGCGGTTTACCAGCGGATTGGTCTAAGGCAGCTATTTGGAAAACTCGGAAATGAGAAACTATATAATAATCTAATAATTGATGTATCAATATCATAGTTTTGAATCATACTAATAAGGAGGGGGGGGGGGGGGGGAGAGCAGATCACAGAGGTAGGTAGGGGTAACAGAATTTGTAAATCCTAATGTCTAAATCCGCTACTGCATGCATCGGGTAACAGGTGGCGGCATTTCGTGGTTGTAGCGCGAGTCCGACTGCAACCATTTTGCTGATGGTAGCTGATGCACTAACTATCCAATCCTCGAACATATAATTAAGACTAATTGTTTTAGCGCATCGATTTATCATTAGTGCAATAAATTTCGATCGATAAATCGGTAAAATTTGAATGGTATACTTTAGCCCTACAATAAAAAAACTGACTTAATGTAGCTTAATTCTGATGTAATGACGTAAAATTCGATTTTTTTTATATACTTTTACTCATTACATTTCAGCCCCCAACAACACGTCCATACTCGATAGCGGGAGCGTCACAACTGCGCGTTTCGAGGCCAACTTCAGTTCCCTTACAGAAACAAGCGCAAGGTATGTGTCGTAGACTTGACTCGCCTGTTTACTTATATTTGTTACCAGTGGTCGCACTGATACGTGGCAACTTAAAATAGCTGTAGGGCAATATGGACGGAATGTAATACTAAAGTGGCAGAAGTAGCCTATTGGATTATCAAGTAACCGGTCTAGGATAAATATTACGCAAAATTAATGAGCGACGAGGCCGTAAAGTTCTTAAATGAAAGCCGCGCACCGGTTAACGAAGCGCAAGTCGTATCCGCGTCATAAGGTGGTCCACTCGATCTGACCCGCAGATCCCGCTGGTTGTAAACTACAACCCGTCTTATTGGAAATTTCTATATGACCAGCACTAGACATCACATAGATTAAATGGCGACAATTAACACTTATCTTAGATACTAGCATGTACATATTTGTTACGACGGATTTTAAAACAGTTTATACATATAAAAACAGCTCGGATAAGTAGTGGTAAACACCAAAAATGTTTTATTTACATTTTTATTGAACTATTTGAGACCTACTACAACAAAAAACCGCGCGTTCTGTGAAGTCGACTGTGACAACTAATGCGTATCAGGTGAAAGAAAAATTTGTATTGTTCCTATTCTGTATATAGTAAACAAATTGACAACAATATCACACAACCACCTTACGACGACACCAACTTACTTAAAGGACAGATTCCAATTCCTATCTTCCTCTCACGAACGTAATCTCCGTTCTTCTAATACTCTCTCGCTCTTAACTCCTTCTCATTACTCTAGTTTTTTGACAAACTCTTTTACAGTGACAGCTTTACGACTCTGAAATGAGCTTCCGTTGAATATTAAGCAATCCCCAAACAAATTTATCCTGAAACTCTTTCTCCGTACTTTATTTACTGATGTTGCTTCTATATATATATATATATATGTATACACACACACACACATATATATATATTTATATATATATATAGATAGCTGTTTCGAGTATAAATGGCATTTGTACATTTTGTAATATTTTGTGCAATAAAGTTTTAATAAATAAATATCTAGTGCCAGTGACGACCGAACAAGCGCGGCCGGCGTCGTCGAGTGCGGAGGCGCGCATGTCCGCGCTACCACGCCCCTCCCGCCTGCCCGCGCCGCGCCGGGCGCTCAGGTACACTTATTACTATTTACTTTTATCTATCATCACACCAGCTCCAAAGTCCAATGCTGGACAAAGGCCTCTTCAAGAAAGTGGGATTATCTAGCTTCAATTTCTTATTAGCATAATAATAATAATGATGCTGTTTCCCATCCCCACCCTGTTGTATTTGAACTGCGCTGTTTCGGTACACCTGATACAGAGAAAAGTACTTTTCTACTCGGCCGGTACTCTACGACATAGACTTTTATCTATACTAATATTATAAAGTTGAAGAGTTTGTTTGTTTGCATGTTTTAACTCGCTAATCTCAGGAACCGCTGGTACGATTTAAAAAAATCTTTCAGCGTTAGATAGTCCAGAAATGGAATAGACTATCCAACACTATTTATATATATACTCTAAATTTACCCCCAGTCTTTATTCCACGCGGACGAATTCGCGTGTAAGGTTCTATATAAATATATTTAAATGAGATTTAACCTAAAAAAATTCCATGAGGAGCATTTATATTTTTAATTACTGCTATTTGAAGTTGATTGTTACATATTATAAGTAATTGAACTAGGTCAGCGATAGTACTGCCAGGACTTTCATTCGTTAGTGTACACAGACTGAAAAAATATAAAGTGATAACAGCATACTAGATTTAATTTACGTCGTTGTTCCGCAAAAAACAACGCTTAGTCAGTCAAGTTCCGCTCTGCGATTGCCAACGCGCCTGCACAGCGCGGCAATTATGGGCAAAATTTACCCTTACTTGGGGAGGCTTATGTCCAGCAGTGGACTTCCAATGATAGATATGATAGTTCTATAATGATGATAATTAATCAAATCAGTCAGATCTCATAAAAGTATTGAGTTAGAACAAATCACGAGACCATGGCAAGCCATCCCCACCACAATCCGACCATTTCTCATTCTGAATATCATACCGATTATCATAATGCAGTTAAGAAATTGCAACTTGATAGTCACCAGGGATCGGTGTCTTCTAAATAATCTCAATCTGTTTTTAATAAATATTTGTTTTTCCAGGCCTCCGTCAGTGTACTCAGTGGCGCCAGGAGCGGATGTCGACCACTACTGACCCCTAGCGTGTTGTGCCAACTTGTGGGGGCGAAGCCCTAACTGATGTATTACTAAACTAAATCTAGTGTAAACTAAATTATGACTGATCAGAGTAACGTTGTGTCTTTACGACCTTTTTATTATATTTATTACCCTAGCTATTTTGCTTTTACTAAATTTTGAATTTTCTATACTCTTAATACCTTTTTAAAATTTCGTAAGGAATTTAAAGTGTAAACGTTCGCTTTGATGTATGGTAGTTCAAGATCCACTTTTTGTATTCATAAACAACTTACTAATTCATATTAAAATCATCAACTAGTTTAGATAACTTTACATCCCTTATTGTTGACCAATTACGTAAGTATTTTCCAAACTGTTTCAAGGAAAGCTCAGATTTGTGGATTATTGTTCTTCGGTGACAATAATATATAAGACTTTTGCAAAATGTTTGTAAATTCCAGTTACGAGATTGATGTGAGACCTTTAATTATATTGGTTGTTGACATTTGTTTATATTTATAGTGTGTGTAAATTATTACGAGAATAATATTTTGTCAGACATTCAAAATTTTTCTTGAAAAAGTTTTGCAAATGTCCTTGAGCGGGGGTCAGAAATTCACTTTTCTTCCTTTGAAAAGTAGTACAATTTCAACCTCGATTGTTTAAGTATCTGTTTTAGTACGATATAAGCTCTCTGTTTGATTCTCACTCATGAAGCTCAAAATTGCAAAATTTCAGCCTAAATCATGATTTGGTACAAAGACATACAAATAAGATATTATTCCTATATTATTAACAAATGTAGTATTTTAGTATATGAGACGTTAACTTGGGGCTTAGTAATTTATTACAGATTTAAGATTTTTGCATTTTATTTAGAGATTGTAATCGTTTAGGGACGTGTAATTTAACATTCTCGCTTTCACTGTGAAACTATCAATACTCTATGACCTAACAAATTATGAAAGTATACGCACAGAGCATTCGTACCTTGCCGGTAGCCGAACGGAACAAACTAAGCCAGCCATCTGGGAACTAAGCTGTAATCTAATAAACGCACAAAATGTATATTGGTTAAGAGTATTCTTGTACATTCTGTAAATGATAAGCTTTGCTATTTGACTGTATAATAAATTTCTATCTGGTATATTCAATGATGCTATCACATACATATCGTAATATAAAAAAATCCATTGTTTTTGACTTCAATAAAAATTTAATTTTTGTGAAAATCTTGAACAATATGTATTTTATTTGCACATCGACATACAAACCGGCCAATTTTATAGTAATATAGTTTTAATAGCAATACACGGCAGCACATATTTGCAATAAATTGTATATTTTGTAAACTGAATATTTATATGTGTGTACAGTGGAGTGATTTTAATGTTTATACGAATTGTTTCCGCTACTGTATCGTCGCAGCGCTTCTGGACTGGTGCGCAATGGTTCGTTGGACACGTCGTGCCTTATGTAGGTAGTGTAAGGAATTTTGTTTTCATTTTCTAATAAAACTATGTATTTACAATTTTTTGCATTTTTATTTTGTAACGGTTTGTTGTTAGTTAGTTATTTCCTCAAATAAGTAACCCTTATTTAGTTACAACACTAGTTTGGTAGCAGGATACCTGAAAAAACCTTACAAGAAACATACTTTTTTGCCAATGGAGTAAGTAAATTCTTGATTTTCATATAAATTTATAATATCATAGTATATATATAAATGTATTATTCTCAGTCAGTATTAACAGTCACATTTTTGTGTATTTGTATAGATTAAAGTAGGAAAAAGTAAGTTGGTACCTATTAAAGTATTTGTTACAATTGAGAAATTCAATGTTATATAGCTATTTAAGTTAACACCATGCCTAATAAATAATGGTGCTAGTATCCTATGAGCTCACAATTCTGTTAACAAAATCAAGTATTGAGAGATTATCCAATAGCAAAATCCAACTACTTCCAATTAATAAATATTTACTTTATTCATTTATTATAATTTATTAAATAATAATAATAAATTTATTCAAAATATGGGTTCAATATTCCCCTTCTGACAGATTTTGTTAAAGAAATGTTACTGTTACATGCATCGTACGAATTACCTACGCCACTACCGTTATTTTCAATGTTGAACTTTAGCTCTGTTATAAATTCATTTATTCTGATAGTACGCCCACGGGTAGGAGTATTGCTCTTCAAGAAAATGACTTGCTTATGTATAATTGCTGTACTGGGCAGGTTAGGTGGCAGTCGTTGTTCCGCCATCTGTCTGTTCCCCTTATTCGGTAACTTGGACTAAGTTACCGATTAATGGGAACCGATTCCTGAAATCGAACCCCTTACGATACCTGAAATTCAGAAGGAGGTATAGTAGACTGTACTATTATATTCTGTAATTTTTAGACCCTGTACCCAGGGGTACAGAGTAAAGAAGGATGATGATGCATACGTACTTCGAATTATTTTTATTGGAAGAAGGGTCATTGAAGGACTCATAGGATAATTAAATACAATATATTAGTATAATGCTTAGATAAACAGGTAAAAATTATGTAAGTTCATTGGAGTTAGAATTATTACTGCAGCTAATAAGTACAGCGATTACAGCACTGTTCGTTAAGAAAAGGAATAGTGAATAATTATATCTAGAGTTAGGTTACGTTTTTTGTGATATATTTAATTAAATAAAATTAAAAAAATATTTTATTAAAAAAAGAAGGGCTTGTCATATCCTCGTTCATGAAATAATAAATTATATCTAACTAATAAACCGTCACAAAAATTCCATTATACCTACACTTAACATGAAAACAATACTTATATATACTAAGCATTTATACAGTATTCTATAAATATAGTGCTTACTAAGAGCAAATCTATAGTTCTAACGAGCATTCGTTCTTTATTTAAAATTTAATTAAGTCATATATCTTATCCTTTAATTATAACAAGGCTTTAAATGAATACAAACAAAGAGAACATTTCAATTTTCTCGTTGTTCTATCAATAATTATCCCACTTGTTTGTTCTATCTATTTAGAAAAATAATATATTTTAGTTGTATCACCCTAAACACATCATGCACATCTTCAAAAAGAGTGAAGGTATTAAAAATCTATATTTCTTGGATCAAAAGACCGGGAGTCACTGCTTTATTTAAAATATTTTAAAAGTAATGAAGGTCTAAGTGTAATGTTGCTATTAAAAAAAATACTTAACTAATAGTTAAGAGTATAAAGCGTAATATATTTTTTAAACAATATTTATACTTTAAAATTTATCTAGTTTTATAAAACATTTGCATTTATTTAGTTTAGAATAAATAAGGGTGTAGGCATATTTAATAAAATTAACGGCCAATGCGTCCAACTGTCACTTTGTACGTTGAGTATGTGTGTGTGTAAAACGAAATTGCACGTTACGTGAGTGTGCGACGTCGTGAGTACTGTCTACGAATGATTTTTGCTTTAAACGTTTTTATTTTTATAATTAAACTCTTGTACACGATGTGATTAGTAATGTAAATACCTCAAGTGATAACAATTGTGATATATCGAACATTATGGCCCTCAAAATATACAGTGTTTTCGTCGTCTATGTGATCCCGTGCAATAGCTCGTCACTTGGGTTGTTTGTCAATGACGTCTGCGTTTAGCGCAGCAAAAAGTGGAATTTTAGTTTGATTGTGACAAATAGTGTTAACAAAAATCAAAAGAATAGTGTTAACTGACCAGTGTTTGTAACATGGATGAGTGTTTTCTTAATTGGAACCTTCTTACACCAACAGGGGCCATCAGAGGTGGCTCATGAAGAAAGGGTTAGTTTGCCTGTTTATGTTTACTTCTATTTTTTATATGTGTAGCAATGTGTGTAGTACCTATTTTTATCTAATTACGGTGCTGTTGCTCTATATGTTTTCTATTACTACTCGAGTGTATAGGTTATGATAGCTGCCATAGTAGATATTTTTTGAGTCATACATTAATACTACCAAATATATTTAATATGGTATTCTGTCCGAGTACATAAATCATTTAGTAAGTTGGTATATGATATATACGTGGTTCAGGATCATCTGATTAGAACTTATGATGTGTTATTTTTCTTTTGTTACTTTCTCTTATCCATGGAGTGAAGGGACGGAAAAGGATGCACATGGGGGAATCTCGGCGTGTGCGAGCGAGATAACGCTCTATAAGACGAGTTCTATGGCCATGTTTTTAAAGTCTACACATGACAAGTTACCTGCTATTTGCCTTACTTTCCTCTAAGTTATAAAGTTATATACATTAGGTTCTATCTTAATTACTTCTATCTGAATATGTTCAACTAACTTATTATATTTCGATTTTAATTACTATGAGTTATTGTTGTAGAAAGTTTTAAAACATTATTTACTTTTGTACATAAGAGTGAAAATGTTAGTCTATATGCATGAAAAAAGTAATTCAAAGACAAGCATATAGTTGCAAGATACTTGTTGAGTGTGGAAGTTATAAAGTAACTTTGAAATGTTCCAAAGTTTATACTGACTTGAGGAAATAAGGAACTAGATTTAAATTAGTGAAATGTTGTTTTAGAAGTTGCTAAATTAAATTTATATTTATTATGACTAAATTATTATTATTATGCTTTTGAATTAGTTTGTATAGCTATTACTAGTATCAGTTTTAATCTGAATAGCTAGATCTTTAAAAATCAGGCTGAATTTAAACTTTAAAAACTTGCATATTGATTTATTTATTCTGCTCATCATACTATAATAGTGCAAAAAGTATAAGAAATTGGTATTATGACCTTAAACGCAACAGCATATTGGCAGCGGGATGTGTGCTTAGCATGTGCTTTATTTTTCAAGAACATGTTTATAAAGTTTATCAAATGTTTCGGAGTTGTGTTCTCTGTTTTAAACTCTAATCTGGAAAAAAGAAGATTGCTTCATTACACATTGGTTGGTTGGTCATGGTTTTATATTTTACTTATGTAAAAATGATCTGAAACATTTGAATCAAATTCAAAATTATCTTTCTTTACATTAACTTAAGTGCATGTCACTTATAGATGTCAAAAATTATAATAAAAAATGAATAGTTTTTCTCTATATAAATGAATAATTCTAGAGCTCAAATGACTGATGACCAAATAGGATATACAAGACAATTGATAAATGTTCATTGAGTAGCGTACTTTAAACTAATTTGCTAGTTATCTGTAGGTACATTTAATCTCTGTGAAATATACTCCTATAAAGACTATTTAGGTTAATTATAATAATAATAAATTCAATCATCATCTAATATTATCACCTGACTCCGAGATAAGTATTTTTGTTATAAATATCAGACAATAGAAATTTTACAAATATAATACTTTAATATATTTGGTTTAAATAATAATTTTTTATGTTTGTGTCTCCCTATAATTTACCTGATTACAGTCTCTAAAACTGTTTTAAATAGTAAATTCCTTATAAAATACTATAATATAACTGGAAAAATAATCAAATTAAAATTTTATTATTTCATAAAAGTAACATTGCCACTAGAAACCGTTCACATCGTAAGAGTCTGCATTTTTTCAGCTAGATAATTTTTGAACATTTTGAACATTTTGCAATACAGCCAAGTTTACATATTGCTGGATTTTATCTATCTAAGATAAAGCAGACATACATAAAAGTGATAACATAATCGTTTCTTGTTATCATTAAAAATTGATTGATTGAATTAATTTGTTTTCTAATTATTCTATCAGATGTTAATATTAAGGACATTATTTAAAACTCCCAATTTCAGTGTTATTTCAGGATCTCTTTGTAAAAGGTGTCTGTTCAACAGAAAATATAATTTATTTATTTGAATAAGGTCTTTTATGCAAAATTCCTGGATTTCCTCAATGATGTGTATGATGAACAGATGAATAATTTGGAATAAAATTTGTCGTAAATTATGCAACTATCACTCAACTTCCTGTTACAGCAAATATTATAGGATACTATATTTTTTACTATAAGGAAAAATGTTATATGCTTTTGTAAGATATTGTGTAGAGGTGCAATGTAACCAAGAATTTACATTAACATACATTTATGAAACATAAAAAAAAATCTGTTGACTTCCAAATGCTGTGGAATAGCATAATGTGCAACAGAATGTGTACCTAGCAGTTGCTTTATTTTATAACAAGATTTGTAGTGTTTTTAAAAAGTGAAATGAACCATATTCATACCAAATAAAGGGAGGAGGTATAAATTTCATGGATGTCAAAGACAACAAGAAGTGTGAAAATATATTAATTAATAAATTGTTTCAATATTTGACTATTATATAACATAAGTATTGCTCTGAGTGACTTGATCAGTATGCAAACTTCTGGTTTCAACTGAATATTTGGATAAGCAAACCACCTTGACCCCAACACCCAACAGTATGTCAATGCCAAATATTTCCTTAAAGGGGACTTGCTTTTATTTAATACAATGTCAAGCAACCTGCTGTATGTTTGAGCTTTTTTGTTGATGGTAATGATGCTTTAAATTTACCCTTCAATAGGGTTGTCAACTATACATGATAGTAATGATATCCCACTTTATTTTTAGTAAATTTATTTCATACTTTTGCATGTTTATAACTATGTGAAAATTAATTACTACAATCTTTAGAGTGATAGATATTTAATGAAAGAATTTGTTCTTAAAAGTGCTTATATTATTTTCTCAAAAAATGCTTATATAATTAACCTTAAGGATTGTTCTTCATTACAACAAATTAATTAATGGAAAGTTATTGAAAAAATATATTTGCACAATGCCATTTTCAGTTTTAACCAATGTATACATACATTTTATTATTCTAATTATTTGATATGATTTAGAATTATTCAAAACATCATCATATCTTATAACATGATGGTTCGTGGTGGTGGTAGTGATGTTGATGGTTTGTTGAGCTATTAATTTTTTAACTATTTAAATGCTATAGCTAGTTTTTATAGTTCAACTGTTACTACCAGAAATCAAGCAGGTAAACATAACTTATATGTATTTTTTTTTTCATGTTTCAATAAAAACTTAAACACAAATCAGATAATACTTAAAACTATAGCACAAAGCTGAAGTCTTATAGTAAGTTAGGTACAAAAACTCAAAATGAGGGACCATTTACATTTTATCAACTGTATAAATATGTAAAGATTACACCGCGCACGGTGTCGGCAGCTTATGAATAAATAATTAACGCCATTGTATTTATTGCCAGTGGCTGGATTAATGCGCGAATTATTTCTCTTTAGCTTTCAATTTACACCATTAATTGCATAAAGACTTATGGTACGTATGATATCATAATCAAAAAACTACTGCAATCAACAGAGGCAGTAGTAATAGTATTCTACTAAAGTAGGTAATATAGAAAATAACATGACATTTCTGATACATAAATTTCCGCTTTTTTTGTTTACGTGATCTTGGCACCTAATCTAATAGATTCTCTTTAGCCCCGGTAGTATGTAAACTAATGATTTTTAAATTCCAATTCAAATATGTAGGTATTATTTTTAACACAATAGTAAACGTTAGTATCTCATAAAGTTAGACCTAAGTTAACCAACACACCATAATGGTTAGCAATTAATTTGATCGGAGCAGCGCACGCGCCGCTCTGGTAATGGGCTCGTTATCGGTGGTTTACGATTGGTCGGCCCTGGCTCGAACTAAAACGACTAATTCCGATTTTAACGCTGCTAAGATTATTATTAGGTTATTCCACCGGCTCGTAATTGTGATTATTATTTTTGTTACTTGCAATTGAAATTTTCAATTGTAACGAAGCTCCGCCCACTTTGATTGTTAGTAGTTGTAAATTTACTACTTAGGTATTGATTATTTTGTTATGGTGTGTTCTTACTATTGATTATAGCTTGAGTGTTTGTAGTAAAAATAATGTCTTATTCGTTACTGCAAAAAAAAGCGTTGTGAAGTAAGTTACTTTATCTTAAGTTTTATTTACAATACCTTCCTATCTTTCTTTTATTCCGTACATGGTTTTGAATGTAAATAATCACTATTACCATAAAATAATTAATAAGGCAAAGCTTTATGCCTTTACTAAGTTACAATAAAAGGGAAATATTTTTATGCTTCAGATCATAACAGTAGCGGATACTAGACCACCCGGTTTTGTTTGTTTTTGTTGCATCCCTAGCCGGCAACTGTGACAATGTTCAAGAATCTGCCTCGTCCCGCGCCATTCCATGGACGTAGGCCCTAAAGGGGTAATCCATAAATCTCCAGAGCTCAAGACAAACTGGCTGGGTCTACTATCATTTTAAAGAGATCCTTCAGTGGAAACCTTTGGCTTTTTTGTAGGCGTGTCGACCTGCCTTACTTTGCCCTTAAGTTCGTTGACCTTACCGACACGGTTTAAGGTTTATAGAGAACTTGAAAACCTATTCTGTCATTTGCACTTTTATTGCCGTGTCAGAATTGATCGTCATTTAATAATGTTACTCTAACTAAGGTAGGGCGTTTGAATAATTTTAATTTAACCTAGTTTTGATGTATGTGTTGGTTTTAATTTGTATAATCCATATATGGTATTATAAAAGGTCAGTTTCAACCAGTCGCATACAATATTTCAACCATACGCAGTCAATATTTAATGTAAATTGTTAACAATCAAATTTAAAAACGTAAAATTTCGTTTCGGAATAAATAATTCCAAAAATACGCGCCCACTCCAAAATCCTAGCTTTCCTACGACAGATAGTAGCGAAATCCGCAAATAATTGCAATAAATAGCGAACACAGAGTAAGATCTTGGGTTCTCTGCAATACTGTTGGCACAGCGCCCGCCACAGAACTCTGTTAATGTCTAAATCGTTTAAGTGTATCTTCAAGGAGCACCCCCACTTAGAAATATCCTGAAGAGCACTATATTACCTCATAATAGATTGGTCGTTTTACTTAAAATATGAGATACTTAGTTCGGGTTTTATTGTGTTATTTTCTTTTTATTTTTTCTTAATCGGCTTTTTTTTAATTACTTGCTAGCATTTGTGATTGTCGCTTATGGTGGGGGCTCTGTTATGTTTTGGGCTAGAATAAATTCAATGTATCGTACAGAGTTACTCTTCATTGAAAACGGCTCACTGACTGGACATCGATACATAACGGAAGCTCTAATTCCTCATGCACCACCTGCATGGGCGAACCACCACCTCTTTAGGCGAAGACTTAATTTTTATGGACGACAACGCTCGCGCCAACCGTTCTGGCGATGTGGAAGCGTATGTGCAAGAGGTCGGTATTCGCCGTTTGGATTGGCCAGCTCGAAGTCCCGACCTTAATCCTATAGTGCATGTCTGGGACGTTCTGAAACGACGCGTGAGATCAGTACAACCGCAGATCAGTCAGCTCCGCAGGCCATCAGAGAGCTGAAGAATATGTTTACCGCGCAGTGGGTACGTCTTCCGCAAGCAAGTATCCGGGATATCCTCGCTAGTATACCCAGACGAATTCAAGTTGTGATTTCAGCTAGAGGGGGTCACACTCGATACTAAACATTCATCTGCTTTTTTATTTACTTTATTAAAGAAAAAACAAACAAAAATCTTTGTTAACTTTTACTTCACGAGCATATGCACTACTAGCGAGCATACACTACTAGTGAACTTTAGCATTAAAACCCATAGATTTTATCAAAATTTCATGATAATACTTACGAAAACGATTATTTGCTTATTAATTTACAAAATTGTGAAAGTAAAACTACCTATAATTATCAAACAAACCAATAGTAACATTTGAAATGGTTCATTGCTTAGGTGCTTTTTTTTTTGCAAATGAGTGTAATTATTAAAATTCACACAACATTTAGACATTGATCATTGAAACATGTGTTACGAACATAATAATTAATAACCGACTTCAAAAAAGGAGGTTCTCAATTCGACTTACAAGGTGAATGAAACTGTACACAGTAAGCATTTTGATTAAAAACTGCTTTGTAGTTTAGAGATTCATCGCGGACAAATACTGTGACACAAAGTATTTATATATAAAGATGTCTGAATCATTTATTATTCTTACTTTATTTGCTATTTATTCTCTGAAGCCTATAATTACTTTGGTTGAAGATTTTGATGGTATGTATGAAATTGATATACAATCAATGTTAAAAATAAATTAATAAATAAAACACAACCTGTTCAAATCAGTAATGTCTACTGTGATTCCCGAGCTCAAAGTACGTTATTCGCTTTGATCAACTTAGAAATCCAGTGACAAATCCGTATCCCATATAGCTGCCCTAAGCCGATTATCGGACTGCGCATCTAGTATTATTTTGTTTAGGCCTTCACCAAACGTTGGCTTTGTTAGAAATAACGATGGTTCATTAAGCTCCTACGGTAAGAGAGAGCCTATTTATATATTTACTGATTTCAAATTAGTGTGACAGTATTTTTCCTCAATACAAATACAATATATTAATCTATTTAAACTAATCACTATAGTCATTAACATGCGATTCGTAGATGTCTCAATTCAACTGATTAAGCTGTGCCTAAATAGTTTAAAATCATTGGCTGATAAGTCTATGGCGCATTCAGTAGTGTTCTAATATTGTTTGTCCAAGGTCGTGGGTTCGATTCCCACCCAGGACAAATATTTATATTAGTTGTCTGTTTTGAGTCTGGGAGTTAAATACGTATTTAAGTATTATATTTGTTGATTCCTCTGTTCTCTGATGTTCGTTACATTTTAAGATTGTATGTTGTGTGGGTTTATTATTTATGATACAATTTTGTAGTTTTATAAGCTAGCACCGGCAACAAAAAAATATATCTAATGATACACGCAACATAGCATGAAAGAAGTTGTTGACATTGAAGCTGTAATCCATGTTTGATTGATACGCTTTAGAATCTTTTGGGATTAAAGTGCTTAAATCGATTAAAACTCTAATTGCTTTGAGAATCTGTAAGAGAGTCCTTTTCATCAATTAATTCTCTAAATTTAGTCTCAGGGTGAAGAACGATACACTAAAAATAGACCTTGTAGCCGCTTCGTTCATCTCGACCGGTCGCGACTATCAATTTTGTTACGCAGGCATTTATCAACTCGTGTTATTTAGCGTTTTTACAGATTACTTATATTCACACAGCCCATAAAATGCAACTTTATTATAATAGAAACAAAATCTATTATGCATTTATAACAAACATTAACGTTTCGTCTTTGTCCGGGTGTATAATATAATTTTATCCCGTCGATCCCGTTGCCATGGGTATCTTAGGTCTCTATCGAACAAAGAAACATATAAACTTCCTGAGCCCATACAGTCTCGATAATTACAAATTTATGAGGTCAGTCGCCTCTTGCGACATTTGCCGTAGTAGGAGGTATTATTTTACTCCGCCGGTACCCTACGGCAAAAAAAACAGAAAAAATATAAAAACATACATTTTTGTGTAATTGTTCAAGAGTTACGAGAGTACTTACATACATAGCGACAACAAAATATATAAGTAGATTTATTTAAAATAGATTACATAGAATAAATAATAATAATGATAAAGATTTAAATTTTTAAATGTGCTACATTTTATTCGGAAATTGTCCTTGTACGAGGCCAACAGCCACATTAACTATTCCGTAAGACGCCGATTTGAGGCGAATGGCAAAAGGCAATGTTTACTGGGAGAAGTTATTTGAAGCGTAATTTGAACTTCGATGTTCACCCTTTGCGTTACGTGAGATACATTTTGATAGTTGTTGAGGTGCCAGATGGTATTGGGTGCGATAGTCTTACATAACTTTCGAGTGTCTCGTAAAACGTGACTTTATTAATCATCGTGTTTAAACAACTTTAGGTATCAACATGCTTTTCACTCGTTTCTGTGCACACAAGTGTAAAGCTATTATTTCGTCTTTAATACAATATCTATGTTATATTGTATAACTATTTGTAAATAAAGTGTTTCTGACCGGTTATTAAAATAATAATAATAAATTCACACAACATGATTGATTATATTGACCTGACTCCATGATAAATAACTTGAAGCATTTGTAGTACGGATCACTCAGAGATCACTCACGAATATAATACTTAAATACATACATTTGAAACCCAAACACAAATATCATAATATATATATCCTGGTTGGGATTGAACCCACGGTCTCTGGCGCATAAGATAGGATCACTACCATCTGCGCCATCGGGGCCGTATTATTGACTAGAATAGTATAGTGAAATCAATATATAACAATCCAGGTGTCGGATATCTTTCCCTCGGATCCCCTCCGCATAGGGGACGCTGCCCCACCTTTTTCGATTAGAAATCCTTACGTGTTCGAACTTCCCTCCAATACATCTGACAATCTTTGTTTCGAAACATTTCGTATTTTAAAGTATTTGTCGTAGTATTTAACTGTATTTTGTTTAATATAGTTAAGATCCTATATATAATATAAATTAAGATCCTACACAAGATGGTTGATTTCTTTGGCTATATTTTAAATATTGTCTTCTGACTTTGCATAAAAGTTGGAAGCCATTTAAATCTTGGCATTTTCGAGCAAAACGCTTTATTGATACACTTGCGTAATTTTTGTGAAACTTCATCTGATTTTAGAATTACACAATTTTAATTGTGGATATATATTTTTATAGCCCCTAGTCTTAAATAACGTAAGTCGCTATTTTTACCCTCGTAATTCAACAAACCTATTTATATCCCTCTGGAGTCATATTGTGTTCTATTTTTGGTACATTGATTTCTTGGTTCTTCTATTTTGTGATTGTTGTTTCTGAATGAAGGAAGGCGTTTGCGTTGCGTTGTGGCTTAGGGGATCTTACCCTCTTGGCCTAAAATTAAAATGTTGACGACCACCCTTACTATTTCGGAATACAATGTATTTTATTTCTTAACCATATGGATTATACTAACTCTAAACTTAATAAGTGAAAGTTTTTAAATTAATTTAACGTTTAGATTAAATCTTAAAAGTTGCTTTGCTTAAATTAAGTAGATGAATTTGCTAAACGATAACCTAGAAGATGTGTACACGACATGTTTTATATATTACTAGCTGTGCCCGCGGGCGAAGTCGCGAAGCTAGTAATATTGTTCTGCTCTTTAGCCGATTAACATATTTAATGTGGAGGCTTAATATATCTCTGCCGGCAGAATATTTAAAATTTCCGTCTTAAAAGTAAGGAATCTATTATAAAAAAATATAATTTCTTTGCCACTGCGCTTCAGTTGAACGTTTCACCAAGCATAGAAGAAAGTCTTTTTGAAAATCATATAGTTTGTAGATGCCCATTGCCTTTTGCCCTCGCAATTCTCTATTAATGTTAATTATATTCGATATCTTTTAACTCCTATCGATAATTCATCTAGCATCTAAATTGTAGGGAACCTTACCGAAAACGTCGTGACATCGTTAAAGTGCAGTCCGGGATGTTGGATCCAGACCGCGAGCTAGTTAAAACACGGCGGAGTAAGTCGCGATCGCGAGGAACTTAATTAATAACTAAGTTGCCGCGAACAAAGGCTCCCACGGAAAGAACTTCAATTATTTCTGTCTTACTAAACAAGCTTGTAAGGAGTTGCTACAACTTGTTGAAGATTAGGGTCGAATGTGAGGTCTCCCACACCCTGTTACGGTATGCCTGTTGTAATTAACGCTTATTACTTGAACCTTTTAGCAATGGCGATATTTGAACGGTGTGTTTCATTGAAATTGTGACATTAGAATATTATTATCTTCTATCAAGTTATTTGGAGGATGTGTTCTATAATCTATCTATACTACTGTTATAAATATTCATCATCATCATACCAGCCATTGGAATTCCACGCTGGACATAGGCCTCTCCAAGAAAGGAGGTTTTTTTTTCCATAATTGCTGCGCTGGGATAGCGTGTGGGCACAGAGCGCAGCTGGATGCTGTGCAGTGGAGGGTACTAGTTTAGTACTTAGTAATTTTATTTGTAATGAATAGGTTTTAAAAACTACTGAACCGATTTTGGGAATTCTTTTAGCAATAGAAAGCTACATTCTTCTGAATTAAATAATGCTATTTTATTTTTACGAAAAAATGAGAACATCTTTTATTATTAGAGAATTAGAGAAATCTAAAATAGGAACATGTAACCTAGGGATATGTATTGTTATAAATGAACCCAAAAACTGCTAACTAACTAACTATATATATATATGTGTGTGTGTATGTATGTATGAATGGTAAACTCATGCTCCATTTACTTCGGGGAACAAATAGAATATGAGATATGTGAATGTGTGAATGTGTTTTAAAAATTTTGCCAGAGACGCACGACAATTTTAAGACATTTATTATGAAAGGTTCAAATACGGTCTACTTTCTAACAACGCTCGTCTATGCAGAGACTAAATGTTAACGCAGAAGAAGCAATAAAAGTATGTCAGGATCGAAGGAAATGGAAATTAATAGTCTGAGTAATTTGGTAAACAAAGTGTGTATAGGGGGATAGGCGCCATATCCCATTTGGTTCACAATAATTACTTATTACGATTTATGTATAGTTTTGTTATTTTTCCGGAGAAAGTGGACTCTGTTTTTGCGGATCTGTCTCGTTAATCGAGGCTATCTCGCGCGGGCCGGTTTGATCTGGGTCACGCCGGTGGCCGGAGTGACCAGAATTTTATGGAACAATGGCCCGATAACGATTACGAAATGAAACCTATACAACTTTGACTAACAAACGTCTTCAAGTAGGTTAAGCGCGAAGGAAGTTGTAGCAATTAATAATAATACTCGTTTGTTACGGCCCTTTCCAACGCCTATTCCAGTTGTATAATAATGAAAGAAAATATGATAACGTTCATGTAATGACTCACAGTATAAACTAGCAAATGATATTGCAAATATTATACTGTTAATATAAGTAGAAAGAGTATTTAATGTATTTATATAATAATTAATGATGTATTTGACACGGAATAACTTAGACGTTATATTAACATGATTCTGATAATCTTAACGTGAAAGTATAAATGTATATTTGTTACTAAACTTAAACATTTGATTGGATTTGAGTGAAATTTGGCACAGAGATGGACTTGGCTCCATTTTATCCCGGAAAAAAAGAATTCCCGAGGACGGTGCGGATGGAGACGCAAAAGAAAGTTTGTACATTCCTATAAGCAAAGCAAATAATACGTGTCGCACTTTGAATTGAACTTATTTAGGTGATGTTGTAGTCGTTTTATCTAGCCGGCTAGCGGATCAGCAATGACGATCCGAGGCGAATGTAACGAACAGTGAAAGTGCATTCCTCGATTCGAATAAATTCTTTACACCACTATTCACACGGCTGTTAGGATCTAAAGCGTACGTGAAAATAGAATGGGGCATAGTGTCACGATCTACGAATATTAAATGTCATGATGGTATACACCGCGTCTCTAAGGTTATATGCAGTGTGTAAATGATGCTGGGTCTTGAATTTGAACTAGCCGTGTTTAAACTTAAGTAAAAGCAATTACCTTTACACAACGAAATAGATATGCCAACAATTCGAGGCTTTTGTTCACTAAAATAAATCAGGGGTCTTTATAGATGTGGAATATAGCAGTTAATATATTAATTACTTACTAACTTTTATCCGCGACTTCTTTCGCACTAATAAAACTTACTTTTGTACCAATTGAAGACAGGTTGTTGTTTCTTAAACTATGACTTCGTATTGCACGTCAGACAAAGTCTATTGAACTGGCGCAATTTTGATATTTTATATAAAGTGTTTTATAAATATATATATAACACTCAGCCACAGAAAAAACACAAATGTTTGACCTAAATGGGGATCGAACTCACTATCCCTGGCACATAAGACAGAGTCCATATGCCTTCCTGGTCCTGTCAAACATGGGATAGAGTGGAAGACCATCTTAAGAAGTTAAAATGTTCGATTTTTTTTTATTGATACTCCGCTCATATTGGTAGCTTAGCGTCATGGTATAGTCTTCCTTGATAAATGAGGGATGTAACACTGAAAGAATTTTTCAAATCAACTAAACTCTGAAGCTTTTTAATATTAGTAGAGATTTATTTTGAAACAAATATAAATTAGACAGCTTAATTTCGGTAGTGTTTCTATATTGTGCACCAGGACAAACAAGAACTAGGACAAACCTTTACATGATGAATGTTTGTTCTGTGTCCTGGTAAATTTTTAAATATCCTATTTTATTTTATACACGGCGCTTTAAGCCAATTATCTCTGAGTCAGGTTAATGTATGAGATGTTGTATGAATTTTATTTATTTATTATATATTTCGTTTTGGTTTTAGGCACTATCTATAGAATGCTACCTATCCTAATAAAATCTGTTCTCCGTGTGCGCAATAATCATAAAAGGGTTTTGGAAGTTTATAGGCTACATTTAATAGCGTCTTATATTTGTTTTCCTTATAACTCTCAAATGAATTTATTCTAGTTATTACAACTGTCTTATAGATTCCTATTAAATTTAATAAATTTGATTATGAATTTTTAAACGCAAAAAATTATTTTAAACATGTATGAATTAAGTATATATTTTCTAATTAAAGTATAAATTAATTTACGAATATAGAAACAATACACATACTATTGATTTCCATCATTGTTGGTCTTTATTAGGTTGAACAAAAAGCGAGTGCTTTACCGTGCTCCTCGTTTTTTGTTTTCTTACTGTTAAATACAGGTATTTCCATCCTTTTTTATACGTATACCGTTTACTTAACACAGCAATATTTAAAAGCTACATCCTTATCTCGAAAGCTTTGTGCCAACACCGATTTTAGTATGTTTATTTTTAAAATTCCAATACTCGTACACACCTAACTGGTTTAGTCGCAGCGATTAGCGACAACTAAGAGTTGTAAATATTCTAAAGGAAGTAGGTACCGGTTGGTTGTCTGGTCTTACTTTTTGTTTTATTTGGTGTGCTTACAGATGTATCGGGCTAAAAGCAATTCATCAAACATTTTATTGTTTTCCTTTTTACGCTTGAGCGTATTTGTTGTAAAAATCACATGCGTTGCATACCGGTTATAAGCAAAGAAGCAGTTAACACTTTAGTCCCTATAAATTATACGTTTCAGCGGGATAATAAATTATTTACATGGTTGGTCGCCCCTGATTTATTGCCATTGGCTAAAACGGAAAATTAATAGTTTTCGGAAGCGGAGCCATGTTGACGCCTGTTGAGTTATTTTTGTCATATTCGGTTTGACAGCAATCTTGCAACCAATTAAGTGCCTATTTTGTAAAATCACGATGCCATTTCGTTGAGTTTCAGTGCTAGTTTAGTTTCTATATTAATAAATATACTAAAGAAAATAGACAATTGTTTCTTAAATTATATCTTTGTATTGCACGTTAGGCAATTTTTTCTGAACAGGCGCAATATTGACATTCGATAAAAAAGTATGTAAATCACCCACATGATGATTTACTAAATATCCGATTCCTGTTTGTCTTTTTTAGAACATTATTAAATTCATTTATATAACACTCACGAACTCGACACAGAACAAACATAAATGTTTGTCCTGAATGGGGATCGAACCCACGACCCGTGGCGTATAAATCAGAGACTTAATTTAGTCCCGTCAAACATAACATAGAGTAGAACATTTTATAAATAACATAAGCGAAACGGAATGTCTAGGCCCTATTCATAAAGACAGTTAATTTTATACGTTACAATCTGGCTATCCATAACAGTAATAAAAGGGCTTTAGCATAAAGGCTATTGAAACAGAGGAGTGAACCGTTGCCGCCTTAAATAAAGGTTTAAATAAAGTCGTCTAGATCAATTCTGCTCGAATATCTCGCCATTCAAGGGGCCGGGGCGGAGGGTTAGTGAATGATTTGAATTGTACGAACTGCCGACTACCATCTTTCCATATCAAACGGAATCTGCAGCTTTACACAGTTTCCGGAGCGGCCCGCGTTGAGGCGAATTTGTGTAATCTTTATTTCTTGTCGTGGAATCGAGCCGGTAAGTCTGTCTCGATACACGGCATGTCAGCGGAGGGTGAAACTTGTGTCTATGTTTTATCTTACCAGCCGGTGGACGGAGGTAGGTAAAGGGTCTTCTGCATTGGTACCTCCCCTATTTCTTCCGCCAAATAACGTTCGCATGCAGTATTCCAGTTTAAAATGTGAGAAAGGCTGTATAATTACTGGGTAACGTGGCATAATATTGCAGTGGCAATAGCAGAGCGTAGCTTCGCGACAGGGATACTGGCGCCCATCACCGTCATGTAAATTTAGGATATTCTGCTTTGGATGGATATACCGCCACCTGTTAACTCCGTTACTTCAATCGCCTCTTACTATATCTGGTACATGGACACTGTTCAAAATCAATAATAGAACAGTTCTTCCAGTTTGCAACAGTTTTAAATAATATCTAAAACTAGCTTTCTGCCTATGACTTCGCCCGCGTCTACTTGATTTTATATATATATATATTATATTATATTATATGTATGTATTAAATCGATATAAATTTATAACAAGGCAGTACATAACATACATGATGTTTATATAGCGTCTTGTGGTAACTTTTATGCGATCGAAAGTAACATGTCCTTCTCAAGGTTTCAAGATAATTACATGCCAAAGTTCATCAAAATTGTTTGACCCGTTGAGCCTAGAAAGCGAAATAACAATCAAATATAAACGAATACATTCTATGAAAAATACATATTTTCATGTATGCTTGTGAAAAGAGCTAAGCCAATCGCTGACAGGCCGACACCACTGACACGTTTTTTTAATATTACTGAATTGACAAACAAGCATACAGACCGCAGCATACACGCGTGCGCCTTATAGGCGCCCGCGTGATTAAAAAGATATCTCAAAACTTATGACCCAAAGATCACTTAACCCAGCAATATCACTGACTGTCCGACGGCAGTCCTTGCTAATGCAAGAACCGTTTGACCGTAGATAGGTGAGAGTGAGGTACCAATGCAGACGACCTTGGTAAGAGGCGTACTCTTGTAAATAAGGTTGATAATTATAAAAAAATATGCTTGTGTTATTCTTGGCTAATATATAATTGAACTTCAATTTTCCTGACCCACTGAGCTTTACGCTAAAGGCTTTTTTAACTTCTTTGAGGTATAGAAGCACAGATAGAGTATAACCCAACATAAGATAATTATATGTACTCATGTTTAAACTGAAATGATAATAATTCGACATTAGATTTTCTATGAAACTTCTCACAAAAAATATCTATCGTACTTTTTACGTATTCATACTTTGCTATATCCGTGTCGTTTTTGTTCTAAAGAGAAAGTGAGAGGTCGCGTCCCCTTTCTCAGTGTTGCGTATTTTAATCCAACTTATTATGATATGTATACGATGTATTTGTATAGTCGTTTTGAGTTGAGTTTTGAGAGTTCATTTATTTTGTGTGTCCACAAAGTAATATCAACTATGAATAAGCTGGAGTCTATTGTTATTACGGATGGCTGTGTTTATTGACTCGGCTCGTGTTCAAGTAGACATCTATAGTAATTTAAAAAGACCTCGGTTAATGTTTGTTATTATATTAAAAAAATATATAATTTTGTTGGTAAAAATAAGGTAAGAGATAAATAACTTCTCTCAGATTTCAGGTGGGATTCGAACCTACATCTTTCTCATTCGGGGGACTGCAAAACCGTTGTGCTACCGAGACGTTAATACCTACACATGTCGATTTTTTCCAAATGTTCTTTTTTGCATTTAAATATCATACTTCTACGTACGAATGTCTTAAAACATAAACCAAACCCTAAAGGCCAAATATTTTACACAAATGAATAAGGTGAAAGCGTCTGTTCATACATACATAAATAAATTTACGCATAGGTACTTTCCATCGTAATAAGACAGACTATTGATTTCCGTTCGCTTCTAACCTGACCTACCTACTTGCCTTGCTTCCTCAAAATAAATTGTTTCCTTGAAAGTAGACATCAGAATTTTTATTAAAAAATTCATCCATTACGCGCATGCCAGCGTTTGCATGTCTGTTAGAAAAATTAGAAACGGCTTCAAGACAACATCTCACAGTGTTTGTGTGTTCCGGATGATCTTCGAAACGGTTGAGATTATTTCGACGGGATTTCCATTGAAAGTTTTTACATATTCATAAAAAAGTGATGATACTTTCCTATACCATTCATATATTAGGGATACAGGCAGACATTTAATTGATATAATAGCGAGCAAAATAAAAATAACTATAACTGCCGTTCGCGTTTTTACCAGCTACATTTTCAACTGTTCGAATTATATATGCTAATATAATCACTATACACAACTAATAAGATATATATATGTATTTTGTGTGTGTATATATATATTTATATATACAAATTACCTAATCATTCCGCTGATCTATTTTCTAGTACCTAGGTCGTGATTATGGGCAATATTTTTCCTAGATCGAACCTACAAAGACAAAAATAATATCTACATTAAAGATAATTATTTTTTTATTTAGATAAGTAATTTTTTAATTCATTATTTTTCTAACCAACCACTCGGTGATGTTCTTTTGTAATTATTTAGACCATATATCATAATCAAGCTTATTATTATTATTACCTAAATAAATTAATTGTGCATACATAATTAAATTACTTTTCATGCAGCTCTCGTCAAATCTGTAAGTTAAGTATGTATGAGATTCCAGCACGTTATTATATTTTGTTTTTAACGAGGTGTATAAAATAATTAGTATTCGATGTTTATGTTATTTACAGAGTTATATTTATTGTTAGTTTATTTTATTAACTGTCTAGATAGTATTCGCTTAATTATCCTAGGTCAGCATTTTACCGAGAGATACTTTAGACAGGCCCTATGGCGCAGAGAGTGGTGATCCTCTCTTGTGGGCCAAAGGTCATGGGTTCGATCTCCACCGAAGACAAACGTTTATATGATGATATTCGTGTTTGTTCTGTATCTAGGAGTTGACTATATGTATTTAAGTATTATGTTTCTGACACCTCTGTTGTCTGATTTTTGACAAGTGACATATGCTATTGTAGAGTTATTTTTAGCTAAAACTAAATTAAGATCGTTCCGACGCAGTTTATTTACATTCGAAGTTTTTAACAGTGACACAAAAAACCGCTTTTCAAGTCGTTAAAAAGAAGTTTTATGACGAGCAGTGAACTCTTAAGTATTAGAAAATATTACGGGATTTTTTAACTTATGGCATTATCTGTGGGGCGTTATATTTGTATGTGTCCACCTAGTTTATATTTTGTACTTGGCGGCTAACACCGCACGTGCGCATGACCGATCTATTTACTTCGATGATAAACTAGTTACTGTTTTCTTTTATTAAAACAAACCATTGCGAATTTATTAGACGTTGTAAAAAACACTTAAACGAATTGACCATTGTAAAAATGTATTTATTAGAAAAACTATAACATCTTTATTAAGGTGCGAAGTTAGATTGGCAGAAAGAATTCTTTCAGACTGTTGTAGCAGGAAGAGATGGTACGAAATTTTTGTGAGAAACTATTACGTGGCTAAATGTGACTAGAGAAAATCCACTTCATGTAATATTAGTTCATCTTAATAAAACAGTGTATATTTTAAATCTTATATTTAAATGTCAATTTGTTGCGTATGCAGTATTTGTTTGACTACATAATTTCCTATTGTTATTTTTTGATAGCTGTAGTGTTTGAATTAAAATTGTACATAATTCCAAGTCCATATATAAAAACTTACATAAGTACCTATAAGAGTATTGTATCTATAAGATAAAATTGGATATTTACTTTTACCTTACCTTGTATTTTTACCTTGTACAAATAAATTATTTTGCTCATAACACATGGTTCGACAATACTCTTGTAATATTTTAAACGTTAATTCCATTCCAAATGATTCTTATCAAGGTAATCGTAAATGAGGTATTTTCCGTATTGAGTAAGAAGCCATTCTGAATCAAGAAGATTCAATAGTAATAGCATACGAAGTGAATTGATGGAATAAAAATGCAAGAAAGCATTTGCTGGGCCAGTGATTTTATTCGCAAATGAAATTACAGAATCTTCAGGATACTTTTGAATGCAAATATGTTTTTCAACTGTAATTTTGTTCTATGTTTAGTTATTAAAATTTATTTATATATATATAGGATTTTTACTAGGAATATATGAGATCTAGGTATACTTTAACTCATTTTATTATAGTAATTTTATATTCACTTAACATTTACTAACTGTAATAGTTTATTAGACATAAAGACAGATAGAGACGGACTTGAAAAATAAATGATAATTTTATTTTGCGAAACATAGCAGCTGTTAAAGTATTTATTTACACACGTGAATGTAGAGTTATTTGTGACTAATATAGATTTTATACAATAATTAGTTATAAAATGCACCTTGATGCCAGTAATAATGTTAATAGCAATTATTATACAACCTTAGGGTGTTGTTTTACGTCTTCAATTGTGTAGAAGTACAACTACGTAAGCAAGACGAATTAATACTTATTTGGGGCTATGAAAATTGATAGAAACATAAGAACACATTTGAATTTGAATGATGGGTGTATTCAGTAATTGCATTGTTTAGGGACGTTTAACTATGCCATTCGTGTAATCACAATAAATATTTTTTTTAATTTCTTTATTATAATCAATACTAAAACCTAAGGTTAATATGTAATAAACTAGTTGATATAGGTTTATATATAGCCATGCGGTACTGGCAGAGTAAAATAATACCGACCTCTGAACCAGATGTCGTAAAAAGCGACTGAGTACTGGAACCGACAGATGGCGGTATTTGAGGTACACTGCTTCGGATGGACATACAACCATCTTACGGTTCTTGGAAATTGGTCGCCTATTACGATACCCGGTACAAAGGGGGGATATTATTCTGCTTTACTGGTACCTCACAACAATTTTCGGCTGTTTGACTAAAATTGTCATAATCTCTAAATCACCCAGTTTTACAGTTTTTATATATATATAATATTATATGAGAGCATTGTTTAAATAAGCTGTGTATTGAATTACTCGCGTCTCGAATGAATCAAACATGCGACCTTGTGTACTGCTATGTGAATGAACTTGATTAATGGCGAGTGTCGCCTAAATAACTGTAACTTTGGTTTTCGATCGATGTTATGGAAGTAATGTGGTTTAATGGTTTATAGCTATTGTTGTATTTTTTACCCAACTTTTTTATCCCAACAGTAACAAAGAAACCAAACAGAATTTATAACAATATTGACATTCACTAATAATTTAAACAGCATAATATGATTAAAATTTCAAAAAAATATAGGTAATATACGGGTAATTCTCATTTTCCAAAAAACAATGTTCACTGCCATGGAGGGCAACAACTTTTTTTTAATCCTTATAATTACGAATTTAAAATATTGCGAGCTCGGCGAATACTTTTCCCATGACCACTGACCAATATTTTAAATTCGTAATTATAAGGATTGAAAAAAAGTTTCCCTCCATGGCAGTGAACATTGTTTTTAGAAAATGAGAATTACCCATACAGTGATGAACGACTAATTTAAAACAAAACAATCAAAATTAATAATCAGTCTGTAGTGAATCGACTTGTATTATATATATTAAATGTCCCAAAAAATTTGATATTTTTATTATAATTAAGGCAGGTACATGCTACCTGTATCTGAAAATTCGAAGTAGAAAAATTTTCTTCAAATAATCTTAAACCAAGCTTAGAGCTGAGTACTGACGTACCATGTATTGCCAAATTTATTTGAAAATGATGATACTCAATAGAATATGTTTGCAGACATAGAGTTCAAAAGTCGATCTAAATCTGGATCGGTCTTTTTTTTAGATCGCCATATGCAAGTTTTATCTCAGTACCCGTAAACCAGATTAGTATCTTTTCCATAGTCCGCTTTATAGCGTAACTAGCCTAAATAGCTGTTATATAAAATTTATATATATTTTGTATCATTATAAGTTGTGCTTTAATACTTCAATGTGTCCAATTAAAATGGACTACTGGTAATCCTACAAAGTTATGTTGGATTATTGTGTTCTGCCCACATAAACATACCTGTAATTATTGTCGCTCGTTCTAGGTAGGCCTTAACAACCTATGTTAACAACCAAAGATTCATAAGCAACTTATGATTCCTTGGGTCATCAGTTTCGTCTGTACGATTATTATAAATTTAATAACTTCCTTCTTGGAACTATATTTTTTAATTTTATTGACGATTCGGAAGTGCTTGTAATACCTACTTGAATAAAATATATTTTAGTAAACTAATATTATCCCGTGTTATGAGTTAAATATCTATAATATATAAATAAATAAATAGGATTTTACCCATTCTCGTTATAACGGCGATCGGCGACGGCTAGTCTGCCGTATGAGTCAAATGCACCTAGGCACATATATTTCACGTAACATTTCCGTGACCTTGCCCCCCTGAAGTGTTAACGAACTGTGCATTCACTATTAAGATTTCTGAATTAGCCTTTTTGTCTCCGCCACCGGCCAGAGCCTTTTGCGGCATAATTTATTTTGCGCAGCGGATCTTATCGTAATTTGTAGGAACCTTGAATTTTAAACGCGCACAGTGACATGCATATTGTTCGCTGATTTTAATACATGGCTTGTTATTCGAATCAATGTTTTAGTACTTACGTTTTGTTTGTATATTGTTAGAGGTGCCCGCCAAGTCTTCGTCCGGGTTGATGAGCAAATTATATCGTGTTTATCCCGTTACCGAACACTCATCCGATTCTAAGGTCTCTATCTAAAGTAGTTCAGAAGCATACAAACATTAGGTAAAGTATTTTTTTTTTAATATTCCTGATCCTGTTGATCCCGTATATACGTAGTCTTGACAATTACAAACACAAGAAAAAGACAATTATCCATTTAGTTGCAGTCAGAAAAATTTACTACAATATTTAGAACTTTCTAGAATATCCCATAGTATTTGTTTATAAATGTTATGGAGGTGTAACTGATTAAAATTTCACGCATTATACGCTGTTTGCACAGCTGAATATATGTGGATTTGTCACTGTAATATTTACAGACATATAGAATTTCTTTTGCATTTATAATCATCATCATACCAGCCATTGGAAATCTACTGGTGGTCCACAGTTTCTCCAAGCATGAAGGTTTTTCGCCCATAATTGCCGCGCTGGATATAAGTATTGGCAATCGCAGGGTGCAACTTTCGCGACGGGGATGCTGCCACATCCCTGCCCTGTACATTTGAGCAGCACTGTTTCAGATGGATATACCGCCATCTGTCGTGTCCCTTTTGTTTAACGATTTCTTTCAAACAATTTTATTTAAATTTTCATACAAAATAATATTCAAAGTTGGAGGAATGAACCAGTGTGGAGAAATATTTTATAACAGAACTTAAATAAAGTTTTCCGGTGTACGCTTATTGCTAACTTTATAGATTTGCTGCACAAAGGTTTAACTAATGAAATAACAGTTCTATTACTCTTTCGATCCAGAAGTTTATTACTCGAACACTTTAAAGTGTTGGCTTTAGTTTTAATTTGGATTAAATCTTTATGAAATAAAAAGTATATAAAGTCGTTTTTCTTAATGAAAATATTTTAAAAAAATGTCTAAGTGAGTTGACTTTTTTTTCAATATTCAAGCTCATATTTGTTTACTAAAATAACTTATAGGAAGTGTTCTCATGGAGTACGATTTATCTGCTTATTGAACAAAAAAGTCTTTTTTTACTAAAAACAGCCGTATAAAATGTACAATCGTTTATAAAATATAGTCAATTTGACTTGCTGAACTAAAAATACATACCTTATTTTTTTTTTATAATGAATTTACACAACTTCTCATTCTTCGACCTGACTTCGAGTTAAGTCGCTTTTAGCTCCTCTTTTACAGACTATAAATATAATAATCAAAATATATATTTAACACCTAGACACAAAAAAACACATATCTTTATCATATAAAGGATCGTTCTGGGTAGGGATCGAATCCATGGCCAATTTTGGCGCATTAGATGGCGCACTACCTTCAGCGACACTGTGCCCGGCAATTGATTGAAGTATTTGATATGTTAAATTGATTGATGTATGAAGGAAAATTTTATTTTATTTTAAACTTATAATATTTTTTATATTTTTCCTCTATTGACCATTGTTTATGACTAAGTGTAAATGTATAACTGCACCAAGTCAATACATATCAACAGAGCGGTAACTGTGCACGACGCAGGAATAAGGAAAGATCATTATGAACAAAGAGCAAGACACAACAAAGCCAATCGTTTCTCACAATTATAGAATTGGCCCATTGTTATAGTAAAAACCGGTCAGTCGCGGCCCGCTTGATTGTTCCCAATAGAAATTTAAATCGCTTCATGAACCTATGAACCTTTTCTTAAAATTATAATGAATAATGGGAAAATCCGAAACTCAGTATCGAGATTGACTACTTTTAATTCTTGTTCATTAAGGCATGCAACGTCTTAAGAGTTCTAATTGACTGGTTCTGAAGGAATATATTTTTACGATTTAGGCCTCTCGGGCCTCCATCATTTACAGCTCATATTGCTATAGACGTTTTGAAGTGCGTGGGACTTCGTCTATCGTTCGAAAATGAGAAGCGTATTCTCTTAACTCCTTTAAATATAGCTTGTTTAGAATGATAGATGTCAATGTAGTAGCGTCGCACGAGTTATTTATATATGGGATATTGCATCATATTTTGTTACTAAATAAAATCGTATTTAATAATGCGTTAGTTTGATAGCTATTATTCGACATTTACTATATATACCGTCTCCTTCGCGGCGTCAATCGTCTCGGCTTCTGCACCATTAACTGACAGAAGGACATTAAGTGTTAATTCGGTGACTTGGCTATAAAAAGAATTGAAATCCTCAGACTACCAATTTTTCGGTGAAGTGAATTGATGTACCAGCTTATGATTGTATTTACAAAAAAAATGGACATTTTGGAAACGAAGCGTGGAGTCGATTTGAAAAAGCCGCCAATGCGTTGCCAGTGTAGCTAAAACCTATAATTTCCCGCCAAACTGGAGCACCAGTTATTTTAATACACGTTAATAGTATTATCTCACGAAAGACATCGCCATTGTTACCGTCCACGGCTCATGACTCGTGACCATAAATTTTAGACACACGGATGGCTCGTTCGATCATTCGTATGTATGTGGACGAACGCACGGATGGAGGTTTTTAACATACAAGTTTGTTTTTGATTTGATATCATCATCATCATCATCATATCAGCCGCAGTACATTCATCGGATATAGGCCTCTTCAAGTGATTGCCAATAAGATCGGTTGTATATGCGTCCGGCGTGATGTTCATATACTTATATTTTATTAAAGATACGCAACTGGTCATGGTATTACATAATTTTTAATACAGGAATATGTGAAATTAATATTTTGTCAGAAGAATAAGAGTTTATACAGATATTATATAGCATTACATTCTTTTTCCTTCTAAGTTTGTTAATCATCATATCAGTTATTGGAAGTCCACCGTTGGACATAGACCTCCCATTTTCTTAAGGGGATATTTGCCCATGATGGTCGCGCTGCACAAACGTAGTGGCAATCGCAGAGCATAGCTTCCCGACGAGAATGCTGCCGCCCATCCCCGCCCTGTTCCAGTTGGGCTACACTGCTTCGGAAAGAATACCGCCACCTGTCGCTGTCGGTTTCTCAGTCGCCCCTTACGGCACCAGGTACTGGGGGAGGTACTATTTTTCATCAATAAATTGGTGTAAAATACGTGATTTCTTTTATGTTGGCAAATAAGCATACAGTCCGCTTGAGGATAAACTTATCCGCAGCCTATAGTCGTGTTATCACAAAGATGTATGTGTGTGTGTCGTCAAGCTTGTGAAATGAAGATACAATGTCACCTGAACTCAGTAATTTTACTGCCTCTCTCAACTTTCAAAGTACACAGCAATGCGATCACTGTTATTTCGCGGTAGAAATAGGTGAGAGGTACCAACACAGTCGACCTTTGTCTAGCTCTTGTAGACCTCTAGTAAAAGATTCACTTACTGCGTATGCAATCGCTTTGCGTCGAATACGCCTTCTGTAGCTATCTGTTCTGTGTCGGTAGTTAGTTCTGTACTTTCCGGCAAGGGTGTGGGCGTGGCCAGCCGGAAGGCTGCGTCCACCGCTGCGTGCAATGTACGCTGTGCATGCGACGCGCGAATGAGGTCCAGTATGTCGCCAGCCTTATGTTAACCTGCTTGTTTTATCACTACATAGTATCTTATAGTTTTAAACTACGCAATAAACTTTGATGCGAATTTTATAATAGATAGTGATATAAGAGAAATGTTCGTATATATAATACGTATGCATAATATATAGTAGAAACTAGAAAAACACTGATCATTTGGAAGTTTCTGATGTCGTAAATTTTTGCGAGTTGCGATTTCATTGCAACTGTCTGAACGCGACAAGATAAATCAAAATAATGTACTACATTGTACACCATAAAAATATCTAGGAAAAAGTCCGCAGTGGTATGTATTTAATGGTATATTATCTTTTTCTATGATATAATCTAGCACAGGGATAATTGGAAGTCCTTGTACAAATTAATATACTAGTAAAGTTTTTTACAGCCAAGGTCATGGAAGGAAACTTGTGAAGTATCTTAAACATTCTGCTGTCTGGTGTTCATTATCTGATAACTCATTGTATGTATTAAGGTTTTCCACCCTCGGAATTGTATTATAGGACGTCAATTGCTGGACATAGACCGCCCCTTAATTGGCACGCTATGTAGGCGTGGTAGTAATTTCTGTGACCAGAATACCGCTGTCCATCCCTGCCTTCTTGAATATTTAAAGCTGCATCGGATTGCTATTGCCTTTCGCCTCTTAAAGCACCTATTACTGAGGAAGATACTATTCTATTCTGCCAGTGCCTCTTGACAATAAAGTCAAGTAAGTTATTTTTTCGAAATATTTATAGACAGTTTTTGTCCCTGATTGCTAATTCACTTTTTGTGTTATATATAATAATAATAATAAAAAAATATTAATAATAAATTACCTTCATATATAATAATAACTACAAATTGCCACAACAGCTCATACATTCACCTAATTCCGTGATAAGTCGCTTAAAGCACTCGTGTTTCCGACATCAGACAACAGAGGAATCACAAATACACTACTTAAATATATATTTTTTACAACCAGACTCAGAATAAACATAAATACCTTTATATAATATTTTGGCACACAAGACAGGATCACCATACCATCTGCGCCATCGGGTTTATATCAATAGCACGTTCGACGTGTAGGTGCTTCTAAGTGATAAAGACGAGAGCAAAGAGTTGAGAGGGCGGTTCACTGGAGGAATGTTCTTACAATAAAATGATTTTAAAAGCTGTCTTAAATCACTTTCTCAAAGTGGCTTTCAAATATTCTCCTATCGCTTTGTCATATTGTCTTATTTTCTATTTTAATTAATATTTATTTAAGCATTTTCCGACTCGGGCAGTTTATTTTCGTATAACATTTCTCATTTACATGTCTATATATGTAATGCATACCAACTTTTTTTCTCGGAAAGGACTACGTTCTCTGAGTACCCAATTACACGAACCGTTTTGCCTAGACATTTTAACAAACATACGGAGAGACTTTCGCGTTTATCGATAGAACCATAAAATCTTAAATAACCTAAAGAAGTATCATCCCGTTTCTATAATATTTAATTGATTTCAATTTCTGTTCGATGGCGTGGTAAGAGCAACAGTGAAAACCCAAAGATTAAATACCGGCTTCAACATTTAAAAATTTGTATTGATGACGTAGAAGGTGGTGATCCTATTTTGTACGCCGAAGCTTTATGACTATCGCAAACGCGTAGCTCAGCTACGGAGATGCTGCTATCTACCAACGCCCTGATGCTTTTGAATTAAGTTTTTTCGAATCAGAATACCACCACCTTTCGGTTCCAGTATTTTGATCGCCTCTTGTAATATCTTTATAAAGGGAGGTTCGATTATACGGCACCTCGTATAGTGGTGTTATTGCTTAAAACATATATATGCATTTCTTTTACATTTATAAGCCATATTCTCTAAGCCAGCAGTACCACGCCTCTAAATCGATTTTTTCATTCGATTTCACGATCGGAAATGTTGTTAAGAATTGAATAAAGTTGAGCATTGGCGTATAGTAATAGCAGGTGCACTGGAAGCATATCGCTGGTGGATTTTATTTGCACTAGATATCGCTTACCAGTGATATTCTTCCTTATATTTAAATGAATGTACGTGTTAGTAATCCCTTCAAGGAAGGAAATTATGAAAAGGAAATCGTTCAAAGTGCCGTTGTAGCTTTAAACGTAATTAGAACTTAATTTAATTAAGAAAAATAAAATATCTATAATTGTAACGTGAACTATATTCAACCAAATGTACTGTTAACGCTTCATTTAAAGGTTCCAAATTATACCGCCTATTCAAAATGTGCGTATTGCGTTATTTTATTATGCAAAAAAGGAACAATTATTACTAATATCTCAAACGATGGTCCTTTTGCGAAGGTTACAATCGCTATTAGGTGTGTTTCGTCGGAGTCACCCTTCGTCAACAAAACGAAGGTCATTAGTTTATTCGATTCAACAATTTTCGAGTCTCTTCACCGAAAGATCTTTTTGTGAAGTTATTTAGTGAAAAGATACTAATGTTATTTATGTAAAATGTCGAGAGTGAACTCTCTATTTATTGTTTCAAACATGACCTCATCATATCAGCTGTATGATATCTGGTGGATTTAGGCCTCACCAATAAAAGTTGTATAATAAATACATAATATAAAACAAAGTCACTTCTCACTGTCTGCTTGTCAATATGTATGCTTAGATCTTTAAAACAACGCAACGAATTATGATGCGATTTTTAATTGATAGAGTGATTCAAAAAGAAGAAGGTTTATGTTTATAATACATTCATATATATATATATAGTCGGGAGGTACCGGCGGAGTAACACAAGGCTCCCTCTTGACCAAGTGTCGTAAGAGGCGAATAGAGTACCAGAACGGGCAGATGGCGGTATATCCACCCGTGTAGCTGAAATGCACAGGAAAGAAATGGGAAAAATAAATAAATTCAAGCTGTAGACGTTTTATGACTACTATGATGAAGTATATGAAGTGTTTTTGCTCGCTGGTAATTGTGGTAAACTTGAAGCGATGGTAATCGCAGAGGTAACGGATGAATATACCTCTATTTGTGGGTTTCGGTATCTGATAAGCGTCTATAGGCTAACAGTTACAAGTTAAGTTAAACACTTCCGGTACCCCACGCTAACACCAATTATAATTTAGACAATTAAATTAAATTATTATTATTAATAAAATGTAAATATGGTGATGAAGTGTCCCAATAACTACATGATTGCAATAAGATTACGACGTCCTGGGGAATGAGCGATAAAATGTAGATTGCAGTTTTCTGAGAATGACACATGCAAGTATCTTTTTCTAGCTGTAATTACGATATATACATATTTACTAAGTCTTTTACTTAACAATACTGTGACTGCCTCAGTAGAATACTGAAACAGACCTGATACGAGTTTGAAAACTTTGGGTTATCTCGTTTTCTTTTAACCAAAAAGTTTTCGATAGTTACCACCAAGGAAAAAAGAAAACTATGACAGTTAAATAATCTATTAACATGTACTTAAATATTAAAAGAAGAATAAAGGTAAATAGATTAGTATAATTACTGAATCGTTCCTAAGGAAAAGTAAAGAAAGTAAGTGCAGATAAAGAAAACAATGAGAAGACTATTTGAAGAAACTAGCTGGGCCTAAATGATTACGCACAGCGTAGAATCTATATAAGTGGAAAGCCCTACAGGAGGCTTTTTCCAAAAGACATGCTATTAAGAAAAGAGAGATACAATAATCATTTTCATTGGTACCTCACTCTCTCCTATTTCTACCGCCAAATAGAAGTGATAGCATTGCTGTGTTCCGGTGAGATTACAGAGGCAGTGATATTACTGGTTAATGTGACATAATATCTTCAAGTGGCAAGGCTAGCAACACGCCAGTGATATCCTTGTAATATTACAATCGTCTAAAGGCTGTGGTGACGCTTACGATCACGCGGACCATATGCTTTTTTGTCGACCTGTACTACTAAAAAAAACAAAAAAAAAGACATATTTTCATTAGCATGTTTACTTTGCTGTAATTTTTATATCTAAAATATTATTTTCAATGTTGATCTATTAATGTCGTAATAATTTTCATTGTCTCCAGTTTTATTTGTTCATTATCATCCTATCATTCATTGGAAATCCACTGCTGGATAGCCCTCCCCAAGAAAGGAGGATTGCCATAATTGCCGCGCTGAGCAAGCGTGTTGGTAATCGTGGGGCGCGGCTTTCGCGATGGGGATGCTGCTGCCCATCTCCGCCTTATGCACTAATTTGGATGGATATACCGCCATCTGTCGGTTCTGGTACCTTACTCGCCTCTTACGACACCTGATGCAGAGGGAGATACTATTCTACTCTGCCAATACCTCACGGGTCACGGTTTTATATGTTAATGCTCAATTGAGTATTTACGAAAGTGTCTTCCAATATGTGAGTGGTCATCATTTTTATACCAACTAAAGGATCATAATCCTATGGTTCATATAGAAATTATGTCCACCGGTCATAGATCTGACATTTCTCAAGGTCTAAAATACTTGGATGTTATAATTTTGGGCTTAATATTTACTATTAAATTAAATACTATTCTACTCGACCGGTAGTAATAATAGAAATTAAATTCTCTCTAACATAATTGATGCATTTAATACCTGAGCTCTTTATAGTACAAAAAGATAAGTCATATTACCAAGCATAGCTCAGATAAGACGATAAACAATGATCAAGATGTCACGGACGGACGACCAATCTTGCCCTTGCCAAGGCCACGCTATTGTTAAACCACACTATGTATTAATAACACCGTCACTATGTCTATTAATAATCCGGAATTTGTATAATTAATGAGCTCGATTGTCATGAACTACGATAGACATTCATTCGTCCTGCCCTCGCTTCCTCTTTTTATACTCATCATCATATCAGTCATTGGAAGTCCACTGCTGGACAAATGCCTCCCTAAAAAAAGGGAATTTTGCCTGCAATTGCCGCGCTTGGCAAGCGTGTTGGTAATCGTAGAGCGCAGCTTTCGCAACAGGGATGCTGCTGCCCATCCCCGCCCTGTGTATATCAGCTGCATCGCTTCGGATGGATATACCGCAATCTGTCGGTTCCGGTACCTTAATCGTTTACTTATAAACGATACCTGGTACAGGAAAGGTACTATTCTACTCTGCCGGTACCTTACGGCCTTTTATATGTACAACTCCCATTCAATATGACTGGAATAACTTTCATTTATAATTAATAATCTCCTTATAACACGATTCTGTATGTTATGTATTATTTTATAAAGTGAATAATATTTTAGTGGAGAAATAAATAGTAACTTCTGAGAAAGATTGTTCTAATATCGGCTTTGTTAACGCATTTAACGAGAAACACTGAACTAGTACTATTTCTTATAAAAAAAATGAACATACAAATTTATAGTTTTTGCTACCTCCTACCTCTTGTGGCAATTGTGTACCTAATTCACGCCATTAAATTGCTGACCATAGAGATTCTTTGTTTTCTTTTTTGTTTCGTGTATGCCAGATTGTATTTACCGCTCACGAATTCTATTTTATATCTGTTTTACAGTGGGGAACAGATCAACCTACCCAAATCTGTCAATTTTTTACAGTCAATTTTGAACTCAATGTCTCATAGTTATAGATTAATATCAATTGCGAAGTTTTGACCGATTTGAGCGGGTTATGATGTGTGTATGTTTATTCATCCAATGGTCATCTAATCATCCGTATTTATGTTAGTTATATCGCAAGCTGTTAATGAAATGAGCACCAGATCGGGACTTGAAGTGAAGCCATTCAATAGCTAAGTTGGTGCTTCGGACCAGTTGGATAAGTCAGTCCTCGCGAACCGTTCATTCTTATCTTATCGCTAACATGTCATATGTGTGGCGTATGATAACTCAGTTATGGTTTCAGAGCTAAATATATTGTGATTTTAACCATTACTGTTGGTAAATGGTTATATGCTTTTTTTCGTATCCTCTTAACATACTATTGTCTATTTTATTGAATTTTATTGACATAATATTTGTATAGCTGTTGGTACATAAGATATTTAAGTAGTACAGTAATATTAATTTAAACCTTAGTTAACATTGTCATCGACATTTTAATAAAGCAAAAATGAGTCTTAATTATTATTTATTTATAAATATTTTTTTATCGAGCTGTTATGTTTGTTGCTTTATTGTTAGTTTACCGTTACAAACAAATTTATATTAGAATTGAAAATGAAAAGAAGTATGCACGTACAAAGTATGTATAAAGTTATTAAGGTTATAAAATTATTATAGTCGTCGTTATAAGTCTTGAAAATAATTTTTTTTTATTCTACAAGTAAAATATGGTGTGTCAAAAAGTTTTTAAGTGTGATGTTATAACGGCAGTTTAAATTCTCAATAACTAATTGATAATGAAATTAATACAACATTGAAATAATCAATCATGAACGGGAATGTTGGGTTGTTTATTAATAAATAGCTCATTGAAGTTATCGCTATTGCTCTCAGATAAGTACTTATGTTTGTTTTGACGCGAGGTTTTTTCTTGTAGCGTCTATACTAGGTAAGTGAAACCAGTATAGTTAGCATAATTTAAGATGGCCGCTGTGACATGACTGTCAATTTTATTTATATGAACTTAAATAATTTCATATTCAGCATGGTTAAATGCGTAAAATTGGAAAGACATGTGGACCTTATATGGATATCATCATCATCATCATCATCATCCTAAGAAAGGGGGATTTAACCCATAATTTCCGCACTGGGCAAGCGGCATTCTGCTGCCCATCTCTTGTGCATTTGAGCCACGCTATTGCGGATGGATATGATTTACTCGTATGACACCTGGTAAAGAGGGAAGTACTCTGCCGGTACCTCACGGCTTACGGACCTAATTACGGACTATGAAAAGGTCTGGGCTGCTTTTACATACTCCGATGGAAAATACAATTTATTTATACTTTATGTAATATGCATACAAAAAATGGTTACAATAAAGACAGCTAAATTATTGTGGATCTGTCAAAGTTGTCTAGTTTATGTATGTTATGGTCCTGTAGCTCGAGGCTTTCACATAAACCATTACGTCCTTTTTTATAGGAATCTAATGCTGAACTACACGGACGTCGGTTTCACTGTCATTAGGTAAATGAGGCCATGCCGCTTATTACGAGCCACCCTATGCGTACGCACTTTGCCGACACCCAGGGTGACGTCCACGTGGGGGATCACGTTGGGACGAGACTGACCTCAATCACGCTGGACGCCACTACGGCACACTATCGGTATTAGTTCATGTTTGTGGTTCCTGAGGGTTTCCCGGAGTCGCGTGAAATTTTGTTTTGAATTGTGAGGCCCACATAGTATCAGATTAGAGTAGTGGCTAGTTTGTTGTGAGCGGACAACTTGAACAGTGCCATCTGAAGAACTGGGTTAAGTAACATATACAGCTGTGCGTTACGTACTGCAACGTCACAAGATTGTTATTGCTTCATTCTAGGGCACTATGCTAGAAGATAATTACATAGTAAAATTTTAATGAACCAACGGCAATTTCGCCTCATATTATTTGAGGCACTATTTTTTATTGTACCTAAATTAACTTATTTAATAAATATAAACGTTAAGATATCATAACGTAAATTGTTTGAGAATGTGAAACAAGCTGAAAGCTATTAATAAAGGAGGCAATGAGAGTTTCACGTCTTCCTCACAATTAATGGACAGGACAAGCGTCGCTTACGACGTTTCCGATCGCACCTCGTTTCCACAATACGGCGACGGTGGCGCACCCGCGAGCTGCCTGCCCGACGACTAATGACTACTATACGCAACAACAAAAACACTTTCGTCTTCCTCTTTCCTAAGAAACAAACCGCAGTCGTCTCCGTCACACGAAACTCGGAGCGGCAACGTAGCGTTTTAACCCGGATAAATTACATCCTATTAACTTTGTTCCGGTACTCGACTTACGCTTCAATGTTTTAAGGCGTAAGGATTAAAATTGAATAAAACCCCAGATTCCCTCGCAAATATTTACGTTTGGACTTTATCGATTATAATATAAAGGCGAAGTTTCAATGCCTCCCGTGTCGGTTACGTCGTTCCGGTCTCATTGGTGATTATTAATTTGCTGTCAAATAAAGGGGCCGCTCACTTGGGCGTGCGTGTCGGCGCAAATTTCTGCCATACTTCGGAATCGGTGATTATTTTTTTGTTGCCGTGTCTCTGGATTCGCAGACTGACAGACACATTAGAGCACTATATTTTAGCTTGATATCGTAGGTGGAATTTCTGTCTGACTTTAATTAGGCAAATGTAGATGAGGAAGGAGAGAAAAGAATTCTGTACTGTTATATCTAAATCTTAAATAATAGGTACGTCATCTGTTAATGTATTTGAATAATTACTGATTACCTTTCTCATACATGTTATGATTGGTATTATTTCGTACTTAACACGTACGTTCATAACATAAACATGAATTTAGACTAAGATTATTGCTGTGTTATACCTAGCATAGATTTTATCTCTCCCTGATCCAATTTGACCTCATTCTTATTCAAGTCACTCCGCCTGAAACGGATTCTGTACAACATTTCGAATGCATTAGGATTTTTACGAATACTCGTGGTAGGTCGCTACCATATAGAATATTTGGAGCGATACATATATTTATTTTTATTACGGAAGCTGTATAGTCCCGCTTAAATTTACGTATAAATGTGTTCGGATTAAAATTTATCGATGAATTGGTTTTGGTAATGTTTTGATGTATTCGTTTGGTGGTTATTATTAGAACAAGTAAGCCGTTGAACGCTCGTGTTTTTTTGCAAAGGTCAATATTTGATAAGCGGTCCTTTTTCATAAATGTGTGATACAAGCAGCGCTTGAGTAACCGTGTACGTTGACGCATTTTAAAATACGTAACATGTTCCGTTTTGTCTGTAGATGGAACGTGTCACCAAATTAAAAAAAAGAATATCAAAAGCGTTGCGCCAGTGCGTAAACCGTACGTGCCCCGTGCCGATATATTGAGGATCAGTATAGTGCAATAATAGTTCTGGCTATCGATTATCTAATATATAAAATTCTCGTGTCACAGTGTTAGTAACCATACACCTCCGAAATGGCGTGACCGATTCTCATGAAATTTTATATGCATAATTTGTTAGTCTGAGAATCGGCTACTGTCTATTTCCCATACCCTTTATATTCATATTTTTTGGGCATATTTTATTTTACTTTTTATAATGTGGCATTAAAAGTATGTATTTTTAACCCTAAATTTTCGGTCTTCCATCACCAACGCCCTATTTTTTAATAATTGGTCTAGTAATTTAATAATAATAATACCTAGTAACTTCACTGCTACTCTCAGTCTTCAAACCAGAACATAGCCATGGCAGCACTGCTATTAGGCGGTATAAATAGTGGTGGTAGGTGGAATTGGTACCAATGCGGACGACCTTTGTAAGATGTGTGTTAATCTTCATTTTTTTTAACAGTTAATGAATCTGTAAACTATATAAGTTTCTCAAGTTAAACTAATCATAGAGATAGAAGAGTGAATAAGAAATTAGTTGTATGTTAAGGAAGCAATAAAAGTATGTCGAGATCGAAGGGAATAGAAATCTTATGGTGCTCCGATAAGTGATATGCGTTTGGTTGTGTAACTTGATCACAATGGCCAGTTTGTTAATCTGAGAAATATAAAGCCACAGCTATTAATATAAATCATAACTGTCATGAACATGTGTTCTATTTTAAATACTACGATTAGGTCACCATGTGTCCCGCTCTAAACGTAAAGAAGGAACTCGCTTGCTATTATTAAAATTTTACAGTATCAGAATTATAGAATATTTATACACTCACTGAAAGACACCATAGCCGAATTTAATTAAAATTAAATACCTAATTATTTCTCAACATCTATGAAAGCAACATGGCCTTTATCATTATCACTCCTCTTGACTCGCTTATTCAATGACCAGCCTGAAGCTGGTTTCCTTTGTTCATTTTTAAACTGTACCCTGAATATGACATATAAGCTATGTTACTTTCCCTTTTATTCGAAACCTAGTCTTTAGAATGTCTCTATTTGTTTTTATTCTTTAATTTTGGTGTTTTGTTTTAATCGTAATAATAGTTAAATATAATCACATTTATTACTGTATATATAACTATATACTGAGATAAAATTATTATTACATTAAAAAACAAGCAAATAAGCATTTTTATATGAACAGATAAATCAAGCCATGTCTTCCGTTCGGAAACAAAGACGTTTTTCTATTAAAATACTATTAACTAGACCACTTCATAATTTTAATTAACTCTAGGGATAATATAAAGATCAAACTCGTTATCTTAACATATTCCCAATTTGGGGTAAGTTGGGAGTAAGTTATAACAAATTGACGGGAGTGGTGTACCCGCAGGGGGTGGCCAAGCGCCCCCGCTTCTCCCGCCCAGCTAAATTGCCCTTTAAAGGTGAAAACTAGGGTTAATTTAATTTTAAATATACATTTTGCGATTTTCTTGCCGCTTTCAAGTCGGCTACGATTGATTGTTGTAACGACACGCATTTGTCTAATGTTGTATGATTCTTTTTTCACAATTTGAAGTAAAGGTTAATGTTCCGTCAATTTAAGATGCCCATGACATCAAATCCAGGTCATGCTAAAATTAGTCGGCGCATTATCACTCTCTGGCTGCACCGCCAATAAACAACCAACCGCATTCGACATTGATCTTTAAATGCGAAACATTGAGTTCAAAATTGTCTGAAATTTTAAGCGGAATGTTTAGCTTGATATGTTGCTTTGTGTACAAGATACACCGGCGAGCGAATTTTATTATAAATGCTATTTTATCTGTGATTGTTACACTTTCACGGTTGCATTGGTGTACGTATTTTGGTTATATTCGGCTTGTGCATAGCTTGAACATTAGAGAATGTAATATTAAATACTTTTGTATCAGGAACGTTACCGGGATACGTGAAATAAACGGGAGTAAAGGATATAAGCTACCATTTTATAATGACACAATATTGTACTATAACCTTATTTATGACACATGTAGCTACAGATCAACCTGTGTTCCAATTGATATTGGTTGTATATTCTTTTAATATTTTCCGTAAGGTACCGGCAGAATAGAATTATTTCTCTCACTGCATCAGGTGCCGTAAGACGCGAGTAATGTACCAGAACCGACATATGGCGGTATATCCATCCGAAACAGTGCAGCTCAAATCCCCGTCGCGAAAGCTGCGCTCTGCGATTGCCAACACGCACGCCCAATTATGAGCAAATGAATTCCTCCTTTCTTGGGGAGGCTTTTGTCCAGCAGTGGACTTCCAATGGCTGACATTTGACAGCATTTGTATGGTTGATGTTAAGTCTGAATTGCCATTTAGGTCATGGCATATAAAAACAGCTTGTGTTATGTGTGTTGGTTATATCATATTAAGTCTGACGTCAAAACAATAAAATGCTGTGATGGAAAACACACTAGACAAGGAAAAAGATTCTATACGTAACTAGCATAATGGTGTCATTCATTCACAAATCAATTAAACGCCATCATTATTGACATAGGCTGGTAAGTGACTTTATATTCAGTATTCAATTTGATATGGATGGATTATGTGTGTTCTTATTGTAATTCGAGCCGATAGCGTGCGACGTCATATTACTCAAGTTTGTACTAAATGATCAAATATTCAAAACCCGCGCCTCGTCATTGTATCATTTGTTTCCTGGTATAATGATGCAGTTTGAACTAAAATTAAGCTGATTTTAATAGTAGATATTTAAGCTCACGTACATACATAACGCCTGTGTCCCATCGGGGTAGCCGATCATCTTGGCATACATCTCACTTTGCTTCCCGTACTCGCATTAGTCTTTTCATACACGCTCGTTTATTTCTGGAACTTCTGACATGGCCCTTCTATAATACCTCTTCTATCTGGTTAAGATATGTTTTACCTAGGTCGTCCTATACCAAATCTTCCATTCACCTCCGTTCTATATATTTGTGCAGTCATTCTACTTTCATCCATCCTTTCCATTTGTCCAAACGATCTCAATATTCCTTTCTCTATTGTTGTCACAGCATCATCTTTTACACCACAGTGATCTCTTATAACACTAGCTTACCAAGTAGGGACTCGGCAAAATCCTTAATCAAAATCGAAATTGAAGCAAGCCCAAGGAAGGTATTAATAGGGATCATGCAACTACGCAGTCACCTTAAAATATATAGTACTTGTTCAAAAAAATAACGAATTCACACAACATCTCGTACCTTGACGTGAATCCTAGAGTAGCTTTAAGCATTCGTGTTACGGATATCAGACAAAAGAAAAACCACGAATACAATTCTTAAATCATCATCATCATATCTGTCATTGGAAGTCCACAGCTGGACATAGGTTGCCCCAAGAAAGTGGGAATTTTGCTCATAATTGCCGCGCTGGACAAGCGTGTTGGCAATCGCAGAGCGCAACTTTCGCGACGGGGATACTCCTGCCCACCCCCGCTCAGTGCATTTGAGCTACACTATTTCGAATGAATATACTGCCATCTGTCGGTTCTGGTACCTTAGTCGCCTCTAACGGCACCTGGTACAGAGGGAGGTAGTATAACACTCTGCCTTGCGTGAGATACCACGGCTTATTTACATTTCTTAAATACATAAATATAACTCCCAGACACAACAAAAGATCATGTGTAAATTGATAAGAGAATTGAAAATAAATATAGTCTTTATTTATAACAACAATTTATATAAAATATATACATAGTTATATTCTAAGTTCTTTGTAAAATCTTAAAGTGGCAAATTGCATATACAATGTTGCCTCCTAATAATGTCACGAGTAGTATAATTAATTAAAAAGCAACGTAACATTTTAAAGTCAAAGGTGGCATGCGACTCGCCGCAGTACGCCTACAGACGTTTGTTAACTACCACTTGCTACCTTCGCCGGATAAAGTGACATTTACTTACTTACATACGTAGGTAATGGTAATTATAAGTATTACTTTATGGCTCTTTAAAGTTACCTATTTGTTCACTTGCATATATAAGGCACTTAATAAAAAGTGCAGATTTAGACCCGCAATCTGTAATGGAAATGTTGTCTATAAAAAATATAATAAAAATAATATACATATTGTTAGACGATAAATTAATCCAACAGGGATCTTGTCGAAAATAATTCCTGCGCTGAGCAGGCGTGGTGACTTCGGGACGGGAATCCTACTGCCTATCCGCACCCTGTTGCAATTGAGCTACACTGTCTCGGTTGGATGTACTGCCATCTGTCGGTTCTGGTACCTCAATCGTCTCTTACCACTACTGGTATAGGCTGATGAAATCAATTGACATATTATTCAAGAAAATGTGTATGTTAACATCTATATAAATAAAAATGAATGTTGCTAAGCGCAAATCTCGAGGACGGCTTAACTTAAATTCTGCAGTATATTTTTCGTATTTTCCTTAAGGCACACACAATCAAACTTTAATGAAGAGAAACATAGCGATAGTGTAATTTAAAATTTATTTATTCAGTGCGTGGTCCTTTGTATTTTTGTATTTTTACTACTTTTAAACAGAACAATTAATACCCTTTTCTTTCTGTCAAACAGTTGACATAAATTGTCAACATTAATATAGACCACCGAAATCGCAGGGCGGACCGCTAGTTTAAAATAAAAACGGGCTCGTACAAGTTTATATTGTATATTATCTTTATCAAATCGATCATTAGTTACAAAAATCAATGGAAGCCAACAAATTTCGAAGTGCAATAAAATGGAACCCGTCAAGCAAAAAAGATAACAATTTGCATGGCAGGTACTCCACAAATAGTGCACAATCCAGCTATCTACAATGGCTTGCTAAAACAAAAAGGTCAAACCAACAAGGCCGTTCGAAAGGAACTTATCGCGGCGTGGTACGACCCGAAGACGATGAAAACGCGATAAAACGTCAGCTTTGGGCTTCAAATTATAACCGTTTGTAAATTGGAATTGGGCCCTTGATAAATTCTGTCTTCGGTGAAATTAATACTTTTCTTTTTCTTTTGCAGGTATGTCATCGAGATATTTGTAGAGGTCAAGGGGAAAGAGGCGGTGTTAAAAGAGTATATATTTATTTAGGTATGTGACGGACATTTGAATTCGAGCTTTTTCCTGTTTACCGACCACATTGGCGTGAAAAGGTTTTTGTTTACATTGCCTCACACACAATTACTGTAGTCATTTAATGACATGGTCATAGATAGAGTGTTATTGTGTTTGTAGATAGATTCGTTTTTCGAAAATTTAACTGGCATATTATTAGGGGCAAACGAGATCTTTGTGATAGCCTTGGTTCAGAAAAATGTGTGGGACAAAGGAATATTCTGGTAACATTGTTTTTAATCAAGGAAGTTTCGATTTCCTGCTTTTCTGTTGTGTTAGATTCGATTGTGGGCAATTATAGAAGAGTAAACGCAGCTTTTAATAATATTATATATGAATTTTATATTCAAAATGTTACATAACCCCTTATAATACCTAATCAGAATGCTGTAACTGAAGTGCTTATTTAGATTGTGTTTCCTAGTATTCTTCCGTAATCAAGACATCTCCTGCAATAATGCACAGCTAGGAATAACCAGCTATCTTTTCCATTATGTAACCAAGGTTTAACCTCCAACCATCGGTCATTAGACTCGTTTCAGCGCACTAACTGTGTACTAGTATATTATCGGCTTGTACTTCGCTTGTATCCCGATGTTGCTATATCTCGTTCTCAAAACAAATCTAAGCGGTGTATTGAACCAACAAAATTCCCTTTGAATAAGGCATTAAATAAATAACAATATATGAAAACAAAATGAATAAATTATTATGACGCATCGACATTTACAATCAGAACATTGGTTATTCAATAATAATATTACTCAGTCTAAGTCAATCATAATTTCTAGCGTGGGTTTTGTTCTTGTTGTATAATAGAGAATGTTTTTTTTTATTTCTTTTATTTTAGGTCATACATAATGCTTTTAGTTCACACACATTAAAATGTTGGCATTTTCCTAATTCTTAGTAAACTTATGCCATAATATGCGTGTCCTTGAAAAAGGTCTAAAATGAATGGCCCGTTTAAATTCAACCAACGGCAGGGTCTCTTTTTGCCGCCTCCGCGATCGTTAGCAGTTTTTGCTCATTAGAGTTGCTGCATGCAACGCAATAGTCATCGATACATGGTATATATGTTACTGGACAAACCCGATTTCAGGACAAACCAGTTTTGCCTAGGCGAAACTAGTTCTTCCTATACGCGATAGGATTAACTAGTATAGCCTAGTTCAAACTAATTTGTCCTAAACCCGATAGGATAAACCAGTTTAGGCTAGTCCAAATTAATTTGTACTAAGCCCGATAGGATAAACCAGTTTAGGCTACGCCAAACTAGTTGATCCTGATATAAATACGCACACTCCAGGATAAACTGGTATGGTCTAGTCTGAACATTATAGTATATCTAGAAAGTCAAAATAAATAGATAAACTGAATAAAATACTCCGTAATTGGATAAATAATCATTTTTATTAAACTATTTTTAATAAACTATTGGTAATACAAACAATCAGACTATAACAAATAATACTGTTTTCTTAATAAAAGCAATAATCATATTATGTCAGTTATTGAAATTGTTATATATTTAAGCTACTTTAGAATATCATTAATGCTTCAGAAAGATAGATAAGTAATGAAGTGAGAAAAAATTAAACCTGCAATATAGTTTCTGAAGTAGACCATATTTGGTGCCAACTTTGTAAAAACCTTCGTCATTTTTCTGAAGAATAACTCCAATGATATTTCTGAGATCACCTTTACCTTTGTCAACATCTGGAATCGGTATAGTCACATTGTCTCCAATGTTGGCAGGTGGATGAGACTTGTCAGAAGTAGCTTTCATTTTCTTAGCTTGTTTCACAAGATTTTCTGCTGCAGTTGTTCTAGCTTTATGAATGTCATTTTCAGATGAAGAAACTTTTTCTTGGTTACTAACTTCGGCAACGTTATCATCACTGTCTTCTGTCAGGTTAACATTGCGATCATCTTCTATTACCTTCCTTAAATCATCTTCATCCTGAATATCATTTATGATTTCTTGCGGCAAAGAGGAAGTCGAAAGTCCTACTCTGGGTTCTATTCCAAATAATGCCTTGTATGGCGATTGTTTTATACCTGAATGGTAGGCGCGGTTTTTCATGAATTGAACATATCAGTTTAGGTCTAGGCCATACCAGTTTATCCTAAAGTGTGCGTATTTATATCAGGACCAACTAGTTTGGCCTAGCCTAAACTGGTTCATCCTATCGGGCTTAGTACAAATTAGTTTGGACTAACCTAAACTGGTTTAACCTATCGGCTTTAGGACAAATTAGTTTGAACTAGGCTATACTAGTTAATCCAATCGTGTATAGGAACAACTAGTTTCGCCTAGGCAAAACTGGTTTGTCCTGAAATCGGGTTTGGCCGGTAACATATACAATAAGTGGATTTTTGAACAGTCTTTTAGAGAACTGGCTTGTTGTTTGTTATTCTATATTATATTATATTGTTATTATACTATATCAACTCACTATCTTATATTTATATATACATGCACCTACGCCCTTAGTTGTGACTAAATAGTACAAATTTTAAATTGATTAATTATTATAATTATTTGAGTGAATACTATTTCATCCTTAATGCGAAATCTAATCCAAATATATCAATCTTCTTTACCTTGAGTCCGGTTGTCAACAGTACGTATCTGGAATGAAATATGAAAACACTATTAAAACTGGATTCCGTGGTGCACTATTCTGTCGGAAATTAGTCGCCGGGCGGAGGGTGGCGCTAGTGTGCAGATTGCACCCCCTCTTACCCACCCTTTAATATCACCCAGTCACAGATGTTAGGGAAACAGATAGCCCACGGAAAATAAAACTTGAAGACAAACTTTATGTATTATATGTATTTAATTTAAACAAACAGCCGTATGAATGCTTCTAACTCAGATTAATAAAATGTAGACATGTCGATATTAAAATAATCACTATCTGCCGATTAAGGACCAGTAACCCACCACCAACACCATTGCTGTAATATGATAGCGCATTCTTCTTATGTCTCATAATTTTTTTTCCAACCAAGTTCCAAGTTCCAACGACACAGCGGAAGGCCAGACTATTCATTTAATAAGCGATCCTATGTTAGCCCAATCTCGATTGTCATAAGCGGCATTTTCATGAGATATGCAGGGGGCCCCCATGTCTGAGGGGTCTCGATAACTAAAAGAGACCAACGGCGGTATATTTGTGATTCCTCTGTAATGTCCGTAACACAAGTGCTTTTAGCGACTTATCACGGAATCAGGTCAATGTGTGGGATGTGCTGGGAGTTTATTTATTTATCTGTTCTTTTTATATATGAAGGTCCATCTGTTCTTATTTAAAAAGTGACCCCATGTAGGCCAGATCGCTGAATGCCGTACGTCGCGTCCAAGTTTCGTGAACAAGTGCATTTTCATAGCTGAATAAATAATCGCCGGCATTTAATACATAGATACTGTTAACTATTACTCATACTGAGAATTGAATAGGTAATACGGTTCACAGATCAACGATCAACTTTTATAGTTTTTATGTGTAACAGATGAGGTAGCATTAATTTTCATTTGAGATTTTTTATGTGTCATAGAAAACAGTTGGTTCTATTGACTAAATCAAACAGTTTGGATAAATAACATTATGCTCTTATTTATTTTGCCTGTGTAGTCCAATATCTATGGCTACAAATAGTCTCAAAGAAATAAATAGCCGTGAGGTACCGACAGAGAAGAATAGTACCTCCCTCTGTACCAGATGTCGTAAGAGGCGGCTAAGGTACTAAGGTGCTAAAACAAGTTCTAATTCTTCAAATGCACAGGACGGAAACGGGCAGCAGCATCCACGTTGCAAAAGCTGCGCTCTGCGAATGGCAACACGCTTGCCCAGCGCGGCAATTACGGGCAAAATTCCCCTTTTCTTGGAGAGGCCTATGTCCAGCAGTGGACTTCTGATGGCTGGTATGATAAATAAACGCCTCGGCCCAACTCATTATGTTTGTTCTAGAATCATACACGCGATCACAGCGCCTTAAGTCATATGTAGTGGGTGTTCTAGGGTCGTTGCCAAGCTAGAATAAATTATGAGGTTTGTACTTTTTGATTTTTAATCGTCAATTCTAATATCAGTTGTTGACCATTATGACTCAATTCGAAGTCAATACACCTACGCACGTTTAACATTCCCTAACCTTATTCCAGATTCACGGGTCCAGTTAAATATAGGGGATGTTGATTTTCCTGATCATCTACTCTGCTACCGTTCGCCTACATATAGTGAGTGGGTAATTCAGAACATCGCCTAAACAACTAAACTACGTGGGGCAGAATGGAATGATTCCTCCTCCTATAACAGGTGTCGTAATAGGCGACTGAGATACCAGAACCGATCGATGGCGGTATATCCTACGGCCACTAGGCTTGCCCAGCGCGGCAATTGTGGGCAATTCCCCCTTTCTTGTGGGCGCCTATGTCTAACAATGGGTTTTCAATAACTGATGCGATGATGATAAACTACTGTCAACTGCACAACAGTGTCTAATCTTTTCAATCAACATACGACTCTATGCCATCTTCACCAGTCTTGCCGATAAATTGTAATAATATGACAAGTGCACAATATTTATGATAGATGGCGTTCAGTGTTGCAATTGATCATTTCAACATCCTCTTCTCAATTGCAAACCCATAACCATGGAACAGTCATCAGTCTTCTTTGGAGAAATTGGTTTTGTAAGTATGTCGGCAACCATATCTTGAGTCCCAACATAGCAGAGTTGAATTGCCGTATCAGCAACTCTTTCTCGGAGAAAATGATGTCTTCAATCAATATGTTTGCTGCGAGTACAGTAAGAATCAGTACCTGCAAATTTGATTGCGCTTTGATTACACTGCTATACAAAAAAATAAAAAAATCTGCGGCAGGGATTTTGTTAATGGTTTTTGTTAATACTCATATTAGACCTTCACGCTGCATGCTTATTTATTTATGATTCGCTCTGGTTATTGAGATAATTGAAAATTTCAAACTACCCTACAAACATTGTGGTTCATTGATTTGTTTTCACTTACGTTTGTTATCTTTTCACGGATTTATTTGCAACAACTTAACTTTATAACTATCAGACTCTGTAGTTATCAATTATAAATCGGTTGTTTTGTGTTAAAGTGCATTTTTCCTTTCAAAAACGAGTTTTCCACGTAAACCTTTGTTTAAACGATCCTAACAGTTATTCCTTTATTTAAGGCAACTTTAATTTACAAAATCAAAAAAAAAGAGATCACATAGTTTGTAAAAACAGTCTACCGAGAATATTTCGGGATACCATCAGTGAAAAGAAATAAATATTGGGTGCCAAACATCGTGTGCAAGCTGTGCGTAGAATCTTTGCGTTACTGGAGCCAAGGAGGACGTAAAAGGTTACAATTTGGAGTGCCGATGATGTGGAATGAGCCAAGTAATCACTTAAACGACTGTTACTTTAGTGCCGTAAATGTTTAAGGTATGAACTGGTACAAAAAACGTACTTGGGTTTACCCGAGTGTGAAATCGGTTACAACTCCAGTATCTCACAGTGATGATTTGCCAATTCCAGTGGTTTCAAGACCATCTACATCAAATTGTGATGATTTTGAAATGTTAGAGGGATCAAGCGGTCAGTCGAGCAGTAGTGGAAATGAGTTCGAAGAAGATGTTGCTAAGAAAACTGCTACAAAATTTTAACTGAGTAGGAGTCAACATTAGCATAAAATTGCATTTCTTACACAGCCATTTGGACCGATTCCCGCAGAACCTGGGTGATTACAGTGAGGAACAAGGAGAAAGGTTCCATCAGGATATCAGGATAATGGAAGAAAGATATCAAGGTCGATGGGACAGCCATATGATGGCTGACTATTGCTGGACCTTGAAAAGAGATTGTCCTGACAAAGTAAATAAGAGAAAATCCCAAAGAAAAAGTTTTTCATGATCTTCATTTATTTATTTTAGTTAAAGGTACCCCAAACTATTATTATTTAACTATTGTATTTTTGTAAAGATAAACAATAAAAATAAATTTTAAATACTTCTTTTGGCCCAATTTTTGAAGCATGGAAATGTTAGAAGCGTTTTTCTCAAAAACTGGAATCAATTTGACCATTCTGGTATTTTTCCTGTTATCAGTACACTCGTCTTATACAAAATCGACTTCAAGTATGCCTTCCGTAAAATGACTGTATAGCAGTGTTATCACAATAAATTATGGTAGGCACATCTGTAAGCTTCCAATTTAGTTCCACCTCTAAATGTCTAAGCCACATGCCTCTTGTGTGCCGTAGCTAGTGCCATATATTCAGCTTCCATTGTTGATAAGGCAACTGTGTTATGTCGTTTAGAACACCATGAGACTGAAGCACCCTGAAACAAAAAAATATAGCCAGAGCATGATCTTCGGATGTTAATGTCAGAAGCCCAATCTGAATCACAGTAGCCAAACACTCTTCTTTCATTTATATTGATTCAATTCTAGTTTATAATCCTTAGTTCCTTTTATGTAGCGTAGCACTCTTTTTACTGCTAACCAGTGTTGTATTTCTGGTTTGTTGTTGAAACTACTCAATTTGTTAACAACAAATTAGATATCTGGTCTAATAGTAACCTTGTGATAGGTAAAGCAAACTCCCAATAGCTTCTCAATAACGTACATTACTTATAATTTTATTTTGATCTCCTGTGCTGATCAATTTGGAGCTAAGATCACAGGGCTAATGGACTGGATTACAATCTGTCATATTGAATCTCTGTAGTATTTTCTATATTAGCAGCCTGATCAATATAAATTTGGTCTCTGGCCGCATTTTGATTTATCCTCCAGCCACAGCCATTGACAGGTCCAAGCAACTTCATTTTAAATTTACTTTTAAGTTGTAGCTTGATTTCTTTACCTTTCTCTTCATAATTATTATATAAATTAATAAATCATCAACATATATCAATATAAAGAGGATGCTTCCATTATCATTTCTGTAGTAAATACATGGATCAACAGATGTACTTTTCTGTTTGAGAATAGAAGTAAGCTTTTAGTTCTATTGGCGACTTGCCTGTTTTAAGCCATAAATAGACTTATTTAATCTATAGACTTCTTGTCCGTTTTCATAGCCAGGTGGTTAATTTATATATATTTCAGCATCTATATCTCCTTGCAAAAATGCTGTAACTGCATCCATTTGATCTATATAATTCTTTTACAACTAATGCAAACAAATATCTTATTAAAGTATATCGTACTACCGGAGCAAAAATTTCATTATATTCAGTTCCTTTCCTCTGTCTGAATCTTTTTATGACTAATCTTGCTTTGTATCGTACAACTTCACCATTTGTATCTATTTTCATTTTATAAACCATTTGCATGGGATTACTCTTTTGTTTTCAGGTAGATTTACCAATGTGCATGTATTATTCTAAATGAGCGATTCATACTCGTTATCCATAGCTTCTGGGCTAAAAAGAGCATCTTCCACAGTCTCTGGTTCCTTTAATAATACTGATGAACTTGTTGGTTCCTTTTCGTAACAAAAATATGTAGTAGGTTTGATATTCCTTGGCCTCAGAGTTATATTTCTTAATGATATAGAATCGTCATCAAGTCTTTCCGGTGTATACTCTGGGTCATCATCTCTTTCTGAATTTGATATAAAACTGCTGGTATCATACAATTGTTCCTCTTCTGAACTTTCATATACTAAAGTATCGGTATCAGATTCTTGTTTGGCTGTCGTTTCTTGTTCTTGCAAAGAAGTGATTGGTATAATTACACAATTATTCCTAGCTGTGTGTTCCAAGAAAACAACATCTCTACTCTTATATATTTGTTTTTTAATCTCATCATACAATTTGTAACCTTTAGTGTATTCGCAATAACCCACAAATATCATTTTAGTAGCTTTAGGATCCTATTTTCATCTGCTTTCTTTAGGTATATGGACCATTGCGTGACATCCAAATATTTTCATGTTATTCAAATTTGGTTTCTTACCTGTCCACATTTCATGTGGTGTCTTGTAGTCCAAAGCTTTTGTTGGTGAACGATTTGTTATATTATATGCTGCTGTTGAAACTGCCTCAGTTCAAAATGTTTTCTGTAGTCTGGAATTCAAAATTAGGCATTTAGCTCTCTCTACTAATGTGCGATTCATATGCTCTGTCATACCGTTTTGTTGTGGCGTATTCGGATTAAGTGTTTATTTGGATATTAGATTTGGATACCGGATTTACACAAAAACAATTTAACTCATTGTTTATATATACTTTTCCATTATCTGTGCGCAATGTCTTTATATTCTTATTAGTTTCATTTTCTTAATGAAAAAATTCTTGATCTATTCTAAAGTTTCTGACTTGCTTTTCATGAAATAGACAGATACTCTTACTGTAATCATGTAAGTAACATAATATCTGGCACCTCCAATAGAGCTTGTCTCCATTGGACCACATAAATCTGAGTGAATTAATTGGAGCAATTCTGAAGCCCTAGTACCAGTATTTTTAAATGGTTGTCTGCTAATTTTTCCTTCTAAGCAAGTTGTGCAAATTTGATTACTTTTTTATAGATAATTAAACCCCTTGTGTACTATCAGTTATTTTCTGTCAGTCTGTAAAATTGAGATGGCCCATTCTTAGATGCGATAAATTTATGTCTCGCTCATCTGTTGTTGATAGCAATACCGGTGCTTCAGAAACATTGTTCAATATATTCATGTTATTGCGATGCAATGCCGTCAATATTAACTTATTATTTTGATATATCTGACAACCATCTCTCTCAAATTTCACTTTACAGTCATTATTTACCATTAGACTTACAGAAAGTAAATTAACTGTTAGTGTGGGTACATATAGAACATCTCTGACCTGTATAGTCCGTATTATGCCACCTGAGTCCCTAATCTGAAAATCCACCTTGCCACTGCCTTTTACTACTACTGTTTTATTGTCTGCAACCTTGTCCTACCTAACTTGTCTGCTATCTTGTTGATAGCTGATGGGGATACATCATACATCCAATTCTTATTATTGCATATATACAGTGATGCTCCGGAATCAACATACCAGGAACTTCCATTCAATACAGCACCAACTAGAAAAGCAGCATAATAACCATTATTAGAATTGTCATTGTTTGACGGACCCTTTTTATGCCTTTAAAGTAGCAATCCCTACTCAAGTGACCATACTTGTTACATACAAAGCACCTTGTCCCTTTGGGTTGTCCTTTCTTCTAAAATTGGTTATTAGGATTTTTTGGCATTGACTTTGACATAATATTTTGTTTATTATATGACTTGGCATAGTAAGCAGCTGAATCTAATACCTTAGATCTCTAAAGCCATTCTCATTGGCTTGTAGTAATCAGGGAGGCCAGCGAGCAGCAACGTACCCAGCCACGCGTCTTCTACTACAAAATTGATATTTTCAACTTTGAGCTGTTGACATTACCTTATTGACATATTCCTCGACACTAGAGCAATTGTCCAAGTTAGTGGTGATCAAGTCTCTCAATAAACCTACTTTTCTGCTAAGCCCTGAGTCATCAAACACTTTTTCAAGTTTGGTCCAAACCTGTTTCGCTGTTGTAGCCTCTTGTACATGAACATAATTAACTGGATCTACCAACAGTATTATCTTCGATTTTGCTTTCGTATTTTTCTTGCTATCAGATAGATAGCCTGGGTCAGATTGAACCTCCTGCCACAATTCTTCATGTTCGAGTTAGTTTTTCACAGCAAACTTCCAACTTTGGTAATTTTCTCTTCCAATTAGCCTCTCAATTGTACCCATTGATATCTGTGATGCCATTTTATTAAGTACTTTTCTTAAAAAAATTAAGCTGAAATTGCTGGAAAAAAAATACGGACTCGCCGGTATTGGCCGGTTTTGAGGTTATCTAACTTTAATCTAATTGAATCACAGCACTTATGCTGCGAATTACTTTTCCAATAAACTGTCGGACATGTATAGCCAATAACCTGATGTCATATGTTAGTATTTTTGGTATTTATGATTTAACTAGGTAATTAAATAAATAAAATTGAATTGAGCAAAATCACAGAGACAAAGTGTATTCAGTGACAGAACCAGGTTACTGAGTATATGTTATTTCTAAACGTAATAATATGACAAGTTCACAATATTTATAATAGATGGCGTTCAGTGTTGCAATTGATCATTTCAACACATAGCACTTAGATGTTCCTAAAATATTAGCTATGGTATTTATGTTATTTACCCGAAAACTTTTTGGTAACTTGGGTTAACAGTGAGAAGCAATGACACCATATAAAAAAACACCAAAAATCGGAAACTCGAACTTTTTCTAGCTTCCTATCGTGTCTCATCCTAGTTTAAAGAAACTACTGTTTTTTAACGTTTAGGCCCTGCGTTGATATGTCAGTCAGTCAGTTATTTAGTCAGTGAGTAAGCTTCTCCTTTTATATATATATATATATATATATATAAATTAGTATAATCTGTAACTTTTGTTTAAAAATAACAATACTTGAAAGCTAGAAAGATGTAGCTCAATTTAGAGTCTAATTCGTGCGTATGTTACGAGCAAACGGTCGCCGTCTTCCGCAAATAGCTTTGTCAAGTTATGGACATGTTTGCGTCGGTTGACACTGCCAGAGATTCTACAAATCGTTTCGATATTGTTGTGTCATAAAGGTTTCAATTTGATTCACTTAGTGTGTGACGGCTATCCTGTTTTTGATAGCGCGGACTTCTCGGACATGATTTTAGTTTGATGAGGCTGTGAGACGACGTGAGCTTATTTGTTGTGAGGTTATGCAAAACTATGTAATCTAAGTTGACGGAACCCGTAGGGGATTCGCCCTTAGTTATTTGTGCCCTTATTTTAACCTAGCTTTTTGTCCATGTTGAACAAGTGTTCCCCGTGGAGGTTTTTCTCGAGACAAAGTGACAGTGTCCAATGTCCAATGTCCTATCCCCTATCCTACTTTCAAATGAAGCTTTACACATGAAAACCTTTATAAAAATCCTCTCAGCTGTCTCGTCATGAAAATGTGACACTGATTGACAAATTTTCTTAAGTATAATAACAGTAATATTTAGTCCGGTCGTGTATCGGTTTTTTTGATACTATTACGTCTAATTGTTCATAATTTTCTGGTTACACTAGTGAGCTCTAATTGAGACCAATCTTATTTTGCATGATGAGTTTTAGTGTAATTCGATATTGATTCATAAGTTATGGATATAAGGTACAAACAGTGAAAGCTATTCTATCGTTGAAGACTCACAGAATAATTGACGTCAGAGGATATGTCACATCTGATGTAATTCAGTAGCATTGTCAGATCCATCCTTTGATGGTACAGGTTGTATGTTAGCAAACTTCCAGGAACCGGAGACTCGACCCGTTGTAATAGAGAGGCGGTATTTAAGTTTGAAATGGGACTGCGCAATTCTAAGATCTACTACCGCATGGCTTTATTCACATCTGTATTGCACACCGTCAAATATAGTCTGTCGTTATTGCAGACCTCAAGCATCAATGTGGAGTGGCAACAACACCTAGACGTCAATTATTATCAAATCAGCTTGTTCAAATATTAAATAATTGTCTTCGTTTTATTTGGCCTGAATAAATATGAACATATTTCCCATTCCCGATCGCTTCTTCTTTGGATGTTAATTCGACAACGCCGAAATATTCGCGTTTTAACTTCTATATTCTCAGTTCTTTTTGATTCTTGCACACCAAATAATATTTCTATCCTCTCGACTTTCACTCTTCCTATCGACTTTCACTCTCTTAAATAGTCTTTTACTTCTCACTCCTCTTCACTACTATTGCTTCATGCCAAAATCTCACACTATGATTCTAGAGTGCGCTTCATCCTTAATATTAAAAAATCATCAAGAAAGCTTGCATTTTAGAGTCTTACGAATTCTGTTTTTTTCTACGTCTCCATTACTTATCTCCTTGTTTTCTTAGTCATCCATATTAGGTATAATAATAGCTTCCCATTTTTCATTTGTTATTTATCTTTGTGTATTGCACTGCCTTATCTATTTACTGTTTTGCCCGATGGGTGACTGGTAGATAGGTTCGCACATGTATATATTGTATTTTTGACGTGCCAAAAGTTAAATAAAACGTATAAATTACACGCAAAGTGGGAGGGAGAGAAGGTCAGTGTGTAGACTGGTCCTCTCCTATCCTATTTCCCTTCTTTTATGGCCTCGCTGGATAGTAATTATGTTTTTAACATAACTAATAGTCTCTGTCACTAATAGAAAATAAGTTCTTAGCTTATTTTTTTTATAATGATAACTGTTTCTGTCGTGGCATATAATCTTTAACGCTATTAAAATTAAACGTAGCCAGTCCTGTCCGTTATCGAATAATTTATTCCACGAATCCGCGATGTCCCTGAACTTGCTGGTGTAGATAACAAAGCTTCTCCAAATCAAATCAATACTCTTGGAGTTGCTTCCGACAGAGAAGCTTTACAATTTTACAAAAATTCTATCCAGTAATTTTATTTATTGCTTCATCGGATTTTTCCTATAACTGTTAATCACGATGTCTTTATTACTTAGAATCTGTAATTTGAGGGGTACTTTGTTTTTTTTATGGTTCTATTGATCTGAATCACTCCTAGTTACTTAATTTCATAACAATCTTAGTTGAGTTAGATCTGTTTTTTTTCAATACATCTCAACAAGTGATAGTTCCTGAAGTAGATAGTGAAAACAGAATAGCCCATAAAACTGTCATTAACAGTATTAAAAAGTACAAAAGTTCATTTATTTTTAGCCGTACCACGGCTCGTACGTAACACGTGTTCAGGCCCGAGACGTCATTCATTGTGCTAGTGGGGTGTGATGACAAAAACTGGTACATTCGCCCTGCTGTCGCTTACAAAACACCTATGCGTTTTAATTGTTCTAGCCAATCACTATTTGCGCCACTCGCTTCAAATATACATTAGAAATATGGAAATCACTGTAGAGTGGCCAATTTGCTAACAGAATTTGTTACGTTATTAATCTAAAAATAGAGCATTGTGTAAGCAATAAAAAAGTAATCGTATGGCTTGATCTGGTAGGCGAAATCTGTTGTTTGACAACAAAGAAAATGTAGCAAACGAGCGGGACCAATGTCAATGTCTTGACTTCCACATAATGAATCAAAAATAGTAAGTAAAAGTAAAATGTGGTTTCCTATGATTTATTATAAATTATTTCTTTCCTACCCGCATATATTTACCGTGGTGTACCGGCAGAGTAGAATAGTACCTCTCCTGAACCAGGTGTCGTAAGAGGCTCCTGGTACCGGAACCGACTGATGGCGGTATATCCATCTGAAACAGTGTAGCTTATATGCAAAGGGCGGGGATGGGCACTAGCATCCTTATCGCAAAAGCTACGCTTTGCGATTGCTATCACGCTTGCCCAGCGCGGCAATTTAGACAAATCCTCCCTTTTAGGGAAGGCCTATATTCAGCAGTGGACTTACAATGGCTGGTATAATGATGACATTTTGGCTATTGGATTCTTTTCGCCTGAATCTCACATATTTCCGTTGCTGAACTGCTGCTTGTAAAATTGTTATTTATACTGACTCTTGCCGTCTAATAATTCCGCATAATAACTCCAAGCCATGACATAACGACTGTCAAGTCATCGCGATTGCTCTGTTCACACGGGAACTTGGTCAATTTTAAGGCATTTTACGGATATAAATGTTCGAAGTGTATAAGCGCTTTATGTTTATGGTTTAACTTTCAACACGCAACTAGATCATTTAATTAGTTTGCATTCGTAAGTGTCCTCTACTGACAATTAGCTCGTAACATTTATGGCGCTTTTGTTTTACAAAACTGTTAGACTTCCTCGACTGTTACTAGACTTGCACAGCTCTAACCGGTTAAATTACGTAAATACATCTAAGAACTTCGAATGTTATAAACTCGTATGAGGTTATTCTAATCCGAGCAAAGGTGAAACTATTTTTAAAGTCTCCATTTTGAAGAGAAAATCCAAAATTAATGTGTGCTCTCATCAAAAGTCGTTTCAAATTACCTCATTGGTTCACTCACAAAACTAACTCGTAGAAAATTTACTGCCAGCGTCGAACGAGTTACCAAACTTACAAGATTAATATTTAAAAAATAAACATTCTCACAAGTTCTGGGAAGGCTTACGGCGGTGGCTTGGTGCGATTTATACCGGGATACTCGGGATCACCGGCTCTAGCACTCGTGTCCCGACTCCCGACCGAAACACTGCGACCCGCCTGGATATCGAAGTGTGATATGGATTTATGGGCCCTGTTCCGAGTGTTACCGAATCTGGAACCCGTAATTGTTTTGTTTATGAAACGTGAGTAATAGCTCTTGTTAAGCAAGCTTTCACGTCGACTGTTTTAATTTGAAAGTACCTTTTTATCTAAAAATTTTAATTACCTTGTCGTTGCTGGATCTTACCATTCTATTTTAAATAAAAAGGATGGTCGTTGTTATGGTTCTCCTGATCAGGTAAAAAGACTAAGAAGTATTATGTCTTAATACCTTTTTTTGACGTGCGAAAAGTGTGACGTGATATTGTAATTCCACTGCTGAACATAGGCCTCCCTAAAAAGGTGGATTTGCCCATAATAGCAATCGCAGAGCGTAGGTTTTGCGATGGGGATGCTGCTGCCCGTCCTCGCCCTGCGCGATTGATTTACACTGTTTCGGATGTATATACCGCCATCTGTCGGTTTCGGTACCTCAGTCGCCCTTTACGACACCTGGTTCGGGGGAGTTACTATTCTACTCGGCCGGTACGCCACAGCATCACACACACATTACTAGTACATGTCATATACATCTATTATTGTTGTCCGTAGCTTTGTTTATATACAATCGTGGAGTTTCTATATTTTTATAAATAACATGTATGTTATTTTTTTAACTGATTAATTACCCATTGCATGGAGTATTTTTAGAAAATCGCGTTTTATTAATATAACCCTACTCTTGTCTATACGATTTTAAATCATAATTCTTTTGAACTTGAAGAATACTTCTGAGATGACATATTACTAAGTTTGGCATAAATTTAACTCTTTTAGCGATCCTGGCTGTACGTTATTTCCTGCTGTTAATTACTCATTAAAACTAAAATGATTTATTGTATTTTAAACCCAAAAGAATATTCAAGCCGTTACTTCAAGGTATATGTTCTGTTGAAGACTAGACTATTGACTGTTACTTACGTCTATCGACCTTTATAAGGTTCGTATACCTAAAGACGTCTTCGCCCACTAGGAAAATGACTATATTATGGTAAAAATTAAATGGGTACCAAAACATCAAGATTCCGAAGTAACATTTCCCTTTTTCCCAGTTTCTATGGGGCTAAATGTTGCTAATGACTGTCAAGTTACACCCTCCCTAAAACCTCTTTATGAACAAGGTTTCCACAGTACAAGTGGATAATTTGTAATGCAAATGAACACCTAAACTAATCCTCAAAACCGACGCTGTAACTCGGCAATGTTCAAGTTCGCTTGTTAAATAAATAATCGAAGTGAGCATTCCTTTACAGTGAGTACAGACGTTTTATAATCCCGGATTCCATAAAGAAGGGAAGTTAAAGGAATCTAAATTACTTTTTATCTTTAGTTTCTAACTCTACGTTCCTATCTTTAGTTTCTAACTCTACGTTCCTTAATACCTATTGTCTTGTAAACCACAAAATCTTGTATACCTGAATATCGATTATTATGATTGACTAAATCGTTATTTCCACTGTGGCTCTTTTCTAGATAGTTGGGTATGTAATTAAGTCTTTCGGGGCATCAAAAAGTTAAAGCCATTGTGTATAGAGCAGAGCATAATAATTAGCAGAGTTATTTATCTGCCTAATTCGGAGCTAGACCGGTCTAGCGCGGGCTGGTCTGTAGACAAATGTATGCCCATTTGTTGTGGCGGTGCCGTGGACTTCGCTCTGTAACTTGCGAGTGCCGTCGTTCTTTAGTTCTAATGGCCTATACTAGATGGCGTTAGCTGTTCCATTGTTGACTTACGATTGTTTTGTTTACATCACTATAGTAGTGATATAGATGTGGTACCGACTTCACTTACTGTACGTTACGTACTTATTGCAGCAACTCAACATTCAAAATATCATATATTATACTACTTACGTTTATGTCCTGTAACATTGCCGTATTTGTGAACGTTATGTTATTCTTACTTTATCGTACATAAATTCTTATAAATGCCTTTTTAAAACATAATATTATTATTATATAAAAATAATAATTTGATGTATAAAATTGTCACGTAAATGTGATAATGACTGGCATTTAAAGTAGGCCTGTACAATAACACGCAACACGTATGGCTTTTGCGTGCACTTGACGCGTAGATAGTGACTCGCATACAGATAACATAAGGCTTGTTGAGATACTTATGATGATAACAACTATTAGCTATAAATTTTGTCTATAATAAATAAATTTATTACAAGTATTTTATTTAGATTTGTAGAAGAAATAACAATAAATTTTTGTAAATAAATAATAATCAATTCACACATCTTTCTCCGGATCTGGTAAGGGATCGAACCCATGAACCCTCGGTACACAAGATAGGATTACTACCATCTGCGCTATCCGACCCTATGCCTAGTCCTAATACCTATAATATGTGTAGAATATCTAGTTTTATTTTCACACTAGCTTTCTACCTGCGACTTTCTCCACGTATGGTTGACTTCATCCCGCGGCAACTCTTGTTATCCGGGATGTAAAGTAACCTTTGTCATTCTTTGACTACAGAACTATCATTACGGAAGACATAATGTCGATCCTATTGTAAGAAACTAGAATATCCGCGATCCACAGGAATAGTACTATATTCCAGAATAAAAAGTAGCTAATGTCATTCCATAGGGCTCGATTCATTCGATGGTTTTGTTTTAAAGAGTGAAAAAGACCCACTTTTGTTGGATGTAACAAGAGTTTAAGAACGCAACAAAATGCTATTTAATGACGCACTGCGCTGTTGAACCTGTAGACTTGCCTCGACACGCCTTTTTACCATGCAATGCAATGTACATTCCGATAGCTCCGCCGAACGCTCCGCCGTACCAAATCTACGGCCTGAATCTCTGACTAGACTAGGATGCGTCTAGACTTGAAGCGGCGTGTTAGTGGAAAGATCTGCCAACGACGGCAGTGACAAAGTTGATTCTGTTTTGATAAGCGTGTTACGCAAGTGGTGATGCGGCATGGAGTGTGCGCGGGCGGCCGGATCCACGTCGTCTGGTATTATGTGTTAGTATGCCGTTAGCAGTAGTTATAGTACTACCTGTTTAAATTGGAGTTTCCTCTCGTATGTAATAGTATATAGCTTTATGTATAATTTGATCAATGGGTCATGCGTCACCTAAATGGTTGCTGGTAGTCCTGTGCCTTTATTAAAGCTTATTAAAGGCTGATTGATACCTTTTCACACATATCGCTAGATTTTATCGTTTGTAATAAATTGGTATTAACGTAATTTTTATAGTAAATTGTTTAAAATATTGTTTGTAAAACTGAATATCATAATACAAACAAGACATCTTATCGATTGTTAATGTTTTAGCTGGTGCTGCCCCTGAGAATAATAATCATTTCTAATAACCGTCCTAAGTCTATTCAAAAAAGCCGGATTAATCAGAGATTTTTTTGATGTAAGTACCGTTTATACTTTCATACCCATTTCTTGAAAAACTGTTAATTTAGAATATAGAAACAGACACTTAATATTGTATTTATATGTAAATGTTAAGATTAACTAATTAATTTAAAAAAGTTCCCAATCTATTTGAATAAATTACTAGGTTGGTAGGTAGAATATTATGTGCAATGATTCTCTCGTTTTCGGAGTGCTTAAAATCCGAAACCCGATATGAGTGTAATCCGAGGTTAACAATCTCCTTTGCGTCAACAAAGGAAAGGTTTCGTTCGTTAGGCGTTCTCCTGATTGAGTTCGGTGAACCTTTATTGTCAAATTCCTTATTTCTTTGTCTGTTTCTCTTAATTTGGACATAAATAAAGTTCCTTATGTACTTTTAGTCGTGATATATATTTTGACGGGCGCTGCGGACAGGCGATGGTTCTGTCTTGTGCGTCAAGGGTCGTTACACTCATAGTAAAACTAGTTATACGAATATAAAGAATATTTGTATTTGATCGGTGTCGGGTATTATAATTGTGATCCCTCTGTTGTCTAATATTTGTAACACAAATGCTTTAAACCACTTATCTCGGAGTCAATATGTTGTCGTGTAAATTTATTCCGGTTATTAATGGGTAATATACTTTTAAAGTTCTCATTTATCTAGTAATATCATGTATATTCGAATGATGTATTAAAGATAAAATGAGAAACAAACATAATAAAGTGGAGTGTTCGTACAAATTTAATCATAACTGCTCCTAAGTATAAATATAAACTGTTAGAACTCCAACCGTCATATATTACAGTGCTCCAAACATTCAGCTCTATGTTTTATGTTTTCGCGTATATATATTTTACAGCTGGAGGTCACTTCCGCGTTCGAGAAGAATGGGGAACAACCTGCGTCGTGCCAAGTGCGCGCACTTAGATAGTAGGATACTGCGCGATTAATTACTTGTCGGGTATAATTTTATTTGTAACCGATGTCGCAGATTGTGTGTATTTTACTCCTTGAATTTTAAACGTTGTTCCTATTTTGTTTATGGGTTTTTTTTAAACAAGCGTACAGTCAGTGCGATAGTAAGCGTCACATCACTCTAAAGACGCTCGTAATATCACAAGGATACCACTAGCGCCTTGGCAACTTTGTGACTTGACGTGACTTAGTATGTCACATTACCGAGTAATTTCTCTGCTCTGACCCTTCAAACTAGAACACAGCAATGCGAACACTGCTATTTGACGGTGTGAATAAAGTGAGGTATGTACCAAAGCAGGCGACCTTTTTTGAAGGTCTACCTCATGTGGTGACCTTTTATTGACAAATTCCGTATGTCTTTGTCTGTTATTTTCTTAATTCGGTTATATATAAAGTTTGTATGTAATTTCTGCTAAGATATATATCACTCGCCTAATTCTGTATTTGGTAGTGTTCCCATCTTGTGCTCCAAGAGTCATGGGTTCGATGTCCCATCCATTGCCAGCACTTGTTAGTAAAATGCCGAAATGGTATATTATTATTAATTATATTTGGTCTGTGTCTGCGTAAGTATTATATTTGTGATTCCTCTTGTTGTCTGATATGAATATTAACAGAAGTTTTCTGAGGTACTTATCCAGAGATAATTATCTCAAGTTCCGTGTATGAGATGTTGTGTCAATTTATCTATACCTATTGCTAACTTATCTCAATACACAAGCAAATAAATACATGTCGAGTTTCCCAATTAATTTCTTATTTAGTTCCTCTTCTTTGTCAGTGTTTTTCGAACAGAGGCTTTATATAAATTAGAAATGATATCGATCAGTGTACCGGCATTTAATTATTTTTTTACAAAATTCGTATTCGAAATCGCTCTAAGCAGCATCTGTCGGAAGTTGCCCGTGCTTATACTTCTCATGCTTTGGTCGTTGTCGATATTATGAATCATTAATTTTACCGAAAATAGCGTAGACACGAAACCTTAAGAGTAATCGATGGTAAAGTGGTGTAACAGGAAGAGACGCGCGTCGGCATGTGGCGTTGACAAAACGAAGCGCTGATAGATGCAGTCTATATGCAGGACAGACTAGATTTGCTGGCGCTGCTAGTATCAGAATATAGATAGATTCCGGAAATTTATATATATATTGATACTAGCAGGGCCTCGCGAATTCACCTGCGTGGTTCCCATTGCCTTATAATAATAATAAATAATATAAGTAAAACTATGACTCAGTTTATTTTTATAACATCAATTATTATCTGCCAATAAAAGTGCCATTAATATAGGCCTATCGAATTCAAAGTAAGCCAGTACAAATAGACGGACAGGCAATTTTACATGTTTCTTTTTCACTCTTTGTAAGTATGTACTGTATAAACTTATGAATTTAGTGAAACAGAGATCTTTTTATGTGTATAGTATATATTTATATAATTTTTATAATCAATGAGTTACCTATATATTTTATAATAGTGACAGAGTCAAGGTTTTAGGCGATATTTTGATGCACACTTAATATAGAAATAATTTATTGACGAAGGTCGGTCTAGAAAAGCAGGTGAAAGTTTTCAGAAGTTGAGAATAAACACAGTAAGCCGTCTTGACTTGCTCTAGTTAAACCTCGACCGCAGCGAGCAAACGAAAATAGTTCATGACAGTAAAGTAAATGATTGTAATAAATGTGAATATTATACGAAATCCGAAATAGAAGGGCTTTAAAAATTTAGAGAAAGTAATTTTAGTTATTTCTTACAAAATAGAGAGCAGAGCGTAGCTTCGCGACGGGGATGCTACTGTCCATCCTCGCCCTGTGCATATACCGCCGTCTGTCGGTTTTGGTACATTAGTCGCCTCTTACGTCACGTGGTACAGTGGGAGGTACTATACTCTGCCGGTACCACACAGCATAATCAGAATTACAATCACGTTTACAAGAGACAAAGTCTGAGTATAAAGATGTGCTGGTAGTGTATTACAAATAGTTCTAACCAAACGCCGTAATAACTAGAGGTCGAAAGATCAAAAGTATTGACAGACTAATCATCCGAATCTTAAACTAGGTAACCAAAGTAAGAGCACTGTAACAAACTACTACATTATAAGAGAATAAGAGAATTTAGTTAGATTATAATATTATAGATCTCATTAAAATAGAACAACAAAACGTAAATAAGACTTAATAAATACAGCGAGTCACGTCTCAATATTATTAGATGTAGTTTTTAATTATATTAAGAACTATCGACGCCCCTCTATTATCACCTTGTGCAGTTTTTGTTCCCTTGAGAATGATAAATAATAAAAGTGGTCCAAGTTATTCCTAATAAAACCGGCTAGCTGCTTATTTTTGTTATAAATGCCGTACATACTTGCAAGCTGTTTCTTTTTGATATTACAGACATTTCAATTTTATTTATATGTATTTATATATAGATCGATACACTAATAACATTGAACATATCTATTTGACATTAGTAACTCGACGTAGTTAATAAAGTAACGAATGTCGTTTACCATGAACATTGAAGCATGTCTAACTAATACTAAACTAGAGTATATACACACCTCGAGTCGTGGAAAGCGTTTCTCTAGTGCGCGTGACGTACGCGCAGCCGTCCGGTACTGTCGCCGAGGACCGTTACGCGATTGGACGGGTGACGCCATCTTGTTCTTTGAGTCAATGTTATGTTGTGGCTTTAATGAAGGTATGGAAATGTAGAGAAAATAAGTAAATAATAACTAGTAGACCTGGCCACGCATTGCTAAGGCCAAGAGATACGTTTAAATATAATACCTATAGTAAACTATTCAATGGAACTCGTAGATAATTCGTATAAATCTTTCTATAATAAACCGATAATTTTCACAAAAGATAAAAAAATAATAATGAGTCTATAAATTGAGATAAAATCAAATCTTTCTCTCCAGTTGAATGTGGGTACATTGTAAACAATAATTCATTATAAATTTGGTTTAGTAGTTTTATATAGCGGAGAAACAAAGTGGCACAAACTTTTAATATATAAAGATTTATTTCTAAATGTTCTTAAACTTGTAATTAGATAAATTTAAGGTTAACATTAACTTTTTTACTGAATAAAATTCTACAGATAGTCCAGATTGATGTGCCAAGTACACTAAAAGTCAAGTATTCTTTTTTACCTAATTGTGAAATTGATTGGTAGCAAGACGTGACCCAGTTGTATAAATCAAGACGTATTTAGGAACAAGTAAAACTGAAGCAGTTAGCAGTCTCAATCCAACTGTTCACTTGCAAATGCCTTAACTAGCAACGAAACGGTGATTAAGACTTGGCAGCTAGGCGTCTGCAATTAAACGTTTGTATCACATTATACTAAGAATACTTACTTTGAAACATTTTAAAATTTGTCTTTTAATACGCACCAAATATTCGCCTCAAATAAACTATAATATAGCGTCAATACAAATGTTCAAATTTATTTAAAGTTTAATTGGGAAAACAGGCATCTGAATATACAATTAGTATCACTGTAGGTCTGCTTATCATTCGCAGCCGAAGTTAATTTCAAAGCGGATAGGCTTCCTCTATTGTTTCGTAATAGCGACTCGTATGTGCACGCGAGTGACAACCAATTTCGAAATCAGTCTTACTTACTTGTTTCCTTCAGAGTATTTGATAACTAACCATATACGTTTAATATTGGCAACTATTTAAAAATTATGAGTGTTTTTAAAGTAAACTTTTCACTAGTGGTCTGCGACAATTTAGTTATAATTGGATACCAGGCTAGCAGCTGCTAATAAGAGTTCGCAGGTCAAGGCGTTTGTTATGCCCGGCGCCGCTCCTGTAACAGGTCGAAGACCGCGACGCGCCGCCGTCCGCACTCAACGTAAGTTCCGTTAGTCTTCCTGACTTGTGTCCTCCTGGTAGGTATCTTCGCTTCGTTGAACTTTGCTATTGAAATCATTCACGAATTCAAATAACTCAGTCTTTTTAAATTTAATCTCGTTGAATCTGAGCTATTGAATTGCTGTAAGTGTAGGAACAATTATTAGGTGATAAAATATATAAAATAATAACCTCGATCTTCATACGCTTACCTTACACTTAAATTTTGAAGTGAAATGGCCTGATATATTCCGTATGTGTATTGTTTGTTACATCGTGGGAACCATACGCAGAAGCGCGGCGCGTTCAGCGAAGTAGCTTATCTTGAAATATCGCCGCTGACAGCGCGACTCGGGCTAACTGCCGCCGTGGAAAATTGTTAGCGGGCAACCCATTCATTTTATTTAGTCGCCGCTCCTCCACCAAGTATTTTGGAACTAATTTAACGACTGATTAACTGTTTGCAACTGAAAAGGCAAATGTAACTTATTATATTCCTGGAGAAGGAAACATGTAAACTTTATTTACATTTTGCTATGTTTCGCGCTCATTTATCACCTTTGTATATTATATACCTTATGTGACATCATCGTAAGATATACCATATGAAGTCTGCCAGTATTGATGATGTAATTCATGGTATACTTGCATAAAACCGTTTATGCATTATTATGAATATGCGCGTGTTTCTTATGTGCAAAGTGATACAATTAATGATTCCATCATCATTAATAAATAATAAAGTGTATAAACCACTACTGTAAACAGAGTCGTGGAAGCGACTAGCGCAATATAATTGTCACAAAGAAGCGAGAATCCTCGCAGAGACGAGGAAGTAGGTTTAATGCCAAAAATGGTATTACATTTGTAAATTCAACACTACGTATGTTACTCAGAAATTGTTGTGTATTAGACCGGACGCAGGGTAATAAAAATACAGTCTCGCTTGCATTAAAGATTGAAGTGGAATCATTGGCGCGTATCCAACGACGCGACAGACCTCATTTTGAATATTATTTTTGTTTCATTCAATAAAACTAACCAATGTTCAGTATCACTGTGCTTATAGTTACTGACACATATAAGATTATTTATAAAAATATTAATTTAAAAGATCCAGGTATGACAAATATAGGGGTAAAGCCATGACTGGCAGACGTACTTCATAATTATGCTATAAATACTTGCATCCTACGGTACATTCTGTCATTTTAGGTCAAGTTAGAAGAAAACATAAAGGTCCTATTGATTATCTCGTATAGCTGAGATATCACATGTTGCAAATAAGAGGAAACAATTCAAGAGGTTCAATCCAAAGATCAGAGGTTAAGATTTTCCATATCTTTCAAAATAAAAATAAAATAAAACCGGTTACCTTTGCTACCTACTTAAAACGAAGTGAGACCACTTAGGACTGGACACAGAGGACAGATTGCACGGATACGCATTCATTGGCAAAATTAATCGTCCTCTCTCTTTTGACCGCTAGGAACAAGCAGGACGGCTGATGAGCTCGCTCGTAGATATGATAATGAAGGAAGCAGTAGTTTTGTCTGAGTGTGCGGCGACGTCTGCGCCGACAAATAAATGTCTTGCACTAGAAGATTTACGTGTTGACGCACCCAATTGCTTGTTGCCAGGTTACCGAGAAACTGCTGTTTTTGCGAAGAAAATTATATTTGTTCGCGGCAATGTTTTATCTAAATTGAACCACGCGGATACTACGTAACATTAAGTTAAAGATTGGTAAAATAAGTCACTCATAACGTCTTGTCGAGCCAATGAGCATTTCTCATTTGTTTGTGCAACTACGAAGGGTTTACAGAAGAAAAATCAGTTTTAGTTACTATTTTTTCAAATGTCTCCCTAACCTGCTAGTCTTACTTACATTACATGCAAGTAACCTACGTTTTCTTGTAATTAATAAAGCCGATTAAGCACAATAGCAATCTGAAGTACTAATCCTTTGTTTTATGAACTATGTAAAAGCTTTGTCGTCCTAATAAAGGCACCGGCACTAAAAACACTTTGTTGTCCTTTTAGTAAAGTAAGTACGAAGTTTCTAATTGCACGTAAAAATTAACTGCGCTTCCATTATACGGAGAATTTGTGAAGTAAAACACGAACATGATCCCATTGGAATAAATCCCATTCTAATTTAACATTGGCCTTAATAGCATTTTAGAAAGAGTTAAAAGTTGGTCGGGAATAGCAATGAGATAAAAATAACTCCGGTTGCGCCAAGCGCGCTGTACAATAAGTCCCACCTCAGGCCTGCTCCAAGCGACAATGAATGACTAAATGTTCAATAGTTAGTCCAGAATTTACATTTTGATTAGAAATTGTGAGTCTATTTCTGCTTGTGTGGGGATCCGGAGAAAAGTTAAATCACTAAAGGGACATGGTAATGAGATTGAGAGTCGATACCCTGCAGTCGTAGAGCAATAAATTATGAATGTACTTCTGGGCCCTTAGCGTTTAATTAAACTGTACATACTTGCTTACTGTCATTATTTTAGTCACCATTAACGAGTTGAACTTTAATTATGGTAGTTTATTTTTACATCGGGGACTACTTGAATAGATTTGATCGCACAATAAATTATTCTGAATGCCGATTGTTCTGTGTGCCGCCGAAGGGCAGTACGGTACATCTGTTTGACTATTTGCGGAAATTGCGTGATCGACGCCGTGGTCGCTAAAAGGCGCGGGTGTGGTCGAATGTTCCACGTCTCGATAGAAGTTTCTGCAGTCGCTATTTCAAGTACTTAACGCTATTTATTATCAACTTCTTATTATATTATGACTCTGCTAAAATATTTATTAATCAAATACTACTCGTGAGTAGCCGGGAGAGTAGAATATCTCTATATCGACACCAGGTGTCGTAAAATATGATTGAAGTACGACCGGAGCCGACAGACAGATGGCGGTATATTCGAAACAGCTTTTCTGAAATAAAAGAGATTGTTACCACTCCCGCCTGGCGTGACCATTATAGGCAGATTCCTCCAGATGTTAGTTCGTGTAAAAGTTCCATTTCGTGTAAAAGTTTTTCCAATAGTGCACGTCCTACTGTTGATATGATGAAGCAAACACGATGAAAGTATCATAAAATTAATTGGATGTTAGGATGTGACGTATCGTCTACACACGAACTGACTATAAAACTTGTGTTCGTCTGACTGACTATCGACTATTCGACGAACTGACTATCTCAAAACCGTAATAGTAATAATTACGTGTACATGTTAGCTTAGAAAAATGCAGCAGTAAAAGTGGTAACGCAGGTAACGTGTTGGTGTAGTACAACTCGCGGAATCGAAAGCTTGGCAAGGTCACCTAGCCGCGCGGCCGCTGCCCGGGTGGTCGGGGTAGCGCTGTGTTTGTATCCGTAGTCTCCAATGTCCGTTAACCTGTCTGATCACATTCTCGTTGATAGGCGCTGTTTTGCAATAGTGCTCGCTTTCCTTTTAGATACGATCCGCGTAATAGTATACGTGACCGCATCCTAAAGACCCTCGTGTCATTACAAGGATATCACTAGCGTGTCGCCAACCCTGTGAACTGAAGATTCTATGTCACATTTACCCAGTAATTACTGCCTCTCTCTCCCTTCATACCGGAAGACAGCAATGCGAACACTTTTAGCGGTAGAAATAAGTGAGGGTAAGGTTTCTATGCAGACAACTTTTGCATAAAGTCTACCTCGTGATGTGATATATATTATAATAATCTAATCTATTTAACCCTAAGTACTAGTTATCATCATCATAGCAGCCGCAAAAGGTCCACTGCTGGACGTAGGCGTCCTAAAAAAGGGGAATTTGCCTTTTATTGCCGCGCTGGGCTAGCGTGGAGGTGGCAATCGCAGAGCTTCTCGACGGGAATGCTGCTGCCCATGCCTGCCCTGTTTGACTGGATATTCCGCCATCTGTCGGTTCTTATACCTCACTCTACTCTACCGGTACCACACGGCCATTTTTAATGTTCTTACCACGGTACATTACAAAAGAAATCTTCGCTTTTGTATCCGCGGATACGAATACGTGTCGGGCACATGCCTACCCGGCGCGGTGGCACCAGTCCGACGTGTATGCGTGTCTCGGTCTAAACACGTTAACGCGATACCCGAAACCGTTGTTTCTATAGCAACCGGCGAGAAACCGGTGCGAACCGCATGCACGCTCGTCACACAACACGTCACGATATCTCCTGCAGGATATCCTTAAAGGTGACCGTTTTCTTTTTGTTCTAGTTTGAAGTATTAAGTTTGGTTATTCAAATCCTGCCACTAGGCGAACTTCTTTTTCATTGAAATCAAGTTTCAAGATAATTGCTTATCTAGCCGATTCTGTATTGCTAATGAGTGATAGAATTAATTAATCTATGTAGTAAAAAAATCTTAACATGACAGCAAGTGAATTAATTGGTCCTAAAATATATATTCGACCAAGGTAAAGTGTGTTCTAGATGTAAATACTAAATATAATACTAATAAAATAAAAGGCAACTGATTCATATAATCATACGGTCATTGTAAACGAATTTGTGATCATTGTTCTTCCTTCTCAGATCATATTCACACATTGCTGTTTAAAGACTACTTTTCCATTCACGTGTTGCCGGTTCTATACTAAATTTTGATAAAAAATAATCTTATGTAAACTATGTAATTAATACCAAATCATTATTCCAATGGTATTTAAATGACGACTAATATGTTGTTGACGAGTTATCGTTAACTCCATTATCATCGCTTTTTTGACATTTTGTGAAGTTGCCCCTCCACGCGTACACAAACTAACCGATAAGTGTGTTTTTATTCAAAACGAGTACGCGAACAAGCAACATAAAACGAGTTTTACTCCGCCATCGGCTGATAATCTAATCAATGTTGTGAGAACGAAGATTTTAATTAAAATTGAAACGGTAACACTAATATGAATTATGTAACGTGCGATATTGTGGCAACATTTTGAATTTTGGTGCTTTCGTGCAATTCATGCATATATCTATGGAGATTGCGTCACGCGTAGAATACGTGATCGGGATTTTTACGCGCGAAAATCTAATAGGTGAAGATTTAGTTGGAATTGGGAGGAGGGTGGTCGACTATTGATCGAAAACCAGAACGAAGTTGTTTAGAACTGTTTAGTGGCACACTTTAGAAGTAGGGAATAAAACTATTCCTATTCGATAATACTGTTCCCGCCTTTTGTAATAAACGGGATAACTTTGTTGTAGTTGTGCTGTGTGTTGTCGGTTACAATTAGTAATCGTTTCTACCTTTCTTCTCTTGATAATTGCGAATCAGGTTCTATTGTCAGTTTTGAAATATTAATAAAATAAAGGATGAACTTCGGGAGCTAAACTTTGAACATAAACTTGATGCGTGGTGAATAATGTGACGCTGGGAATGTCTGTGTATGACTGCCGACCTCCGTTTATTTGCACAAACACATGAACCTAGCCTAAATCAAACAATGTAGCAATAGTTACAAGAGATAGCGTGCATAATAACATTTGAAAGTCACTTGTTTCGATTGGTCAGCTGAGCTTTGTGCGATTTCGCCACACTCCAACCAAACCAAACGTCTTGTCAAAATCTTTGACAGACCTCTACACGTAGCCAATTTATTCGGACAATATATCTTGAATACAATAACCTCAATCATTATTGGTTGCGTTTTGATTGGCATCGGACTTGCGAAGCCTCTCGAATAGATATTAAGGTGCCTGAATAATGAACAATTAGCATTTAAATAATGATGTAAATCTTCCAAGTGCTTTATGCTTTTTCTGATTGACCGTGGTAATTTCGCGAGCATATTGGGAACCGTTGGGCCAGGTTTAATTTAACCACACATTTTTTTTAATGTTATTGCTATATGTTTTATATTATTACCTATAATAAACTAGATTATAATTTCATATGTTGATTCCTTTCTTTCCGTTTTGTACGATAGGAATATAAATACATTTTTTGTAACATAATATATTTTATTTTTAATTAATCAAAGTATGCACCGTAGTTATCTATGCACTTTTGCCATCTTCATTGATCCTTTCACTAAAAAAAAACATGAGGGCCAGAATTAAGCTCTTTGAAGGCGGTTTGGACTGCCGCATCGGAGTTGAATTTTTTTCTTTGTTAGAAGTTGTCCAAATTCCGGGAAAAATGGAACGTCTGTTGGAGCAAGGTCCGGGGAGTATGGTGGATGTCGCAGACATTCCAATTGTAGCTCATGTAACTTGGTGGTTGTTTGCTGTGCAGTGCAGTGTGCAGTGGTCTTGCGTTGTCGTGAAGCAGCAGTGGCCTAGAGCGATTGACCAATCTCGGTTGTCTAGCAGCTAGTTCTTCCTTCATGGTTTGCAGTTGCTGACTATAGATATCTGACGTCACCGTTTGGCAATTTTAGGAAGCTGTAGTGAACGACACCGGCGCTAGTCCAACAAACACTCACAAGTAACTTTTTCTAAGTCAATTTTCGTTTGGGGCAGGATTTGGCTGAGTCTCCTAAGTCCAGTCTCCAGTCATTTCGACGAGCCGATCTCGGAAATATACCGATATTTCATGTTTTCCATTGTGCGCTAACAATTTTTTAAAACTTAAATGCACCTAATAATTAATTAATTGAATTTAAAAAATTTGAACTTCGAATTTTTAGTCAAACGAGATATTTCAGGTCAAAGTGGTTAGTACGACAAAACGAAAATTTTATAAGTAAGGATCTAATATTAACTAAATATCATAACCACAAAAAGGAGCTCTTAGAAGTCATCTGAGATATTATTATAATTTCATATTAATTTATATGTGACAAATTGATATCAGTAAATTAGATAAGATTTGACAGTTCTACCTTATATAGTGTGTAATTAAATATTTGATCGGTATTTTCTTAAAATATTTCTAAATTAATTCTATTTATCCAATACCTTTGCCTTTTGCATTTTCAATTAGGTACAGTTCATTTAAGTGTTATTGATTTTAAAATTATTTCATTAAGTTCATACAAAGAGCTTCGTCGGGCCTGATGGCACAGATGGTAGTGTTTCTATCGTATGCGCACAAACTTCGTGGGTTCAACCCCCACCCAGAGCAAATATTAATATGATGAATATTTATATTTGTTCTGTGTCTGGTATTTATAAGTATATTAATATTATATATGTAATATAAAAAAGTCAAACTAATTAATTACGAGTATTTTCGACATAGTTGACCATGTCTTTTTTTAGATAAAATCATGGGGTGTCTGTAATGAATTTTAGATCCGTATTAGGTACACATTTTATAAGATAACGGAGCCGACAGATGGAAGTAAATATATCCAAAGCAGTGTAGCTCAAATGCACAGAGTGTGGGAATGGGCAGCAGCATCCATGTCGCGAAAGCTGCGCACTGCAATTGCTTAGCGCGGCAATTATGGATAAATTCTTCCTTTCTTTGGGAGGCCTATGACCAGCAGTGGGCTTCCAATAGCTGATATGATGATGATGATGATTACATATTTTAAGTAAGAGTATTTTAATTCGCCACGTTATTTTGTACCAACGCTTAAAACTGTATCTCAATGCTTACGTTTATTATTTAATAATTGCTTTTGCGTACTTACTAAGAATTTAGAGCTTGCATCTTTAGATTCATACGTGAAGTTAGAGAAGTTAGTTACTTTTGTGATAAGGTTCAGCGAAATATGGGAGCAGCTGAATCCATGTGCAACTTAGCTATTGTCAAGTATCGTTACTTATGTTGTGGTTGTTGCTCGTCTCGTCGTAAACTCCTTGGTGCAGAATAATGTATTTGAAACTGTACTTGGGTAAAGATGTTTAATTGAATTCCTGGAAGTTCGTAATTATTAGCTTTACTCAACAAGTTGTGTATTTTGTTTGGCACAGTTTTATATTGTTATTTTATTTATGTAATTTTTTAGGTTAATTCGTATTCTATTCGCATTGATCTAGAATAATTTGAGGCTTCGGTATTGCATCGTATTTTAATTAAGTATCTTAAGATAATCGTGTTTGGATTTGTTTCCGACGGAAAAACTACCATTAGCTGTTATTTTTTTTTCACCACTACGACTAAAAATATTCGACTAAATACTTATAATATATATAAGTCGATGTAAGATAAATATATTTCATCAATAATAATAATAATCAGTTAATTAAGGGTAAGTTTAACAAATTAAGAGAAAGTATTTTTTGTTTGTAAGATAAGTAAAGGCTTGTATCTCCTGTGACCTAATAAAAACGAATAAACAAAATTTTCATGACTTGTATATAGCAAAAATTACGCGCGATAAAATTGAAGTTACGATCATTTGAAATAAAGTAGACTAATTGTAATTAGCGGAGTTGGAGTACATATGAAGGGTCCGTTAAGCGTGCACAGTGCATAGTGCGAGTGCAGCACGCTCCGGTCGGCTTGCTAATGAGACCCTAGACACATCTCCATTGCCACCCTCGAGATGTGACGCTGTTCTCATGTGCATTGACCAAGATTTTTGTATCGAGTCTTAGTAAATTGAAAAATTCACATAATTTTCTTTTATTTATTATTTTAATTATTTTTAGTAAGAACATTGCTGAAAAGAGGCACTTGGTAGGCGTGGTGGGGTGAAAATGCTGCTGCATTTGAGCTACGCTGTCTTGGATCAGTCGTTTTTCACAGCACCTGGTATAGGAGAAAGTACTATTCTACTCTCCCGGTAGGTACCATACGGTAAATAAATAAGTTTATGTTATAGTTTTGACTATACTCGTAAAATTACATGGATAAGCCCTTTTATGACACTTGTTGTTAATTTGGATAATCAGCAAAAAATATCCTAACTCTGAAATGGAGGAAAGGGGTGTGAATAGAGTCGTAAAATTGTGTCTGATGGATACTTCAGTGATAAATCTTTATACGAGTGCATATGTCAAAGCAATATGAAGTTAAATCGTAGTTTTTTGAAACTGAAATTGTAAACTGCACAGCTCTGTTAAGCTGCCTTATGTAACTGTAGACACATATCTGTTACAATAAGCATCACTGCAGCATATAGACGCTAGTAATATCATAAGGATACCACTACCAATCTTGTCACTTGGAGATATTATTACACATTACCCAGTAATTTCACTGCTTCTCTTACCCTTCAGCCAAAACACAGAAATGCGGACACTGCTTTTTGGCGGTTACCAATGCAGACGACCTTTGTATAACCCAATATCCAATTGTGTTTGAAGCTTTAAATAATTTGTAATTAATAATGTTAATTTAATAAATTAAATAATTTTGGATATCGTCTCGGGTACAGATACACATTATTAGTTCATTAAATAATAATATAACTTTATTTTAATTAAACTTTGGTTTATATTTCGGTTGGTCGGACACACAATATAAGAAACAAAGATAAATTTTAATTGATTGCTGTATGTGCCAATTATGGAAAAAAATACGGTAATATTTGTATAAATATAATATAGTTAAAAGTTACCTTTTATTATATATATATATATATATATATATTACAGCTTTTTAAGTAGTTTCCTTTTAATCAATCAAGATATTTCATGTACCACATTGTAAGTGTGAGTTTCGATGATTTTCCTAAAACGTAACGCCGTGAGAAAATAATAATGGAGAAGAAGAAAATATAAGGTACAAAAGTTTTTGAAATTGCGGTTGGTCCACTAAAACATGCCAGTTGATTAACAGAAGATTACATTACATTTTTAATGTGAAATTGAGTACTGCTTTTAATTATCTTTACCTGTTCACGGATTATGTTAATCTCCTTAGCCAAGTTATGTGTTAAGTTCTATATTGAAGTCAACAATGGATATAGACACACATCAAGGTTAACAGTGCTATTAAACGAACAACGAACCCAGTTTCGGCAAAATTCATATTTTTATTACTAAGCTTTATTTTTCACAAAAAGCTTGCGATGTTATACATCCGCTGCAAATTGGAAGGCTCGAAACGGTGCATTGTCGGGCCTACCTTCCACCTCAATTATTAGTATCCCGCCGTTTGGTTAATTCATCAAAACAAAATTACAGGCTATTGAGCCGAAAGGAGAGCGATGCGGTGGGAATACTGCTGACCACTTGATCTAGATATACAAATTAAAAGAAACTTCGCAAACACGACTCTTCAACTTGTAAAGCACTGTCAAATTAAATATTCATTTTTGTAGTCACACCGCATAAAATTATAGATGAAACATTCGTCGGCATAAAAGAGAATTCGCTCGTTGTTAATTTAACATTTTGCTTTTATTTGTGCGGTTAGCATATCTCGTTTTAGCGTTTCATTTATTTCATACTTGTCCAGATGGTTAACTTGATTCTGTCTACTCATGTTTTGAATACGTATTTTATTAATTTTTTTCACTTCAAATATGCTTATCTAGAATGTTTAGTTGTCGTTTATTGTACATACACGTGATGCTGATAAGGGAATCGTATACTTATCTCGCAAATAAAATCTCTTTAACAGACTTGACATATAAAATGTTCATGTTCAGCAATACTTCTTTTACTTCAACATTCGTAGATTAATTCTTTGAAAGTGCCGACATCTCCTGCACTCCGGAATCGTACAAGAGATTGCAGACTCTATTTGTTTTATTTCTAAAATACAGTTTCGTAATTGACGACGCAGAATTCCACTCGAGTTGAGAGCAATACTTTATGTTTTAAGGAATAAGGTTCAATTTAGTCTGTGCATATTTTATACCGTGCAAAATCTACCTGCGCTGAGGAACAGGATGTTAGCCTCATGTCTTACCGAGTGTGCGTTGGTCGTGACTTCTATTATTGGATTTGATTTACTGTTGTACCACTATGATTTAAATAATTTGTGCGTACTATGTTCTATTCAAATCGTGACTTAATTAGCATTGTTTTGTTTATATACGTTGGTAGGTGTCGTCGACGCATACTTTATCTAGATCTCCACAACGAACTAATTTAATACGCTCGTGCCTTACTAAGGTAAAATTAGGTATTTATCATAAAACATGGTGCATAGTTTCTCGTATTTGTCGGCCAACCAGAGACTTAGTTCCTCTAGGAATTTTTCGTAATCATAAACTTTCTTCCTAGTAGTTTTCCAACTCGAACCGTGCATTCACAAAATTGACGTCCCCTAAAAAATCGATGGATACATTTGATGTGCCTGTAAGATTATATAAGACAAGAATATCAGGTGTGCTGGCTGCAGCGCAATCGGAAAATTGTCAGTGTCGTACCGCTAGAGAGCGGTGGCAATCGAGTAAAAAACATCGGCACTAATTAGGAGTGCGTGCGAAATCGCCGAGAAACGCGCGGACGCTGATGGGGACAATATTAAAATGGATAAGACGTCGCTTATAAATGTTATCTGCGGATATAGCCGCAGAGTCGACGGTACGCCGTGTGCGTTCAGGGCTGTGCAAACTGTACCATTATTACGTGAAACGTGCGCTTTGCTGTGTTTAGTCAATACTGACTAGACGTGTACTCATATTACTTTGTTATACGTTAAAGTAATGCATATGAATACTGTATGGCTTTTATCAATAAATTTTGCTTCTGCGTCAAGGAGTCGATTTTATTATATTAAAAAGATTATTTTGACACTGTATGGTTTATCTATTAATTTAACATTGAAAATGTTATATTTTTCATGTTATTGTTTGTCTTAATGGTGGTCTTTGACGGCGAAAGAACGATATAAAAAGATTTTGATTAATTTTGTATTGGTCCTTTATCGGGACCTAGTGAAATGTTAGATTACTATCCACTGTGTAAACTTGGACGTTTTCTCTTGGAAAAAGCCAAATATACTAGCACCTTGTATTGCACAGTGAGTTTCCGGAATTACATTATAGTATTTTTTAAATCTCAGTGTTATTTAAAATATGACTATATTTATGCCTGTGCTTCGCCCATTTGTTCTGGCGTGGACGTGAAATTCACAGTGCAAATGAAAGTCTTTATCGCGCATATCTCAGTCTCAGTAATCTTTGATTCTAGTGGACTTTAGTGATTTTGCCTTATTGAAGTTAACTGTAGGTTTTCTTTCAATTCTTTAGTATGAAGGTAAGATTTGGGCCTTAGGTTACTCATAACAATTAATAAAATTATTTAAGTTCAACGTACTGTCATATCAGTTGCATACGCCGATTGTTTGGTCTCAGAGTAAGGATCCTTAAAACTTTGCGGAGACTGCAAATACGTTCGGTAATTGACAAGTTTCCAAGCAATTCCGAAAATGACTACAATCTTTATTAAGGTAGCCAAATCCGTTGCTAAAGATCACCAAACTACCGCGCTCGCTGGATATAGAAGAAGACATGCAACCCTACCTATGTTTGTAGTACGTGGCTATGTCATACATAGAGAATGCACAGCGACATAACGTTATCCACCGCATTACAGACAAACGTGTTATTGTTTATAAGTAAATCAGCTTATTGTGTTACGGCAACGCTGGGCCGCCTGATTGTGTCAATTAGCTCTCCGCTTTGATAGTGTATTGTCTCGACTATAGAAACTTCCACAGTTATTTAGTCCTCAGAAAGAAAGAAAAATAAAACTACATAAAAGTCATAATTTTTCGCTGCTGGTTGAGAAAATACATTTTTATTTCTGTTATATAAGTTATCAATTATTATGAAAATGTAGAATAAATGAATAAGAATGAAATGAGAAAAACCAACGTCTTTGTCGCAAAATGTGGCGTACGAAAAATGATATCCAATGGACTCAATAAATCTAGCGTTCACAATGAAACTCACTAGAGTCGCGACAACTGTTCCAAACAACGTCAGCTTTTATAAAAAATCATATATTTCATAACGAATCGATGTCGCTGTGAATGATGAAAATGCGTTTGTGCGCTCGTTCCGGGCTCGAGTGTGGAAAAGGAACAGTTGAAAGTTATTAGAGTAGTGGAAGGGCCCAGGAAAAGGATGCGGTTGCCGGCGCACGCTGTCGGGCGGGATTATCTCTTACAATGTGTTGACGACCTATGATTAGTGAATAAATTGTCCATTAAACAGTATAGTTGCAGAGACAATGTACCAATGTTGCTCATCAGAATTGTGAAGCAAAGTGAGCACTTGTGACAGAAGAACAATGGCATTACTAAAATGACTCATCTAATGTTGCCGGCCTAATGGCGCATGTAGTGTTCCTATTTTATGCGCCAAGGGTCATGGGTTCGATCACCACCAGGACAAACAGTTATTTAGTAGTTAGTGTATGTTTTATACGTTTGGCGGGCTCGATGGCGCAGGTGGTAGTGATCCTATCTTGTGCGCCAAGGGTCATAGGTTCGATTCCCACCTAGAGCAAATATTTGTATGACGATGTGTGTATTTTTTTGAGTCTGGGTGATAAATATATGTATTTAAGTAGTATATTTGTGATTCCTATGTTGTCTGGCGTCTGTAACACAAGTGCTTTAACAAACCACGGAGTCACGTCAACGTATGAGATGCAGTGTTAATTTATTTATGAACTAAAAAAATGATATTTTTAAATTGACGCCCTCGTTAATAAAACTATGCGAAGTTTAACATAGATGTAGATTGCTCCAGGCTTGATTCTAGGCTAGCATGAAGATAAACATGGATGTTACATGTTTCATCGCTACCCGATATGAGTACACATCAGACAGTTCGACACGTAATATATCAGGGAGGCGGTTTCTTAGTAGTTGAATGTAGTTTATAGTCATTTATTATTTCGTGTCATTGTCAGCCACTTAAATTTGTTGAGCTGCAAATAGAGAGATATGTTCCGATAAAAAACGTGCTTACCACCATATGGAACATGTATGAGGATATGTGGAGGCAAACGTTTGAAAGTCATTAGTGCACTGTTAAGGCTTTTGTAATGTGTTGATGACCTGTGATTGGTGGACTATTCACGAAGCAATCTGCGGTCACAACTGAATTGTAAAGTAAAATGGAACAGGAATCGAATGCACGATTCGAGTTGGCAGTTTAATTTGAGCGACTTTTAGGTAAAAGTCTTTGAGGTTATGTGCACTTCCCGGGACCAAACACGCGGTATAACACCACTCAGCCTTAACCTTTAGTACAGATGGCGACACTAAGCTGTATTGCCAGAAAGAAAAATACTTTGACGTTATTAGGAAAAGTGAAGTTCATAAAACTGCGTTAGATGTTTGTTCAAATGTTATCCATAATTAAACTAATAAATGAAACGTTAACCTAATGATCTAAAGGAAAATAAAATCAATAAAAACAATGTCATATTTATAATTGCATAATGTTGGCAATCGATGTTTATCGCATACTAACTCGACGCAAATCTGTACTGGTTCATTTATTTACCGACATATTTTCCTTGCAAAGAGTAACAATTAAATTATCTAAACGAAGTTTAAACAAGTCGTTCTGTTCGGCTTAAGTAAATAGTGTTTTGTTGTGTTGAATTCAGAGTTGCCTTAAATCCTAGGATTAGCTGTATAACTGTGCTCTTTTTAGATTCACTCAATGGTCATATGTCAACTACTCCACTCCAGTAATTTTGGCTTTCTCTAATCAATTTCATTGCCATTGGAGGAAATCCGCGAGGCTGTTCTTGAGTTGGACACTTCTTAGGCTTCCGAAGATCTGAAGTGTTAAAGCCCCCGTAGGGTTTACGATCTGATTCAGTTGACATGATCTCGTGATTTCAAATACAATTCACGATATTAAATCTGAGTGAAGTTGGCAGTGATCATTTAATGCTGCTTCCAAGGTTTGGTAGGCTGGCGTTTGTAAGGATTTCAATTTAGAGGGGTAGAGAAAAATAATATATTTTCGCGTAAAACCTCTTTTTTGATAAGGAGGTAAGTGTAATAATGAGACTATCGCAGCCCCCCATTTATTATTTTTTCTTTTTTTATTACCAACATTTATTTGTATTGAATTACCTTCACTTCAGACAAATGTGCCGAAACACAGTTAAAATCATTTTAAGTAGGTTCTAACTTCCAATAAAAATTTCCCTCTCTCCGGCTGTCCCAATTACATGACGTCTTTAGTCCAGTGTTAGGTTCGTTTAACAAAAACAATGTAATGATATATACGAGTAATACTAACCTAAATATAATCTCATCCAAATAGAAATGTGTGATAATATAACTGATATTAAGACTGTTGGTTGATATAAATATCACTGAGTGGTGATTGCAAGGAAAATATCATTGAATATGTCACACACACAACACAAGAGCGGCTCGCACTAATGATACCTTATCTCTATTGATATATCATTTTTGTTATATCTATAATACGTTATTTCAGCAACCATATGAATACTTAGAGTTTAGCAGGGTAGGAGAAAGAAAATCCATACACCTATCCTTAAGGGAAAAGCGTTTTTCTGCACTTAAATCTTAAGTGACTACTATTTTTGATTTCATATATCGATTTTTTTACCGACTTCAAAAAAAAAAGGAAGAAGAAGGTTCTCAATGCGCTTTTTTGTGTCTATAATTTTGAAAATTATTTTTTATTTGAATCGATATAACCTTGAGATGGTCCTGTTGGCGCCATGTCAGAAAGAACGTTAAGGTGATGAGATCCTAGGGAAATCGTAAGCGATTGCTATACTCACGTACATATCATATCTGTGAAATACCTCTTAATATATTTTCCATGCTCGATTGAACTCGTGATATGAGGCTTGTAACAGTGACGTCACTGATGGTAGTTGCCGTCCCTTAAACTAGTATCATGCAGTATATTTATTTATTTATTTAACTTTATTGCACAAAATGTTACAAAATGTACAAATGGGGGACTTCATGCCAGATGGCATTATCTCCCAGTCAACCATTACACAAAACTGAAAAATATATTTATATTTATAGTGGTGCAGGCAATATATATACAAAATAAATAAACGTGGCATACATATTTGTATAAATAAACGCAATAAATGCATATATATATATACTTATATATGTACATACATACATAAAATAACGTACATCAGAAATAGGGTTATAAAGTTAGAGAAGCAGCATCAGAAAATAAAGTACGGAGACAGCGTTTCAGCTTAAATTTGTTTGGGGATTGCTTAATATTCAACGAAAGCTCGTTCCAGAGTCGTATAGCTGTCACTGTAAAAGAGTTTGTCAAAAAACTAGAGTGATGAGGAGGAGTTAAGAGCGAAAGAGTATTAGAAGAACGGAGATTACGTTCGTGAGAGGAAGATAGGAATTGGAATCTGTCCTTTAAGTAAATTTGGTGCGTACGGATCAAATAGTATTGAAAATAGTGTGGTTAGAACTCGAATTTTGCGACGTTCTCGAATGGGAAGCCAGCCGAGAAGAGAACGGTAATAGGAAATATGATCGTATTTACGCAAACCGAAAATGAAACGAAGACAGTTGTTTAATAGACGATCCAATTTATTAAGGAGTTCTTGAGAGATATTAGTGCAGCACACGTCACCATAGTCAATTATGGGTAAAACCAAGGATTGAATAAGAAGGGTTTTGGTTTTAGTAGGAAGAAAATATTTTAATCGATAGAGAGCACGAAGCGTTCCAGTAACCTTACTGCTGATTTCATTAACATGTGTATCCCAGGTTAAGGAAGAGTCGATAAATAGGCCAAGATTCTTAACGCATGTGCTGTAGGGCACTACCACGTTATTAAAAATAATTACAGGTATATTTTTTAAACTGGACAATTGCCGTTTGCGGTCTAAGATAATGGCTTGAGTCTTAGACGGGTTCACAGAGACACCAAACTTTTGTGACCAGTTTGTGATGTTGGTCAAATCAGCATTAATCCGAGCAATGGCATTGTCCAGGTCATTGCACTCTACCTGGGTGTATAGTTGCAGGTCATCAGCGTATAGATGATAAGAGCAGCCAATAGATTTGGTGACAAGGTTTATGAAAAGGGAAAATAATAACGGAGAGAGAATGCCACCTTGCGGCACACCAGCATCAATTGTCACCCACTGGGATAAATCATCTCACAGGCGCACCGCTTGCTGGCGTTCTCGAAGGTAGGATGCGAACCATTCCCGAACCGAATCAGAGACCCCGACGTAAGAGAGAATAGAGAGGAGAACTTCGTGATTGATAGAGTTGAAGGCGTTGGAGAAATCAATCAGAATTAAGACCGTAAGGCGGGAGTGTTCCATTCCAACTCTTACATCATCCAGGATATTTAGTAGAGCAGTTGTAGTGCTATGTCCTTTACGAAAACCGGATTGAAAGGGACTCAAAAGGGCGTTTTGTAAGACATGGCTAGAGAGCTGTTTGTGTACAGCTGCCTCGATAATTTTAGAGAGATATGGCAAAATAGAGATGGGACGAAATTGATGGGAAAAAGTAGGGTTAGGTGTTTTAGGAACCGGGATAACATAAGCTTTGCGCCATATACTGGGAAAGGAGCCATGTTGTAGGGAGAAATTGATAATGTGGGTCAAAGGTGGTACAATAAAATTAAGTAAAAGAAAGATCATGCGGCGACTCAAATCATCATAGCCAACGCATTGGATTTGAGAACTGAAATAGTTTTAAAAGTCTCATCTAAGGTTATAGGAGAAAAATTGAACACATTAGCTGTCGGACGTGGCAAGGAAGTGATTAAAGTTATTGTTGACAATTTTACAACGGGATCTAGTGTGGTAGTTAAAGAGAAGTGTTTATTAAGCTCGTTAGAGGAAATAACAGAGTAAGAATCGGGAGGGTTTAAATACTTCCCGAGACCCTGAGAATGCAAAAACTTCCATACGTTTGCCGAAGATGATGATTGAACATTTTCGTGAATAAATCTACGTTTGGCTGATCTTACCAGTTGATTACAGCGATTCCGAAGTCTTTTGTATGTATTTAAATTAAAATCAGATAGGACTTTTTTAAACTTACTAAATGCACTGTCTCTTTGAGCCATGGCTTTACAAATATCACTAGAAATCCAGGGAGCAGGCGGACGTTTAAGACTAATCGGAAGAATAGGAGCGTGTTTGTCAAAAAGTTGTAACACAGAAGAGTTAAGAATGTCAACTTTGTCATCAATGGAAGACGCTTCCATTAATGTTGTCCAATCAAGTTCCGCAGCATCCTGTTTTAGTTTTTCAATATCCAGTTTTCCAAAACTTCGCAGATATTTTATTCTAAGCTTGACCCTAGGTGGCTTTAACTTTTAACTCAAAAATAGAAGGTCATGTTTAGAGAAACCAGGAGCTGGCAATTGGCCATGCTTAATTACCAAGTCAGGAGATGAGGTGATCATTAGGTCTATGAGGGAGTCAAACGCGTTCAAATTGTGGTGAGTTGGGTTTGATGGTAGAAGAGAAAAGTCAGTAGATTGAATGATGGATTGGAGTTTAGAAGATCGAGCTGAGGATTTAAGCATATTTGTATTAAAGTCGCCCATGATTATATGGTGTGCGTGCTCACTAGAGATTGATTCAAGGACAGACTCAAGAGTGGAGAAGTAGTCTATAGAAGGTGGACAGTATACGACCCCAACAACAACCTTAGCACCGTCAACTGATACTTCCACAAAAATATATTCCGCAGAATATGTGTAAAGAGATGGAGACATACATATGACTTTATAACTAATATCGCTGCGCAGGTACATAGCTACCCCACCTCCACCTTTTCCAGTGCGATCATTTCTTATAAGAATATATCCAGGAAGGCTATAAGAAGTAGAAGGGAGAGCTGGCTTAAGCCAACTTTCAAAAATAAGTAAGGCGTGGACAACATCAGAGCTAAAGTTTGTGAGAAGTTCCGTGTAGTGCTGAGGAATGCTTTGAGCATTAATGTGACAAATATTGAATCCGTTTATAGAGCTTGGAAGTACCGACTTAAGGCAATCACAAAGTAATACGTGGGAGTCAAGTGAGTCATCAAATGAATCGGATGAACTGCTAACATTTGTTGAAATAAGTGAAACGTCATCTGACATCGATTATATATGAAGATATACTAAATAATTAAAAAAATGTGTTTATAAAAATAATAACGATTAAGACTAAAAAATATATAAAAAAAAATATTGATAACAATAAAATTAATAACAATTGATACAGCAATCAATTACAGAACAAAGAATAGAATGCTATAAGCATAGAATTGCACTGTCCGCTTGGTGACTATTAGAACTGAGGACTGATACAGATGCACATAAAACATTGAACTAATTACAATTATCAAAAAGAAAAAAAAAGAAAAATGATAATACAAAAATAACGGAAAAGAAATAACAATTTAACCACTTAAAACGGAACGTTAGTAGTTTGACAATGACAGTTGGTTGACAGTTCCACTATGACAGAATAGTGAAACAATGACAAGTAATATTATATTAATAACAAACTACTTAATTGTTTATGTAAGGTAGTAAAAAATGTTAACATATGACACTATGACAACCAGATAATAGCTGTATTAACATAATTACAGATATATCCCATGCACATCAACAAAAATTTACGAACATAAACCACAAGAATGAAAGCAGCACTTAGCAGATTATAAGTTAGCTGCTTTTGTTGCACGAATCGGGCGCTTGTTTTTTGTATGAAGAGGCTTGTTTGTCACGGAACATTGGGTTGCAGGCACAGCAGTGGTTATCTCAGACGTGACATCGGTTGGACCCGAATCAGATGGAGGCAAATAATTCAGCACCAGTGATTCCAAATCCTCCGGTGAAGCATCAGACCCATCAGGGACCTTGACGTAGATGTTACCGTCTAAGGCCCATGAGTTATGGATACCAAATCTGTTACGAGTATTGATAAAGAGGGATTGTCGTCTCCGAGTAAGAAACTCTGACAAAACATAGGAAGTACCCTTTAGTAAGGATTTCTTTTTCCAAACAGTTGTTTTCTCCTCAGTATCAGTGAAACGCAATATTATGGGACGCTTCTTACCGCTTCCAAGCCGATGACAGGTGCTAAATGAGGATTGTGAAATGTGAGAGAAACCCAGATACTTTTGGAGGACTGTGGATACCACCAGCCGAGTATTTTCATTTTCACTGTCTGGGACCCCTGACAACAGCAGAAATTTTCTTCTGTGCCTCATCTCAATCACATCGACAGTCTTGGTCAGTTCAGACAGCTGCAACTTCATGGACGACAGAATCCCCCAGGTATGTTCCTTGAATGCCATGAACTCAGCAGTAAGCTGAGTTAGGCTGCAGGCTTGAGGTGATGAAGATTTTGCAGCTTCGAGATGCTGCTCAAATTCAGTCATCCTTTGCATTAGTGTCTTCTCCAGGAACTTTTGTGACTCAGCCAAATCGATGTAGCTTGCCATTGCAATTGAAAATAAGGATTTGATTGTAAGAAAAAGTTGTAGTCACCTGCAGGTATGTGCAACATGTACTATATTAAATTAGCATGTGGAATGCTCACTACAAACTATGCTGAGATTTGTGCTTCAACTATTATTCTGAGCACAGATTTTGTTTAAAAATATGATTTTATATAAATAAAAACGAAAGAATAAATTAGGAGCACAATGTGTTAAATATCTGCCTACCCACCAAAAAAAAAGTAAGTAAAGTATATGTGATAAGTTTTGTACTAACCAATGTCTGCACATGTATTATACCTATTTTTGTCTAGATCTTATTTTATTGTAGAAACGTTTATATAAATATCCTTCCAACTTATTTTGGATGCCAACGAGGGCGAGTGTTACTTCGACCATTACTATAATGTATGGAACTCGCTCATGTCATTATCAAGATGTTTCAGACTCCGGCGGTTTATTCAAATATTCATAGGATAGTTATTCAAACGATAGAGGGAAACCAGTACCAAATATTATTCATCACAAATGAACATACATAAATACATACACTCACGACTATTTCGTGCCGGTAAGCAGGGACTGGTGATAGAATTTGAATCGGTCTACACATATTATCCTTGTTTCCTCCATATTTATTAATCTCTTCATATACGAGAATTAGTGAAATTTTGATCTAATAGACTTCTAGAAATATATATTATTAAGTCGTTATGTATACTTAAGGTCTGCATTTACCTACAGCTGCTTAAACCTTCGCCGCATTCTCTTTAGTGATTCTTCTGTCATCCATCCGATCTACATGCATAATTGTTATATGGAATTTGTTATACGGAATCTCTTACACAATTAAACTCTCCATTGGCTACAAAATGTTAACCATAAATTTATCAATTAAGATGTCAATATTGCTATTTAATCCAATGGCAATGTACTTATTATTCATATATTAATTATAATTTAAATAAGCAGTCAGGTACAGGTCAAGGTTCCACTAAAATGTAATTACCGTCCATCAAACGCATTGCTTTTACATAGGTGGTGTTTATGCGATTATGGCTAGAATAATATTTTTAACATAGTACTTTTTGTGATGTAATATATATTTTTAGTTGTCCTGAGGTTTGTCCTGATATTGAATTGATTACTAATGTGTGATATACATTTGCTATGTTATGGCATCGTTATGTTGTTGCCGTTTAGGCTGAGGTTAAGTCCTAGTTTTGGCTGGCCTGTTTTTTGGGTTAAATATTAACCTTCTTCCATTTTCTCTATTAGCGGTGTTGTCTTCCCAGTTATATTAGCACAGTTCCAATACTGTAGTAAAAGTGGGCAGCAGCATCCAAGTTGCGAAGCTATTCTGCTATTTCCCATTTCTTAGGAAGGCGTCTTTCCAACAGTTTTTAACAGAAGACTCCTGGTGGCTGATATAATTTTGGTCTGTGTTGATATATGATAATATTTTCTTTTAATATCTTAAAGTTTTAACACGGCCATGCAATGATAATAGATGTTTTATCTATTTTTCTTATCGGTAAGAAATCTTAATCTGAATTTATTATTTTACTATCCTAATTTTTTATTGTTATCAAAGATTTACATGAAGTATAACATCACACATCTTCAGGTCATCTGCATTGGTGCCTCACTCTCATCTATTTCTACGGCCCAATAGCAATGTTCGCATTTGCTGTGGTCCGGTTTGAAGAAAGAGAGAGGCAGTGAATTACTGGGTAATGTAACATATTATTAGTCATAGTCACAGTTCGCTACTGTGACACTTACTGTCAAGCGGATTGTATGCTTGTTTGTTGACTTGGTCTAATAAAAAAAAATCCATCATGAACGATTACATTTAAATACAACGAGTAGTCCTTAAACGACTACATAAAAAATACTAAAAAACCTAATTCAGTATTTAAATAAACGTGAGAGCAGAGAAACTAACGACAATGTCTTGGCCAATATTGGCGTAGTCGATGTTCAATTGTCCAATGTCTTTGCCTGCTAGACCTGTCAGATTGGTTCGCGGGCGTTGGCCCACACACTATCTATTTTCCCCGGGACACTGAGTTTACTCGGTGCGATATTGGAGCTTTTGTAAAGACTGTGTGGATGTAGGATTACCAGAACCCACTCCCTATGCCGAGGTATTGGATATATTGAATTTAGGCGGTAATTTCACTTTTAATGATGTATTGTTAACGAGAACTAAACGAAACTATCAAAATGTTGAGAAAATATTCATTAAATGTATTAATTGAACTTTATAATTAATACATATTATTTCTTATTTTAAACAAAAAAAATTACGCATTCGATAAAAGGGGCATATCCGATCCAAAGGTCCCCAGAATGCTTGCAGCATTTCCACGCTGCACAGCAAGCGAGATCCTCTGCATTAGAAAAGCCCCGGAGCGGTAGTCTAAACCCTGGTCCACCAAACGCCTTCCTAATTCTTTAATGAAGCAGTTTCCTTCTTTATTCCATAAACCAGATGTTTCAACAGCAACTGGCACAAAAGAATAATTAGCTGCCAATACACTGTATTTTTCTGTTTTGAGTCTTGCAGCCATTTCCGCTGCATCACCCGATTGGGCCGTGGTTGAGGACACATGCGAGGGACTAAAAGTACAAACACATGTAAAATCCCATAAAACGCAACGAACCCTCTCCCACGGTATCAAAGATAGGCCATCTGGTCGCTTTCCATCGGTACGACTAAGTCCTGGTGGCTCAAGAACAGAAGGGACCCCAGCCGACACGAGGGCTCTTTTAATGATGTCGTTCACAGAGTGGTGCCTAGATAGTCTACCGGCACTTCGAAGACAATGAAGGCCGTGCCGACCCAGGGCATCCACTTCAGCCCCACACCTGCAACGATGCGGCTCGCAGATCCTGCAGGCTAGACGCAATGCCACCACTATGCGTAGAGTGTCATTATCTAGCAGCGTCCCCAAATTTGGCGAAGGAATAGCTTGAAACCACAAACCTGATTAAGACCTGAATGCTGCGCGTAATCGACCCATCTCTACCCCAGTTAAGGAGTTTCTCCATAGAAATATCACACAGAGGGTTATCCCAGGCTCGCTGAAAAGTTGATTGTTTTGGAGGATCTCTACCCACGCATTGAGCACGCCAAAGCTCCAGGGTCTCGACCGCATAAGGAATGTGAAACCCATTACCATTACATGGCAAAATACGAGTAACGAGCTCCAGCACTCCATACGACGAAGCCAAGAAGGCAGGGAGGTGCGTGTTCTTCAGGCGACTAATACCCAGACCACCGAGTCTAATAGGCAGTGAAGCTTGGCTCCACTGAACTGGGGACATTTCTATGTTGACAATTGTTTCCACCGTTTCCTTCAAAATGCTGTCAAGCTTGTTGATACCTTCAAAGCACAACCAAACAGGTGTGGTGCGGACAAAATAAGACAAACGCAGCGTTGACAGGCAACTCCGCAAAATTGTTAGGGCAACATGAGCGGAAAGCTGTTTTAAATATTGTTTAGCGGATGAAAAGGCCAAAGTCTTGGAAAAAAGTGCCTCTGATATACCCTCCGGAAAGATTGGAGAGCTTAACAGAGATAAATTTAATTTACACAAAACCTTGATTTTAGGGCTTTAGCTAGGGCTATAGCTTTGCAAGACTGCCAAATAAGTCACTCCTGAACAAAAAAAATATCTCACATTTAGATATGTTGAAGGTAAGCCCCAATCACCACTTCCAGCTCTCCTCCGATAGTGCCATCGTCCAAATACCAGATATTCAGTTGGGAATGCAAAGATGAAATAACTTTTTGAATAGCAAAGGTAAATAGAAGAGGCCCCAAAGGGTCTCCCTGCTGAACTCCGACCTGGGATTGAATGCGATCCTCGCCAAAATAAAGATGACTAGGCTGTGAGTAGCATTTGTATAAAAACGGGTACAAACTAGGGGCATGATCCTTAACTCTGGTCAAAATGATGTCACGCTCGACCGAGTTGAAGGCTTTTTGGAGGTAAATTTTCACAATTACAGTGTTTGTATCACTGTTATTATTTACAAACCAACGTGTTGCATGTATTGCCGCCTCGCATCCCAGCGGAGTCCCAAATCCAATTGATGTGGCTGCAAAAAAGAAGACAGCTCACATCTTACCGAAGAGCAACAGATCACCACCACCACCACTTTATTAAATTGTTCGAATTTAGTGGTAATTAGCTTCTTCTATCTTTGATTGATGGTAATTAGCTTCTGAATCTTTAAGCTATTATACGCAGATTTAACAACATGGTACAAGTAATATTTTCTTTTGTTTAATGTTTTTTTAAAACTTTGGGCTGAAAAAATCCGATTAATTGTCAGACTTTATCTTCATAAAATATATACTTTATAATTATATATTAACTTAATAATATGATTTTATAGTTGACAAAAAACACGTGCTACATTCGATTGTTAATAGCATATTCGAATATACAGTTCATGTTTTCTTTATTAGCGAGAATTTAATATACAAAGTTCGAGACACCTGGGAACTACCTTCAAGGTCCCGTGACTCTTAAACCGATTGACCTGGAAGTTTGCATAGTGTTTTGGAGTTTAGTCTCTAACTTATATGAGGACCCGGGAGAATTACGAACACTAAAATTTACTTACCAACTCGTATACGATTTCTAATATCTGTCTCCCATACGCAATTGAAGATATCGTACGAGTTATGTAGTATTTAATATTTAGTTAGTATTGTAGATAAAATCTCTTGTGTGAGGTCTTTGTCCAGAAGTTAATAATTTATGGCTGATATGATGATAGTGTGATGAACGGAAAATAAACAAAATCTTCTGGCTTGAAGTCGCATTATTAATCTCGTGTAGTCCGCACACACATAATGCCCAAATTAATTTGAATAGATTCGACATAGAATTAATACATTTGCTGGTTACATGCACGAGTGGAGATGAGTTCCATGCTATTTGACTTTAAAAATGACGCAAGACCAAATCCGTAGCATGAAGCGTGGATAAAGACGGCCGATGTAACAGCCTATTCGGCTCCATTTGTTATAAATAATAACGGTTTTAAGAACACAATGATATCCGTGTAATTGCCCAAAATATATCTCAAAGTCGGCCTTTGTAAAGCGATATGAACCTAAACGGATTCCATTATGAGTAGTCGTTTTTAATAGTCTGTTTCGGATGTTCAATGGATTTTATATATAAATGTACATTAAACACTTTAGTGTCAAAAATAACTGTAATATATTTGTATAACCAATATCTATATACATATTTATCTATAGTTAATACATCTTGCCAACTCCGAGAAACAAAAGTGTTGTGAAGCTATTCAAAACTTCACTACATAGTATAATCCAAAGTCGCTTTCTGCTGTCTGTCTGTCCCTATGTATGCTTAGATCTTTAAAACTACAAAATTGATTTTGATGCAGTTTTTTAAATAGATAGTGTGATTCATTAGGAAATTGTATATGTATAATACATGCATAATATAGTAGAGAAACACTTATAAATTTAGATAAGCAAAATATGTTTAAATACATTTAATTAGAAATTTAATGTAAAAAACATATTTTTGCGATTATTTAGCGTGCAAATGCTGTCTAAACCCTACGAGATAGATCAAATAATATGCTCCCATTTCTTATGGATAACCCATAATTACCATTTTCATCTTCAATGCGCCCGTGCAAAGCCGAGGCGAGTCGCATATGTTAGACTTGATTACACAACTAAAAAATCAAATTTAATAGATATAGAAGAGCATAACAATAAAATTAAAAGATTATAAATGAATAAAACAACATGTTAATTTATATCATTGTCTTAAATTTCTTGTTTCAGGCCACACAAAATGATGCTGGAGTCGAGCCGGTAAGCTGATTTACATATTTTCTTTTTACATGCGAATTAATAATGACATTATAGGTTTTACATTATACCGTAACTTTTTATCAATGGATGATTGCCGCAGAATCAGATAAAGAGATGAACGGATATGTATTATCGTTAATAAAACCAATATTAATAATTCCGTTAAGGCGATTTTAACCAAAAATAATTAACCGTTATTGATTACAAAATGCGCTTTAAAAGTTTAATACAAGCCTATGTCGTCTTACAATTTAGATGTAAGTGAACTTATCTCGCAATACTTTGACCTTGTGCCGTTCTTCTTAAGATCTTCAGGAGGGTTCATTAACGTCTGCAATAAATATTCAAGAAGGCTGATGTTGGACTCAAAGAGAGGGTTTCTTTGCTAGACCTCCTGGGACTATTAGGTCGAGGCGATGCCGTCGCCTTGGAATATCTATTCTATCTCATACAAGCACACACTTGACCTGATGCTGTAGTGATAGAGGGTAGGGTTTTATGCTCGTAAATTGGCATCAGCCTTGTTATTACAAATTACTGTATCTTATTTTTTTTATTTTCATGGAAAGTTATGTTTTTTAAATATCTATTTGATATATTCTTAATTATATTTGTGCCGCTGCATATTAAGTTATTGACTTAAAGTTATTAATCACTTTCGACTTTCTGCGTAAATTCGAGTGTGCCCAATACTTAAATGTATACATGTGTACTCATGAACAGTTTCCATCATAATTAGACACGGCTGTATAAGTCAAGTCACCCACAATGCAGCCGACGCGATGCGAAAGCAGCTCGATTTCTGATTTCACATTTAATTATCACCTGCGCTGTTTTACCTCTGATTGATTTCGCATTGAATTCTGTAATTATTAATGCCAGATTTTAGTCTGAATCATTGGGTCGGCGATTATTGTATCACTTTATAAAATATACATTTCATTAACATAAGTGTTCTCGTTTGATTTATCTTTTTTCAAAAAACCAGCAGCCTGTCGACGTTCAACCGACTAACTTGTCCAATCTTATTTCAACGTTGATTTATCTCTCAAAGAAATAAATCGTATTTCTACTTTCAGTTCTATTCTGGAGATTCATAAATGGATTTATTCCGAGATAATGTCTGACATTGTCAATTATGGGTCGGTCAGATGTCAACAACCTGCTAGAAGATGGTAGAACGAGCGGATGTTTTTGAGGACGACCACCATATTTGCATACAGTCCTCAATTAATACTAATCAAAATTATCTGCGACTCCAGACCTTGGCGTCGTTCAAGAAAACAATGTCAAATGGGAGGTTCAAACAATCTAATTGCATAGAACCAATTAAAACTTGCTGCCGTTTGTCGGTCGGGCTCACCCGTGTGTTTTTAATACATTCTGACAAACCTTTCGCGCGTTTAAAGCTAATCTCCCTTCGCAATTTCAATTTGCATCTATTGTTGTCTGTCATATATATAGCGTATTATGGAAATATTGGAATAGAAAAAAATTTGGTATATCATATCTTTACTTACATTTTCCTCGTGTATCAAATAAAACTATTTTAGCATTTCCAGTTTAAGAAATTATGCAGCAATTTTACATTGAAACAAGTCCAATCTAATTTTGATTGATCTTGGGATTTATTTATATTGGAAAGTACCCTTCTGCGCAGTCGGCCAACAGAATTATTTTACTGCTGTAACTTCTAAAGAAATTATTTAAGTTATACGGTGTATTTTGTATAATAAACATAATTATATAGATGCAGATAGATATTATAACGTTCAAAAAAGCTTCGCAATAAAATAAAAGAAAGGTTAGTGTGAGTTGTCTTAAGGAGATAGACATATGCGAAATTTTAATTTTTGAAAAGGATTGATTCACTTAATTAACTTTTCATAACTGTATAACCAACGCACTATTGACTATATATCCCTATTTTTTAACACATATCATATCATACATACTCATGTTATATATCCTGCCTATCCATAATAATACCATTTTAGTATTTATGTATATCTGGAATAATGCATTTAGCTAAATAGCCGTAAGGTACCGGCAAAGTAGAACAGTACCTCCCTATATACCAGGTGTCGTAGGAGGCGACTGAGGTACCAGAACCGACAGATGGCGGTATATCCATCCTAGACCTAATGGGGATGGGCAGCAGCATCTCCGTCGCGAAAGCTGCGCTCTGCGATTGCCAACATGCTTGCCCAGCGCGACAATTGTGGGCAAAATTCCCCCTTTCTTGGTGAGGCCTATGTCCAGCAGTGCACCAATAGCTGATGTGATGATGATGTTGATGAAATAGCGGTTCCGAAAATTAGTTCATCATTAGAACATCTTAAAACTTCTTTTCTTTTTTCTTTTCTTTAATTGAAAGTTATTTTTATTCCAGTATGTATATTATGGTAATCATGAATATTACATAAAAATCAAAACAGTGTTTAAATAATGTGAATTATCTATATTTTTTATCGTAATGCTTATGTTATAGGGAATTTTAAGAATTGTTGAAAATAAAACAGATACTTTAATCACTTACATCCGTCCTAATGTATATTAATAATAGTAAATTAATATACTGTCTGTGTCAATAGATTAACATCAATAAGTTAATGGCGTCATAATGGTATGAATTCATTATGATAAAACAAATAGATATGTAGCTATTATATTAATGACCAGTGATTATTGTTGCTAGACGTAGATAGACATTAGAGAAGTTGCCTAATTACAATTAGAACAGTTCATGACTGTACAAATCAAAGCTATAACCAAGTTAGCCGCTTTATAGGTTTCCTTGTTTATTCAGCCACACAGCTATATAACTAGAAATAATACACACAAAAATTATTATAATTAATAATATACATTATTCCCCTTTATATTAAATGTAATTATTATAATTATATATATTGTTATTTATAGTTAGCCGCCGCTTTTGTTTTAAACAATTTCAAGGTGAACATTTGTATACGGGGTTAATCCATAAATGTAATCCATGTTATACCAAACAAAATAACTTTGTTATACGACTATTCGTATTTAAATAAAACACGTGAGGTCTGTTACTCTAAGAGTTGATAATACTATTTGGGTACTACACGCGCTGGGTCGCGGGGGTTGCGGGGCGGGAGAGGCGAAGTGAAATACAGAGTTAAGAAGTTTGCGATGCGACGGTAACATTAAAGTTATAAGAAAATGGTTCGGTTGAAGTATATTGTTTTAAGTTAGAAATACATTTAGACATTTTTTTATCATTTACTAACAAGTGCAAGTTACTGATAGTCAATTAAACTTCCAACAATACTGTCATGCGTGTCGCAACAGATAAACACTTGTTTTATTTTATATGCGAATTGCCAATGCCATTCGTCACGGCGAATGATTGCTTTCTATACAGCATTAGACATTCCACGTCGATAGTGTTACACGAAAATAAAATCGGAATTATTTTAATGACATTCGACGTAATGAAATCACCCGCGAAATTTACGCACATGCCCCGGCTTATCGCTTGTATTAACCAAACGTGATAAAGTAATTATTTTATGCCGCCGCAATAAACGTACGTAGTAAGTAGCCAAGTTTGTGTGAACCCGGCAAGAACATAAATCACAGATAGAGAGAGACGGCGCCCAAGCAGCCGCGCCTCCTCGCTGTGACGGAGCGAGACAGGTATCCCGATTGAACTCTGTTCGGCCGTGAACTGTTTGCTTATATTAAACAAGCCGTTTTGTCGTCGCCTGTACTTTCTTTCCTAATGTTTATTGGAATCTTCCATGAATATAAAATGGTGTTTTAGTCATGGGTTATTTGTTATTTAAATTCCATTATCAGGACGTGCTTTATTTTGTTGTGTGTAAGAGCTTCTTATTTACATTTACAATTATGTACCCATTAATTTGTACATCATTGCGTAGCTTACTTCCGGTTCACTTAAACGGGATCTTTTGTTTCAACCATTGCGATTACACAGTACACGTACACGCAATTTAGTTGAGATGATAACAGAAATAAGAAAAAAGTTCTCTTTATCAAGTTACAAATAACTTTTGTTTGAGATCAGCCGTTGTATTATAAAACGTATTATATTCGTTTGTTTTATGCATGTGCACAACTCCCTTGACACATTTACAGCATATGAGTCGTGACTTTGCAATGAAAAACATCCATGCGGAATGTATCGCAGCTGAAGGGATCTCAATCTGCGTCAGATGACTGAGAGAAGCTTCCAACGCGCCATCACAATTACTGTTATGATTACAGCGGATAGGATTGACCTAAATGTCTGGATTTTTTTGTACTCGCCGAGTTGAGTCGAATGGTCTTTTGATTGGAGTTTTAATATTTCATATTCCTCGTCTGATTATTATCAGTCACTCTCTCCCACTCCTTTGATCGATATTGATATTTTTTCTTGTATTCATCATCATCATCACCATACCTGTCATTGTAGGTTCACTGCTGGACATTGACCTCCCTAAGAAAGTTGCCATGTTGCCCATAATTGCCGCGCTGGGCAAGCCTGTTGGCAATCGCAGATTGCAGCTTTCGCGACGGGGATGCTGCTGCCCACCCCCACCCTATGCATTTCAGCTGCAGGTTTGGATGGATATACCGCTATCTGTCGCCTCTTACGACACCTGGTATAGGTGCTTTTTTTACTCTCACAACTAACATCCTCTTGTAACATATTGTAAATTAATTGGATGATTGATCCGTGGCGTGAACGCTTGTATGTTATCACTATGAAACGCTGTTATCTGTTATTTGTAATATAATTAGAAATGAGATCACCTGATACGTTTAGTTATGATAGCTGCCTTAGCGTGGGGTGTTCGAAACATATATGATGCTAGGTAATAATTTATCAAATATTAACTTAGTTTACAATTCAATCTCGAACCCCCTTTTCTGTATCAATACGTAATAATAACATTGAAGAGTTTGCTTGTAATTTCAAATTAACCGTTTCTTGTATGCATATGAATGTATATACAAACAAAATTAGCCAGAACATACAAACAGACGGACAGTTAAAAAATGTTTTTTATATTGTATGTATACTTTTGCTCCGATTTAATCAGGACTTTCACTGGCCGATGCTAATATTGAAATAGTAGTATTTGGTGTACATAAATGTTTGATTGATTTTAAAAACCATCAGCAATATGGACTTTACCTTTAAAAACCGGTTCCTAAAAAATATTTTTCTGCCACGCGGTACCGGCGGAGTAGAATAGTACCAGGTATCGTAAGAGGTGATACCCGAAAAAGCGATGCTTAAATACTACCGGGTGAGGATGGGCAACGGCATGCTCGTCGCGAAGGTGCACTCGGCGATTGCCACCACGTCTACCCTGCGTGGGAATTACAGGCAAAAATCCCCTATTTTGGGGGAATAATGCATTCATTAGTTGACTAAAGTTTTAACCTAAACTTAACGCTGGACTACATGTTAATTATATATCGCGTTCTCGAGTTTCATATCAAGTTGCGATCTTATCGGTGATGGTATTTCGGACTAAAATGTAATATGGATGTCCTAATGAAGGGCATCCACGCGAAGGTTGTCGCGTCCGACGGCGGCACATAATAGCGTCGGGTAGCGAACCTGATACCGACCGACCCACAATTATGCTAATTGCGATTATAAACGTGCACTTAGGCGGTCTATTGGCTTGGTGTCACCTTTGAAACGTTTTCGACCGATGTGGGACTTGGTTCCTTATCTTTCTTCTGTGAATGTGGTCATTGGTCTATCTAAGCGAGCTTTTATTTGGACAAGGATGTCAATTATCATTGAGCTTGTGTGTCTATTATACAATAATAACAATAAATTCACAAAACATCTTATTCATTGACCTGTTTCTTTCAAGTAGGATAAACAGCCTTGCTTTTGAATAAATTCTAGAAATATGTTAAAAGTAAGCTCACCCCAAAGCTTATTTTTGCGTTGAATATTATGTCGACAACAAAACTGCTTGAGATTGAGCTGCTTTAACCACTAGCTTTGAGACAATGACACGTTAGCGCCAACGCTGGTAGGGGTTTTATTAGCGCCAACTACTTACTACATAGGTGGTGTCGGTAGAACCTTTATCACCACCAGTTTTTCTTACAGGTTTCTTTCTTGTGGGTCGCGTAACCTGCAGTGAACATAGTTTTAAATCTCGTCTGGTGCCGACAGGCTAGTTAAAAATTATCTATGTGTTAGATGACTTTTATGATTCCTTGGATAATCAGGGTCATCTGTATTATACATAAATATGCATAAAATCACAAATATTCATGTTATTATTATTACTCTTTTTACTATTATTCACGATTTTAAAGTGCTTGTAATGGGCCTGCTTGAATAAAGTATATTTGACTTTGGCTTTGATAAATCGCTTCAAGTACTTAATTAAGTTACGGACTTTAACTGTACTTAATTAAAGTTTACAATAATTGAAACTGAATGCATAACGCAAAGATAAATGTCTTAAAATGCAACAGCCACAAGAATGCTCGCGAGCTTCTAGTGACACAAAAGGCTATAATTCCTCGTTCTAATCAGATACCGCCCCGAGATGTGTGTGTTAAAACAATGGAGCAGCGCCCAGACCCCGGATTCATGGAAAGGCGTTTAGACGAAGAAAAAATAATGAAATGCCACCCAAGCGAGAATAGGATATACAGACCAAGGATTCAGTATTCAGTAATCAAGTTTAATTTATTTAGGTTCTCTTGTTTTTAAGTACGTTAATGTACTGATGTTGTGATGGCAATGGTCAAAGCTCAGTCCAGTATTTTCTTAGTAATTATTCTTCTTCGTCTTCATAGCAGTCGGTAAAGGAGCCCCCTCCTCCTATGTGCACTGCAAGTTTGACTATAACCCGCTAGGCATTCGTGGTAGCAATCGCAGAGTTGCGATGGGAACGTTGCCTAGGTGAACTTAAGCTACGCTGTTCAGATTAATATACTGCCACCTGTCGGTTCCGGTACATCAGTCACCTACGATACCTGGTACTGGGGGAGGTATTCTTCTACTCTGCCGGTACATCTTTTATAGTTTGTAATTATTGAAATACATTTATAATTACATACATTATTTTGGCTATGGATCCTAGATCCATTATTAATATTATATATGAGAAAGGTTTCTCTCAAGGTGCTTTCACGGCTTAACCGTTGAAACAATTTTGTTGAATTTTGGTGTGTGCCTTCCTCGAACCCTAGGGACATTGGCTTTTGATCCCGGAAACGTTCCCGCGGTACGCGGTATAAAGTGAAGTCCGTGCGGACGGGGTCGGGGCGCCAAGTCAGTAAGTAAACGCCTTGCTCGATTTGATGCCAGCTCTACAAGTTTCTGTAGGCAATAAAAGTTACAGCCTGCACCTACGTTCGCTCTTTTAGCGTATTGCCATTGTTGGTATTCCTTACCATGCCTCTACCTTCATATATACTCCTTTTTATTATTTCAGCTTTGTTTTATATCCACGTCGTAAAGTCGCTTTTATTGAATCCTTCCTCTAGCTTAAAATTTAAAAAGGAATTCATTCGCAGATGCTACTCGTGTTGGGATTGACCTCAAAACCTACAACTCCAATTGTAGGTTTCTTATTTAGCGTTCACAATAGATCATCTTTCTAATTTACGTCATCAATTTGCTAGTGTCGATGTCTTTGCATTGTCTCATATTAAGCTCATCTCTTTTAAATACAGCATCAATAAAAAAAATAATATGAAATATCCTATACTATAAAAATGTAATTGTATCTTTATGTTTGTTATGCTTTCGAAGCTTTCAGGGAATCTAATTTGATGAAATTTGTCATAAAGCATGGATAGAAATAACATTTAATTCCTGAAAATACAATGGGAAGTGTAAAAGTACAGAAGTTAGCAATATATAACATCATCACTGCAGCAGTCTACTGCTGGACATAGGCCTCTACTGTTACTTTGAGCTACGCTTTTTCGGGTGGTTATACCGCCATCTGTCGCTTCCGGTCCATAAATAAAATACTTTAGTCATTTCTTACGACACCTAATATATGGGAAGGTACCATTCTACACTGCCAGTACCTTAAAGCTATAACACATACGTTGAAAATCTAAATAGTTTTTCATGCAATCTACATGCATCATATAAGGAATTACCTTAATTAAACAATTTACCTCGAAATATACAGAGCGGAACCCCGTAGTGTGCATCTAATCAATCAAGAAGAGTCGCCACAGTAAGTCAAACGGTCGTTTTTTGCCTCCATTCATTTGCATAGGTCCCGTGTCTCTTTCCCTCCAACAAAACGATTGTTAAGTGCGAGCAGGACAAAGTCAGTTTGACCTCAGCGGGTTGCGCGTGCGTTGCGGTACCGTTGCGTCCGTGAGAAGGAATTTTTGTGTTTAAAACACTCAGCTGTTTTAGAGTAACTTTAATAATTCTAGTTTAGTTTGTTTGACACTTGTAATTTGTTTACCGAGTTATACGACATAGTTAAATAGATATTTTTAAAATGGTTATAGTGCCATTGCACTGTATTCAGGCCGTATACGGCTGGCCTATTGTAGATCTGATGGACTCACAGAAGGCATATGTCCAGTAGATGACGTCCAATGGCTAATGATGATGAATATGAAGTGACCTTAATGCATATCAAGGTTTTAGGTTTATGTTTCAGCAACACTGGAATAACATAGCGTATTTTACGAGCGTGATGCTGGCTGTCTTTAAACTCAGTTTCAGCCTCACCGAGTGAAAGAGGCCAGGCCGCTCATTAATGAGTGATCCTGTGCCTGCGCACTACTCGCTCAGCCGGAAACCACACACGAGCAGCGCAATGTACACCCATGTCTTCATAATTCTTTTAATGGGTTAGTAAAGAGCATATCGAACATGAGGTAGACCTCTTACAAAGTCGTCTTTTACCGCCAAATAGCAGCGTTCGCATTGTAGTGTTCCGGTTCCGACGTGATATATATACTAGAGATTTGATTAAACTAAAAGCGATGCTTATAAATTTAATTGTCGGAGAAACCATTTAAATATATATATATATATATATATATATATATAAGACAATTTTATAGTGATCTAGGAATCTTGTAATAATAAACGTGTTGCTCTGAAAATACAAAGAAACGACATTTAAAGTTTATTAATTTTAGCTACTATTTAAAAATTAGCTAGTCGATTCCTTTATTACACAATTAGTAAACTTTTTATTAATCTACCCTATCGCCATATTTTAAAAACGTCATTAAGTTGGCACTGTCAGTCGCGCCCTCTATTCATAGATAGGCCCATAGATAATTAAAGAACTAATTTCTTTACATATATATATATATATATATATATATATATATATATATATATATATACCTATACAGGTCAAAGTTACAGACTATATTACTAGTTACATATTAGTAATACAATGACTCGCTAAGAGATATACAAAGAGTTGATACACAGAGTTTGTACCTATCCTTACGAGTATATTATTTACAGTCACGCCCCAATGATCTGGTCATCGGATGATTGTACCAATTTGCATGATTATGTCAGTGTGCCTCTCAGTACTGAGACGGTGACGCCGATCTGGCATATCTATTTCAATTTGGTGAATTTGGTTAGGTCTCTATACTATCTACAAATGAATCTACATATATAAGCTATTTTGTTGTATTCTAGCCAATTCTAAACCCAAATGCTTAATTAGTGGAGTTCACTATTAATTGAAAAGTATTTGAACGATATTTGTAAGGTTGACCAGTAGTGGTATGTATATATTATTTACTTGATAAATCTTTCTTCGTTTCTCTTATCATTGACAAAACTTCATAAGAAACAAAAAAGTAAAAAAGTCCTGTTATAGAGCTGTCAAAAGTTGTAGTAAATGTGCAAAAGTGCTGTATTTATATGCAATAATCTATAAAATTCTATCTGACCCAATCTATATATATGTGTCATTAAAAGAATATTAACACTTTAAATTGAGATATAAACGATCCTTTCTCTTAAGTTGGACTAAACTGTACATAGTAAGCAAACATTTATAAAAATCGGTTCATATTTTGGAAGTGCATCTCAGACTAACAATGTGACACTATTTATTTGATAATAAATCTAGTTATCTATTAATGAAACCTTCATTCATCAAAGAAATAATTGGACTCAATTGTTAATTGAACAAATTTTAATATTTTCATCATTATCATCGTCATAATATGTTATGAGACAACCGTAGTGCTGCCAAATCTATGTAAATTGTTTATGAACGATTTCATAATGAATGTTATGTTATTGCATACTATGACATGAATTCGTTATTTCTTGTCGGTATACTATACGTTCGGAGAGTCGGGATAATTGTCATTGGTATACAATAGCGTGCATATTGTAACACCTTGTCCACAGAAATGTAACCACAGATTAGTTCCCTATAAGCAGTAATTATACCTCATTTACGATGTAAAATATGTAATATACTATACTATATGTGTAACACAAGATCTTATTGTAAAATGAATTGTACTTTTTTTTTATAAGGCCAGGTCGTCCAAAAATCATACATACAACAGCCTTTAGTCGCTCGTAAAATCAAATGGATATCAATAACTTTGTTACTAGGTGATATTATGTCATATTGCCCCAGTAAATTCACTGCCTTTTTCACCTTTCAAATTGAAACACAGCAAAGCGAACAATGCTATTTTGTGGTAGAAATAGGTGAGAGTGAGGAACCAACGCAGACGACTTTTGTATGGGGTCTACCTAAAAAAATGGCATAGTTATTAATGACTCGCTACAGCAGTCATTCTTTGTTGTAAAGCAACGGGATAGGTATATATATTACACTTATTAGTACGTCAAAATACACAATAGGACGTTATACTCGTTTGTATGTATTTGCAGTACTCCTGCAATAAGAGCATTAAAAATGGCTGCTAATATAATGGCATTAATACTCCTCAACGTGCTGTGTGGTACCGGCAGAATAGAATAGTACCTCCTAGTGCACCAGGTGTCGTTAAGGCGAATAAGGTACCAGAACTGACAGATAGCTGTATATCTATTCAAAACAGTGCAAATCAAATGCACAGGGCGGGGATGGGAAGCACTATCCCTGTCGCGATAGCTGTGCTCTGCGATTGCCAACACGCTTGAACAGCGCGGCAATTACTATAGGCAATATACCTCCTTTCTTGGAGAGGCTTATGTCTAGCAGTGGACTTCCAATGGCTGGAATGATGATGATGATGACGACGGAGTACTGGTATAGTAGAATAGTACTTCCCCATTTACGTAGATGTCGTAAAAGGGGGCTTATGTACTGGTGCCGACAGATGGCGGTACATATATCCACCGGAAACAGCATAGCTTAATTGTAACAGGGCCCAATATTCTTGTCCCGAAGCTATGCTTTTCGATTTCTGCCAGGCCTTAAAAGTACAGCAATCCCTTTCTTGGAGAAGCTTGTGACTAGCAATGGATATTCTACGTTTTGATGATGACAATTATAATTGTCCTTCCTTAATATTTTACGTGAAGAGTTTAGTTGCTGGAAGGGAAGATAAACTAGTTGTGACGTTTATGTGTGATTGCATTATCTTGTTATATTTTTGTGTGTAAATCATCGAAATAATTAGTTGTTTTTTGTCGTTCGATGATTCATCGTTAAATTTAGATGTGGACAGACTTAATAAAGGAAAATAACAAATATACAGGTTTTCATTGTACTTCTAATACAGTTCTAATAACTAGTTGGTCGAGTTTTGTTGCGTAAACAAATAAAACCGATACAAAAGTATGAGAACTTTTATCCAGATGTAAATAATGGTATGTATTAACAATTGGTGTTGCAGTGTGAAAACTTTTGATTATCATAGTTGCTGATAACATTTGCCCACGTGTCCCTCTAAGTCAAGGATAACCACATCACGAGTAATGTTGCTATGGTTTTTATATTCGACTTTATGTCTATGCATATAGAGTGTCATGTTGCAAATTCATGAACAGGAACAATTCAATTGAAATATCGTTAAAACTGTTTACATCATCATGACTGCCATAACTGTATTGTAGATACAAAACCTAATAGCTTCTTTCCCGCGGTCTTGCCCGCGTATAAATATTGCGTTCCTTTAAAATTTTCCCGTGTTTAAGGGGAGCCTATGGCTTCATTGTGAGGAGTTGTCCGCATGCCAAATATTATTTTCCGTTCAGCTGTTTAGGCGTGCAATGCTAACGAAAAACAGACAGGTAGATAATATGGATGTAAATTAATTTGGATGAAAAAGTTAATAAGCAACAATAGCGAGTTGAGTTGTGTATGTATGGCAATGTTATATTATGTGTTACTGCGAATATAGAAATCATGAATTCGTGAATATTTAGAAAACTTTCATATTGGCTTTGATTATTGGAGTACGTGTTTCAGAATTCTATAAACCCATAGTATTCCATTCTATAAATTGAATAATAAATGTAATTGTAGTAGAGTAGGATTTAAGAGCATTTTTCTTGTGTCGTCGTTATAAGTTTAAAATTTTTGTGTTGTTTAAACTGACATACAATTCTTTTTTTTTCATATAAATAAGACGGCTTTCATATTCAAGTCAATTTCCATGAAGAAATCTCATAGGTCGTTTATAATTAAATCGGGATTAATATTAAATGTGCATTAGAATATTAGCCACCCTACCGTTTGAAAATAAAATATCGTTTGTACATAGAGAATATAATTCTTCAACACTTCTTTGTTTACAAGGCACCAATAACAATTAAAGTTGGTATGGTTTATTTTGTGATATCATCGAGTTGCCATACGCAAATATTGGCGGCGGTATGTGCCCGCATCGAACATGCATAATGCACCGGGTTTTACCAGACGTTTTTACGTGAAAGTATCAGATTGATTTGCAACTTTTATTTTGCTATTTGTAGTTCCGAGGCGTAATTTGAACATGGTATAATTTGTACTATAGCTAACTGGGCCGCTGTATTGTCTTCTGAACTTGTGTCAGGTTTCTGGCGGGTGCTATCCGAAGGAATGCATTGCAGAGACGACTAAACCAAACTGTGCTTTTTAAATATCTAGTATTTTTCTGTGCATAAAAAGTTATGCACTGTTAAAAGTAAAACATTTTGTAAATAGAATCTAAAATATTTTTCCTAACTTGATTAGAAAGACACTTATTTTTACAATTATCAAATACCTATACCTATTGGATTGATATTTTTAAATCTTACTGATATGATTTGTATAACATATCAGTTTTATGGACAGACTGACCTCGATTACTTTCTTCAATATACTAAGCGTTGCAAAAACTAAAAAACCAAATAATTCAAAATCGTAAAAGATAATTTCAAAATTCACGTAACCATGTTTCACGTGAACAGTGTGCACGTGAACAGTATCTCTCTCCCACTTTATCTCCTACACATCCGACACTCGACAAAAACCTTGACACTGATGAGTTATGTAAAACAACAACGTGTATTTACAAGAAAATAAAATAAACAGCAGAATTTAACCAGCATTGTTCTCGGTTTGAGTCCATTACGTAATTAAATTCGTTGCTATTCGCTTTCTATGTTGTACCGTTGCTTTGAAAACGAGTGGCGAAGAGGCCAGCCAGCCTGTGTAGATTTAGTGATGGGATATTGGTGGTACGTTGTCTTGATAGGTTTTAAGTTGCCGTTTGGAGTAACGAACTGAATACCTTATGATTTTGGCGATTTTTGATATGCGAATTATGTTTTACATGGTTCTTGTTTACATTTCTGTGCGACCATTTGTTCGCATCTGAAGGTGATGAAATGATCCTAGTAAAAAAAAGCTATTGTTTGGTATGTTTATTGTCCCAAGTCCCTGTCCCAAGGAATGCGCTGGATGGAAGACAACTAAACTAAAATTTTGCTTTTCTAGAATTTTTTGTGCATAAAATGGTATGAAATAAAAAAGGGTGAGGTATTTAAAAGGGTGACATTGAAGCAACTTAAGTCAATGAATGATCTTTGTAATGTAAAGCTATGTATAAGTATTAGTCATGGCCAGACAAAGTAGTTAAATAAATCTTTAAATGACATTTTGAGTGCTCAAACATTTTGAATGACGAATTTATGTATATGTTTAAATAAATTATCGGGAACAAAAAAAAATAAAGTACGGTGTATTAAGTTTGGAAGTACATTTTTTTGTTTATCAATCAAATCATCATTTATACCAAATTATAACATATAATTTTGTAACCTTTGATGGTTTTGGGTTATTTAGTTCTATAACAGATAAAGTTGAATAATATTGTAAAATAATAGTTGATGCTACTACAAATATGAAAGAAGTTCGTCTTTGAATCGTTGTAAAATTACAATGGTATTCTAAATCAACAGGTCGCTCTTCCTCTGTGCAAGTCAAGCGTCCCTATTGGCCCGTTGATTAATGCCCAGCCAGCTTCGGCTTGGAACTCCAGTGCCTGTAATCGATGTTTGATTTCTTATTTGATTTCCTTTTTTCACGTCTGTCTCGGCCCACATGATTTACCAATTAAGAATTGGACATCCAAAAAGAATACCTTGATTGCCATTAGCTCATAGCAGTACGTTTATATGCGGCTGCATCATAGACATCACCCGTAAGGTAGACAGATGATCTGACTCCGTATCATGTCACTCATGTGGCAGAATCGCAATTAGAGTGGTAGATCCACTAGAGGTATTTTGCAACGGTCATCTATTTTGGTTCTCATTCCTATTTCTACCGCCAAATAGCAGTTCGCATTGCTGTGTTCTAGCTTGAAGGGTGAGAGGGGCATTGAAATTACTGGATAAATGTGACATTGTATCTTCAGTTCATGCTCTGCCGGTAATTAATCAATGAACTTTAAATCTAAAAAAGTATTATTTTTTTCAACTTGTATGCTTTTATATCTGCAGACCTACAATCATCCACAAGTTAATTAAATTTAATGGTTGTCTTTAAACCTACATATGGCCAATGGTACTCCGACCATCTATCATTAATGCTCTCTTTCAATGTCACATCTAAGTTTAGTTCATATTTCTATCTTCATAGGTCGGAATATTGAGCTTGGATACAAGTGGTTTAGAAACGCGTTATTTCCTTTAATGGCTTATTACCCCGGATTGCGTCGCAATCAGCGCTGGCCGGGCCTAGGGAATGTTACATGAATGTGGAACATACTATACAAGATTTAAGTACTCGATTTAGTTTTAAACTATGCGCGGACGGGTTTGTAGTTTGACTTTAAGGATATTATAGAAATTATATGCTGCGATTAACGTACTTTTTACGATATAAGACATACTTAATGTCTTATTTTTAATCATGTTTTGACTTTGTTTGGCTCTATATTTTTAATTCTACTAACTAATAACAGATTTAAGACGGAAATACCTATAGACGGAAAATAAATATCTAGCAATCATTAAGTGCGTGCGTGCAAATGTAAGAGGTAAAATACACTCTTATGACTATAGAGGCAAAAGACAAATGAAGACCGAATTCGCTAATTCTCTCTGGAATCGGGATGTAAAGTCCAATGGAAACGTTAATAAAAATTTTCCGCCATTTTTCAACGGCACTGTCTGCCCTTAATGGCCAATTAAATAAATCCGGGTGGAACACGCCCCATATCATGCAATATCTTTTGCACAAACATAACTCAGTTCATAATAGCGGCTGTATCGGATTACATCGCGATATTATGTACATTGCGCTCCGAATTCGAGTTGGCTCCGACCCGGAGTGAATAGAGGAAGGAATAAAAACATAAAATGTGTGAAAACCGTCTCATATGAAAAATCACCGCAGTCCGCCTGTGAAGCTGTGTTGGCGTATCGCGGCGGATTGCTGCCGCTCTACTCTTTATTTTAAGTAATAGCTTCAGAATTCATTCACGAAGGAGGGACATTCGTGTTTTATTTTGACCATTATAATGTAAAAAATAAAATGTCAAATAGTCATTTGCATTTATTTCAAATTAAAATGCAATAAGCCGTCGTTTTCTGGTTAACCATTTTTTAATCTATATTTTTACGAAATATAAGGTCTGTATTTAACCTTTTTCTAAGCCAACCAGACCTCGATGATATTATAGTGCTTCTTAATATTATAAATCCGAAACTAACTCTGTCTGTCTGTTACGCAAACACGCCTAAACTACTGAACCAATTTAAATGAAATTTGTTACACAGATATTCTAAAAGTCTAAGCCCTAGAAAGGACATAGGCTAATATAACATAAGAGTTGTATGGGGTCGAAAGGGGGATGGCAAGTTGTTTTGTATTATTTAGGCTATTGATTTGTATATGTATATATAAACATATATTGGGAAGCCGCATACAGGCTATAGCGTACTCAGTCAATTCACTATAAATATCATTTTTTTCAAATAGGTCAATACTCTGTGTTTCGCATTATGTTCAGAAACTGTTTAAACAATCAGTGCAATATTACCCTTAGTATTTTTGAGGGTTATCTAATTATATTATATGTACCGTCGATTACCGGCGGAGGTGAATAGCATTTTCCTCTGTACCAGGTATTGTAAGAGGTGACTGGGCGGGGATGATCAGCAGCAACCTCGTCGCAATGGTTTTTGTATTCTTTTTTGTGGTGCACTGCATGCTTTGCGGGCAGACGGCGCTGCAGTCGATATCAAGGTTATATATTAAACTAAACTAAATGGGTGGATCGATTTTAATGAATTTTTTAAATGCATTTAGTTTAGGGTCTGATATAATTTAGATTCTCATATCAGCCCGGTAGATGGCGCTGCAGTCGGTATCTAGGTTATTTATCAGGATGACGGATATATTTTTGGTGGTATTAAAATGTAACTGTTTTTTGTGTTCATATTTGTGTTTATTATTATTTAAAATGCATGTACGTTATGCATGCAATGCATGTGTGTTATAACGTATCTCATTTTAAATATTCATAAAGATTGTCAATTCACGGTCTATTGTTGGCAATTTATAGCAAACTAAATCAATCTCAATTTTTTTTGTAAATGTACAAATATAATACGTAATTAATTATTAATATAAGTTATACGGGTGTTGCGGATGCCAATGTGTGTAAATTAATAATTAAAAGCTAAAACCAACACCAATGTTATTTTTATTATGTTTAGGTACTAATAACAAATTCCTTACTATTTTATTAATAGAAGAATGTGTCCGTTTGTATGTTTGTTCAGCTTTCTCTGACCAATCGGTGAAAGAAAATTACCTTATTTGGTATTTTCTAACTATGTATTTACCATGTAGTGCAGACACCTATCTCATATATCCGATAGCGCATTTGATAATATTCCCATCTCGTGCGCCAAGGAAAAAGTCGTGGGTTCTATCCCCACCCAGTTCAAACATTTAAATGATGAATTTTTGTGTTTCTTATCTATCTTGAGTGTTAGAAATTAATTGTTATTTAATTTATTATATTTGTGATTGCTCTGTAGTCTGATAACGTAACGTACGGCGTTTAACGACTTATCTCGGAATCAGGTCAACGTATAGGATGAAGTGTGAATTTGGTCATTATTTATAGTATGGAATTCATATTACAATAAAGGTATCGGAAAATAAATAAAATGTTTTTAGATTACCAAGTTCAATATTATAATTGCACACAATGAAGTGGATTGTGAGTGCATGTTCACAATCTGTTGCACAATCAAGACAATCTAGTTACCGAACACGACACAATAATAGCGGAACTGTGATTCTCGGTACGGAGAACTATTTCATCTCAACGCCGAAGCATGGGCCCGTTCTCGGTATTTCAATTATCCACCGCCATCCGAACTCGAAATATCGCCGGCTCTTTGTGAATAAATCGATTCCGTAGCATTACTTGTCCGATACTATCCGATGCTCAAGGGGTTTTAGATGTCTGACATGCACCAACGAAAACAAGACGACTCATTTGGCTTAGCGTCTGTCGAAACGAAAAGCATGCTCCGGCTCTGATATTTTCTATTTGCGATTCTTCTGTTTGTGTTTTAACGGCTATCTATGTTATATGAGAATTTTTAATCGGGAATACGTTACCCATTTTTAATGCGAGTAATATTAGAATATTAGTTTACTGACGAAGATTTATTATACCATCATTCGCGACAGGAATGCTGCTGTTCATCCCCGTCCTGTGCATTTGAGCTACACTGTTTCAGATGTATATACTGCCGTCTGTCGGTTCTGGTACTTTAGTCGCCCCTTACTACTCCTGATACAGGGGGAGTCAAAACGTAGACACAATCAGAATCGATAATAATCTCTATACTGGTACTGGTTTGATTTTGAGTAAAGAGAGTAAAGATACAAATATTAAATTGTCATATATATAAATTGAGATGTTAACTGACTAACTGAGTATGTAATATTTCTATCTTTACTCTCTTTACTCAAATTTATATATATATACACACACACACACACATATATATATATATATATATATATATATATCCCTACTAATATTATAAATGCGAAAGTAACTCTTTCTGTCTGTTACGCTTTCCCGCTTATACCTCTTAACCGATTTTGATGAAATTTGGCACGGACACACACACAGACTGGGCAAAAACGCTTGTAGCAACTTACCCAAAATCTTGGTGCAGTATAAAAAAAAACCCTTTGTCAAGCAACAATTAACAATAACCGAAAAATAAAGAGAAAATGTCTTCCGTTAATTTTGTAATTCTACTTTTATGTACTTCAAAAGATAATAAACTTCACAAAAACTTTTATAACAAAAGAAGAATGTCCAGACAATACTCCAGGTTGTTTGAACGATTATTACTAAGCCGGATGACACGTGATTTATGTTGTACCTGTATTTTACCAGGAAAACAACTTCATTGTTAAACACCTCATTGTGTTTCTTCCAGAATTCAGCATTTCAAGCTCCTAACATTCGGATTATAATTTAGCACTAAAGAAATGCGTACAAATCCGAGAACTTTTGTGTTATTCGGTGTCAGGCATCATGATAAAGCAACAAGTCCATTTGTGCCACATTTGAGGCGATATTTGGTCGTCACTTCACCGCGTAACGTAGTCGGCAGGGCCGGGGGAGGGGTTCGGGCGGCACTCTCGCAGCCATAATTATTTCATACTCCGCACTCCTCGTTCGGGGCAAACAATCGAGGACTTTGTATTTTTCTGTCTAGTTACCAGGGGAGACTTTTCTCTTTCGATAAACACACAGCCTTTGTTTTAGCTTCACCATCTGTCAGTGTGATGAGAGGCAAGGTGACAGGTCACGAGCTCTCGCTCTCGCGTTTTGGGACTAATGTGTTTTTAATGAAGCACGTTGCTGCGAAATGAAAAAATTCGGTCCACAAATGTTTTTTATATTTTAAGTGATCAGCAAGAGTGCACTTGTACTGTTTTATTGGCTATTAAGTTGGCGTTAATCTGCCCATAATTCGGTCCTTCCAACCGGATACCTTGAGTAATATCCTCGTTAAAATTGTGTTCTCTTTTGCCATCTGATGATTCCATCTTAGTATATTAGTATAGTCTATTTTATTAATAGTAATTTGAGGTCGTTGCCTATAGGCAAACCTTTTTTTGTACCTTGTTAATATTTTCAGCAAGAATGACAAAATTAGATTAAATGTTTGTTCGGATGTTGCAGAACTGAACCGATCTAAATCTGATTTACTCTGTATCGTTCCGAATCTCGATGTCCGCTTCCAAGTTTATTTTGTTGTTAATTTAAAAATATTCCTATAAGTTTAAACATAAATTCACTTAGAATACTTTATTGCTGGTCTTCTTTAATATTAAGCATTTACAACAATAATAAATAACTAATTTATAATTGAAGCAACCTATATAATTCATATTTATTCTATGACTCTGATAAACTCCACAAGGAAAATGTAGTTACCATTTATTTTTACATGTAGTCAAAAACTAGTTCACCGTTGTAAAACAAAATTGTCAGTAAATATAATTTAAGTAATATTGTTATTTATGCAGTTATGTTAATACTCTTTATTTAAAAAAAAAATGATTTAAAGATTAGTTGTGTCCGCGGTGTTGCTCATGAAAAAGAAGATGACCATTTTATTCTATATCAAAGTAACAAATCAAAATCTCATAATACATTTTTTATGGACATGTAAAAGACATCAACTCAAAAGTTTATGGGCTGTTTACTGACAAAAAAATAGTTTATAAATAAAAAAAGAGCGCACTTATACTGGCTATCTGATGTGTTGATAAAATCGAAAATACTTCAACGCACACTCGCACCTTTAATGATATCGTGACGTCTGGCACGTTACGCCTCCCTAGGCGTGGTGGGTTTTAAGCACATTCTATATAAAAAATAAATCGTGTTTTAAAGACTATGAAAAGTAGTTTCATTATGTATAGTGTATTGGACGCGTAATTGTTAAAAACGTCAATGTATTTAGACATTCTATTTTTTTACCATTGGGCTAAACTTTACAGTTGGTATATGGAACTATATTCCTAATATATTTAACTAAGTTACATTACTAATAGTTCTTTTATCAACTTTAGAACGCAGTTTAGTTCACTTACAGAAGGGAAAATGTTTGCCCCAAGTTAAAATACACGTTTAAAAAAGGTGTTAAAAAGTTGTTTAATATATTGAAATATTCGAATGGATCGCCAAGTCACAATTAAATACTGACAAATAAAGTAACATTATTAGGCATTTTTTAACTACTTATTAAAAGAAACACGTTAATTAAGTAAGAAAAAACATTTTAATAAATTGTGCACATGCTGCCATTAGCTATGAAATATTAGTACTATTTAAATTCCAGTTTTTCACCAAACATTACACAATGTATAATGAAAGAGATGAAATCGGTTAAACTCTCGTCGAAAACGGTGAAGTGATAGCGCCAACGATGTTTCAACTCATCGCCCGAACGTAAATGATATTGCGGGCTTCACGCCCGCCCCGGTTACCCCCTCTTTAGTCTACGAGGAGCCGAGATTAGCGCCAATTGAGATTTCGTCAAACACGATCGTCAAAATGAGCGTTCACACCAAAATAGACCAACTGTGGCGGCGGCGAATGGCGAAGTCGATGAGTTTTTGTTTTTCGTGCGTTTCTTTTTGGTGAAAACGTTTGTTTTGGAATTTTGTTTGTGATGTGTGTTTTTTTATTAAATATACTCCTAAACAATGTTTGCCCTAAATCGTAGCTAACACACATAACATATAACATTACATGCATACATCGACCTAATCACTAGATAAATAGCTTAAAACACTTGTGTTACTGACATCTGACAACAAACAGACATATTTAACACTCAGACACAGAAAAAATCATAAATATTAATTATATAAACGTTTGTCCTGGGTGGGGATCGAAGCCACGACCGCGACACACGACACCACAGAATACGCCATTGGGAGAGTCAGAGTAGTTTGCGCGAAAGAATTAGACTATCGTATTGTGTCGGAAAAAATGATTTATACCGTACATAAATCAACAATAATCAATCGTACAGTTAAGTGCCGTGATGGCACAAACGAAATAACGAATACCGTTGATTAATCAGGCCTTGAAAGTATTTAACTTTGGATCAGTAATCGAGCAGTTTATACTCTCATCAAGTTAAAACGTCCCACTGAAAAATTACGAACATTTCCAATGGACTGTTGCTTCCGTGCAAGCAAACATGTATCCAAAGTAATTACATTAAGGGGGCGCTTTGTGTCATAGTGGACGGTACGCGCGTATCCGAACGCGGACGTATATTGATTTATGCGATTTTTTTTTATTTATACTTTGAAACAACGCTGTGACTCAGACAACAACACTGACTGGAGAAACGCGTTTGTTAACTAGATTTTATGTAAGCATTTCTTACAATTTCTAAAGTTATCTCGTGTAGGTAAATAAAGGAAATCCTTTATCCTCTATCTCTTAGAAAAGTCCTAAGTTCGGCAGTGACCGCTCTACAAATGATAATAAATAAAACTATTTGTGTCCATTTATTTCCTGAACGTGTAAAAGTAAACGTACTGTCACCCTTATACTTCATATACCAAACTGGGTTCTTTGCAATTCCCGCGGCGGGCGATCCGCTTGCATATTTAACCAAGGATTTCGGGCCCGTACTTCCCGTGAAACGGAATTGCTCCAACAATCCAAAATATAATTAATTACTGGGTACCAACGGCGCCTTAATCTTTCCGAATTTCAAGTTCCGCTTCAGATAAATAAGGGTTTAATAAAGTTCGTGTCGACGTAGTTTTAGTAAGACGCGCGTGGAAACAGCTTAACTGGTGTAGCTCTATCTCTCTATGTATCTGCGTGTGACGCGTTTTAAATTCCTCTTTCTATATTCAACACTTGCTGTGCCCGCGACTTCGTCCGCGTGGTATAGGACTTTGCTCTTACACTGTTTTCACGTAACTTCAATCTTTTACACCCACTCTGAGTCTGTGCCATACAAATCATGAATTGGTTCAGCCTGGTTTTGCCACATTTCTCATCGACGCTCTGCTCCTATTAGTAGTAGCGTGATGTCATATAGCCTTCGTTACTCTGTTATAGCAGCTTCCGTTATCTTCCAGTTAAAGTCCCATCAAAATCGGTCCAACAGTTCCAGAGATTACCTCAAACAAATAGACAGACAGACAACGAAATTTGTTAATGTTATTTTGCTATAGATACCGTGTTTACATCCATATTCATTTAGTAAAAAGGAGTTATTTTCATATCACACACACTCCAATTTTATTTATTTTCCATTGATCACATTTAAATTTTCCTCGACCTCGACTCGAAAACCTCGACCTATTTATCCCTTAGAATAAAAAATAGGTACTCTCACTGATGTTTTTTTATTATCAATAATGGTAAATCTGCATAATGCAATTCAGAATAGAATACTTCTAAAACCTGACCAAAAATTCGCACGTATCCCCTTACGCTTAGGCACCAAACCCATTCCACATGTGTAGATAGAGAGCGTGGGCCAGAGCCTCCTGAGCGTCCCCCTGCGGCCCCAACATTTCCCTAGTCCCGCGGGATCATCGGTCCGCTCGCCTCACGTCGTAGCCGCTCCGGCCGTCACGCGGTCACCCGAATTTGGGTCACAGAATTACTTATCTATGCGCAATCCACTTAATGGCCAATATACCACTGCATTTAGTCGGAACTAATTTGTATGAATTCAATTCACGCAATGTTTTCTTTAGATTTGTTACTTAGTTAATGGGAATCATTAAGACGTCATTTAAATAATAGTTCCAGTTTGTATTATTTGTTAATTTATTTTTAATCTTGAACTTAAATAGTTAAATATCAAAAGTTTCTTGAGCATGTAATTATATTGAATTCTTCATCATCATACCAGCCATTGGGAGCCCACTGCTGGACAAAAGCCTCTCCAAGAAAATAGGTTTTATGCCCATAACTGCCTTGTTGGGCAAGTGTGTTGGCAGTCGCAGAGCGCAGCTATCGCGATGGAGATTCTACTGCCCATCCCCGCCCTATGTATTTGAGCTGCACTGTTTTGGATGGATACCCTCTGTTGGTTCTGATACCTTAGTCGCTTCTTATGACACCTGGTGCAGTGGGAGTTACTAATCTACTCTGCCGGTACCTCACGGCACATTATAAAGTATATGCTATTATTCTTGTGAAATTAAACAAAGAAAACGATGGATAACTGATTAATCACAAAACTCGATGAGATCCTAAGTAAAGTTAATCTATCATCGGAAAATTTGCCAATCTCTACCTTAATTAACGTCAACGTGTATTTCCGAAGCGCGAAGTGTAAGACAAAAAAATCGCTCTGCGGTCGAATCGTGTTACTTAATTAGAAATTGTGCCGGTACGCTGCCTCTATTTAACAAGCGTTCCATCAACGTTTAGTATAAACACACGGATTAAAATCCGACCCCGGATACAGCAGAATTTTAAATTTTATTCTATTCAAAATATTAGCTTAAAGTTAATAAATAAATGGAAAAACACTTCACGCTCCTACGTCACGACGCTTTCACGGAATCTACCACAAAAACCTCAACCAACTGAAACATCCATCAAACGAAGCTTGCTTCTTAACACAACCAAAATATAAACCCACACAGCGTCTTGCTAAATGGAAATATGCGCCGGCCGCTTTTACAGAAACGCCGATTCCGACCTTATAATCGGCGCAATATGATTTACAATTCAACGCGACCCCACCTAGTAATATCCAGTAATACGAAACGTGTCATCCGCATTAATGCCGGCAATGCGTTAACAACTTCAATACAATCACGATACGGTACAATTTCGGAAGGTCGTCAAAATATCAACATTATTCATTTTGAATAAGAGTGTGTGTGCCCGCTGCGGGGCTGGACGATATATCTTCTTAGGGATTTGGTATTACGTATCATTTTTGTTTGATGAGGGATATAGCGTGGGACAATAAAATTACGGGCCGGTGTTTTACGTCGGGCGCGCGTTCTCTTCGATGAGTGATATCCCTCGCTAATATTTCTTTGTTTTGTTGCAAATTTCAGACATCTGGAATTAGCAAATTTAATAAGTATTGATATACTAATTTTTTTTTGTTTATGGAAAATACTTGATTTATCATAAGAGGATTGATTCTCCTATGTATCGAAATCGAGCGACCAAAAATGATTGTTTATTTATTATTTCTTTGTTAGGTTTTCAATTTATCCTCCACTTCTGTCTATTACTATCTGTGTACTGGAAAATAAATCTTGAAATGAATTAAGAGAAAACATAATTGATCCGATCATTACCATAACAATTCTTATATATCATTAGATTAGTCATTCGACGAAAGAATTATTCAATTGATCGGTTAAAACCCGTGGGAGGACTGACGCTGCAATATTCGGCATCTCTGGATATTCGGGCCGTTTACAACATAATAGAGAGCATTAGTCCGATCCACTTTTGACATCATTATCTGTGTAGTCGACTCACGATAACCTGCGAGCGCGTTCGTCCGTCGCTCCCGCCCCGCCTCAAGCGTCGAGCGGCCGTGCCGGCAGTCGAGCGCCTCATCGCACGTCGGATGGTCGCGTTTCGTTGAGCTGTGCGCGTCTAGAGACTTCCCACCAAGGGTATAGGAACTCGCTTTTGGCGGGTTTTCGCCGACGTGAGTGGCGAACGTGATGCGCCTTGCATTCGGTCGCGGAATGCGCGCGCGTTCTACACTCGTGCCAGTATATGTGTTAGCACGCCGTCACAGTGAAATCTGTGAGGACCGCCAGTGATCACTTGGATTGCAGTGTTGGATCGTAGGATCGCTCGGACCCCGCTACCTCCACGAGTTTTTTTGTAAGAATCGCTCCGCCGGATATAATGTCCATGATGTTGACTCATGCATGACGCACTTGATTGCTGGAACTGGGAATTATTTATGATTTACTGTTACAAATTGTGAATCTGCAATTCGATTCTTTGTCTTGCGAAACTGCACAGAATTATGCCGAGGTCACTATTTACTCTACAACATAGACGTAACAATAGAAAGGATACCATTGGTTGGCTGATGTCAGTGGCGAACTTATTTTATTTAATATAATCTCATGTTCTAATAATTTATTCATTTCTTTAAAAAAATTTATACGTCATAACATTAGTTCTAATCTTAATGATTTTACTGTTATTATAACGACATTAAAATGAGTTTTAATCTATTTCAAAACACGTTCTACTCATAATCGCGCTGGGTTTCTTGTGTTTAATAATTTTGCAGTAACTTTTAATTAGAACGCCAATTACAGAATGCACATTGCCGTAAGAAAGTGTCAATTATCTTAACTTAATCATAATACAAAAACAATGTTGATTGAAGTCACAATAAGCGGTAGACGTGCCTTAAATTTAATCTAGAATAAGCACAAGGCCAAAGTTGATAACGCCTATTCAGGGAGTAATTAACACGGCATGAATGTTATACCCAGTTGGTTATTTTGTCCAATTACGGAAGCCTCTAAAGACTGGGAAAATACAGGAGCAGCCAAGGAAAAATTCTTTAATTAAAATATTAAGTAATTTATAGTTTGTGTAACATAAAAAAGGGTGAGGAACGCATTCAACACCTACCCCAAAGCGGATGAATGCCCGAGAATTAATATACTCTTCACAAGCGATCTTAGAATAATAATAAGTTGGGAATAGTGCGAGACGGTGGTCAATTGTTCGTTCACAAATCTCGAGCGTTACATAGATCTTCCCACGGAACCTGACAAGGGTCCGGGAACAGCAGAAGCCCGGGGTTATCTCCAATAGACTGCATAAGCCGACCTACTCACGAGATTGTCCGCTCTAAAATATTATACCATCGTAACTCCGCATCTCAACAGTTTTATATCCAAGATTTAAGGCGATAGTAAAAAGGGGAATTTAATTTATTGCGTTAAATATGTTTGAGACGGAAATCTTTGCTTGTGAGTTTTCTTTTCTTAATCGTGTATGGTTTGATTATTATTAATGACAATATTCCTTTTTATGGTCTTGGGGTACCGGCAGAGTAGAATTGAACTTCTCCTTGTATCAGATTTCGTTAGAGGGGACTGATATTCCAAAATCGGACAGGTGGCTGTAGAGCCACCCGAAAATGAGTGGCTCAAATACAACAAGGCAGGAATGGGCAGCAGCATACCCGTCGCGAAGCTGCGTTCTGCGATTGAAATTCTGCCTTTCAGCATTTAAAATGATGGTATTCTCTTTATAAATACACAGAAACCCTCGGTTAATTAAGCTAAAAACTATTTGCCTTTGGTGGAAATTGGAGTTTGTCTTCTGAAATGATACAAAAAGGATAACTCTTCCGGTTAAACCCTCTTGCAATTTAAATTTGCAAAATTAAATGTTTCGTTTTCTTCAAATCCCTTCGTCAAAGTGGTCATAGCCCGGCCCCGGATTTAAACTGGGTTAATGTATCTCGAATTTGGGACAGTATCTTTTTTGGCGTGAACAGAAAAGAGAGCTTTTTAAAATCGTCTATAAGTAACCTTGACAGATATTCATAAAGTTTTATTGTCCCGCCCGCATGCCACCGCCGTCGGCTAAATGTGTATCCTCCTGTCATTGTTACTCGATGGCTCTTTGTTAGAAATAGAAGGATTTTTGTATTGGCTCAAATTGTTTCCCTAACCATAATCGTAATGTAATGCCCCGCGAACGGCTGATTTCCCGTCAAAGAACTTGGCTCATTATTGTTTTTTCCCTATTGCTTCTGTTCTAAGTACTTGACATGAAATAAGGGACCGGAATGTTTTAATTTAATTTGTGATTTATTACAAGATAAGCCTTAATTTATGGCGAGGCTTATCTTTGTCACAGTGTGTATTGATAGTATCCACTTTCAATCAAACCGATGTCAGAAATGCTTCATATTTTTGTTTTCTTTTCGGTAAATATTAATTAAAGATAAATATAATTAATGCTGGTAATTATCATTTCAAAATGCGTCTATATTATTAAGGGTGGGTTACATTTTGGCGGATACATTGGCTAAATTGGTATTGGCAGTATCGATGTAGCTAATGGCCCCCATTACCGATAAGATATTGATAAACAATCTATTATCTGGCAACACTATGAGATATTAAAGGGTGTATACTTTCTAACTGATCCCCTTCAGCGAAGGCGCGAAAGACCGATCAATCACACAGGAAACAACCGAGTAATGGCTGCTCATGACCCCAAAAAAATCCCGCCACAACCTATTTACGATGCTACCAACTAAATAAGGCAAAAAGTGTACAAGGGACAGACAATTAATCACCAGGCCGCTCGGAAAATTCGCAAGTAATCACTGTTTCTTAATTCAAAATCGCACCTTGTTATGATAAAAAAAGATCTTTTTTTCATATTCATCCGTTTGTATGATCTCTTCTTTTTACTTAAAGGCGCGGATTTCACTTTTTGCTTTTTAATAAATTAGTATCGTTTGATGTGATTGACTATATTTTTTTATATCTAGATATGAAAATTTGTATTGTAATTTAAACTTTTATTCTAGCAAAAGTCTAGTAATTTCTTCAATAGCAATAGTAAATGTAATGAGTTAGTAAATTTAGAAGCGTTACAGTAGTGCAATGCTCGGTATTAAGTAACCAAGGTAACGGTTACGAGTCTAAAGTATGTGACGTCACAAGTTTGTAGGCCTGCATGTCGTCATCACGAGCTACGCCCTCGCGATTCGTTTCGAACTTGTTACATTAATGACGTAGCTACATAATAGTTTTGCTCGACTCCGCACCGACGGGGAGGAAGGTGATACAAATGAAGTTTACCTCCATCGCTTAGCTCGGTCAAACATGTAATTTATATCGCAAGTATATAATGTAACAGAACGCGTTTTTGTTTTTGCCTCGCAATAAAGGATCGCAATTAAAGTTTCTTCATGTCATTATGTCTTGTTCTCGGCAGATGTACACTCGGCTACAGGTGAACCTAATCATATTATTTAAAAATTTGCAACCAATTATGCACTCCAACGCCTAATGATTAGAGTTTACTACCAGTTGTGAGTTTGATTTGTATAGTTTTCTCTGTAGTCGCGTGTACATGCTAATGAATTAAATTGAAGCTTTAATTGCTGCCTGCCAGCCAACCTTGATCACGAGATCTTGTTCAAAGAATACACGTTAATAACTTAAAAAGAATTAAATGACTCGGTATAAATATTGTGTTGACATAAATATGAGATAATGTCGCATACATTCATCTTCTACTTAGATAAGAATAAACCACAAACACGCAGGTTTTAGACATAATTTGTAACTTTAAATTGTACGTATATAATAAATAGAGATCTCTTGAAGAAAAGAAGAATCGTTTAGGGACATTTTTGTCCAGCGGTGGATATCCAGCTGATAATGTAAACATACATTCTAAAAACCCGCAGCGGTCGAGTGCATCACGTGTGATACAATAGTCAACGTACGGACAACAGTCCGATAGTTTCAATAATATTAACACGTTTCTACTATATTAATAATATTCCATTTGTGTTATACAGTTCAATGCGGGTCCCGGCGATATGTTTGTGCGTGGTGTCGATGAAGCATCGATTGTTGTATAGTATCAAGTAACAAAGTGATATTTTTGATTGTGAAGTGTGACGAGCAGTTGTAATAATTTCGTTCAGTGACAAGAAGTCCAGTGTGTTTGCTGGCATGCATATGTGTTATGAAAGGCCCGGCGTCAACCATCTGAACGGCGCTGTCGGGTAAGGATCACAATGCTTTTTTTACTATAAGTATAGACAGTATGAGTTCTGCATATACGGGAAATGATAGGCAGAGGGTATTCCGTCGAAGCGACGACATCTGGCGTATGCACACTATGGCCCGTATGTTAAAATATATAACCAAGATTTCTGCCAATTCAAACTTGTTTTAAAAGTACCTTCTGATTTAAGTATAAAATAAATTAATGTTGACGTTATGAGCGTTTTCTTTCCACTAAATGTGTTATTTTAATACCTCTTTGTATATAAAAATTATGTGTCTCGGTGAACTTCTTTAGAAGTTAGTGGTTTTCCACTGAACCGATTTAATATTATATTTTTATTTTTCTCTATTTTGGGAGATAGGATAGCTGTTATATCAGTTCTAATTATTATTTTATATTTAATTATTTATTCGCACAGCGTATAGGGTCTCCACCCACAAGATATACAGACAATCTGTCTAAAACCGCAGGATCAGGCCGCGTACAACCGGTCCTATCAGCGACGTCTTATGGCTGATATGATGATGATGATATCTCAATCTATTATTTATCTCAATATAGTTAGACAGGACAACTCTGTCGGGTCAGCTGATTTAATCAATATTTCTTGCGTATTCATTGGATGAATTTGAACTCGATGCAAAATAGAATCGAAAGTCAAAGTTTAAGAATGTTTAATCTGTTATTTAAGAACATAATAAAATATATATGAGCATGGCTGTTAATTATCGAGTAAGAATGGTTTATGTATAATGTAATTTACTGGTGTGATTTGTTTACCGTTTCATTTCGTCCTCATGTTTACAGACGTGTCAAATAATACGAAACGCAAACTTTACGGGCACTCAATATGGCCACATACAAAACGGACTGCGCATTGTTTGCTAATGAGACAACAATGTTCTAACAAACCACGATATAGTTACGAAATTTTATCTCATTAAATACCGATTAACCGGGCTCATTGTGACAATGCAATGTACACACACATCGAACGTATAATTAACTAGCGGTGACCCGCGGTTCCAACCGTGTCGTTCACGTTCCCCTAAGAATAATAAAGAACTGTAGTCGTCTAAAATACTCCTATCATGTCAATATCAGCTATCTGTCAATGAAAGTCCTGTTAAAATCGGTCCGTCCGTTTCGGAGTTTATCTTAAACAAACAGACAGATAGACAAGCTGATAGATAAAAGAATTAAAAAATGTATGTTTGTTATAAGCATCTACCGAAAAGGGTGAGGGCGTTAGGTACCAGAACTAACAGATGGCGGTAAATCAATTCGAAACTGCAGCTCAAATGCACAGTTCGGGGATGGGCAGTAGCATCCCAGTCGCGAGGCTACGCTCTGCGATTGCCAATACGCTTGCCGATTGCGGAAATTATGGGAAAAATTCCCCCTTTTTTGTACCAATGCCTGACATGATGATGATCTACCGTATATACTTTTATATGCCTATTTTAATAAGCTGTTATTTTAATATTGCAAACAGACACTTAATTTTACATGTATAGATTATGAACAATATTGGCCAACTTGTTTTCATACCGTGATCGTGAATAACTAAAAGGCACACAATCATATTATTATTTACCAATATGGTAATTGATATAGCTAACCAAACGTGTTTCGGTTGACAATCGCCGCGTTGATTGTACGCTGCTTAATTTTAAATTTGTGCAAGGTTAGTTGGAAGTCAATGCAGTATGTCAATGTAATTTGCACACGAACAAAAAATAATCTTTTAACTAGTAATTGTCTTACGCTTGTATGAGGTTGTTCGCGATAAAAAAAAATATATTTGGAAATGGCCGCGCTTATAACGTAAGTTCTTTAAACCACTGCTTGATGGTTCTTGGATTCCTTCTCTGTGGACGTTAGGTTTATGTTAATTAAAGATATCTTAGTCAGTCTTTACTTTAATAGAAATTGAAATGATGCAAACAGAGATATCTATATGTATACATATCTCTCTCTCTGTGTGTATGTAGTTAGTAATGTATGTATTTTTTTTCTCAATTTAGGTATATCAAAACAAACACTGATGTTTAATCACGCCACGATATGAAATAATATTATATTACTTATACTACCTTAGGCGCTAGGTTCGATATAAACCCCCTAGAAATTTTCCGGTAGGGTTACCAACTCATCAATTATAGTTTAATTTTTTTTCTACTGCGCTATTTTCTTTGTATTCTGAATAATCTTCGATATATGATTATCAAATTACTTCCAAAAGTCAATTTATAATGAAGCAATATACAAGCAATAAAAGCAATAATGACAAGGTTCATGTAAATCGGTGAATAAGTAGGTTACAAATGAATCCGATATCAACGTGGGTTTAAAATGTATTAAAACTAATCTGTTTAAATAGAGTGCTTTTTTTAATATCTGTCAACCCTATATACAGGAATAGTAAAAACAATAAGTCGGTGCACGTGCACCGAGGTGGATGCAGGGTTTACGCGCGCAGCCCACGCGACGGTATCAGTTCAGATCCAATTCTGGAATAATACGAGCCGGCATTACGGGCCTTGAGTATTGAAGCATAAAACTGTATTGGGCCGCCATTGATATTTTCCATATGAAAATTTACAAGCAATATTTCGTATTTATCCTTTGTTTGACAGTCGGGTCTGGTTGTGATTGGACTTTATTGTCTATATATTATTAGTGTTTCGATTAGTTTGTTTATTCGTTTTTATAATGTCGGCTGTATAAATATTAATGTTACGTAAAAAGTGAGACTATTCTAGCAGCCTATTGAAGTACATCAGCATTTTTCAAACTGTGATTAGTGCGAGTTTGGGATATCGCGCGCAAAATAATTAAAAGCAACTAAACTTGCTTTTGAATTAGGAAAATGATAAATAAAAAAAATTATACTTCAGACCATACATTGAACTGACTCCGTAATAAGTCGCTTAAAAAAAATTCGCTCGTCAAAGAAGCTATCAAATGTCTTATAATTTTCTAAAAACTCCTGCGTTACATAAGAAACAAGCGTCGAAACCTCTGAAGTGTTATTAATGTTTGGAAAACGCTATTTTACAAGATCGTCAACTACACATAAATACAAGCTCATTCGTGTCATTTAAAATTTTTACTGCCGTTTTTGCTATGAGGTGCTTAAAGTGATTATACATTGTAGCAAAGTGTTATATCGTTAACCCTCTAATAGCTCCCAATACAACAGACGAGACGTTACAATGTAACATGCAAGAATCACAAACAACAATAAATATTTTGCTAATAACTTGGATCGTTTATCAGGAAACATCTTGACAACTTTCGACATCACAACAAGTATGTTAATTTACAATTGATAGCTATAAACAATCGCTCGTTCATCGAATATTAATCAATTTAATTCACTACTAACGCTTCTGTTTTACTCATGTTGCTCTATTGTGAATCTAATTGTTGAAGGTATAAGGTTCTATTTTTAATACGCTAGTGCAAGGAAAGCGCGCGATAATCTAATAATCCAATGAGCTCAATTGAAAGTGACTTAACCTTCTTGGTTTACACATAGCTGCTAGACAAGTTTTGTTATCCAGTGATGGGACGAGGAATGAACTACGAGTATAAGGACCGCTTATAGGGATAGTATTTTGGGAACGGAATCGTAAAATGTTTATGTTTGTAACCGTTATATTTTGTGAATTTAATTTATTTTCAATGTCTTTTATTTTGTGCAAGGTTAATGAAAATTTAACAGTTAAATGTAATTTATGAAAGGCATTTTTTGAGGCCATTAATTAATTTAATTACTTATTCTTAAAAAAAGATCAACGATGGGAACAGGGTTTTCCTGGAATGATCTTTACATTTTTACGCTATATAAGTATCTACATTTAACAAGTTCATTCGAAAATACGTATTTTATTCATAACATTTTTCGTGACACAGTCTCACGATTTATATTCATTGAAATTTTAAAGCAATTATGAAAACGGTTCTTTTACGAGTAACGTCATGAAATTGTCGTAGTTTGCGGGATTCTTGTTACCCAGGCTAATATTATGAGGAGTAATTTGTACGTCCTATAAAATATATTCTTCGGATGGTAATTTCACCTATGTCGGGCAAAGGAGAGAGACATAAAGGCCGACAGCGCCGCCGCGCGCCGATTACTGACCCATAAAAGCGTAACTCGCTCGGTACTAGGGAATTTTGCTTGGGGATATAACATTTTTGAATGAGTATTACACTATTTATATAGGTTGTTATTATATTCTTTGGCGTCTATTCATAGACACTCCTCTGAGTGTACGTGCTTCGCTAGTTAATGTTGATAATGCAACTTGGCCTATCCGCCATATCGTATTTTTTGATGCAAAAGTTGAAAGTTTAGCTTTTACGGTCTAGGGTTGCGTCAGTAATTGACAAAGTTGCATACCGAAGTTAAAAAATGCTCATATCTGTTCTCAAACTCGAAGTTATATTTCTTATATAAGTTTGAGCTTGAGAACAGATATGAGTAAACTCGCAACTATCACGGGAACATAAAAGCAGGCAGCAACGCCGTTATGGTAAGTATGTAGTTTAGTAACTTTAACGAGCTAGTCATGCGATTAGAAATGGCGGCAAGTAGGGACTTTACCACAAATTAAATTTATATTAAGTTTTGTGACTAAAAATTGTCATATTAATTGTTATAATATAAAAGCGAAAGTAACACTGGTCTTCTGTAGTTCCTAATACCAATTTTTATGATATAAAAATTGATAAGCCCCTATGGATTCCGTTACGCTAACCTATTAAGGTTGAAAGATTGTTCAGGATAGTATAACCTCCTGAGCAATTTTAAACAGCATAAGTACTTTTAAAGTCAACACGAGTAGTGACACTGGAAACAGCTAGTAGAAGCATAAAAACTGAAAGCGCTATTAGTGGTTCATAAAGAGGTAAGTGACACGGAACAACCGGAATTTGCAAAAAGGAACAAAATGCTAAACTAAAACTGATTTAATTAAAGAAAGACTTGAAATATACGTTGTTCGGCACAGTCACAGGGATATTAAAGCAGACAGCGCCTCTGAGCGTCGTTTAGTGACCCATAAAGACGTAACTCCCACCGAACCGCTCTCGCGCTGGCCACTCGCTGAGGATTATAAAATGACAACAATTAACGAGGCCGACTCTTGCATGGAAAATTGTTAGGGAATTATGTCTCGATAGCGTTGTTATTTTGCACAATCATTAGTGCAGGAAATGTTTTATAGTCCGCCTTTTCGAATTATATTTTACTTGCGCTGTGAGATTTGTTTCCAGATTACTAAAGGTAGACCTCATACTCAGGTCGTCTGCGTCTCGATAGCATTAGTGCGTTCTGATTTGAACGGCAGTAAAAGTAATGATATAAAGTAATTATTAAGTCGGCAAACAAGCATATGATCCGCTTGATGGTAAACGTGACCGCAGTCTTTAGATGCTAGTGTCATCACGAGGAAATCACTAGCATATCGTCGTTTAAGTTCTAACACAGCGTAAGTCAAAATTTCGACACTTTGTACAGTTGGGAAAACATTGCTCACGTTTCATAAAATCATTTTAAAAACTAATTGCTTGTGCATTTAGTTGGTGCAAAATAGATTTCGTTTAAACAATACACGGTATAAAACGTTTACTGCAGCATTAGAAATGTAATATCGTGTTATCATTGGGCTTAATTATTAACTTGCCAACTTTGACATACGCGGTACCTCTCTCACCCTTCAAACCGAAACACAGCAATGCAAGTACTTGGCAATAAAAATAGGTGAGAATGAGTTACCAATGCAAACGACCATTGTAAGAGGCCTCTTAATTTGATTTTAATAGGTCTAGGATTCGAAACATACATATTTAAAATTAATAACATTATTTAACTGATAAAGATTCTAGTGGATAATGAAAAAACAAATTTCGCTCAAAAATTAGTATCATATTGATTGATTTACAAGCTTGTGATGATAACACATGTTTGCAAAAAAATACATTTGTTCAGAAGCATTTATTTGCTTTGTATTACTAATATTATAATAGGTAATGAAAGTTCAAAGTTGCTCAAACATGCCAGAGAACACGAACGGTTTTAAAATTACCTTGGCAAAGTGATCGATTGTGGGCTAAAATAGCATTTAGGATACTTTTTTTTATCCCAGAAAAATTGATGTTTCCCGCGGGATAGAATTGATTATGTTCACAAAGTAACATAGCTCAAATTCATACCATTTGTTTTGTACATATACAGCTAACTTTTGAAGCCGCGGTTAAGAGCCAGTGGCATTATGAGTATATTCCGAAGTGAGCATAAAAACAGAAGGTAGCGCGATAAAGTTGTGAAGCTCGTACACCGGTGGACGGAAGCACACTCCGCCGAGTCCGATTATAAAATGACAACAATTAACGCATCCTGCCTTCTACGATGGTACTAGATACTTCTTACGGTTCTCGCAATCTTCATCCGGCGTAGGGTTGCTTTGCTAGCCCGAGAACAGAAGCGCGGTTACAACACCTGGATGTTGGGTCAATAAGACAACGTTTCTTCCATTTTTAGTTTGAGTTTATTTGGGACTAAGTGGGCTCTTTATTTAAGAGCATCCGTTGTTGACACCTCTATATTTGTATCGGATATTGTAGATCCGTATTCTAGAATAAAAATAGCCTATGACACACTTTATGTTATCAACTAGTAGCCAGCGATACAAAATATCTTAAGCAAATAAGCAGGCTGTAAGCTAAAATTTTTACAAATAGTAAAAGGTATTATATTAAATACATAGTTCATTGTCACACTATAAATATATTTGTCACCAAATTGTATCTGTGCAAACGAAAATAAAAAGTTTAACTTAAATAAGAACTTTAAATAAACGTGATTCCTGTTCTCTAAAAGGTGACTCGTAAAGCCAGTTATTGGTTACCTAAGATAGACGATAAGGCTCAGATTTCAAACAATACTGAGACCGAATTAGTCCAGATAGACTATCCAGTTTATCCTCAATTTAAGCGTTCGGCTAACTACGCAAATGTTATTACCATTCAATTACCAACATCTCGACAACAGTAATCAATTAAATTAGCAGATTTGGATTATCATCAAACGCAATGAACTTGTATGTAACTAGGTGAGCTTCGTATTTTCTTGACACATGCGCTCGATAAATAATCCCTACTCAGCAAACATATTTAATCCAAATTTTGATATACTGATGCCAATCCTAGCTATAAATAGCTTGCACGATAACTTAAGCAGTTGGTTTTGTTGCTTAATTGAAGTCTACTCCGTACTTAATGTACTTAGTAATAAATTAATTATCACCTAGTATCTCATCTTTTATCCTCATATACCTCAGCATGTGCATTTAAAGTACTCTTCCATTAGTATTAATAATATAGTCGTCATTATATACATGTGTACATAAATAAAATGCTATTAGCAGACACCCTTGAAAGTTGTGACGTTCATCCGTTGGTAGGTCCTATTTCTGCATTTATCCGCTCTATGTAATAACGTTGTTATTTAACATACAACTTACTAAGAAACACTTTATAACCCAAGTTTCGCATAGGTTAGTAACGAAGTTACGGGATTCCCAAATGAGAAAGCATTAAGTTTAGAGGTGTTACGCAAGGTATACATCTAGGACTGAGTTTATTGCTCATTGTTGATGCAGACTCGGATATTGGTATTTTCTATAACACAAAACGTCAGTTACGTCGTTTATAAATTATACTGTAAACAAGAAGGCTACAGTAGTAAAGTTAAATCTAGTAAATAAAAAACAAAGTTACCGTTATTATCTCAATTTAATTTCGTTTATGCAAAGACTATTGTCCAGCGATCAATGAATTCTTCTTTTTGTTACAAAACCCGTGATAATTTACATAAAAATCACAGAAACATCTTAAAACTCACACTTTCGCATTCATAAACAGGTTGTGACTTCCTGCAGCGAATGTGCTGAACGCAAAATTAACTCTTATGTGGAAGTTTTATACGATTAGTCGCGCAGATCCCGCCGAGAGCCGGACGGGCCGTGGAACATTCTGTCTGAACATTCAGCGCATGTGTTTGTCGCCTACTCGAGTTATTACACCATACGTTAATTATTACCCTTTGTTAGGGGTGTTAAAATTATTTTGGCTTTCTGTCGGCGGCACAGTTGAAAAAGTCCTAGTCTTTTCAGTTTTTGGCAGCAATTTTTTTTCTGACTTCTTGTATTCGACCACTCACCAATTATGTAGCTATCTAAAGTCCTTTGAAGTGACTAGGTGACTTTTTGATGATATTGTAATTATTTCATATCAACGGTATCGCCTCTTCAAGAAATTTGGGATTTCGTCCAGTTTCGCCTGCATCCAGCGTGACCCGGCCTCCTACGATTATGTTGGTGCGGACCTCCTGTTATATTATTTATTATTAATAATAGATACTGTTACTCGTGGCGTATTTAGTTAATAATTAAAACTTTTCTAATCTGTTTCTTATCACAAGAAACATTGAAGATTTTCAACATATCTTACAACATGATTGAGTCTAAAGTACGTTTGTAATTAACCCGACAAAGTAAGCACGTATTGTCTAGTTCTTTCCGTCATGTGCTAACCCTCGTACCGACAATTGTAACTCTCATTAATTTACGTTTGTGCTTAAGCGAGAATTCGTTATTTACTATACGTTAATCAAACCTCTAAGCGTGATGGTAATCGCGACGGGGATGCTGCTGCCCATCTCCGCCATATGCATTTGAGCTGGACTGTTTCGAGTGGATATACCGCGATCTGTCTGTCGATTCTGGTACGTTACTATACGTTAGCGAACGCAAACTGTGTCGTCGCCGGACACGTGTATTAAGCCATTACATCGTGTGTACGATATATACGCCGCGACGTACTACTTGGATTATTCGTGATTGCTGTTTCTCGTATTACAGTGATAATCGCCCGGTCAACATTGGTTAACACTTATTTGTTATTAATAACTCACTGTAATTATGTAATCAGTTTTATGCAATTGTTATTAATTTTCATTAAAGGAATTGTTTATACACAAAAAAGATATGCTTGCATTAGCGAATCAAATATTGCGAAGTCGTATTTGCTAAGGCGTACTTACGGTAGGTCACGAATCGAGTCGGAGATATTATCGCCAAGTTGTTAAGCAACTTGGCTTGTGTTTTGACGAGATTCAGTCTGTATGTAAACTTGCGAGCCTCTCTTACACTATGTACTCACTTATCGGGGGCAATATCTGTGTTTACTTAGATAGCACGCTTCGTGACATCGTATTGTAGATAATTGAAATGATCGTGCGTAATCTGTTGATTTCTTGCTCTAGTAATCGCAAGCGGGATTTTAAACTGTTAAATTATGACTGTATATCAGTTTGAATACTTTTGTGAGGCAATTGGTGTTTCTATTCACTGTAGAAATCTAAGTTCACATTACTAGTTTTAAATACATATCAATGAAAGCTGTTCTTTGGACTTAGACATCAAAAATTAACAACTAAAACTAACATTGTATATTCTTCTAGATTCTATACTAAAAATGTATTCGCTATTTGTAGTACGTAGAACAATGTAAATTATTGACGAGATAAGGTGTGAATGTATTGAACCAGATATCTTTCGTTGGGCGCATTATATTGAACACTGGTGAACGCATATCAATGAAATCTGTGCGGCGTTTTTGATCAAGGCACTGGATTTCAGGCTTGCGCTGTGCATTGAGTCGTATAAATGACAATGACCACTAATGGTTGGTTTACTCGTTGGTCGAGTCACAATAACTGCGTCGCTGGCTATTGCAATGATCGCTAATTAAACTGGTATGAACATTTTATTAATTGTATTTGCAAAAGTTTGCTTTTACAATTAATAAATTCTACATTGTTGAAGTTATGCATCGATATAGAAACGTGGTTAGTTAAAACTCTCTGTTCTTCTTGCTATTGTTGCTGAATGATATAAATTAGGTCAACGTACCTGGACTCCATAAGTCGTCTATATGGGTACCTCGCTCACTTATTTCCACCACCAAGTAGCTCGTATTCCGGTTTAAAGGGAGAGAGAGAGGCGATGGAATTATTAGGTAATGTGACATTATATCGTCTGGTCGTACGGTTGCAGGTGTGCTACTAATGTGGTAGGCCATTTCTCGATGAATTAAGCAAGTAGCTTTCAATTAATTTGCCCTCTTCCCCCCCCCCCTTTTTTAAAGTAAACAATTGGCTAATGATCGTTGACTTTAAGATGTCAAAAATAATACAGGTCATTGAATCAGTCTTAAGGTAAAGGGCATTGATCTGCAATGATCCCGCATTGTGGCGACTTATTCGAAACCCGAGGCTTTGCTAATTATTATATTTATTAATTTTATGTTGTCAAACAAGCTAATCAACTGTCCATTCCCAAGTTTAAAGGTCATAAAATTATTTAATTAATGGTTTAAGTTGAGACACAAATACTAGTTACCTACTCGGAGGCAAGGAACGGATTACGCCAGGTTTACGCAGTAAAACTTTTATTATGTACAGAACGCTTGTTCTGTCTGGAAGTCATAATATTCCCCTTTCAAACAATGGCTTTTTTTTTAATTAACCCGCGTTTGTTTATGTTTACACCTTTGCCTTCACTGCGCAAATGTCACGTGTGGTGTCAAGAAAAACCCGCTCGGCCATAACCCTATTTTTATTTATCATCACGATTGTGTTGCGAAAGTAAACAAGTTAATTACAGAGTTAGTTTCACTTTAAGGCTTAACACAATTAGTTTAATTACTAGCTGCAAAATTTTTGTAATAGTTTTTAATACATTTTGTGTTTAGAACGCATAAGATAAACATAGTTTAAAGGCAGAATTAGACACAACACGTTTAAATAACGTTTCATTTACTTATCAATTTATTTAAGTTAGACCAGTGAATAAATAGTGCTACCGGCAGAGTAGAATAGCACCTTCGAAACAGATGGGCCGAAATATCCATCCAAAACAGTGTAGTTGAATGCAGCATGCACATGCAGCGTAGTTCGGAAAGGCAGCGGCGTCCCCGTCGCGAAGCTTATCTTGTTTGGACAAAATATGCCCAAAAACAGTGTAGATGTCTGCAGTTAGTAAACAGATATAGATTATGCTATTGTGCGCGAAAACGAGCAATTTCGATTAATTACGTGATTATCAAAAATAGTTAAGTAACATCAAAGACATAACAAAGGCTTGTTTCGTTACCATTAAGATTATTGCGCAGAATCTCAGCTCGCAGGCCATCAGCGTAACCCTTTAGTTTATGGATCATTAATGTTTGCCGGTCTTCAGTTGACAAATGAGCGCCCGAACGCGGGTCAGTTAATTAAATATTGCAACTACAAAAGGGTCGGTCGTTACCTAGTTTCCATTACGTCATCTCAAATTTAAGAACGTAAGTTATACCAGGTACCTACTGGGTGTAATGCTCCTTGTTTATAAGGCAACTAAGTTGGCATTACGCAGTTATATGACTTTGTATATCAATAGAATTGGAAGATTACTCTTAAAGCTGTAAGCTGTGTTAAATGTAATAAAGGTTTGCGTTGTATTTGCATTATTGGAAAGACTGATAGATATTATGTAGCTATAGACTAAAAGAAACACGAGATTATACCATGTCAAAAAATAGTTATGATTAATCACATAGGCATAAATTGAGAGCTATAAATGTCGGCAAATATAATCAGTAATACTGGAATTATCTTAAAACTATTAAATATCTTTAGAAGGTTTTATTTAAACTATTATGTTACTAATTTATAGACGTTTCGGCCAGCTTTTATGTGGTGATTATGTAGAGAACTCGTAACTGTGAGAATGTACTCAGAGCGAGTTTTAATGCGTTGATATCTTCTATAACTCGACATACATATAGTTCAGGTGGAAGACCTGGGTTCATTTTAAATCCATACTAATATTATGTTTGCGAAAATAGCTCTGTTTGTTTTTCTGATACCTCTTTTTACATATGCAGTATGCAGAATACTGGCATGGAAACTGGAGGTCTAGACAAGATATCGAACAGTATTCGTTTTACTAAAATTTCTTCCCATAAATATATAATTTCAGAAAATAAAACGCAACATGGTCATGAATATAAAAATAGGCTGCTCAAAGTTGTCGACAAAGTTACGATTAAAATCTTGAAATAGACCTAAATTAATACAAATAGTATTAAAATATTACTAATTTGTATTATGAAGGATATTACGATGCAGTAAGATCTGCTACAGTACAGTACAGTTCAATTTAAACTTACTTGCTCGAACTGAAAGCTTAATATTCAATATGAAATGTTGACAGATCTGTTGGTTGATATGCTGTCTTGTGTACGATCAAGTGATATATTTATTTCCTATCATCAAACAGTTTTTGAATCTTACTAAGTTTTTTACCACACCCGATGTTGGCCTTCAAACAATGTCCGCAGGATGTTGTGCCGTATCATCATTTATTAACCTCGTAGTTCCACCTCTTATGGCCTTCTTTTGAATTGGGTCAGCCACGAAAGCAAATGTTTGTACACATTTTGCAATGTAACCTATTTATAACGAAAAAGACAAACTACATAAAGTGTAACTTTAACAATATAAAAATATCTGCTTTATAAATACAATACTTATATGTAATATATTTAACACCCAAACGCAGAACAAACACAAATATTCATCATGTAAATATTTGTCCTGAATGGGGATCGAACCCACTAATTTTAGCGCATAAGTTAGGAACACCACTCAATGCGCCATCTAGCTTATTTTAGTTTTGTCCGTCATATATATAGATTAGACAAAGATCTTTTTGAACTAAAAATAAATATATATTATGAATGGAGCGAATCTTAATATTTCTCGGCTACTGTCTTGTGATCATAGACCATCGAGGAATTATTTGTTCTATTGTGTAGGCCACAGTTTGCCGTGGAATGAAAGAGAAATCGTGCGGGAATCGTGTTTCACGGTTAACTGTCTTATTGCTTTTGTTTGCATTTCATTGAAGTCTGTTAACTTGAAGAACGTCATCGCTTGTGGTTGTCTGCTTCTTATTTAATGCCAAACAGACGTTGAGCTTATTTATTTTTGACTATATATGTTTATCATAAAAAAATATTACGACTAAAAATTTAGATATAAACTATCCTATCTCTCAAATTGGATCTGTACTGTACACAATTAGGAAAATTTAAATCGATTCAGTTGTTAGAAGTTCATCATTCACCTTACAAACATCGTGATAAGAAATATTACAGATGTGCTGGAGTATTTTCGGTCATTTTGTTGGTAGAATGACAAATATAATACTCAGCTGCATATATATATATATATTTATATGCATCTGAGTATTATAACACCCAGAGACGAAAAAAATACTATAATTTCTCCCGGCTGGGTATCGAACCCTCCGACTTTTGGCGCACAAGATAACAGCACTACCATCTGCGCAACCGAGCCGACAAAATGTTTGGAGGCAGAAATACAAAGTTAAAAGTGAGGTACAAATGCCGGAAACATTACTTATTATACTTATTAGTTGATCAATAAAAAATCTCATAAATGTTAACAGAGTTCTCTTAAAGCTAATATTGCTGAATTCAAAATAATAGTCTACAAACCACCCGTAAAAGTTTGCCGGGTGCCCCAGGTCCGAAATGAGACCTAGGTCAAACATTTCATAAATCATGAGCTGGCAGTTTGGGAGGACAGCACTAGTTAATTAATCTCTGGATTTATTTTTGATGGATTTCTACGGACGCTTCAACTTCTCATATGGATTACCTTACATCTTATATGTAATACAGTTTTTGTTTGAAAAGTTTAAGGTAGACATAATTACATATGTTAGATGACTCTTGTAATCCCGTGATGTCATCAGGGACATTATTATTATAAATATAATTGAATTATAGTTCATATTTATAAAACATTCTTGTTTTATTTTTTTATTGACGATTTGTAAGTGCTTGTATAAAGGTCTACGTGAATAAAGTATATTTTGAGTTTGAGTGTAGCCGCTAGTCGTAGGGTACCGGCAGAGAAGAATAGTACCTCCCCTGTACCAGGTGTTGTACAAGATAGACCAAGGTACCGGAACCGACAGATGGCGGTATATCCATTCGAAACAGTGTATCTGAAGTGCACAAGGCAAGGGTGAGCAGCAGCATCCCCAAGCTGCACTCTGCGATTGCCAACACGATTGGTTAGCCCAATTATGGGCAAACTTCCCCCTTTCTTGAGTAGGTCTATGTCCACCAGTGGACTTCCGATGGCTGATTTGATTTGATTAGCCGCTTTGGTAATTAGTTACTGAACGTGTTAAGACTTTCTGACTATTTAAATTTTACGAGTATTTAAGTGTAGAAGTACGGTAGAACGTCAGTAATCTCATTGATGCAAATATTTGAATTTACGAATTAATATTATACCGGATTAATCAAATTTGAGTTTACTTGTGTCGTTTCCGAGCTTCTTCGGAGCGTTGGGTATGTTAATGATCACTCCTTATTAATTCCAAGATGGTCGACATGCTTCGCAATGCCAATTAAAATAGTATTTGAAATTAAGAAATTATTATAATATTATTGTCAAGCATCCTAATTAATATTATCTTGATTTAGACATCAATTAGATATTTAAGTTGGGGAATAAACAATAATCACAAATTATTAAGTTGCTTAGTTCTGTTTTTAGTTATATTCTTAATGTTTTTTGAACATTCGTAAAGTTCTAGGTCTGTAGAGCGTCTAACAAAAGTCAAGTAGTAAACAGCTTTATATGGCAACTCAAAAAGGCCCTTAATTCCATCGGGTTAAATTACATTTCCACGTACCGAATGTCTCAGATTCATCGACCTTACACCCACGCGTTCGCTGTGGATCGTGTAGGCTACCTCTCGTTCATTTACTTTGGATCGGTATCACGTGCCTCCCATAGATGTTCCCTGTTGCGATACCACTTGTGATTTATGTAAATATGTAAACAGGTTTGTTATCGGCTTAATATCTGTCTTTCTAATTTGTTCTGTATGTATTGGGTAATTTGATGTTCTAATCCTAGCCTGTATGCTTGGGACATATTGGATTGACATTAGAGGTTTTTATGCTTATTATCCACAAATTTGTTATTTATGATTTGTTTTGTTGAGGGTCCCATTACATCTTGCTTTATAAATGTAGTTTTTTTTATAAACAACTGTTGATTTGCAACTGGTATTTAATGCGTCGTTACATTGCAGTACTACTTGCTTAAAAATGCGTATATTTATTTTTATTATTGGTTTAACATTTTTACTGTATAAGTTTTTTTTTCTTTCTGTGTTGTATAAAGTATTAAAATTGTTTGTGTTAGTCGTTACTGTGTAGGAACTCTCTATTTGTATTGGACTTTGCAAAATATACTTTGTCGATTATATTCGACGGATGGCGTGTCACACTCAGTTATCAGGATAGCGTGCCGTTATCGTTTTTTCCTCCAAAAGTAAGCCAAGTGTGAATGACCGAACAACCTATGACACGGCGGTCGTTCGGGACTAGAGACGCGCTCGGGATAGCGTAGCGTGTAGCGGGCATTCGTAGCGTCGTAGTTACGACGCGAAATTTGTTTGCTACGAGTTGACGTTACACTTTTTTACTGCCTTGCAAATTTTTCAGAATACTTCGAATTTATTTCTTATGTCAACAATACACAAGTATAGAATGAATGAAACAAACATCACGGTCTAATTCTTGTCGACTATTTTAATTAACTCTGGTCTACGAGTATGTCCCATACAATAGGTTTTCATGTGATTCTTGCCTAGTCCAATTACTTACTCACTGGCTAAACATTGCGTTGCTAAGTTTGTGACAAACGGAATACGCTCCGCTGGGCGGCGCCCGTCCTGCTTTAGGCGCGCTCAAGTTCTTGCCTAATACATCCACAACTTAATTAACTACTCGCACAAGTTTAAACTTCATTACGCAAGGCTCTTGTATCGTTCTATATTCAATGGTTTTTACTGACTTCTATACTATATAATAAATGTGAAACTATGTCTGCCAATCTATTTCTTAATTTAATATTTACGTAGATAAAGGCTGAAACCTAAAAAAAGAAAGAAGGTTTATTTTTATAATGGAAAAGATTAAGACGGAATAGATTTCTTTCATAGTGTGCCACCGACGCCGTCAATATCTTTGAGTCTGGCTAGATGTCTGCATTGACTGTATGTGTGAGTGTGTGTGTTTGTTTATTGTTTGCGAGTAAGAATACCAAACAACACATTGACTGATGGCGAACCAATATACGCGCCGCACACATTCGTTTGTTTGCAACATGCACATTCATTTGTTTTTACGGACCCAACGGCACACTTGGTAGTGTCCATTTTATGCCCTCAAGCCCGTAGCCAGGTCTAATCGTTACTAATATTTTGAACGTGAAAGTTTGTGATTGTAAATATATATAGTATATATATAGTAACTTACACGCCGGTACCGCTGACCAGATCTGAATGAAACTAGGATACAGATTACAGGATTATTAGGATACAACACAGATTATTGATATACTATTGACTTATTTAACATATTTTAGAGATAAACGGTAATCTATATATTAATATAGACTACCGTTTATCTCGAAAATATGTTCCCGTGGGATAAATCTGGCTTTTTATTTTCTCTATGAATGTATTACACATTTTAGCGGTGAATAGGGACAAAATTCTTCTCGGAATAATAAATCTCGCAAGGATGCGATAAACGCCTTGCAGACAAAGACGCGCCACGAATGCTAACAGATAATGCACAACCTAAATAATTGTACCGGTTTGATTTATATATGTTGCCAATAAAATGTGAACGAGCTTAGTTGTTACTGTGTTACGGCTACGGAAAGACAGATTAATCGATAGTAGATAACCTCGTTCGGGACAGGAAATCTGGTTGCAATTCAAACATTTGCACATTTTCGACAGATAACGTCTTAGTTTGAATTTGGTGTTGCCAGTAACTTATGTATTCCACACGTTACTGACAGCACCATTTTGAGTGATATTGACGTTCGATTTTCAAATGTATGCGATTTTTTTTATGCATTGTTCTGCATTGAAATGTGCCACGTGCCGCGCCATGTGCATTCTAAACGCAAAAAGAAGTTTGAAACGTTGTTCTAATTGTATAGTTATTATAATTTTTCCATTGCAATAATAAATAATTTGTACAGTATTTCATATTATATCATTCAGCATAACTAAATAAATAAAATTAAATTTGTAAATATGGAATTTGTATTGTGTGGGTTTCCCTTTTATTATGCGTACCGTAGTGTGTTGTGATTTTTCTGCGTATAATTCAAGTTGTAAGTATTTTCCACGAATTAATTGGAAGGTGATAACGTAGTCTTATTAGTCATAATAAACAGATAACACCTTCAAGCGGCAGCTGCATTATATAGTTTAGAATCCTGCTTCGCTAAAATTATAGCGTAGTTAACTAAGTTTGAGTAAGCTTTGTTTTCGATGTATGAAGGATTATTAGCACATCCGTATACTGGTAAATATGAAGCGATATAATTATGAACTCAGTAATAACAGCGCTATATTCTAGCTTTTCTAAATGTTTTCACGCATATTATTAAGTATGTGTTATCCAGATCCACTTGGCGATCTCTGAGATTAGCGTGTATAAACACAGACACATTACAAGTACAAATTATTAGGTAATTTTAACGCACAGTTAAGACTCGTTTATTGTACGAGTACGTACACTTGGTAGATGTGCCAAAAGATCCGTCAAAATCGTAAAAACACGAGCTGTCATTGGTGTTATCGATTGTGATTAATACGGCGTGGACAAACGTGTTTCTGTACTTACAGTCGGTATCTAAAGAAATAAATACACGGTACTTTGGAACCTTGTCACGGTGAAACACAGTCCATGAGTACTAGGGTTAGTAGTAATCGGTATTGTGACAAGGTACTAAAGTGAGCATCTACCTTTGACGCTGATCGTGCTATAATAGTAAGACACCAGCATGTTGCATGGCTTCAGGGTTGGCATCCAACACTTGACTTGTGTATGACAAACGGCGTTTTGTATGGCACAGAAGAAAGTGTTTATGTTTTTGTTTTGTTGCCGAATGAATGTTATAAAGTGCTTATTGGCAAGGCGTGTGTTTGTTTAGGGTTGGCAACTGAGAACATTTGAACTCTTTTGAATTGCATTAAGTTGATTTTATTACGTTACATGTGTTCTTATTGTATGTAATAAGGCTATTTGTATGTTTATATTATTTGTGTGATCATTTCTATCTTTGTACATTATAACTTAATGAATGATTACTATTCAACGTGTTTATTAATAATAGAAGACTAACTTAGTCTTCTATTATTAATAAACACGTTCTTACGCAGACATTTTTTTGTTAGGAGTAAGAGGCGGTTTTGTTAGACGATGTGTAAACAATCACTTGTTACACTACGCCTCGAGCCGTTTCTTCCCGTCCCATGTTATTGAGACGCCACTGCCTTGTGTAGCTTGATGACTTTGTTTATATTTCTACTGTGTCTTGTTAGTAATGTTTGTTTACCTCTTGATTGATTGCTTTAAATCAATATGGCATTATTGGTTATTTCATGGAATGTTGTTTTTCACAAATTGAAATATCACCGAAACAAAGTTCAACGAATTTTATAAAATATATATTTTTTGTCATACTAATAATTAAATAATTATAAATATAATTGAAGATAATCGAATATTTTTTGGACACATATTGTGTCTTTAATGTATTACTTAATAGGTTTTATACGCTTACAATAAATCAATTCAGGTTAGAACCGGAACCCTAACAAAATATTTTACTTATAATCGTTAATGTCAACGTTGACATTAGCAGGTGCATGGTCTTCACCTGAAAGAGCGACAACCCTGACAGCGCGGGTTCTAAATGAGTACTCGTGACGCCGCGGGGCGTGGCGGGCCGTCCCGCTTTATTGGGACGCGGCGGCCTTGTGGCCTCTTGTAGTTTTCTAATGCGTTGTCTTATGTTTAGTGTTTACATTTTGCTAAAGTGCACCAACGCGTCCAATTCAATCGTTATAGAGTCGCAGCTGGAATGGTAGACGTGTGTAATAATGAAATTTTAACCGTCTGTCATGTTACCTCTAAGTCTATAGTTTAATAGCATGTATGAAGTGGTTGTCTTAGTATCTATTATCGAAGTGAAATTTTAGTCGATGTAGAGTTGTAGGCTTAAGTTGTAAAATTTCATATGACTAATATTTCCTGGACTAAATACTTGTGACTAAATACTTTTTGACTTTTGTGTACACATTTTCAATACAACTCTTTTGTTGTTCTTATCTTATACCGATAACTCGCAAACGTTAAGCTGACTTGAAATACCAATGTTGGCTCAAATGTTTACCTGTGTTGGGCCGGATTGGCGGCGTGCGGCCGAGGCGGGTGGTCTTAAGCTCGGTCACGCATACTACCTAGCCCTTTCCTATTGTTAGGAAATTGTGTTTAGTTTACCGACTAATTGTTCATTATGGCCGTGCTCAATAGAAATTTTTGGAATACCTAAAAGACAATGTTTTGTTGGTAATGCTTATTTTTTTCGACATTAGGGTTCAGGTGAGTATCCTTTTATTCCTACAACAATAGAATTTAAATGATTTATCATTCTATAGAAAAAAAATCAAATGCTTAAGTAGTCGTGAATATCTCTCAGTTAATGGTCCGTAGTCTCTTTGTTTGCCATTTGAATGAACAGCAAAATCTTTCTAAAGAGTTACACGAACGCATTTTGTCGCCGATACAAAACTGTGCCGCTGGCATATATTTCTGGTGTCGAAAATTCAGATAATAAAATATTACATCTGAATGGCACACGAAGACTTCCGAAGGGTTGTAAAGTCAACACTTAACTTTGGAGTTACATGTATACGATTGAATACAGAAGGGATGCACAATTGAGGAAAATATTAGATTTTTGTGTAATACAAATAACCTTGAATTTTTATTTAATGCTACCGTTACCGAATGCTATAGTTACCTTGAAATTAGTTATGGTGTGTTCAACGCATTTAATGATAGCGACCCGAACCTGTTATCCTCAGGTAGAAAAGCATTGTATGCCTCATTTCTTGTTTTCTATTGTATCACCCTGTCATCTATCTGTCGGCTTGATAATTTCAATTTAAATCTACAACAATCTTCTTTAAAGGCTTTTTTGAAGTTATAAATACTCTTTTTGTAATTTCGCAAAACTCATTTTATACATTAATAATATTATGTTAGTTGACCCTTTAAAATATTTTAATTATGTGTCTCTATGTCTGTTACACCTCCGCGGATTTATAATATTATTACATTTTCCCGCGATCTCTCGTTCTCCCGGGACCAATAGTCTTTGATCAGGACTCAGGTTTCAAGCAATCTGTTTAATAAATCTTATTAAAAATCGAAATGCAAGCTCCAGTTATTTGCAAAAATTCAGTCGTTTCGCAAAACCGCCATGAGGCACTTCAAATTGACGCCAGCAGTAACGACATTTGTCAACCCTAAACTCTGGAAAAACTGTGTGGTTATTAGAAGAATGAATCAGCCCCGCGACCGGGCCGGTGAAAGTGAATGTTTTGAGCATTTCGTAATTACGCGTCCGCATGTGGAATACCGTTCTTATAATTATTCTTATACTGTTTCAGCATTTTAAATATAGTAAATCCAAAATTCTTTATTGCTTACTGCCAGTAATATTTACTTTGTGTGGGTCTCTTTTAAGTTTGAAAAAACCTGTATCTCTTGTTTTATATTAATACTAGTGACCCGCCCCGGCTTCACACGGGTACAATGTGGATAAAAAATAGTTATTGTGGGTTATCCCTAAGAGATGGACATATACCACCAGGGATTTTTTCAAAGACCTATTTATGGTGTACCATACTGCAGTACATTAGTTCAATATATTTCATATGCATACACCAACAAATTAAAAAGTACAAACATTTGAATTTCACGGTATTTCGTTTACTACAAAATAAATTTAACTCATACTTTAGCCTCAACAACACGTGGTTGTTATGGTTTAACATAGCAGCGCCATCTATTTAATACTTACTCAATCTAGTCGACAGATATCGCCATCTGTTAAAATCGTTTAGAGTTAACAGATAATTGTGAATGTCAAATACATAGTAGACAAATCATTTGCAATAAAATAATATTGCGACTTTAAATTAAGATGTAAGCAACTGAACACGGTGTGCAAATTTTATTTAAAATCGGTTTAGTAGTTTGGAGCCTATCGCGGACAAACAACGTGACACGTGATTTATATAAATTGAGATAATTGTAGTTACATAGGTATTTAATACTATACCATACTAATAAATAAATAATAAATTCACATAACATCTCATATGTTGTCTACTACCTGACTCCGAGACAAGTTGCTTGCTTTATGCACTCTTGTTGCACACTGGGCAACAGACACAATGATAAATACTTAAATACAGAAAAACTTTAAAGACTTAATAAGACAGCGATGGTTCTATACTGATGTGATTATCATGATTCCTCGCATGCAAGCTCTTTACATAACACAGATACTTTCGTTCTTCACTGAATTTAATATTTTCTTATTATACAAACTTAATCATTTGTAATCAGTTCCTTTAAACGTTAATAATGCTACGCGGTATAAATAATGAGAAGCGACTATGCAAATAAACGTAACGAATGCAAAATTCAGAGCTAAAAAGTGATAGATGGTACTAATAAATATCAAGTGATCTGACAGGCTTCATGGCGCAGATGGTAGATATACTATCTTATGCGCTAAGGTTCATGGATTCGGTCCCCACCAAAGATAAACATTTATATAGTGTGATTTGTGTCTGTTCTATGTCTGGGTGATCTTCAAATATGTATTTAAGTGTTTGTGATTCCCCCTTTGCTTTAAGCGACTTATCTCGGAGTCATGTCAATGTATAAGATGTTGTTTGAATATTGTTATTTATATTAATTATGTCATTTTTGTACTATTGCAATAAAAATGTCGACACAGTCGAATCATGATATTATATATTAAATTTGTTCGTTATTCGTTTCATAAATATTTACTACTATATATAAAATATTATGACATAATAATAGTATATAATCTCAGATTTGGTTATCATAGGAGGTAGTGCTTTTCCTCATTCCATTTGCCTCATATCGCCTCAGCTCATTTGGGTTGTACTATTGTACATACTAGGCTATATAATGTAAGGTACTATTTAACCTAACAGATGTTGCCTTGTCTAATTGTTATTAAGATTGAAATACATAAACTATCCTATTGTTTAATTTGGATTAAACCACACAGAAAGCAAAAAATTGTTGAAATCGGTCCAGTAGATTTGAAGTTCATCCCGGACAAACACCGTGACACGATTGTTTTAGTATAAGAAATTTTAAGATTAGCTCACAAGGTTTTTATATTTCATATCAATAGTAAAATATTTATTGTTTGACATAATCGTAGACAATTAGTGTAGAGAAACGCACATAAAGCAATAGATAAATCAATACGAATCTGTCATAACTTCCCAATCGACATTAAACTTTAAGGGTGTGTATTTAAATTCTAAATTGATTGTGTAATTGTCAGATTTGTGTAGGGTGTAGGCTGTTGCTTTGCGTACTTATTGTACACCACTCTTCAAGATTAATCATCACTTGCTTCGCCGTTTGCCTACTAATGCGTAATATATAAGGAAAATACATAGTTCGAAGAATATAGGACTTTCCAATAACACTAACAATTGGATATTTTATATTGTTAAGTCCGCAAGTAAGCACGTTTCCGTTTAATCGTAAACGTGACCGCAGCATATAGACACCGTGTCATTACAAAGATATCACAAGCGTGTCGCCAACCCTGTGAACTGAAGATACAATGCCACCTTTACCCAGTAATTTCACTGCCTCTCTCACCCTTTAAACCAGAACACATCTATGCGAACACTGCTATTTGAGGTATAGATGAGCGAGGTATCAATGCAGACGACCTTTGTAAGGGGTCTATCTCATGTATATTTATATATGTAGTATATAATGTATCGCAGTTGACACATCGATGAGTGATATCAGAGCTAAATGTCAGGCGGTGCTGACCGGGTTCCTAAGAGAATATCGTTGAAGTCAGTATCGAGACATGAATGCTTCTGTCTATAGCATATATAGTTACTATACACATCTAGTGATGTATAGTAATATACCAATATAGTCATAGTACCTAATATCAACCATTGGGAGTCCACTGCTGGACATAGGCCACCCCAAACATGGGGGAATTTTGCCCATAATTGCCACGCTAGGCAAACGTGTTGGCAATCGCAGAGCGCAGCTTTCGTGACGAAGATGCTGTTGCCTACTCCCGCCCTATCCATTGGAGCTACACTGATTCGGATGGCTATACCGCCATCTGTCGCTTCTGGTACCACACGGCCAAGTCATAGTACGCTGTTTGCAAATCTTGCTGTGTAGGTGTTTTGATTTTGAAACAGTTATACTGTGTTGGTTGTCTATGCTAAGATAAATATAATAAAGAGTAAAGAATTGAATTTTTGTTCATATCAGGTAGGCTCAAAACCTTCTAATCCGATTTTCGTCACTACATTAAAGTTACATTCTTCTTTAGTTTATTATATTGACAATAAAATTAGAGATCCGGATATAAACGAGATTTGTAATTGTACGTTTGTAACAAATATACTTAAAAACTACTGGGCTGATTTAAAAAAAATCTTTTACAAACAGAAAATTACATTATCTACAAGTAACATTTGCTATATTTTACGCCAACATTAATACGACAAAGAGAATTATGCGGTCGAAGCATTGCTTATAATTTGAACCTTTTGAGACGATCAAATGCGATTCTGGCCAGAAAAGTTTTAATACTGGAAGTATATTTTGCTGTCGACTCCTTGAAATATTTCTGTAGCGAACTAGTGCAGTATAATAATTTATAACTGTCCTTGTATTGTCTTCTATAGATCATGTTTATAAGAAGATATTAATAAAGTATGTGCATAGATACTTAACGCGAAGTCGCAAAGTGAAGTACTCTCCTCGTGCTATCCTTAGAGAACTAAGATTGCCTCCTTTCCTTCCCTTTAATTTATTTATGGATTCTATTGTTATTATTATCCACCTGACAACCCTACCTCAAAGTTATGCCGCTTAACGTGCCGTGACGGATCATTCCTCATTCGACGTCATAATAAATCGCAGTGAAAACCCGTTTCATGTCCACGACGCTTGTACATTAACCAAGGACGCGGCGATACGCACAAACGGGTAACGCGTAGACAGGTTACAACACCGCGATGTATTAGCGACAATATGTATTATTGCTAAATTCTTTAAGAAATAGAGCTCAGTATCATCTATTACACTCAGTCTAATAAATAAGTAAGTGGGTAACATAGCCCTTTAAATAAAAATATAATAATAATAAAATATAAAAATATAATATATATAAATAATATTATTATAAATTTTGTATTATTGGTTTGAGTTTATCCAGAGGTACTGCCGGTTGATGTGCATTCCTGGAAGTTTGCGATCAATATATGACGTGATCTCAATAAAATAAATTAAATGGAATAAAAGGTTTACTGAATAATTTATATTTTTATTAAAACGATCTTTCATTCATACAAGATTTATGCCTGGGATGATTACGTTTTCACAGATATTCTTTAGATTTTTTTAATCACAAGATAAATGACAGCCGGAGATTGAAAAATCAGCCAACACTATATTATTAAAGCGCATAAAGATTTTTATTACGAATGAATGAGAAACTCTATTAAAGAATCGGCCGAGTACGCCCTCTCGTTACGTGATCGATCATAATGTTTATTGCTCGCTCGCTCGCTTTGGAGCTATGCTTATAATAATGAGTTTGGATGCATTGCGCTTTACAGCAAAAAAAGCGGCTTTCAGAAGCAGCTATGTTTCTTTCAAGTGTTATTCTTGATTTATGCATTTGATTCGTTCGCTTTTCCGCTTTGAATTTAGATGAGGTGCCACCGGAATTATGTATGTACATAGATAACGAACTTCAAATCTCGTCATGGACGAGTATGCAGTAGTTGTAACAAAACTACTTCTTTGGATTATGAAAAAAATATATTATACCCGTATTGCTGCGTTAAGGATGAGAAAAGCGGTGAAGTTACTATGTAATGAGACGTAATATCCTTAGGATACAATGTTGTCGACGTTCTAGTGTATCATATCATCTATAGGCTAGGGTACACGCTTATTAACTTAGATGGATATTACGAATACTGTGTTTAACCAGGTGATCGACTTGTTCCAGGTACGACAAGTGGGACCGCGACCGCGGTGGGGGAGGCGGCGGCGGCGGCGGCGGCGGCGGCGGCGGCGGCGGCGGCGGCGGTGGCGGCGCCGGTCCCGGGACTGCGTGGACCAGCCGCGACCGCGAACGAGACCGCGAGCGCGAGAGACAGGCGCGTGCGCATCAAATGTCTCACGCGCACGCCGCCGAGCCTGACGCCTCGTCGCTCTTCCCGGCGCCGACCAGGGTGAGTATCTTTGTATGTGCGCTAATTGACGACGAACAATTCAATCTATATATAAAAGGAGAACCTGACTGGGAGACATATCAATGTAGTGCCTAAGCTATAAGGATTAGAAACTAATTAGAATGAAACTCTGCTGATTTTAAAGTTATTTGAATGAAATTTTGTATGGTTGGAAGATTCATCATTGAAAGTCATGAAATACATGTGAAATATTTTTTCTAAAATCATCCCTTGAAAGTAAAAGGGGGTTGCCAATTAATTATGAACGTTCTACAACTTTGCTAGTATACATAATAAGATAGCAAAGCGCCGTAGGGTCGGAGTCTTCATCATGTAAAACCGTAATGTTGGTGATTAGTGAACGCCAGAAACTAAACATGTAGTGCACCCCATGGGAGAAAGTGGTTGGTACCCTGTTGTGAGTTACCGGAAGAGTAGAATAGTACGTCCTTTAAAACCACATCTCGTAAGAGTCGACTGAGGTCTTCGCCGGCAGACGGCGATGTATTTATTCGAACCAGTCTAGCTAGGCTGCATCATCCCCGTCGCGATGTACTGCGATTCCCACCACTTTCGCCCAGCGCGTTAATTGTGGGCAAAATTCTCTCTTTCTTGGGGAGGCCTGTGTTCAGCCATTGGCTGATAATGAGTATTCTTTTTTATACTTATTTCGGCCTTTATGCTTGGTAATAAACTACTATATGAACAGCTTTAAAAAGCGGTTTATTAAACTTTTTTTTTGCGGTAACCGTTCTCAAGATAGTAGACCTTAAGTGTTTGAAAGACAGAATAGGGGGAGAATGATTGATAGTTCCAGTTAACCCTAGATTCCATTTTATAGGAAGTCTCAAAGAGCTATATTTAGGACTATATCTGTTGAACTTTGTGAAATACAATCTACAGAGTTATAGCTGAATAAGGTTGTCAATGTGCCAACCAAGTAGGAATATTCATCTACTTATATTTTTAAGAGGAAATTATGTTTGGTGTGAGTCAATGATATTAAAGGATTGTCCACTCTTCATCAATCGAGATAAAATCTGGTACTCTGTGTAAACCATAATTGGGCCTCTCTTTACAGACCTTTCAGACAAACATATGTTTGGTGTCCTCTTACGAAGTTTAAAGATAGCAAAACTACTATTTACCTACTACTATTACTACTATCAATACCTATTACTACTATCAATACGTCTGAATGTACCTAACAGAGCAGCACTATATATTGTGTGCCGAGTGTCTAAGATGTGCTGATACCTCGCAGTGGGGTAGCAGCCGCAAATGACCGTGAAGTAAACGCTACATGTAATTGACTGCCAACCGATGCGGTCGTGACATCTTGTGGTTTCACTGCAGTTATCTGCAGCACCGTCCTTACGCCTCATGGCTCCACCGACGTCGCATTATAATACTTATTTAATGATTACATGCAGAAATATTGTAAAAACAAAATGTTACTGGCTTTGTCCTTTCCTTCAGATAAAAGTCATTAATTTGTAGACGACAACAAAAGACTAACATAAATTATAGATAGAAACGAGTAAGTACTTAAGTAACACTTAGGGACCGTACCTAGGGGTCTGTACATGTGAAGAACCCACTAAATTCATTAAAGCAATATTCATACGGGCAAAACATTGACACTAAAAGTTTCAGTTATTTTTTTTTCTCCGTCATTAATATCGTTTTTCCATATAATCTATACATATAAAATGAGAAGCTGACTGACTAACTGATAGACATATCAACGCAGGGCATAAACTATTAGGGTTAGAATATTGAAATATTACACAAGGGTCCCATTTTGTAACGACAGGGAGCAGTAAGAAAAAATTTTTGAATATTCGCCACCTAAAGTGGTGTAAAGTTAGTGTTAAACTTTGCTTATCAATAACTTCATTAAGAATTAAATTCCGAATGATATCTTCATGGAAAGTCATAAAACATGTGTAAAATAATTTTTGAAAATCGTCCCTTAGGGGGATAAAAACGCGGAAATAGCGGAGCGCTGCTAGTTTGTATTATAAAACAAATTTATTATATTATCGGGTAATACATTAATCTTTAAGAAAACAAAGGTTTTTGGCCAAAAAGTTAGCTTCCATTGAACGAGAAACATTTCAATAAATTTGGCCAGATAGTTGCTTGCTTACCTTTTTTTAAAGGTTTTGTTAAAGCAAGTAGGTTCCTTGACATCTCGCAATGAGCAAACTTTCTATTTAGACTTTATAATGAGCCCATGTGTCTTTCTATGTATAGAATTCACATATGAAGGTGAAACTGACGCGGATCGGTTACGAGCGAATCGCTTGTTGCTTTCGACACAGATGGAGGGAAAGTGAGGAATCGGTTTCTAGTTCAATCACGGCTCATCCTATATCACACCTCCCTATATATAGTTATATGATTTTATCTCTCGATTGCTCATCAAGACGTACATTTTCATAGCTGTTCCAATTGAGTAGTTCACTTGCGTAATGCCATGCCAGAAATGTTTTTATACAAAAGCAGTGGCTAACTCTATTCTAGTTTTCATTAGGGTTTGTTTTATTTTCATATTTTATTCATAAATAAACACGTGCTTACTTAAATGAGAGATTAAATAAATATTATTAGGAAATGTCCACTTTTGACTCTTGTATAAGTTTATAAATGTGGAGTAAGCAAGGACTGTGTGTCTAGAATTCAAAGCCTCTTCTAACTTCGGTGCGAAGTGGGTGTGAGTTAATGTACGTATATGTCATAAAAATGGGATGTAACAATTAATTATGCATTAAAGCAGTGTTAATTAATAGTGTAGTTACACTTGTATACACAGTACTATGTGCATGTATGTAGGGACATTACCGCATGGGTATTTTATTACGTGGCGCAAATGTTAGTGATTCAATCTTGTGCTCCAAGTCGTCTGTCGTCCAAGCTGTCGTCGTGGGTTCGATCCCCACCAGGACTAATATTAATATGATGATATTAATGTTTTTTCTGTTTCTGAGTGTTAACTATATGTATTTAAGTTGTATATTTGAGATTCTTCTGTTGTCTGATGTCCGTAACACAAGTGATTTAATAGACTTATCTCGGAATCAGGTCAATGAATGAGATGTTGTGGGATTTTATTTATTATTTATTACGCAAATTTCAAAGTATAATTTTCCTACGCCTATTATTTACACCGATGTACTTTAATTGCTGTGAATTGATAAATAGTATGTAATATGCGCCTGCGCACATTCCTATTCGGCCATCGGTCACGTGGCGTCGTTGATATAACATGTGACGTCTAGCTAATGAGTGACGGCTCCGATCGTGGCCATTACCAAGATAACACGAATATTGGGAACGAAACCCAGCTATTTATAATAACCGCAAGTGTAATGTTATGATTCAGAATTATTATCAAGTACTTGTGGCATGTACATAGCCGGCATGTACATAAAACAGCTGGCTAATGTCAGCTACGTAATACAGTATTTTGTAGTTTATGTGCTGCCGTGTGGAGATTGTATATAGATTTTAATCATACTGAAATAAGGTCCAAGATTTTCGCTAAGGGTGCGTCATTCGAAATGCACAAGGTTCGGTAATTAATTTCTTAAGAAAATTTCAATATTACTCCCTAATAGCGTCTTTCATTGAAAGTGAGATTTGGGTAGTATTGATGGCGCATATGGTAGAGATCCTGTCTTGTGAGATGAAAGGTAGTGGGTTGGGTCCCCACCCCATTCAGGACAAATATTTATTTGATGATATTTGTGTTGGTTCTGTGTCTGTGCGTTAATTATATGTATTTATGTATTATATTTGTGATGTGACTTTATTATATAATATCTGCAACACAAGTACTTGAAGCTACTTTTTACGGAGTCAGGTCAACGTGTCTTTTTTCGGACGAACCTATAGCTGGACTCATTTATTTAAATAAGACACAACTTTTATATAGAAGGCTGTTATAAATCACTCTACATGAAATTATCAGTAGTTGCGTTGTCCTTTTGTAGCATTTGATTTGATTTATGTTAGTGAGTTGGATCTTGAACATTTTAAGATGTTTTATGCATAGAAAATAGTGAATTATATTTAAGATTATCATTACAAAAAACAAAAAAATTGTCTCAAGTGTCAGGTGGTAGTCGAACGATGCACAACGGTAGCGCAGTCGCCCGGTACAGGAAAGATGTAGCTTCGAGTCCCACCTGACACCTGAGGCCAGTTGACTTTTGTCTAGTAAACATTAGACACAGTTTTTTGTAACAAACCTCGTACAGCGTCGTTCAATGACAGCGTCACGCTCATCATAAAGACAACCAGCGGAAATGCTAGGGATACAGAACATGGTCACATACGTGAGTTACTCGCCCGTAGCACGCAGAACTTTCGTATACGTAACGTAGAATGACAGCACAAATAACACTTTCTTGGAAGAGTATCTGGTCGCAATGTGTTGTCGCGTGCTCGGCAGCAGTAAAAGTGAAGTATGCGGCCACGTGCCTTGTCGGCCTGGTCGACTCTCGCAGTCGGCCGATAGGCAATACACCTTCAATATACCAAAGCTGGGCATAGTACAGAACACACTATTTATATACTGAATGGAAAGCGTTCTTGTTGCGGCAACGATAGAGTTTTTTATTTGTAAACAGCCACTTGACAAATTTGTAATTTTAATTTCATAGTACTCTCTCTTAAAGGTCAAAGCAAACTTATGTGAATATTAGATACCGTGTGTTAGTTGGAACTGTGAAGTTCAGGTAGAGTAGAAGTATCAAGTATTTTAATCTGTACCAGGTGTCGTTAGAGGCGACTGAAATACCGGAGCCCATCAGAATCATCGTAGCTCAAATGCACGGGGCAGGGATTGGTAGTATCCACGTCGCGAAGCTACGGTCTGCGATTTCCATAAGGCTTGTCCAGCACAGTAATTATGAATGCAATTTCAACGCTGTTCTTAGAGTAAGCCTATGTCACAGAAGGAGGCCGAAGTTTGTTATATCGATGATGAATCGGTCTACCTAGGTGCTTCCAATATGCTGTTGTTAGGTTTTCCCTCGAATCTGAGCGTGTGCCTCAATGCTTTTATTTGTGCTAAGATTCTAGATAATGTTACACCGTTTCTGCTAAAAAACGCAAATTGGCCCTCTTCGTTGACTCTGCTCAGTCGTGTCGCGGTAATTGCTTTAACTCATTTCATTATACAACATCGCTTATACACGTGTCTTGTTCACATTGTAGTTGAAAGTATGGCGTGGTGTCATTCTTATATTGTATTATTTTTGTTATCATGTAGTTTTTCAAACACTGGTACTAAAGATTTTACTTAAATTTATTCCGTGTCTATTGAAGGCTAAAGCGTTGGCTCGTCAGTTTTCCTTTTAACAGATATAATAAATTTCAAAATACCTCGTTATGGATGGCAATGAAATTGTCATTAACGCTTGAATAAAAAAATATACTTCATAAACCAAGGGCTACAATAAAATCAGCTGCTTTGTGCACTTTGAGTGCGCAATAAAGTTTACGATAAATTCTGCGCACGGGAGGATAGAGTGCTTTTCGACGCAACCAATGTCAGCAGGGTTCGAGGCCGATTCTTGTTTACCCAGTGACGTTGCTGTTACGCTACACGTCTCCTCGTCCTCGACCGTTTAGATGGCTGCCAAATTGTATGAAACTTCAATAAAATGTTTGCTCTGCCGAGTCGATAACGAGTGATGCGGGACGGAAAATAGGCGCTTCTATTTTGGCGCGTTCTGCTTTGATTGAGTTTGTTTGATCATAACGTAAGCGGCTCTTTACTGGCTCGAGTAACTCTGTTTTGATAGTGTGATAGCTGTTTCAAGATAATTATTTGTTAATTACCTTTTGGTTTTGTAATCCTTATCATTACTAATATTGTAAAGAATCTGTGAGTATGTATGCTTGTTATTCTTTCACGCCTGAACGGCTAAACAGATCTGAATGAAATTTAGCACAAAGATCATTGATAGTCTGGAATAAAACTTTATCCCGAAAATATTTTAATGTGATACACCTGGCTTTTATTTCTTTTCTGTGGAAACGTGACAACTTTTTGCAATTAGGGAGCGACATCCCTTCATTCTTGGAATAACCACCTATATGCTTGAAATAAATAAATCCTTTAAAAGGTCTTATATTGTAACCCCGACGTGAAACGTGTTGGTCATCCATTTGCCATTTTTAACATAAAAGGCTGCATGCGGAACAGATTATTCAACGTTCACTCGTTAAAGTGTTTCCGCTAAAAAGTTTTGCGGTGAACCGTGTTTTAGCAATAGATGCTCAGATTTCGGTCACCGGTCTCCGAACACCGAGTGAGACGAAGCGAACACGAGCTCAAACTCGTTAATTAATGTTCTAAAGAACATCAATCTGCAGTTCCCATTTAAATGCATAACATCACCGGTTATTGCAACTCAACTTGAAATTCATAAGAGGTATTTGCGCCGCGGAGCGATTCAAACAGGACGGCACTTACTTACTACGTTGTTATGATTATTTGCATATTAACCACCCATCAAATCCGAAAGTCGTCGGAACATACCTAACAGACGTTGTCATAATAACATTTTAAAAGCGGTCGGCTTATCTCAGTTGGCTGCTTGCACTTACGACCGGCGACCCACTTCACGACGAACGACACATGTGCATAAAACAAGCGTAATTAAACCCCCGCTCCCCCCGTCAGCTCCCCCCCCCCCTTCGTGCCGTACAACAAAACGGGTCTGATAGGGGAACATTGCAAGGCTACATTATGTTCTAGCTCGCGTATGAACGTCACGGTGATGGCTAACATATGAACTGCAGTGTTTCGCGTCGTTTGGGGATAACGGAGAGATGCACAGTGATTTTTGCGGTCATTCGCTTTTGTACTGAGGATAAGGAAAATTCTCGAATAACTTGATAGTTTAGTTGATTCGTTTATTACGTCAGTTTCTGAGAGCCTCGAGTGGATCTTAATTAGTATGGAATACCCGTATCTTTTAGCTTGGTTTAGTGAATTACTTGTGCTGATATATATTTTTTTATCTAATTGAAGAGTGTATATAAACAAATAAATAAATCATGCCTTGATGATTAATATAATTATTATTATACACCAGGTAGGTATCTACTTACCAACATGTCTTCATATCAAACTGTAGTGTGACCGATGAGTTCACAATCCAACTTTAAATCTATTATATACATATATTAGTTGACAAACAAATAATTAAGATAAAAATAATTACACATTTGCTGTGTTCTTTGTTTCATTTGTCGCGACAATTAATGATGATTTTTAAATGACGTTGCATGCCGAATTCACTGCGAACAATAATAATGATGCAAAATAGCAGCGAGGTCTCACCTTGCCGAGGTTTTGCAAATTCTCAGGTGCAGCACGTGCTCGTATCGTATCTAGTTTATCTTCATTTGAACGTACGTATAAAGACCTGTGTTTGTCCCGCTCCCGCACCCTTTGTTAACCCGAGACGAAACACAGAGGTTTCTTTCAGGCAGTAATATCCATTTCCGAGGCGTCTTTATACGTAGCTTGTATTCTTTGTTGTTGCGAACTTTATGTTTATGTTGCCATTAATCTACCTTATATTTTCTTCGTTTATTAAAGGTCCGAAGTTACAGAGTCCGTCCGAGGAGTTCTTACAATATGTCTTGTTTACCAATCTGCGGATTTTACTGAAGGATAATTTGAGTTTTAGCTGTTAAAACATAACGTTAAAGTTGGTATATTCAAAGTTATATATTATAACAGTTATACATTTGCGAATGTAGTCTGTTAAGTTTCCTTATAATTGATTCTTTATATGCAAGTTTTTAGGCGTACTTTTTATTTTTAATGTCTTCTTCGGATTTTTCAAAATGCTACATCTTTTATGCAACTATCATTGCCCTAGTTTCTGCTGCGTGCTGATGGCCTAACTAACCTTCTATTATAATAAGTACTTTTTTTTACAAAAAAAAAGAACTAACAATAATGGTAAAAGGACAAATATTGGCATTATTGCTCAATACAATCTCTTTAAAACATATAGGAATCTACTTTGATTTTTAATAATTATTCATAAGGTATAACAGAACACTAAAAAGACTTAATAAAAATATATCCTTACAGAAAACTGACATAATTAAATGTACTTCTTTAGGCTACATAAATAAAAAGTGAACATTTCTAAAACGTAAAAAGTTGTCCCTGTAACCTAATAGTCGATAATTTACAAAGTACTGATCAAATAGATTGAACGAACCGACCGCGTTAATTAGTCTGTTCATTATTAATTAATGCTTGCGATAAGCTAAAAGCAGCACAGTTTGCGCGGAGCACAATGGATCACAACACAAATGTATTGCAGAATACAACCCGTACTCGGGATAAATGAGCACGCAGACTAACATAGCCGGTAGGGCTGCTACTTGGCGACCGCCATCTCTAATCTATACATATAAATAAAATATAAGTCTGCATGTAATATCAAAATAACACCTTTTTAAAATAGTTATATGAGTATGAACTTTTAACAAAAATGAGATTTTTATATATTTTGTCTCTCTATTTGAAGTAACCTTCGAAGTGGCTAGACCAATTTTAACAGGACTTTCATTAGCGGATAACTTATGTCACAAGATGTAACTTGGGCTAGTTTATTATTTGCACGGAAACAGGAACTTCGCAGGTGAAACCACGGGGAGCCGCTATTATAAAATGAAACTTTGAAAATATCTTTATTTAAATAGAACGATCACATGCACATTCAATTGTTAAAAGGTATAATAAATTTTTAACAGTATTTTTTCTGAGTAAATAGATAATTTGATAACTCAAATGTCCGATGACCCTGATGACCCATCATTAAGTCATTTAAACGAGTAGTCTTCAGACACCAGGAAGGGTGTAAAAATAATTTTACTGTAGGTTTATTATGCGAGCGTTTAGAAAAGAACCGGCAAGAAAAACTGATGGACCGGCAAGAATTATAATATGTAATTGTGACCATCTTATGATGACATTTGTGCCTTTTTGTTATTTCACTTTAAAGTAATAAATAAACTCCCACATCTTGTTCATCGGGCTCGCCAAATCAATGTATGTATTGTAGTGAATTCTATTAATTTTCTTTTGGTTATAATGATAAGTTATTTCTATTTTTACTTACACAAGATATATTATTGGTTTACGGAAAATTTGGAAGGTTGAATCAAGAAAGGCAGCCCTAATGGTAAGATGGTATCCCTATGTGCCCGTTTTATGAAAAATACTTCCCTCTCCGATATTATTTGAAAAAAACGAAGTTTTTTATATATTTTTACTGTTAAACGTATTAATTTTATAGGTATTTTAGCATAGTTCTAGTGAAAGTTGAGATTATAGATTATATACATATATTAGAGAAGATATTCATCTAAATTTAAGATAACAACTCCTTTGTATCTACAAAATTATTAACATGTAGGTAGCTGGAACTACAGGGAAGAACATAGTTTCATTTTGATCCCGGGAAAATGTCAATTGCTATATGTTGCTCAATCCCAAATAAATATATTTCGTAAAAAATATTCAAAGATCAGTTCCAGATACTAATATACTTAATTTATTTGGACGCCATTAAGCAACGAGTCGTTGTATGCAACGGAGTATACTGCTTATCTTTATATTATTGTACTTACTCCAGAATACAGAGGGGTGTCTAGACAGTACTATTACCCTCCATCCGCCGTCGTCCCCCCACTCGCCTGCACCCCCCACTTGAATCTCTAATGAAAATATGCCTATTTAATCAAACTACGTAGATAAGATCAACAGAAAGATTAATGGCTAAAGTTTTTTAAAGATGCGTTTACTTGAAACACTTTTAATTACTTATATTTATTTGAGAGAGAGAGAAAGATGAAACGTTATTATTATTTCCTTTTTAATGAAATTTTAACAGCTTTAAAACGCGAAATATTTAACTCGTTGTGGCCATCATAGCCGTGTGGTACCGGCAGAGTAAAATAATACCTATCATTGTACCAGGGCTGTTGTTGTTTGTGGCGATTTAAGTATCGGCACCGATATATAGCGGTATATCCATCCAAAACAGCACAGCTTTAATACTACAGGGTAAGGATGGGTAGCAGGTTCCTCCGCATGGTTGTGCTCTGCGATTGCCACCACGCTTGCAATTATGGACAAATTTCCTCTTTCTTGGGAGGCCCATGTCCAGTAGTGGACGTATCATGTGACGTATGATACGTTCCACTACTGGACATAGGATGATGATAATATCTTGTTTCACGTCTCGAAATGGACACCGCCAAGTAATGTAAACAATTCTATAAACCGTGTTTTAAAGACGTTATAACTATGTACTAATAATTATGAGTAATGAACGCGTTAATTTTACTAACCATTATTTTTATTACTTCAACGAAATATCAAGTGAAACTTAATGGACCTTTTAAATTATAATTTATTTAAATTAAAATAATCAACAAATATAATTATATAAGTTATCTGAAACTACCAAGAAGGATATTTACGTGAAACTTTCTAGAGGTGAAGAGACAAGTTAGCAGTCTTCAATCGAATAAAGCGAAAGCGAAATTCCGAATATACTTCGTACACGTAGAAGCCAGACTGAAGCGATTATAGGTTATTGCCCAAGGATACGCAGACACAATAGTTTTCTCCTACATCGAAAACAAAAAACAACGTGCAATTAATTTCCATAGACATCAAATTATTGTACTATTGTTTTATTGCAAATGTAAACCGTACTATGTGAGTCTTTGAACCACACGAATCGCACAGTACTTTGTGAAGGTGGTTCGTTGACCCGCGCGATGTAGACCGCGTTTTTAGGATATTAGAATTTGTTATTTTAGTGCTCTCTTACGTTTTTGGGTTATAGACATGCCATTAATTCGGAGAATGTGATCTTTTTATAACTCAGATGTTGGTATATAAATGGTTTGACGGTAACAAAATGGTTTTTAGAAGTATGAGCGACATTGATCGTCATTTGAGTGCATTTATATGCATGCGTCATGAGTCATGTGTTCCTCCTAGTGCGAATGATATGACGCTATGGCAGAGTTGGCATTCACACTAAGCCAATTTGTGTATCATTATATTTTATGTAAAATTTCAGACAATTAACTTGTATGTTTTCCTGGATGTTTCTAAGGTTGCGATGTGACATTGATGCTGTTTCCGCAATCTCACCCTTTTGTCTCTTTGTTGTCCAATATAAAATTATCTTAAACTGCTTCTATAGCGTTTCAAATGCTTTTTAATGTTGAAACTTGGTTGCGTGAGTTTCTCCGCGGTTAGCAGGAAAACGCGCTATATTTGCGGTGCTCTTGCTATCACTATTGTGATATATATCAGTCCTTACCTCGCCGTGATTGAACTATACATCACGTGGCTCGCGTATTAATGGTGCAGGTAAATTATTATAGTTAGTTTCATATTTGACTGGCTGAGATGGTGCAGAAGGTAGTGACCCTGTTTTGTGCGTTGATCCTGATAGTGGATTCGAACCCCAACCAGAAAAAAACATTTATATGATAATGGAAAGAATCCTTTTGTAATTTTTGAATTTTAGTATGTCGTTGTATTAGCGTCGCACGAGTTAATTGAATATAACATTTCGTGTCCAATTGTTTGTCCGGTATAAACTTCCTAACTACCGAGCCAATTTCAATATATTTTTTCTTAAAATGTGCAGTTTGATCCATCTAGAGAGATAGGCTAGTTTATATCTAAATTTTTGGTTGCAATATAAGTTCACACAAGTTTCATATTATAAGGAGAACTACATAACTGCTGCTTTATTGTATTGACATAAATATATGTTTAATGAGACTAGGAAATAAGTTGTCAAAGGCAATATTTGACAACTTATTTCCTTGCTTTTTTCTCACGCGCGCATGACGATTGGCTAACTTACGTTTGTGAGTAAATTCTCAAGCCGATAATCCTATAATTTTCTTTCGATTTGACATTTGAAACTATACTTGCTTGGAAAATCTTAAAAACTGGTTTCAAGTGGATTCTAAGTTTAATTGGACTTAATATTTTCGTTTCTCGCTGAATTTAACTTTTTGATTTGATTATTTCATATTTCCTTTTTTGTATTTCTATATGCAACTAATTATTAACCCCATACCTCCGAATGTACCCCAAATGACACAAATTTCACCGATCACCCAAGAAATGTATAAGCACGATTCCCGCCGCCCTTGGGGGCTCAGGGCGCAGTGCCCTCGACGACCGCGCGCCCCAGCGCCCCCTCGCGGCCATTGACTCGGCGCCCGGCGCAGATGTTCGCTTGTTTAGGCTTATTTTATTACTCAAGATTTATTTTTTCGATGGAAGTATGGGTGCATGATGAAGGGAGTACGTTAGTGTTGGGTGTCGTAAATTGTAAGCCTTATAATGATGCGACTTGGGGTCAAGTACTGTTTTGTCCTTCGTAAACATTTCAAAATATACAGATGAAGATTTTTTTCTAGCATACATCTCTTGTTTTTAGTGTATTCTAAGCATACTTTGGCGTCACTGCGTAACCGAATTAAATGCGTCGATATTTCCGAATAGTAAGTTACTGAAATGGTTTCTAATAAACAATTTCGTAAATAGGTAATATAGATATCGATCGTTCGGATATAAATAAAAAGTGATTTGAGTCAAAGTCGCGGGGATACATCGTTTCACAATCTGATTTCAGCAAATTGACAACAATGAATTTACCGCCAAATGTGCTGGTTCCACGAATTAATCATCGTTTGACGTAAGGTCTAAATTGCCATAACATTGTTTTACGAAGTTCTTGCTGGTAGTATTTTTATATATAAATAGCAAACGTTAGTGTTCATGGCATTAAAGTTGGATTGAAGCTATTGAATTGGTATTTCATACCACCAGTAATATATATACATCACGGGTGTATATCACTTTACGTTAACTCTGAGTTTGTACTGTCAGAAATTTCTTATGATAAATAAAATCTGAGAGTGGCGGGAATTGTCATAAACTTAATATAAGAAAAATTATCACTTTAAAATTTTCATTTGAAAAGTAAATCTCATCTTTGCTAACCTAATGGAGTTAGACAAAACTGTAGATCATTTGACAATGGGAGATTGACAAAAAGCGCGCTGTAAATATCGATTTAAAATGATCCTTCAGTCTAAATTATTTTATTGTAATTAATCAATTTAAATAATGGATAATGGCTATGGGTGAGCGAGTATTAAATATAACAATACCTTCATAATCATAGAGTTTATCTTAATACTGTATTCCGCAAAATATTTAAATGGCCAGTAGGTAATTATCCCGGAGTAAAACCCATACAAACATATCGTTGCTTATTCAAAAATATGTAACAAAATGTAAATGTGTGCAAAAAGGGTAATCGTACAAAAAATGTACGTACAGAATATGGGTTTATCCAATAAAAACCGACACAACGTTTAAAATGACCCAATTCAGCAGCCAGAGCGTCTGGCCGGCGAGCGGCTGGCCAGGTCTACTGTAATTCATTTTCATTCTGCCTCACCGTACCGTGACAGCGCTCGTCGTTTCAGCGAAACTAGAATTATGTCGGGATATGTGTTAAGACTAATATTGCCGAGATACACATGGCTGCTTTGAAGATGGGCCGTGAATTGTGAATGACGGCTATTTGGTTTTCTTTCAACATTCACTTTATTGTAATGATTTATAGTTATTCTCTTAATATGTCAGGCCGTCTCGATGGCGTAGTTACGCTTGCCGTCAAGGTTGCCGCGAAAGACTATATTCTGGACATGTTTATATAATCATTTTTATTGTTTTATGTACATACGAATTATCAAAGGTTTTTGGTCTATGTCTAAATATCTGATGTAATAATTCATATGCTAGTACCTATTACCGGGAAAGCAGAAAAGTACCTTCTTATGTACCAGGTGTCGTTAGAGGCGACTAAGCTATCGGAACAGATGGCGGTATAATCATCCCAAAAAGTGGATGACATGGATGGTGGGTTGTGAAGCTAAAATCTGCGATTGCCAATGCAATTAGGGACAACATTACCCCTTTCTTGGGGAGGCCCATGTCCAACAGTGGACGCTGAACGGTGGGTAAGATGATGTGGTACCAGCAGTGTAGAATAGTAATAGTAGAATGGTAGCTTTTCTTGTGTTGTAAGAGATTGATGGAGATCCCACCAGATAAAGCATCACGATCGCAAATCTTCGCTCAACAGTTGCTTGCCACTGTATAACCTAGCGTGACAATAAGGGAAGAACCCCTAATAATGCTAATGATACTCGTAGAACCTAAGTGTCACATATAGACTACAAATATGTCACAACGCTAAATCTTTCATATATAAAAAAATCAAAACAATACCCGCTAATCATGAATAAAACATGTTGTTCACTGCGCGTGGATTGATGCTCGTGTCCAAATTAATCATTGTCCGAATCCGGAATGACATTGACTTACCTGAATCTGACCCTGTCCGTGCGAATGTCATAAACATTTCCTCGATTTTATACGGCGGGAAAACGGACGTTGCACCGAGATGACGTCTAAGGCACACACTTCTCAGAATAGATATATGCCAGTGTTATTTCTGCACCAGATCGCATAGGTTTGCTTTCTCGTATCGGATATTGAAAAAGTATCTGACGTAATGGTGACTAAGGGGTCATCCATAAAGTACGTAACACTTAAAGTGGAGGAACGGGGGGGGGGGGGGATAATGAACGACAAGGAGTGGGAGGGGTTTCGTGACATCACATTTATTATATATTTTTGTTTTATTATTTGTCAAACCTTTCATTTGATTGAACGGAAATAAAACTATTTTTAGAGTTACATTCATTTTAAAACATTTTAAACATGTGGCGTTAAACCAGGGAAGGGGGAAGCTAGCAATATGACCAGCTGTCTCAAAGCTGACTCAAAAAATCATTAGTTTTGTGTAATGTACTTTATGGAAGTGTGCTATTTACATAAATGCTCGTTGTTGCTTATCGTATGAAAGAATCAGGAATAATTTATTTGTATTTGCACATGCCAAACCATAATATATTGTTGTAAATATTTGGTGTACAAATAAATGACTAGTACTAGAGTCAGCTATAAGGTGCGATGGCAATTCACAAGCGGCAATACATTAACCTACAACAGTGAATATTTGTAGTAAAATTAGACCTAAAATAGACGTTTGCATATTCCCAAAAACTGAGCGATGCGTGACGAACTGGTCGTGGCGTGAATCAAAACATACGACATTTGTCTCGTGTATTTTAGGCCATGATGCTGTAGACCGACCTTCGACCACAGACCGAGCTACGCCAGACGGTTAAACAATAACACCTACTCCTAAACTGGAATCAGCGTATGTCAAAGTCACAAGAGAATGTTGACAACTATAGTCGTAAGTAAGAGGACAAAGAAATGACATATAGATTGTTTGTTTTTTGTCAAGCTCGATGACCCAGATGGTAGGTCCTATCTTGTGCGCCAAGGATCGTGGGTTCGATTTCCACCCAGAGTAAATATTTATATGATGATATTTGTGTTTGTTCTGTGTCTGGGTGATGCAAATATGTATTTAAGTAGTATATTTATGATCGTGTTGTCTGTCGTCCGTATCACAAGTGCTTTAAGCTACTTACCACGGAGTCAGGTCAATGTATGAGATGTAGAAATTTATAGATATAACACACGGGCCTTTTTAATATATATGCACTGACATATAGTATGCAATGGTACGTTTTGCGATAACAAACAAGCAGGTTATGGCTTGGTAGAGTAAACAAGCAATGAGGATAATTAATTGAAATATTAATTGTTCTCGAGTGTAAATCGTTAATAACTAAAATTATTATGGAAATTTATTATTACTCTGCGGGTTCATTTCTAAATTTAGTGCGTGCTCTAAGGTAATAACTTCAGTTTTAACGGTTATAAGTTCAGGTTATGAAATATTATTTTGTTTAAACTGAATTCTGTTTCAATTGCAATAATATAAATACATATCATATTAATACTGTTGCTAATCTATCACAATTTTGCCCATTACCTTTTTCCTGTTAGAAATAAGTATATAGTTTCTTGTATTTGTTTATTATTTATTATTTACAACTTAAAATCTGCTTTTATCAGTAAACATTCTTAACATGTACACCTTTATACTATAAAACTATTTTTATAACGGCTTTATTCGCGGTATATCTAACTTTTTACATTTTTAGTGTGACGTTGCGGTTACACAGTTCTGATGATGTGACAAAATAAGTGATCAGGTCAGGCGTTGAAAGTTAAAAATTACTACTTTCACAAACTTTTATTTATTTTTGAGATTTTAATTTTTTACATTCGCATTCTTATCCACGCAGTAGGTGTTGACAGTATCTTGTCTTGTTGCCTTGTTTCTTAATCAAATGTATGACAGGATTTCCAGACAAATGGTATTTGCTAGCTATCTTCTCTATTGAAATTGGGATTTTTTCACGAGTTGTCTTTTTTTTTAAAGAGTAGGGAACGTATACATATTTAAAAATATTATTTACTCATATTATTTTATTTCTATTGCCCCTTTCATCCCAAGCATCCACAAATAGAAATAAATAGATTAATAAACTGTAAGCTTTACACTCATGCATTGACTTAGCACTCTGAATCGCTTATCTCGAGTCAATATTTATGAAAAAAGCAAGCAATTAGCAAATAATTTTCATACTCCCAGTTTTATTGATAATTTGCATCTGCTACCTTGTCGCCGTTGTTGGCTTCAATGTATAAATGTATCAACATCGCTTTTAGCATATGCATTAATTATGTTTTATTTTTATTAGATCAGGGCAACATACAGTCCGCGTGATAGTAAGTTGAGGATATTATACCCAGTAAATTCACTGCCTCTCTCACCCTTCAGACCGGAACACAGCAATGTAAACACTGCTATTTTGCGGTAGAAATAGGTGAGAGTGAGGTACCAATGCAGACGACCTTTTGTATGAGGTCTACCTCACTTCTGTGTGTTTAACAGTAATCGGTTAATTTAATTGGTGAATCAGATCTCGCGGCCTTGCGCCCGCGTATTTATGCCACGAAGCCCGCTCTGCATGCCACATGGTGCACGGCCTCGCGGTGTGATATTTTTTTATTGGCATTTTCCTTACCAAGACTACCAGTTTGTACCTTGGGTTTATTTGGGCACGTTTTTGTATTGCAGCTTGCTTACGGCCTGCAAACGGATTGTTTACATGTTGTTAGTTGCTTCTATGCTGTTCCTGTCTTGTTGCTATATCTGGATCTGATCTCATTTGACTGCTCGAAAATCGTTGCTGTTGCAAAGTAGACAGGAGACGTGTATATATATATTGAATTGTTCTTGTACAATGCGTTAATTAATACCATTTTACTCTTTATAATATAACGTCTAATACATTGACTTGAATCTGTGATATTAATAGTATAGTAGCTAGTTAAAGCACTTATGTTACGGACATTAGACAACAGAGGTATCTTAAATTAAAATATTTAACAGCCAGACACGGAGCAAATACAAATATATATCATATAAATGTTTATCCTGGGTGGGTGTTGTTACTCTGGGGAGTAACATCACTACGATCTGTACCTTCTGCCCCGTTTTTATGACACCCAGACACAGAATAAACACAAATGTTTGTCCTGGTGAGGATTGAACCATGACGCTTTGCGCGTGAGATAGGAACAATACCGAATGCGCCATGCGCCCGACTTTGGCACACTCGCTGTAGGCCAGAGATATATTCCGATGATTAGAACAAGTTGCCACGTTAAAAATGATAGCTTAGTCATGTACTATTCGGAGCTGCAATAAAAACGAAACGTGATAGGGATGTCAAACGCAGCAACATGTGAGTCATTACCAAAGCGCCCTGTAGGCGTGGTCACTGCCGTCAATGCCCACAACTGCGGGGCGACGGGAAGGTCAGGGGTGGGCGGAGAGGGGTGTATTTATATTTGTGTGTGTGTGTGTGAGACATGTGTGGGATTACACATGTTCACGTGCCATCTCTCCGCTGCTTGTATGTAAACAGTACCGGTGCGAACGATCTTTTACGTCCAAGTTCGTTGAGGTGTTTGAACTGCTCGGAACTTTTATAATTAGTGTTTGTATGTCTTACCAACAGTATGGAATTGAATAGCAAATATTGATGCGGTTACATGTTCAGATTTCGTTTATTGAGGTCTACGGTTTCATGATTTGGTGGCATTAGTTACATAACGACGACAATATTATTTCTTCGAGCTAACGAACAATTATAATTTTTCAATATCTAAAATATTCCTCATCAGTTTGTTATGCTTAAATTTGTATATATGAATAACTTAACGCCTATAGGATAGGTTAAAGGGTAATTTTGACCTTGGTTCGCTAAAGTCAATATTCAATAAGTCCTAAAACAAAGGTCAGTCAACAGTTATTAACAGTGGGGTATTCCACAGGTGACCGGCAACCGGGACCGCGTGAGCCAGCAGATCCAGCACAAGCTTGGCGACTACCACCTCGCTCAGTCACTTATCGACGACCCCAGCAAATGTATAGGCATATACGCAGAACCACCCAGCCCGGCGCCATGTAAGTATCTTACTTTTAAGTAGATTACTACATAGAGCTATATGCTGTGGGGTACCAGCAGTGTTGAATAGTACCTCCTCCGGTAGTAATAAAAGGTGTCTGTAGTTATGGAACTGATAGATGGCGGTATATCCACCTGAAGCTGCGAAACTCAAATGCAACTGGGCTACAATTTTGGCTTTTGGAGCCTATGTGCTGGACTTTTATTTTATAGCTGCTTTGATGATGATCACAGAAAAGCAGTTGCAGATGCTTGTGTATACTGTTCTAGTTTAATAAAATTCCCCTTATTGGTTGTATGCTCGTAAATGTTAGATGTAGGAACAATGTCTTACTGTTGAGTATATTTGAGGCTTATGATGTTCCCTTTGGTGGAATGAAGAAGAGATTAGCACTTGTATATCACTGAAAATATCATAACATGGTCGCAACTAAGTAGGTAATAAGATTCCTGGTACAATACGTACTGATGCTTGTATGAAAGCGTGCATTTAAAAACGTGTCTTGTTGTTTGTTTACACTTTTTATCTTACGACTTCTATGAAATATGATACATAACAACACTCACTGAATGTTTGGACACACCACGTATAAATCTTTATACTAAATTTAAAGCGCTTATTACCGACGTATTGCTATAGGTCTAAATTTAAATGGAGGCTCTATTTTAAAGCATTAATGCATGTCTGTCCATTGGCTACTTTAGTTTAAAAAAAATGCTTTGATTTGCCTTATAACTTGTTTTTTATTTACCGACAAACATTCCTAGTAAAGCATACACAAAAATAATTACTACAAATGTCTACTTCTTATCTTCAGACTCGATTTCAGCATTTCGCACCATATGATCGTTTCACTAGTTTGTTGCATATGCAAAGCAATGAAACTCCCGGTGCACGTTATTCGACACAATAATGCTGTCTTCAAGGCCAGAGCGAATAGGTTAATAACAAGCTAGCGAGAAAATACGCCGCATCTATCTACATTGACTATTCAGGTGGAGTGCGGTATAGCGCGATCTATGATGTTATGCATAAGCTAGACGGATAAATACGGAAATTATAAAAATACGGAATTATTATATCTAGTAATCGCCAGATGGTCGAAATCGACTATAACTGAATGTTGGAACTTTAATTCGTTGCTCGTTCTAGTCATTGGACATTAAGTCATAGCAAATAGAATTCCATCAATCAATGTTTAATTCATTTAACAAGGTTTGTTTTAATTAATCCAACGTATTTGTAGTGATTTTTGTCTTAAAAAATATGCTTCATGAACTGCGTTTTTACAATAAATTTAGTTGTGTCAAATATTACGTTCGTTTCGTACATACATAATAGTGTTAATAACCAACAACTTTCTCATAATGCAGCCTCTATGGTAATAAATTATATTTTAAATTTTATTCTGCTCCATTATTCTTAAAGTATCCAAAGTTCAAAATAGAACTCTAACGAATAGTAATAATAGAATCTTTTTTTGAATTTTAATTACTAAGTATTGTGGCGATCTACTTGGAAATCTGGTATCTATGTGTACATCGTGCTATAGACATATGGATGTTGTTCCATGCTTAATGCTCACTAATGGTCACTAAGCAAGTTGGCGGTGTAAGAAATCTCAGTTAGCTTCCGAGTAATCTAGACCACCGGTACTGCTAAATGCTACCTAGGACCCATCTGGTGTTTTTTACACGACTCCGGGTAAGTGTCAAGTCTTATAATCACTCGTAATTCACGGCCCTTCCCACATTCTTAAGGTATATTATAGCGTTTAGAAAATTGGAACTTGCACTTGCTGTTTAGTGTGTTGCTTTATAGGATATTTTATTGTATAGATGTTTTATTCAGTTTTGATAACAAGCATATTGCTTGTTTTAATCTACGTGTGTTTCTTTCCTTAAGATATTAACAGAGAGCTGAAAAGTAACTCAATGTTTAAATTGCGAACAAAATCTGATTAAGATCCAACCCTAATTGCATTCGAAGTCGCGGGTATCTATCTGCTAGTAAGTTAAATAGATACAGTCTCATCACCATTATATGAGCTGTAAGATGTGCTTTCACAAGTGATTTCCAGAAGAACCGCTTGCAAGTATCCAGAGTGATGCTGCGTTATGTTAATCTATTTGCGATTATAACAATTGTAAAAATGTTAACAGACTCATAAATTTATTCCTTATTAATTACGTTGTATTCCACAATGTCTTATTAACAATGTTGGTTCAAAGTGAGGTATGGTTTGCTCACTTTGTTTCAAATCGAAACTACAAATGTACAAGACCACCTTAGTAACAAGATGTACCTGTACTTAGATATGACGGTTGGACCTAATTGCGGGCCGTCGCCGCTCGCTTTGTACTTGGATCTGAGCTAAACAAATGAACGTTAGTAGACAAAAGACTTTCAACTTTATGATACTATGTATAGCGGTAAAGGTTCAATTCGCTTTGTATTACTGAAATAGTAATTTTAGTGATAACCACTATTCGGTGTTTCGGTTTAAAGATGTTTCGAAAATTGTCAGTCCATGTTTTTATAATGTTTCTATTACATAAATTTAAAATTGGTATATTTAACTCTTTTGGTAAAGTGTACCGAAAATAGCTTAATAAGGCAAGTTGTGGGTGATACCTATCATATATTAATATTATAAAGAGGAAAGATTAAACTCAAAGAATACTCGCAGTTTTCAAAAGGGATTTTTTTTTTTCAAATTAATTACAGATCTCTATCTAAAATGTGTAAGTATCTATGAGCTTTTTTTACGTTTGTAACAAATACACTCAAAAACAAGTTTATCGTTGTTTTTTTTCACTAAATAAAAATTGTATTATCATAAACTATATTTTATCTCCATATTCTTACGGGAAGAGGAACTACTAGAATAAACGTTGAAAATTAAGCCTTACCGTATTAGTATTTGGTTTTAAAATACAGTTTACAGTGGACCAATTGTCAATAGAATTGTTGTATTTAAAAAAATTGCGTCCTAGTCTAGTCCTTGTTTCTCAGTCTAATCAACAGCCTAGGTACGATTATACCACAAAGAGCGTCAAGGGGTACCATTAAATATACCGTGTTTCGCTTGGTTTGGCCTCAGACATGACACAGAGCCCTTTTGATCATCGGACATTCCTGCGCAAAGGGTTCAAAGATTCACAACTCATTCGGGTAGAAATTCGATTTAATTCAGTACAGATTTTCCTTACCGCGGTTCAGTGTTGTATACTTCGTGAAGTTAGCTAATATAATCTTTGTGGTATAGTTGCTAAGGTCCATAATATAATGAGGTCGACGCGGCGCGAGTTACTGACGGTCTCGGGTTGGGCAAGTCTATACATAAGCCATTCTTTCAGAGAACCTGATCTTCAAACGTCATTAATATTAAAATTTTGATTTATCAAATCGGTCGTAGGACGTTCACTGACATAGCCTTCCACAATAAAATACATGACAAAAGTTTTACGCTGCGTGTGCCAAATAAATATCGCTAAACGTAACTTTGCGAAGGCAATGAATTTGGCGACGATGTTACAGACGTAGGTGCTGCCATCTGTCAGTTGCGGTACCTCAACTGTCTCTTAATATTGCATTCATGGAAAATAAACATATGCATATTTTTGTTGATAACGAAAATATTAAGTTATTACACTTTGTTAATAAAAATAGTCCTTTGCTCTTATTTTATTATTCTATACGTCAAATGTTATTTACATCAGAGTAATTTGGACCTTCCGTCAACCTTATATAAATATTCGTTTCTATCTATACATAACGTCCCAAAATAGTTAATCTATGTGCAATGATATGATACAATGTATCCGTCTGACAGCAGTCCAAGTGAACTTAAATTGATATTGCGTTCCGCGGAAACTAACAGGATCATACATTTGTCCCTCCCAAGGGTTTTAGTATCCACATTTCAAATTTTAATAAAATCTATTTACTGGTTTCCAACAGGCAGATGTTCTCAATTATACAGTATATTTAGAGTCAAACACCCTAAAGACTGAGAAGATATCACTCGCCTTCGCCTTGACCATATTTCTACTGCCCTTATCAGGGATAGAAGTTGTTTGTGATAAAACATTGTTTCAGCGTATCTTTAATACTGTTAATAACAATATTTTGACTAGCGTAATTATGATGTTAATTGGATGGTGACTTGTTACATCACACGCCAATCGCGTCAATATGGTTCGCAAAATCCGCAACACGATTAAAAACCTAATCAAAGAAGGAAAGCGACTCAACCGCCCACTTCATAGCTTTATTTCCCCCAAGATTATACGCAGAACAGATAATTTCGGCGCGGCATTACCATAACAAAAGCGGATAAGTTATTTGATACCCGGGTCTCGGTGGAGGGGAGCTCTCCCATTTTTCAGGTACACCCGATGTGGATATCCGATATTTTTCCACAGCGACCTCCTAGGATTTGCATAATGGTTAATTTAGGTCAATTTGTATACGAGTGCCGCGTACATGTGTTTGTTTCGGAATTGCGTGGATCGCGAGCATGACTCTAACGTTACAGCTGTCTTTGTGAACTCAATTAACTAGTTCAAAGCGATAATAAATAAACAAACGTCATATAGATAAAAACAATTAACAATACAAATATGTATTATCTTTATGTATAAAAGATTCGTGTTACTGTGTTTGTTCGGGACGAACTTGTGAAGTAATTAACTGATTTTATTTAACTAAGTTTTCTGTGTTCATATCCCACTTGAGAGATATGATAGTTTATCTCTCAATTTATAGTCGCAATATTTTTTTCATGATAAACTTATAAGTATAATTAAGACAGTGCGACGTTTTCCTGGTTAGAAATAAAGCAGTGTGATAAAAAATATATCATTTTATTTTTAAATTAAATATGTAACAACAAGTAAAGTATTATAATGTAATAATTAGAAAATACAAAGACTTAGTGAATAATTTGCGTGTTTGCGTGGAAAGATTTTGAATATGTACCTGGCTCATAGCTCAGGAAATATTCTTTCTGGATGCTTACTGGAAAAAGCATTTGTACGGATAGCGAAACGTTGCTCGTTCGGTTTTCATGCGAAATCAAAGGTAGAGGGACCTTATATCTGTCTGATAGCGGTAAATTATGTTTTCCTTTTTTTGTATATATATATATATATATTTCGCCCCTACTCAAATTAGCCCATAATTCAAAAACTGAAAATATCAAGAGAATATAAAGGGTGTTTTTTTAAACTAAAGCGATAAAGTTTTTTATCGCTTTAGTTTTTAATTTTCAATTAAAAAGCAAACAATACTGGCGCGAATCTTTAATTAAGTTATAATCGTTATTGGACCTCAGATATCACAAAAGGTGACGATATTTTTTGCGTCAGTATTTAATCGGAAAAGCGATATACTCGAAAACATTTGAAACATTAAAGTATACCAGTCTTACAAAATTTATTATTTACACTTAACTCCTTATACAAAAGCGTAATATGTGATGCCATTACCTGATCGCCGAAACACTATTATTCAGCGGGGCTGTTACAAAGGGTTAATTATCCTATTTGCAGCAGAACAGTGTACTGAAAGCGTCCCTAAAAGGGCCAAATGAGTTGATACTGATATAATTGTGCGGTCCGCCATGGCGTCGGGGGCACTGATAGGGACACGGCGTTCAATCATAAGTGTCGATAATTATTATTCGCTCGACTATGTTGCTTTAAAATCATCGATACTTTTTCCACATTTGTACAAATATTTTACCAAATTTTATGCAAACAATACTCCTACCATTATGCGTTTCACGATAGTTATGACAATGAATAAAAATACATAAATTGTCTTTGCGTCAATACGTCAATGAATACGTCTTTTAATGACTAACATTCTGATTCTAATAAAAACTTTTTTATACGCAAGAAATTTTACATCTTCAGATCACAATTATAAACAATCGAATCACGATCATTCGAAAAATTACATTTAAATTTGATTTTGATAAAGTAATATCGGAATCTAAAAGAAAGGTGATCGATATCAAAAATATCGATACTTTTTCTGTGTCCCCTGTGTCTCGAAAGCACTGTCGATCGACGACACGGTTTAATCATGATCAGGGGACCATTAAAGTGATATTGTTTCGACACCTTGTTGGCGTTGTCGTTTAGGGTCCATACCAAATGATGACCGCCCTAAGTTTGATTCTCGTGGAGTTACGTACCTAGAGATATCTATGACGTGGTCAAGAAATTAACTGTATTTTTATGCCCTATTTTAATAGAAAAACAAACCACAAACAAATACGCTTGTGAATAGTTTCTCCTGTAAATAAATAAAATGAAAAATCCATCCCATTGACTTTAGCGTTGCTCGGTCATATTTTTCACGCCGATTAGTGAAAATGGTCACCACAATTGGAAATCTGTACCATAATAAAGCGATTATGATCGTAAACTTAACTCGCTGTTAGTAAACACATTTGGGATATAGATTTTTCAAACTACGGTTTAATTTCATCTATATGAGAAAGCCCGTTGTTGGCTTCATTTAAAATCAATTACCTTATTTTATATGTTATTATAATCTTGACATCCTCTTACCTCGACAGATGTTGTCCTATTTTACTAGGTATATATTATAAAATATAGTAATTAAGACTTAGTTTATATGTAGAAATTATGACACTGCAATGTTTTACTTTGTATTGTATAAGATTAAATTAAGTTTATTTCGTTTTCTGTAGTTGTACAAAAAAAATAATAATTTGATTCATATATATATGTATGGTTATCATGAACAAAATATTGCTGCTACACTGTAAACAATAAAATCGATTCAATAGTTAGGAAGTTTATCATGAACAAACAAAGGAGGCCCATCTCCAGTTCAGTTGTGTACTTCCAATGGCTGTAATGATAATGATGATATAGATCGTGGAGAGTCTAATATACGTGCTACATTAAAAATATTGTATGTATTTAAATCTGTCGTATTCGTCTTGTACATAGGTAGAAATATCACGTGCCTATTTTATAAACCTGTACATAATTGAAGACGGGTTAATTAATTTAATCGTGGATTGTACATGCCACTTGAATGTACTTTGACCTCCGTAGTCTATTTGTATTCAAATTGCAACACGTATTATTTTTAGAAATTGAACAGAGGTCGTAAAACTTTGCTCGTTGCTTTATAAGGCTAATTGTAATTACTACCACCCACATCGCACAAGCGTTCCCATAATTCTGAATAATCATAAGAATTCTTTATATATATTCAATGAAGAAAATTGTAAGCAATATATAAAAGAGTAATGAGGAACATATTGGTTCAATATTCAGGCGTATTGGTTATTTAATAGCCATTCATAGCAGTAACGAACGGCGGGCGATCACGCGACCCCCGCTGAGTTGGAAGGCAATCAATGTATTGCTTTTAATTCGATCGCTGAGACCGTAACGAAGAATGACCTAGATACGACCGCTCGGCCTGCGAAAGAGTCAACACCGGTGATAAATGATTCAAAAACTGGCAAGGGACATTAATCCCACCCTCCCCCCTTCTCTACTCCCCTATTTTTGCCTGTTCATTTGACTCTGTCGTGTGTTGTTCCGCTTCCCGGTGGACCCGAAACAGTTGAGATGGCTTGACCAAAGCACACAATATCCTGCCATACGATTGGCTCGCTTTTATCATTAATTTTAGAAGATTGATGTAGCGACACGCCGCTGCTAGAAGAGGAACGAATCGAATGGATTGCGTATTATAGTTAAAAGTTATTAAGAATTCAATAGTTATCTTGTTCTTAAGTAAATAACATCAAATCATCATTATTAGTTGACATGTAATCAAGAAGTAATAATGCCTAATATACAGTACTAACAGCGCCCTACGTTTTTACCCCCTTTTTACCCACTTAAGGGATGATTTCCGAATAAATATTTTACGTGTTTCAAAACTTTCAATGAAGAACCTTATACTATAACTATATATATATATACATTTTGGGGGTGAATTTACAGTTTATTTCAAGTTTTTAACTCTTATATGTCAGTCTGTCAGTCTTCAGTCAGATTGTTGTTTGTGTTTATTTAATAGTATTATTATAAATAATAGCCGCTTTTTTATTTGACTACAATTAATATACGCTTGCATTTCTGTGCGGATAAATGTCCATAGAGGTGCCATTAAAACGGAGACATACGCGGCTCGTTAATGCCATGTGACTTGGCCAGATGTCCGCGCCAGTCGGTATGACACAAAGCCTGTTGTTTTAGCCGGCGACGATTCAGACCACGTGTGTTGCCCATCTGCGGATAGATGATGGAAATTAAAACTCTTTCTAATGTCTCTCTAGTGTTATCGTCGAGATACTAGGCGATGTACGAATTGCGTTGTTAGTACCACCAATCTTTTTATTACTTTCTGTTAGAATATGAGGATAAGGTATATATAGCTTTTAAGTTAGTCGCTGGTAACGTAATTTTCTATCAGTGAAAGATTTTTTGTAATCTGTCCAAAAGTTTTTGAGTTTATATATTTCTATTTTAGGTATATATATAATATAATTGCCAATGTTACTTCGGAAGTATGTACCTTCCTATTATTGACATAAATTGCAAAATAGGGACGACAGTAGTTTTTGAATCTGTTACAAAAACAAATCTTTTCTCTTTATAATAAAATAAAAGGTAAACAACGAAATAAACGTTGGCCCGGTGGAAAGTATATATATTTTTTATATTATAATATTAATTAGTAAAGTATTTGAATTCGTATTGATCTTGAAAAATATGATATCTACTTAACTGCAAATATACAAAAAAAAATTACCACGATCCTGAATAATGTATATTTTGAATTGAAGGAAAAGTTTGTAAATATATTTTTTTAATTTGAGTTGTAAATATGGTGTTCTGAGCGAGTAACAGTTGCATAATAGAAAAATAGATAATTCTATTTAGGTGATCAAGAAGAAGATCAGAAGCAATTACAATTTTGCTGCAGATTCGTTGATTTAGAAATTGAAATAACTGCCTTGCGTGCGAATTGGATGTGAAAAATTAAAAATGGGTCGAATCGATATTTTTTATTCAATGCCAAACGGTTACTTGCTAGGATATATTCTATACAAAAACGGCTATAACTTAATATTGGAGTTTTTGCTCAAAAAGATGTATAACGGCTTTTATAAAAATACGTGTAATATAAATCCATTACACGAGTAATGTTGATAAGTGTGTTGTCCGCTCGGTCACGCGATGTTGCTTTGGCGGCGCATTTTCAATCCAATTTTATTGTTTACATGTTTCAACTACTAAATTAGTTATTGTCTGGAATAACTATTATTTACACATTTTGATTATAAATATATTTACCTTCGGCGAATGGGCAAACTTTGTTTTATCACTACAATAATAAATTAAATGCTTCATTTTACACATAAGAAATGATGCAATATATGATGAAATAAATAATAACCATCATCATCATCTCATCACCCATTTGAAGTCCATTCATCAAAATCATACCAGCTATTGGGCCGGCCGGCCTCCACAAAGGGGGGGTTTGCACATAATTGCCGCGCTGGGCAAGCGTGTTGGCAATTCCATCCCCGACCATTGCATTTGAGCTACTTTGTTACTGATGGATATACTGTCATCTGTCAGTTTTGGTACTTTAGTCGCCTCATACTTCTTTAGTGTTAAAGCACTATTCTACTCTGCCGGTACCACACGGCACATAAATTAAAATGGCATAATGGATGGTATTATCGTATACATTCCTTCGTTTCAAACTTTATATAGAACCTAAGTAAATACTGTTATATACCTTATCTAACCTCATTTATTTTTTGTTCGGCACCGGTTCGGTGAATATTATATCGACTGAAGGGTTAACATAAATCCAAAGACATTATAACAAAACGTATTGCAGTGCAGTTAATACTATAGTTAACCGTGGCTTACCCACCGCATCCTTATCGGCAAACAGATGGTTTGTTTGTTTTTCAGTCCGTCACGCGAGCAGCCATATTTGTATCGAGCCAGCCCACTAAGTGCCATGTACGGCGTTCTACCTCTGAATGGTCACACGTATAAATTTAAAGTCATAGTTAATTATTGAAGGTCGTGACCCTTCTAGGTCTTGTTATTCTGGAATACTTGTTATTCTCTAGCTGTATTCCGTGTATATTGTCTTCAATGGAAACTAGTTCATTTAGGATATACATTTGACGGCTTTGTTCGAATTTTTATCAAAAAGCTTTATATTGAATATTTCTGTCTGATTTTACAAGACACCGTTAGCACCGACTGAGTAGATTGAAATGAAAGCTCATGATTAAAAAACTGAAACGTTGTAATCTAAAATATTAAATATACCTTTAGTTAAAGTTAGTTTTATTTACTAGCTTTATTATTCATCTATTTTTAAATTCTATTGTACGTACCAATAATGCATGGGGAATGAAGAGATTACGCTCGTCCCTATGAAAGCCTGTTATGTTTGCTCGTCGGCTAATAGGCTATTCTCCAATTTCTTCATTTTTTTTTTAAATGTTCGTATATATCTGATAATTCATTATAATTTTTATTTCAGCAAAATATGACCGATTTATGCCGAAAAAAAAATATTAAAAATTTGTCGTAAAATATACGCGCCAAAATACCATCCGCCATTTTGGTGACGTCAATAGTACTAAAATATTGTAACCTCAAATTGACATTTGTCATTGACACGATATTGAGTTTGTCGGCTTTGTTGAGTTGTTTTTATTTATATAAAAAGATGAGTTTCTATAACCCGTATCGTTGGTGTGTTGCGTTAAATTGTAAGAATTCGACATTGAAGACTCCAGAAAAGTTATTTATTACTATTCCGAACGATGTTGTTAACCTCAAAATAAGAAAATTTCATTGAATTACACCTATGAATCACACAAATGATATTGTTGTGATAAAGTAATAGAAAGATTTACTTACATAGCTGTTTTTATATTTCTGCATTCGGCAGAAAAGAAATCTGTATTACACGCAAAGAAGTTTGTAATCATTACCGCATCTATCTTCGGTAAATTAGTACTTTCGGCTTTTACAAATCCGACGTCCATGTTTAATTATGCAAAAGTAGCGTAATAAAATACAAAATCTCTAAAATAAAAGGAATTATACACAAAAAAAGTAAAAAATTAAGGAACACAGTCAGTTGTTTACATTTAGATATTTTAGTGCTTGTGACGTCATTCTGGAAAAAAACATGGTGGACGGTGTTTTCGGTCACGTGACTTACAGATAATAAAACTCGGATTTTAATTTTGAAATATAAAATTAATCTTAGGTTTTTATGGAATAACGACATTTTTTTTCAATTCCTCACGTTATTATTTATTCAAGTAACATAATGTTATATTTTTTTGTTGATAGATGAAAATAGCCTATTCAAAGACTGCCCAGTGTTCCTACTTCATTCACATTCCTATGCTTATGTGACGTGTGGCGTTGACAAATTGTCGTGACGTATTGCTCCCGCTTGTACTCATGCCAGGAGCGGACTCGCACATTATTCATTTCAAAAGATAACACGAAAGTTCGTGTTTATCGTTCAGAAATCTGTAATTAATCTAATAATTATAATACACGTGAATGTTAGCATGTCGTTGTATGACGACATCTATCAATGCTAATAGGTTTTTTCTTCGCCTCAACATTTATATTTTATTTGATGATCAAGGTTATAATTATCACCTATTGTGTGATTTCATTAACAATTCACGATGTAAAAGTATGATAAATAGCTAATAAGTTAGCGCTACAACACAAGGTTAATTAATTTCCTATTACGTTTCAGAAATCATGATTGTATTCTTGAATAACAGGTGTAAATACAATAACAATCAATAAATATTTGATCGTAAAGGCGACAAACAATATTTCTTATTCAATAGATTTTCTTCGATAATATTATTATTGTTCCAGACTTATTCGGCGTTACGGTATTTTTCCTTCTTATTTCTTAATTTTTCGTGAAGTGTTCTCAGAAATGATGTTTGTAATTATATGGAATATAAGGTGTTAGAAATAAATAAGAAAATCACCTACTATTATCAACTTCGTTAATGGTTTCTTCTGTATTTTTAAAGTCCGCCTCTGACTCGCGGTTGCAAATTGACTTGTCACTAGATCGTGACCATAATAGCTGGTGATGTTTTGAAAATGCAATAACTGCGGTTGATTCTCTTGATGGATGGCCGGTAGCAATTACCTCGGGCCTGAGAACCGCCTGCACCGGTTTTGGTCGCCTTTTGATCCATTGTTGCCGGTTCTGGTTGGATGCTGAAGCCGGATGCATACTATAAGATCGATCCCGTTCTTATTAGAATCTGACTCAGTTTACGATTCAGTCTTGAACCGGCAATAATCGATGTCGGATGTATTTGGCTCATAATTAATTATAAAATAAACATTAAAGTATTTAATTGCATGCAATATTCGCGGCCAAGGTCATAATTATCAAAACAAGAAGAAAACTAGACGTAGAATTTATTTAAGTGACTGTTGCAAGAGTGTTTATTTAAGATCGCGACTGGAATGGGATAGTATGAATACACTTTGGTTTAAATTTAAAAATATTTTCCCAGATGAAGATCGGACCGCGAAGGAACCGTGATGGACCTTATAGTGTGAATCTAGCCTGATGCAGGAGTCGGATTAAAGGAGATTCATGCTATGCATGTGTGTTTGAATAAATTCGTTATTACTATTAGTTACTAACAATAACTTTGATAATAATTTATAAAAAGAAATCATACATTGAATAAACAGGTATTAGAGCAATATCAGATATATTCTAGAAAGGTTTCTCACTTTATGGGTAAGAATTCTGAAAAAAGCTGTTTCGCTTATATCACCTTATTTTTTTTAATCCTATAGTTTTGTGTACATTTACTTTGATTAACCCGACGGTTATTCAAAGTGGATTTATAATATACCCTTATCTCCAGTTTAACGTAATCTAATCTGTTGAGCGTAGTCGTAAGTGAGCGTGATTCTCATGAATATAACATAATACAAGTACGGACGGCGCCCTTAAAAATATAGATATTATCTCTAAAAGGTTTCTTTACGGATACAATTCTCTGGAACTTCTTAGTTGTGTTTGTTGCGTTTTTATCTTTCAATGATATTGTTATTTGTTTTCCGCTAGAATGTATGAAAATATCTCTCTTCATTTCTCGGTAAACCATGACTTGGAACTTTGATATGCTTCGACTATTCCGTATTTGAACTTGCAGCTTGTAAATTTTGATTGTATTTAGCGTGTGTACTATGGAAAATTATTACGTTTTTTAATAGTAATGGTTGTGTGCTATAGAATATTAATAACGCTGATAGACAGACTATTTGACCTAAACTGATGGATAAGCGTAACTTGACATAGGTAATCATTTTTATAGTAGTTGTAGTATGTAGTGGACATGGTTGGATATGAACCTCCCCAATCAGAGGAGAATTTTGTCCATAATTTCGCACTGGGTAGGCGTAGTGGCAGTCGCAGAGCGTAGATTCGCGACGGAAATGCTACCCAACCGCGCCCTGTTGCATTTAATCTGTGCTGTTTCAGGTGGATATACTGCCATCTGGCGGTACCGGTAACCCACTTGCCGCTTACAACACCCCTGGAACAGGGGAGATAATATTCCACTCTGCCATTAGATACATTACATGATGTTATTGATTGTCATATTGATTTATACTGACACCCAAACCTTCAGCATCTGAAAACGATATGAAATTCATTTGTTTGGGTTCAGTTAGTTCAACGCGAGGCATTTTAATTGTTGGAACAAGATTTGAAGACACCAGCGCATTGAAGTTTTATGACTTGTTATTATGACGAAACTGACACCAAAGCCTAGGCAATCAAAATAACCATTGTTTATGTGTTATTGAATGAGGTTGGTGGAATGTTATAGATGTCCCAATCAATATGTAATTAACCTCTCCGCTCCTCGAAGTTTACAGTTGAACAGTTAACGATGAATGGCTTCGACAGATCTTACTACGGAATTAGAAACTACTAACTGCTCTGGAGGCAGTCTTCTAATACTCACCTGCTTTATATATACAATCTGTTGAGTGCGTATTTATGGTTCTTGCTAATGTTATCGGATTTTTTTTTATTTATTTATCAAAATTTACAGTTACCCTTACAGGCTAAACCTATGATGTGGCTTACATATAAAAACATACAGACACATTACATAGAATATTACAATTAACTTACATGACTAACAAATTATATAATTAGTTTTGCAATTTCACTTAAACTGCCCGAAAATATATCAATCCTGTCATGCAATGCTCGGGAAGGGATATTATTGTTGTGCCAAATTCTTATTCGAACGTCAATTGTTTCCTTCTGTAAAAACTGCCTACCTTTTTAAGTCGGTTCATATTATAACACCCCAAACTTATCGATAGCTTCTACTGTTGTCATCTATACTAAGCTTCATTTAATATATTATGTTAGTTTACTGTCTGAGCTTTAACTAGATACTTTTAATCTTCAGTAGTTGGGAGAAATATCTTCATAATGACATTAGTAAGGATAATTTACAACTAAAACACTAGAGCTCAAAAATATGACCTAGTCGTAGTGATAATCCCTGGTTCTAATCATTTATAGGTAATACTTGATACTTGATGATCGAACATAAATAATACCTACTTGATCTGATGTAAGGATAGAGCCTTATTTATTAAATACATTTTTTATTGTATTTATAAAGTAGGTATAAAAATATTGACCAAATGAAGTCGCTAAAGTATCAACTATTAAACCGAATTATCCCATTAATCCCGTCCAAACAAACAGAACGGCGCAATGTCTTAACGTTTAAGCCCGCGCGCGGCGGTCGGCCGCTGTAATAAAGGCCGGTATAAAAAGTGCGCCGGTTATGAAGCGCTTCAGTGGCGGGCTTTATTTGCCCGCACTTCGAGCCGCCCTCGAGAATTAGGAGAGGCCTGTGTCGAGATGCGCGGACGGCCCGCGTATATTTTCAATCTTGTGCGACAAGGGTCGTGAATTAGATGCCCACCCAGGACAAATATATTTATAATGAATATTTGTGTTTCTGTGTCTGAGTGTTAATTATGTACTGAAGTATATATTTGTGATTCCTCTGATGTCCGTAGCACAAGTGGTTTTAGCTACTTTTCTTGGAGTCAGGTTAATGTATAAGACGGTGTGTGAAAATTTATTATTATTGTCTTATTTATTGTTTTATTTTTTATTTAAATATGTAGAAATAATTAGATAAATGCGCATTTGAAATCATTCTCGTCATCAACATAGCAAGCGAAGAACGTCTTCTGCTGACCCCAAAATTGGAGGAACTTTTCTTATAATTGCTGCTCTGGTCTAACGTGCTGGAAAAAGCGCAACTTCGCGATGCAAATCCTGCTGCTCATTAAAGCCTTTTTGATTTTCAACTAGGGTGGAGGAGTCATCTTTCGTTTCCAATAACACAGTCGTCTTTTACGACACCAGGAAAAATATACAAGATCAATAGATTATGATCGTCATCATTATTACAGCCTCTCGAAAAAAGGGGAAATTTTACCCAGAAACGCCGCGCTGGGCAAGCGTGTTGGCAATCGCAGAGCGCAGCTTTCACGATGCTGCTGCCCATCCCCACCTTGTGTATTTGAGCTATACTGCTTTGGTACCCCACGGCTATTATAGTTCATAGTTAATTGTAATAACTTGTAATACATGGAAATAGAACGGATATGAAGTTATAGCAACCAGTTGAGAGTGTCTCAGTGACTTGTGGTTACAAGCCGAGATCAAGTTTTCTCGCACGTACAACGCCGCTTCTCCCCGCACCCAACGCCCAACCCCTGGCTTCCATTATATCATACGCTTTGGACTTGGTCGTATACAATAAAACACTTGCCAAGTAATTTTCCACCTCTGTGTTTTTGAGTGACTTTTCACGTTACATCCGCTGAATATTTCACGCGTGTCGCTGTCACTGGAAACATTAGTTTGATTGTTTGTACTGGTACGTTTTTATGTGAATGCTTCGATTATTTAACTATTTTAAAATTTTGTAGACTCGTAACTTATTATTCCAAAGGGATTACTTCGGTTTTCTACCGGTATTACATGTCAAATTATATACTTATTAGTATTATAATTTATTGGAATTTAGCCTGTAATTGCAACGCTGGGCAGGCGTTGCTGCTATCCATCCCGCTCTGTAGCATTTATACCGCCACCTGTCGATTTCGGTACCTCGAGACATCCAATACATCTGATACAGAGTTTTACTCTTGCTTTCATCACCGTACATAAAGATTACTTTATTTTAGCTAATGGAAGTACTTAATACGTGGCCAAAAATATATTATATTTTAAGTGATTAATAAATCATACTTGCATAAGATTATTAACAATAAATAAAATCTTGAATTATATCTATAATTATTCAGAGAGATGTATCGCAATGAACTTGGAGCACTAAGACGAGGTCTCCCAGGTTTTCTTGTGGTCACCAATCAAATCTGCAGCCTTCCGCCTCTAGAACGGAAATCGTGTCGCTACACTAACGAATGGAACAAAAAACATAATGAACACTTTATTTAGTTATCCACGCTATCAACCGTGGCTTCGCTTGAGTGCCATTGGAGAACACCAGTAATGTTCGAGGTCCTGTGGGAATTTATAGCTTTCTAGCCATCCATCCGCGACATATATAGCGTCCCGGGCTAACTAGTGTCGGGTTAAGCAGTGAAACCACAACATAAGTTTTTTTTTATACTTTTCCGTAATAAAAGAAATTAGAACAGGTTGTGTAACCATTTTATTTTATATCAATCGGCACTTGTGTATATTGAGAAAACAAAGAAGGTGTGTTAATATAGAAGGAAATTTAAAAAGTTAGCGTAATTGTTTTATTTTGTAAAGATTGACGTGTTCTGTGTGAATCGTCCTGTTTACAATCTTATAAATGCATAATCATGCATTTATAATTTATTACGTTGTATATAAACGTGACATACGCGACCTTGACATTCATTCTAGACTGTGTATGCGTCAAACCTGTAATGTTAATGATCATACTAATTTATAACAGCATTATGTACCCTATGACGATTATAATTCGGCACGATTTGGCTATCCAATTAGTTACATCAGTTCGATAGGTCATATTCGTGTAACGGATGGACTAACGAAGCTCCAGTGCAAACATACATTATCTATAAACGCATCCATGTTAGTTAGGCTTTGAAACGTGACTCATATATTTTTTACATTCACCGTTTCGGGTAACTTTCGGAAATCGATTTCAAGATTTCCAATCAAGTACTAAAAAATGGATATAATGTTTATTATCGTTCGACAGTCCGTCCGTAGTATTAAAGGAACACTAATAGCAAAAAGAGGAAGGAAAAACTGTTTACACACTTTAAAAATAATTGTTTGCTTCAAGTTGTTGGCGAGCGATGTCGGAACAGGAAGGCAATTATTCCGCATTGATTATTACAATTGTGAATGCAGTATGCATTTATTATCTATCTCTGTATATACCCGTGTTGGAGTTTTGACACTGATCTTGTCTTAGATGCAAACGACTCTGGATTCGGTTCTCCGACTCGTGTCTTGGTTCTAGCTTGGAATACGTAAACTTTGTTTATTGTTAAGGAATATGTATTACAATTGACTTAAGTTTGAACCCAAACAAGATTAGAACAAAAATAATATTTGAAATATCTTTGGTTTTCCTTTGTCCTTAGAAAATATATAAGGGAACAATTTACTCCAAAATAATTTGGAATAATCGCTGGTAATTGTCACCATATTCAGCTCAGTGGTTTGACCTTCATGAAAAATAAATTAGCTTAAAGACTTGATTACAATTGCAGTTTTAACAAATGATTTTCGTATTTTATGGAAAAATGATAAATATCCAGCAACTAGTTTGAACAAATGTAAAGAAAAATTTGCGTGATTTTTTTTAAATTCTACGAACTTCCGGTGTAAATCATTAAGAATGTCAGATATTTTGTAGTTCATCTTTCTGTTTGCTTCTATCAATGTGACCTTTAGTTTAATTAAATTATAAATCCATCTTTTCTACGATGCCATTTCTAAGAATTACGAAAAAAATATTATTGAGCACGGTAGTAGTATCAACCAATAAACAATGATTTTAATGACTACTAATACCAAGAAAATAATAACGTACCGCGTTTCTCGTTACATCGGAGCGCGATCCTATGAGTTACGATCCCTACGGGGCCTACCGGAATTGATTTCGAACTGGGCACAAATTTCACAAGTACATACTTTTTTATCACAAGCATGTAGCACTAGCGATTCGCGAATCTTATGACCTAATGATATTATGTTACATTACCCAGTAATTTTACACATAGCAATAAAAACACTACTGTTAGCGATAGAAATATTCAAAATACTCTTGCAGATTGAAAACCGACTTACACACACAAAGGAACAAATTTGGGCTATATACATTATAAATCGTACGGATGCGTGTGAGCTAGTGTTTTAAAGTACTTAATACATTTGTACCAGGATTTTCTTAAACAACAGAAACGTACGTGTAGACATTTACCACCCGGATGCATGGAAAATATGAATATTGCTTGGCTCAAGTTAACAACGGAGAATACCTTATCGTTATGACAACTGGTATTTCTAAATTAATGGTTTCTAAACACTAGAGAAATGGCTAATAGCATATTTATAGTTATATAAATACACGTACAATGTTAAAAGCGATGCTCTATTTCGCAAATGTGCATTACATATTTGCATAAACACGATAATGTGATGAAACCTCATTACATTTTCACATTACTCCGATTCATTCTCATTAAAAGTTGTGCAACCATAACTTGCCATCTGAAATCGGAAATAATGCTCTCCGTATACCGAACTAGATTATACTATTATTTACATACAAATTTTACTTTTTTAAATTGCCATTTCGCAATCTATTGGTAAGAAAATAAATATGTATTTATACGTGTATTGTTTATGTAACAATTGTTATGAACGTTTCCTGTAACAATTCCTGTTTCTATATCTCCTTAATATCTTTTACTCACCATTTAAGCAAACAGTGCATGCACCAGTTGACTCGCCCTTCTGTTACATAACAAACAAATTTAAAACTGTGATATATTGAAGTAACCGTGGCCGAATGAGAAATCTATTCTTGTATGAATCTTTAATTAATATAAGAAGATTCCAATAGGTCATTATTTTTCTTACTAGCTTTTGCCCGCTCACGTGAAAAGCTTGTAATGGAAACAGTACTCGTTTAGCAATATAATGTACTATATATCCTCCCTTATGAAATTTTATTAAGAACCAATTCATTAATAGATAACTCATTTAAACATTTATACTGCTATATAGTTCGTTGAGATCTAAAAATTGGAATCTATTTGAGACACTGTTTAGATTAGCTTATGTTCGGTAGCGCGGTTCAAATTCGTTTGGCGCCATCTACTGATTTTTATTTGTATTCAAATTATCGTTCATGGTGAATCCCACGGAAATAGTACGTTTTTGGGATGTAATCTGTCTTTCTCCGTACTTCCAACTATATGTTTGCAAAATTTCTAGAAGATTAAGCTAATAAAGATTTTACTTATTATAATTATACTACGCACTTATTATAATGGGACAACAATATTCTTATCTCGTGTACAGAGGAAATATAAATGATAAAGATCGCCTTTATTCGCATTAGTTTTTTTTCGTTTTTATAACTGTCTTTAATGCAGTAACTTGTAATCAATTAAGTTTATATTCTATAATTACTGTATAACTGAAAGTAATAAGAATCATTATGAGTTATATAAAAATGAGCTTATCTTAGGTCACGCTATCTGGTCGTGTCACCCCATGAAACGATTTCCAATCATTCCTTAGGGTGCGTTCGGGAATAGATACCAACTTTTAACGGACTTATTTTTTATGAGACACCGTGTTATGAATGGCTAGAAGTTTTTTGTTCTGAAACACGTCAAGCGATAGCAATAACTAAATTGCGTAGTTCACATGTTGCTATCAGAAAAGTTATTCATGAACATAGGTAAAGAAAATTAAATAAAAGAGTAAAACAACAAATAATTCCGTTAACCAGTTCTTTTATATTTCTTTCTAAATCATTGAAGAAATGTCAGGGGCAAATAAATATACTTTTTCATCTCAAAGGGAACATTTTGCCTTTAATAGTTGTATTGGCTATCGCAAAGCGTAGCTTTCGCGACGGGGATACTACTGCCATCTGTCGGTTCTGATACATAGTCACCTCTTACGACACCTGGTACAGAGGGACGTACTATTCTACTCAGCCGGTACCTCACAGCTAATAAACATTTTACTCGAAAATAAAAATACGTGTGTTTAAAAAGTAATCACAGGTACCTGTGTATATTGAACTTATGAAGTCATAGTATAATTAGCGTGGGTTTGCTTGTTAAATTGTGACCTAAGCTGTTCATGTTTTATGGAAATTAATAATGGAACATTTCATCGAAATGTGCTAATCAACACGTCACATTAAGTCTCTTTACGGGCTGGCGCGGTAACGCTGGGCGGTTCATCGTATCATGAATCATTCGATCGGGTTGATGGAGTTTATGCACAATCGGAAATTGCATGATTCTATCTGATACATTTATAACGGATTGTATTGAGTTCTTAACTAAATAGTTCTCGTAACAGCCGTAAGGCGCCCACTGACGAAATGATAGAGAGGCTCGAAGTGAAATATATCTAATACGGCAGCAGCTACCGCGATCCTGTTTTTCTAGTCATCATTAGTCCATCATTGTGGATGGACTTCTTACATTAATCGGGTGGTCGCCATTCCATTGACATTTTGAAGCAGATATTCCAATATTTATAACTTTCTACGACTATATTAAAACTTGTTTCTGATTGCAACATGAAGTAGAGCTACGAGTATTTAGCTATTTAGTCCGATCGGAATAGGTAATAGGTGAGAAGCGAAACTATGGACGTTCATTGGCTCCAAATTGCGGATTGACTGATCGAAGTAATATGTTAAACATTGTCACGTTCTGTTCGGTAACATTTAAATAGGGCATTCATTTTAAATATCAACATTTATGTTTCCCGGACTCATATTTGATATGACATTTTTTCTGGTACACCGCTATACCTGCCGTCACAAGTTAGAGAGCGCACTACGTTTCTAACAGTTACGTTCATTGTTAGATATACCGGCGCTTCAGGCACCTTTTAAGATACCAGTTACAGAGGGAGATCCTATTATACTCAGTTAGTTCCCAATATAATCGGTGTGAATAGTCGCGGAGATTATTGTACCGCGCGACAGCAACGTTGATGATACCACCCTTTCAATTTTCATGCGTACGCATCCCGCGCACTTTCACTTGCAGACAAGATTGACACGCTTGGTTATATCATTTGCAATTGGTACAGTTTTATAATATGCTTGTTTACTTTGTGCCTCAAAATACAGACCGCATGTTATGTTTATGGAGTTTTTATTACTTATTCATATTTTTAATTATTAATTGATTCTCAAGGAGATGCTGCTGTTCATCTCTGCCCTAATAAAGCATTTCAGCTACGCTGTTTCAAATAACCGCTATCTTTTTGTACACTCCTCCGGATAAACGAGCAATGCGTTGGCATATTCACTCGTTAATGAGTGTAGTATTGATGACGCTCAAACTCATGTCAGAGTTAGCAATCTAAATACTCGTTAGGAAAAAAGTGATTACTAATAATAATAAAATATTTATTTAAATATGTACAGTAAAGCAAAGATAGATCTTAAGATATTAATGTTGTGGATTCACGGTGGTACGATGAGTTTATTCAGCCACAAACTTCACAGGTGTCACAGCTACGTGTGTCTTGTTGCCTTGTATATATAAACTCTTCTGTGATTTTCTTTTACCTTTTTAGCTCCCACACTACACGAAGTAATGTACTGAATATTACTGCTGATTCCATATTCGGTTTATGAACTGGTGGTCCATAACAAACAGCTCTGATTTATACCGGCGCCATAAAAGCATTTTTCTATTGTATATGCATGTCGTGCCATTGGAGTTTTATTTCTATCGGTGAATATAACTTTAATTTCAGTGTCGTAATTCTTGGGTGCGTTTAAATTAAAAGCTCCCGACGCGACCGCCGTCTGCATACAAATTTCTTAGCCTTGTATCGGCCGAGGACCGGGGTACGCTTGCGTCGTTATGACTTATTAACGGAGAATACCTATTGTTTCAACGACGTATATTTTAATGGCAGGCCCGATGGCGCAGATAGTAGTGATCCACGAACTAAGCGCAGTGGGTTCGATCCCCATCCAGTGCAAACATTTATATGACGAATATATGTGTTTGTTCCGTGTATAGGTGTTAAATATGTATTTAAGTTGGATAGATGTGATTGCTTTAAAGCGACTTTGAAATCCAGATTCTCAAAATCAATGTATGAGATGTTGTGTAAAATTACTATTATTAGAATGTAGTTTGATGAATATTATCGCCGCTCGTAGCGGAAGAGTCGGGGTTTCGATTCCCGTAATACAAAAAAAAGTATTTGTAGCGCCTCGTTTCTGATACCTTTATTGTATCTGCTACCTATTGTACTTCTAGTAGTCGTATAAAAGTATTATTCCCATTGGCAGACCAGGAACCAAGCCTATTCATCGCACGTTGTGTAACTTTTCATACTGGAAACATCACAAACTTACTTGACATTGAAGAATGCCACCAACAAACAGCGGCTATATAATTAAATTATTAATCTTTAATGATTTTCAAAGCCTGCTATGAAAGCCTTTTGATGGCCCTGTTTATTTAATAAATTCATGGGTAGGCGAGAACTGAAAATTGCGTTTTGGCTTTTGAAATATATCACTGAAAAGTACTCAATATATGTAATCTATATATATATAAAGGGAGGAGCTGATTGATTGACTAACTGACTGGCCGACTGATATATCAAGGCAAGGCCTAAACTATAAGGGTTAGTAACTTAAAATTTTGCACACGGGTTTCTTTTATAATGTGACGTAGAGGGGTGAAACGTAGGTGCCAAGTGAGCATGTAACATTGCGGTTTTTCATTGAAAGTAATAACTTACGTTTAAAATATTTTTTCGAATATATAGAGTCAAAATAGTAGCTTATTCAAGCACCACAGCTGTGATGGGCAGCAGCATCCTCTTCGCGCGAGCTGCGCTCTGGCATTGCCGACACGCTTGCCCAGCGCGGCAATTGTAGGCAAAATTCACCCTGTCTTGATAAGGCTTATGTCCAGCAGTGGACTTCTAATGGCTGATATGATGATGATGAGATGATACAATCAAATCTCTACTGTGAGTTTTTAATTCAATGCTTAAGTAAATATACCGGCGTGTTTGCTATTAATTGTCCCGGGGAAAAATAATTTATTAGCTTGTAAAGGAAACTTTAATGGAAAGCATAAATGGTACTCTATATGGTTATAAATTCTTATCCGATACAAAACTTATATACTGTACACTGTACAGTTTACCGCAAACGTTAAATGCGAATAGATAAAATTGCTAGATTTCATGTTCTCAACGTCTACTATATTCCATTATGCCTAGATACATAACAAATAATTGTGCATTTTAAGAATGTTATTACTTGAAAACATAGTATATAAAAGAGCTATACAGTGAACTCTTGAAAATAGTTGCCGAAAGGTTACCGAAACGTCGAAAATAAATGTATACGAACAAATAAATAAATAACCCTCGTTTAAAACCGTTAAAAGTATGTTTTATTATGAGAAATGGTTACGTAAATGTTAGAAAATATTACAAAAATTATGTACTTCTATTTTTAAAAAAAAAAAATAGTTAATATGTGTTTAGATTGCAGGAAACATTGCAGATTAGTTTTTCTCAATTTCATGTGATGATTTATTAAGATATGTTGAAAAAACGTGTAAAGACAATAAAGAAATTCACTGAAATGTCAAGTATAGTCTCTTTTATAAGAACAATAACTCACTCGCACTAAGATCTTCAGTGTCTTTTCACACTCTATCTCAATAGCTCTTGACCTATTGACCTAACAATTCGCGAATTTCCTTATGCTGATACTAAAAGCTGCAGTGCTGCCATCTACCGACAACACTTTGAATTAGTTGACTTACACTCCTGCTCTGACTAGTTTATCCTTATATCTACACTAATTAAAAGGTTTTGTTTCCAAATTTTGTTCATTTTTTTATAATAATAATAATAAATTAATTCAAAAACATTTATATGCGTATTTTGATTGCAACTCTGAACCCTGCGTTAGTTTTAAACTGTGCTACAGGCTTGACTGATGACTTCCCAAACTATTGATATAGTATCTACAATTTAATAACTAGATAATACCAAAAGAATAACAATTGAATCAACCAGAATGGTTTTAAATGGCAAAGAATGTACAAAGTCGTCGTATAAAGTGTATTGGGATTGATTATGAAATCATCATTGTAGTTTGTACCAAATCCTTCCCCACTGCTAATTCTTTCATCCACTGATGTAAACATCCCATTAGAGTTTACTTTGACCTTGCTGGAGAAGGGAGCACATAATATAAATTTATTATATCAGCTATAGAAAGTCCAATTTTGGTCATAGGAAGGGAATGTTGACGCGGTGGGCAGGCGTGGAGGCATCTTAGAGCGTAGCTTGGTAATGAAGATTATTAACTATATAAATTATATAAATACTATTACGAATACGTAGACCTAAGGTGTTGATTATGGCCCAACTAAAACAAGTAATAATTATTTTTCATCAAAGGTGTTATTCAATTTCCAAGCGAGCGTTATTGCGTATTTATATGCATCCATGCCAAGCGTTGGGTCGTCTGCATATAAATGTAGTGGTAGATAGGGTTGCCTCGTTCCGCCCGGTTTGTTTGACCTGTCCTGCACCATGTTTGCATATTCTAGGCGGCGGTAAGCATTTTGATAAGATTGCGGCAACCAGAACTGGCGATCGGAATCTCTTTACTGTTGCTGAAGATACGAGTAGTCTAGTGCTCAATTTATACTTGCAGCCTTTTTGTAGACATCTCGGCACGTCATAGCGTCACGTCATATGAGTTAGATTGGAATAGTAGCTTTTGTCCTTTAGTAGCTTTTAAGCTATCCTATATGCCTAGTTTCACTATAATTCATTCAGCCGTCTAGTCGTAAAAAGGTAATAAACAGACAAACATATTTAAGCATTTCTAATATTGGTGTGGATGTGTGTGTGTGTATGTCTGATTTATTCATATCAAATCAAAGAAATAGCAAAATGTGTAGTATTAGTTAATGACCGTGTGGTACCCGAAGAGCAGAATAGTACCTCCCACTGCACCAGGTGTCGTAAGGGACGTCTAAGGTAGCAGATAGCGGTAGATCCATTCGAAACAGTGCAGTTCGAATGCACAGGGCGGGGATGGGCAGCAGCATCCCCGTCGCGAAAATTGCGCTTTGCGATTCGCAACACGCTTGCCCAGCGCGGCAATTATGGGCAAAAAACCTCCTTTCTTGGAGAGGCTTATGTCCAACAGTGGACTTCCAGAGACTGGTATGATTATGATGATGAATTAATACTAGCGACTTGGGCCAGCCAGTTTTACTAAATATATAATAAAATGAAAATATAAGTTAGTATATTATCTATTTATGTATATACTTGAAGATTGAAAATTTCGAAATTCATTTAAAATTTTTATTATAATATGCATTGCATACAAAAGTCATAAATATTATATTCCGTAATCTCAGGCAACCCTAGATGCCGCCTACGGCCGCACTTTATAATACAAAAGTTATAAAAGTGTCTGTCGGAGTAAACTATCGTGGATGTACTTTAACGTACCAGCGAACCAACTCTTCCATGATATTGGTCTTTTGCGACCAATACCACGTTCAGGTTTTAAAGTTTGACAAAGTTGACCATATTGCTGAAAGGATTTCGGATGGTTCACTTATTTGTTGGCGTTATTGTTTCTCTTGGCTTGTATCTGGTCGAGTTTTGATTTGTTTGGAAATCTGTATCTATATGTGGAAATATAATAATGGAGTCTATGTTTAATGATGTGTAACTTTGGTGTGTACTCTTGTAGATGAGCACTGAGTGAGGTATTGTGTCTTCATGTACTGGTGTCAAGTAATATGTAGTTTTATCAATACTACCGGAGTGTGTCCGTGTAATATATTCAAAATTACGCTTAATACAAGTCTTAAAAGTGGATTAAGTTTTACAAAGATGTTTGATCTACCGTACCTTTACTCGTTTTTACATCTGAAGAGGCTGTGTTTGTCAGCCTGGTAACGCTGTCCCAACTTATTTGGTGAATCGATTTTGTTGGAGTTTAACTTCGCGGAACGCGATATGCGATAAAGAGATGTGCACGCGGATGGAAGGCAGTTATTAAATAATTATTTAATATTATATATATATACATATATTTAATATTTAATGCGATTCGATGATCAATTATAATTGATCATCGAATCGCATCGTAATTGTCGATTGTGTTGTTAACATTTAAAAGCGCAACACAACTTCCTCGGAGGAAGGGCCTCGGGTGAAGCGGGCTGCATTGACCCGGTTATCGCATACTGGCCTCGCGGCGGCGGCGCGTGCGCTTACGCATTTGTCAATTGTATTGTTTGCGACGCGAGATGGCATACGGACTTCCGCTTTGAAGTTAGCTGGCATGTCTTTATGCTCTGGATATCGTTTAAAACTGTGTAGTAGTCAGAATAGCACTGAAACTAGTATAACTATAGTGCTTTTGATCTTTTTTTAATATGATTAAGTCGACAAACAAGCATACGGTCTACGTAACAGTAAGCATCGCCTGTAAACGCTTTTAATATCACAAAGATGTCATTAACGTGTATTGAACCTTGCCACTTGAAGATATTACCTTATGATACCTTCAAATCCAAACATAGCGACTACTGATTTTTCATGGTAGAAATAGGTGAGCAGCCTCTAATAACTCAATTGAAGGCAGGTGAAATGATTGGGCAATATAAAATTATCTATGGGAAGCATAGTTTGTAATCAATCAAATATTGTAGGTTTTCTTTCCAACAGGCTAGATCTTTTATGTAATAGGCAATGGTTAACTTTAAAAAGTGGTTTCCGGCTGCGATTCCGCTTGTATAACACTCTGTAGCGTCCCTCAGGATGCTTCCCGGGATCAAATACAGTCTATATTCCTGGGTTTCTTGCTATCCACGTCCCAAATTTAATTAAAATCGGTGCACCAATGAAGCCCTAGAACATTAACAGACACGCTTCGCATTTATGTTATAATCAAGGGTTATTTTATTAAAACATCGGAAAAACAGACAGTTAACATTTTCGTGTCGCGTATAAACGACTACAAGTTGGTGTCATTGAATTGTCCGACTTCCAGTCCGGTGCCATTTAAAAGCCACTAAGCAACAAAGGTGACACCGAAGGTCATGCCATACGGGCTTGAACATGGGCCGGACTTCGAGCAAGAGCATTGCTCCGTCATGTCATGGAGTGATGATGACGTGGAAGACACAGGTCGATGCACCGGCATTGTTGACGATTGTCGCACGGACGTTGTTCCGCACACAAATTAATACAATTATAGACTTTAACGTTGTTAGCTGAATTAAGTTGGTTTAAAACATAATTTTGATTCTGAGAGTTCTTATTTTCAATGAAATATTTTTTTTATACATAGACACATAAATATTCATTTTTAAATGATTGTCTTATGTGTAGATCCAATCTTCTGCCATTATAAAATCAGAATACTACCAACTGCGCCAACGGGCCTGTCAGATGATCTTCTCTAAGCTATCAACATGCCAAAGTTTTTTTTTAATTTTCTCACCGGCTAATCTGCAACCAACAGGCAAGCATAATATTCGCATTTATAAGCCGGTAAATAAAAATATTATTGCAATAGATAAATGAATAAGATAAGCGAATAGATTCTGTTAATATGTTTTTCTCATATGTTATTCATTCATTCATTCTGTCTAACGGTCACCTGACGTCGTTGTAAACTGGATATCTCTTTACCATTATGATAATTCCCTTTAAAGTGTCTTTGCTCACTTCAATCGCTAGCTGATTTTATTGGCACGCTACAAAATATGCCTGCAAAATACTATCAATTATGTCCTAGCTAATTGTTCTAAAAAATATACACCTGGCGAATTACTATTCTACTTAGCTGGTCTAGTATGTCTCAATACGTACTAATCTATCTAATTAGAGGGGTTAAATACAGTACGCTACCCGGAGGCCTTACAAGCTCATGTATGAGCTGAGGCGGGCAAGGCGACTTTGCACGCTATTTGGGTTTCTATTGAAGAGAACAGAAAAAACAAATAACATACATTGTTGCATTCAAAGCTTCTATCACGATATGTCGATCAGCGAATAGCCTGCTCAGAATTTACCACGTCAGAGTAAAATGCGTACAAGTTAAAGAAACTTTATTAATTTCTAAGCCTGTAAAGTTGTCTATTATGATATAGTTATCAAACTAAACTAAGAAGAAAGTATGTAATTGTACACTTCCAGTTTTGCTTAAATTAGCTTTAATATTTGATAGCTTATTTGATGTTGAATTGTATTCTCTATACAGACTACTTAACTAATTTATAGAGTAGAAGTTGTATGTTTCTTCTATCAAACCTTACTTCTTTATTCTTAATAATACTACAAACGTGTGAGTTTGTGAGTATGACGGCTGAACAGATCTAGATAAATTTAGCAAATAGATGATTGATAGTCTGGAATAACACATGGGTTTCTTTTTATCCCGAAAACATGTTCCCGTGGGATAGATCTGCTATTTTTAAGTTCCTGTATGAAGTCGGAACGACATTTTGCACAGTTTACCAGTCAAAGAGCGACAGAATTATTGCCAAATTACAAGAGCTCTTCTAGAATGTGATAAGCGCCTTTGCATCGCAAAATCGCGGGCGGAAAGCTAGTTCGAACATATTTATTATGTTTTCTATAAATCCATAAACTTGATTCCCGCTACCGCTGATGTCCTGTTCCGCCACTGTGTGCGGCCGCGACTGCGTATGCGCACGTGTCAACGTCCGCAGGTGCGCGTGTGTCGTTGGCCACTCGCCCGCCATTGTTCTCGAGCCCCCACCACTGCGCCCCGTCGCCCTCTGCGCACCCGCATCTATAACTTAAGATACCCAGCCGTAACTTTGACCCCAGGATAGCCTTGCTCTATATTAGTCTAGTATCTGAGCTATAGCGATTTTGTATAGCTTTAATATTTGTTAATAAAATTACGATTAAGCGCATTGAAAAAGCAGTTAGCTAAAGTTGCCAATCAGCATCGATCGATTCGTGCTGTGAGTTTCCGCCACTAGCATACTAGGAGTAAAATAGCCCCATGTACTAGGTATCGTTGGAGATGACTTCTGGTATAGGAACCGACAGCTGGCGGTGTATCCCTATGAAACAATGTAGCTCAAATACAACAAGGCGCGGATGAGCATAACATAACCGTCGTGAAGTTATGCTCCGTCGGTTGTTACCACGCCTGCCCAGCGATTACTGGGAATATACCTTCTTGAATCCAGCAGTCGCTGGGCAATGGGCACAATGATGACTATAATGATTTATAACATTAACCGTTTTTTAAATCTGAACGATATACAATTTCAACACACATCATGACCTTTCATTTAAATCTAGCTAACTAGTGACGTAACCAGCGCCGCATTGCCAAAACTTTGATGTGTCATATAAGAGTCATAATGAGACTAACGGTCCGACGATTTCGCGGGCAATTTGTGTCATGCTGGATCTCGAGATAGCAAAGGCCAGGGCTGTCTCATATTGCGGATTCAGGAAAATTGAGCTTTGGAATCTACTAGATTCGATATCTATAGGCCAACTTTAATAAACCCAACACAGGTGGCAGAGAATCGCTTTTATCTTTTTTTTTATTTATCTGTATAAAAAAGTTAAAAACCGTGGCCATCTTGCAGTATAATTTAAAGGCCTTTTGTATTCAAACATGTCTAGCACATGTGTCGTTACCGCGCTACGATTAATTTAAACAGCGCAGTCTTGGTTCGCCATTAATCTAAGAGGAAGAAGTATAATTATGATCGTTGACGTTTTTATTTTACATAAATAATTTAAAATTTTATATTGCTTGTGACATGTGGTGTTTTTACCATTAAAGGTTTGGCATTACTGTTCTAGTAAATTATTTGTGTTTCCCAATATAAATTGTTTTTTAATAATAATATAGTACTCAGAAATCTTTTTGATTCTTATCTCGTTTATAATTCTAGTGTTATCTGAAAGTATGAACACACAAAAATTTGTGACATTCGCAATCGTCATAAACGCTAAATAAATCTGAACGCTTCACAAGGTTATGCATTACTTATGGGCGCTATATTCCATAATACAAACAACGTGCGTGTGAAAGAATGCAATACTTTGTTGGATAGGAATTTTAATTGTATTTTTGATTTAATAATAGAAAAAGGCACACGCATGTTGCTTCCTATACAGAGCCTGACTCTGACGTTTGGAATTCCTAAGAAAAGCGAGCATTCTGTATTTTATATACGATATGATACTTTGTTCTTTATGATGTCGTAAAAATATAGTCACATAAATTCACAAACAAGTTTAGAACAAGTCACAAACAGGTAACTATTGGAGTAGGTGAGCCCTTCTCAAGAAATCAATTTCCTGAGGTGTCAATGTCACCTGAACGCTGACACCTGTGACGCTATTCCAAAGTACTGTTCATTCCTTCAACAATACACGTTGTTTGATTTGCTCAATTATCTTTTTTTTTTCTATATTTGGAACAGTTTTGAAATCATATAAGTAAAGAAATATCTTTACTTATATGATTGTTTCCGAAACTTTTCCAAATATAGGATAGGATATGTAATAATATATTCTGTTGTAAATGGTAATAACTTCATATAATATTAATAAGTTCGATATTGAATATTGTTTTTTATATATTATTCCAATTATATAATTATGTATTTGGGATAATTTATCTAATTATGTTAATAATAATTTAAAAATCTGTTATCCTATCATATCAGACCTTAGATGTCTACAGAAATTGGCATCCATGTTTGAATAAAAGTTACTTTTGCTCATATTTCTATCCTGGACGGGCGTGATGAGCTTTACTTCGCGACGAGGATACTGCTGCCCATCCCCATCTTGCTTTGTGTATGAGCTACGCTAACACCATCTGTCGGTTCCAATAACTCAGTTCATTAGGCAAATAATGTCAGCACCCCGACATAATTTCACTTAATTGTGTGTCAAATGTAATCGAGTATATGATGTCTTAAACTAGCAGCGCTCTACGGTTTCACCAACATAGTTTCTTATTCCGTAAGAAACGGGAATAAAATATATCTTATGTTGCTAACTTGTAATGTAACTATCTATTAATGAAAGAAATTCCAAAATCGGTTCAGCGGTTTTTTAAACCAATTCGTTACAAACAAAAACACAAATATTTTCCCATTATAATATTAATAGATATATAGAAGAGTAATTTAGAACGTGATATGTAAATGTAAATTTTCAGCAGTCTCGTCACTTTATAATAATTTTAAGTGGAGTGTAATTACCGCATCAAATAAAAAATCTATATATGTATTATATAAGCTAACTGACTTACTGATTGACTGAATTACTGACATATACCTAAACTATAAGGGTCTGAAACTTGAAATTTTGCACAGTGGTTCCTTTTATAATGCAAAATTCACTCCCTACCGGTGTAAAACTGGTGTGTAAAGTTAGTATCATCAATACAGCCCTTGGGAGTCCAATGCTGGACATAGGACTCCGCAAGAAAGGGGAAATTTTGCCCATAATTGCCGCGCTGGACAAGCGTGTTGGTAATCGCAGAGCGCAGCTTTGTCATCATTTCCACCTTATGCATTTGAGCTGTTCAGGTACCTTAGTTGTCTCTTACGACACGGAGGTACTATTCTACTCTGCCGGTACTTCACGGCAGTTAGTATGAACAGGTGTAAAGTATTTTTTCGAAAATCACCCCTAAGAGGGTAAAAGTTTGTATGAATAGTTCATTAATTTAACTCGGGTGAAACCGCGGGCGCTGCTGGTCATAAACACTTGCCGTTTATTAGTGTTTTGATATAACACAGCCCGCTCGCCTTATCAACGCTATCTTCAACGCTTCACCCGCTTAAGGTTATTTACATCTCATTTCGCGCCAGTGTCCATTACTCGGCATAATGTATCGATTATACACGCCGGCTTCACTTTCACTCGATTGCATTTGCATATCAATAAAATCATAAGTGAATTAAACCGAGTAAAAATCCACTTGGATGCCGAGCGCCATATTAACAGCGCAGAACAGTTTCGGTCACGAGAATTCTTAATTTAATTACTTTTATACCCCAGACGACAGATTCTAGTACAAACCTCGATTACCTAGAAGTGCAGCTGGAATAATACCTTGCGGCAACAGTTCTAAATATTAAATAATCGAAATGTTTAATAAAAATGTAGAAGTTAAATAAATTGCTTTTAAAAACCGTCATGATGTAGTTATACTATGCTAATTACACAATTTACCCGGAAGACATTGAAAATAGCTTCTTTGAAATGAATATCAATAGCTTTTAGAATTGCCTCGCTATTTTATTGCGAAATTGAGTACTGATATGACTCGATCTTGTTAGCGGCCCATTAGCGGTTGAAGACGAAGACACCGAGCAGTAATAGAAAATGTAAATTGGCCAATCACAACTCACCGCGTGGTGGGAACATGTAATTTGACCAATAGCGGGATCATTTCCAGTGGACCTCGTTATTTTCCGGAGGATATTCGCCATGGAATGTGATACTTCCATTAAAGTTAGATGTAAAAAAATATTCGAGTAATATAATTTTTATTTATTTCAAAGAATGCCATATATCTATGTTTAATCTGCATAAATTACTATTTATGAATGTTTAATGTATACACTAATTTAGTGTTCTGCTTATGGTGTTGCAGAATTTGTACTTGATAACAATAATGTTTATATATAGATTAAACAAAGACCTCTAGTTATTTGTAAACTCGATAGTGATAAAAATAAAATACATACATCACTTGACGGTCATGGCATACTCTCGCTGCCTTTACTCACATCAGTCCTTTCATACACGCTCGTCTCGTTTATTCTTGGTACCTCTGATTCTGTCCTTTTTAATACCTCTTCTTAATAATAAAATAATTAAACTATCACTAAAGTTATCGTAATGGTTAAACAAAATAAAGTTTAACATAGACTACAATATCTCAACACTAGGACGAATCCTTTACACTATTGACGTTGACGTTGGGAAAGTAGACTGTGTAATGTCTTATCTTTTCTTATTTGACGGGATTATTTATATACTCAATATTTGTGGTTATTCTTTGTCTTGGTGTTAAATATAAATTTAAATGTTATACTCGTATTTGTGATTCATCTGTTGTCTTTAGTAACTCAAGTATCTTTAAGCAACTAATCGCGGAGTCAGGTCAAGGTATGAGATGTAGTATGTATTTATTTAATATGGAGGCGCAACATATAGTGCGCAATACACTGGATATCTAAGGTCACTTCTGGCCACCAGCAATTATAAGGGATTGCTGCGTTACCTCGTATAACTTTGCTAGCAAAAATAGGCCCAACAGTCTAGCAAAATGCAAAAAAGGCGCTAAAACAGATGTCTAGCTGCGGAAACCTGCCCTAGCTACATGTTCATGCGCTCGATGTGCATTGGTTCATTTTTTCGTTCAATGCTCTCGTTTTAATATAGGCATCGTCTGGTGTACGTCGTACGTACATTAGTGCTCAGGTGAAATGAGTTAGGTCGGTACGTGAGTAGGTAATTGAGAGTGGCCCGCTCTGTTGTTCGCAATCTAATATCGGTAATGGATGTAGATGCAGGGGGTTACCTGTTTTATGGGTTTACAGCTGACTTTGATGAAGGGGAGAGTTAGTGTTCTGCGGCACATGATGATAATGGAGTTTTTTTTTCTTTCACATCTTTTGTGGATGCAAGAAGGATTACTTTGAACACGTAGACTGTGATGTACTTTTATCCTAATTGAATCACAATATACCAATTGATGAATTTGCTTAAACATATAACATGGAAAAGATTGAGCCTAATCCCAGTTCTGCGACTATTTACATACTTGGATTTAACAATGCAATGTGTAGGTAGTAAATATTACGTTAATGCACTTTTAATTTTCACACTTTTATTCATTATAGCAGCCATGCTCTTCCTCCCCAAGAAAGGGTAATTTGACCCATAATTGCCGCGCTAGGCTAGCGTGGGGGAAATCGTATTGCGTAGCTTGGCGTCAGGAATGTGGCTGCCCATACACGCTCTGTTGAATTTAAGGCAAAACCGTTTCGGGTGGATATACTGCCATCTCTCGGTTCCGGGACCTCAGTCACCTCTTGCGACACTTAGTATAAGAGAAGGTACTATTCTACTTAACCTGTGCCCTACGACTTAAATTATTACAAACGTTATTATAATTGGTTGTAACCACATTGAAATAAAAAAATATTAACTCATTGATCGTCGCTCTTGATTTATAACATAGAAAATGTTATAAATCAAGAGCGACTTTCAATTCATAAGTCACCTACATAAATTAGATTGAGGACTAACATTGCCCCACCAAGACTAATAATTTACCGACACAGCCTAATGACTTCAGGAACACAGTAACAATGTCTCACCGGACGAGAAATAATAAGTTACCTATAGAAAACCTACCTACCGAAGTATAGATCAGTGCGCAATCTAGCCGACGTAACTTGGACTCCTTTGTCCTGATGGCAATCTCCATAAACCAGCTAAACACCTACCCGAGATTCCCCTTACCGTCGGGGGAGGAGGCCGCCACCCCCTTAGGTAGGGATGTGGAGCGATATTGATAGGACGTGTCGATATTATTTTCTTGAGTGCATTGTTGCTTTGATTAGATAGTATTGTGATATTGATAGGTCTACTAGCTTATTATGTTATACTCGTTTGTTTGTCGTGTATTAACACTTTCTATATAGACTACGGTGCAAGTTACTAAATACTAAATATAAGTAGGACGCTGAATAATTTGCATTTACTTCTTAATTTAAATATATTATAATAGATCTACGCTTTTAACGGATTTAAAACGCTATTTACTCTTTTTTTATTATTTTTTTTTGTTGTTTACATCAAAATGAATGTAAAACAATTATTACCATCAAATGTTTGATTTAAAATCCATGTCGTGATTAGTGTAATGATTTATATAACTAGTTTCCCTTATGTATGGTTTGTTTTCGCTGTTAATCAATGAAGCGAGTTGTTTGGTTTGATTGGAACACGTTTCGTTCGTAATCGGTCTTTTGTTTACCTTTTTCGGTCATATTGAATAAAACCGCTTGCGAATTTATTTTCTGTTTCTATTAGAAATGTAAATACACTTTGTTACTCTATGTTCTAAAGTGGTTTGAATTTCTTTACCGAGCGTTTCGCTTTTGTAAAGTTTAAAAATTAAAGTTTAAATTTGACTACTACGCCGTCACCTGAGTTTATCCCTAAATTCTTGTGACTGATTATCTAGATTTTCGTATTTTCTACAGAAATCTAATCAGTTTTAGCCTATTTATTAATCGGCGTTTTAATATTTTAGCTGTGTGGGTTTAAAATTATCGGCGTAAATGTAAAGAATAGATTGTCGATACTCGTCACGCGTGCGGTGTACATCATTAACCCTAGTTGTTCGGGAGTTAAAGTGCCTTATGATTCCGCGACTTCGCTGGGGGTCGGAGTGATCCCACTCTTTTATTAATCCATAAAATCACGACCCCGGCCGTTCGCGGGTTTGGCGTTGACATCAAATAATTACTTTTGCACACTTTTCATTCGCAATTAAAATTTGAAGGTTAAATGTACATAAAGAATTGGCTACAGGCGCTTCATTGTGATTTATTCGTTTTCAGAATTGGACAATGAAAAGACAATTTTACTTGGAATTGAACATAATCTTCAATTTTATTTTGATAAACGCATGTACGCACAAAATTTTCTGTATATTAGTCAATGTTTTTTATTGCATTGTTTTTTTTGTTCTCAGGTCCCCCGTCGCGGCGCGAAAGCGAATTCAAAAAACCTGCGCACGCGCCCCAAAATGGCCGCGTACACCACCGCCCCTACTCCTACAACAAAGTATGTTTGTCGATGTTTTACTTACTTGAATAGATATTATAAAAGAAGGTACATAAGAAAATCTAAAAGCATTTAAAGTAGGCGTGGCTTATTCTGCTTACAGTCTAATCTAACTAAAACTGATTATAATAGATTCGACGGGCTCGATGGCGCAGATGGTCCTAACTTGCGTCAACAAACTTGTTGGGGCTCGATATATAAATACTATTTGTGATGATGATATTTATGTTTGTTCTGTGTCTGGTGAAAATATTTATTTAGGTATTATATTTGTGATTCCTCTGTTGTCAGATCTCTGTAACACAAGTGCTTTAAGCGACTTATCACTCATTGTTATGTATGAGATGTTGTGTAAATTAAATATTTATTTTTAAACCTAAGTATAGGGATCAAGATTAACATTTCATCGGACTAAAGCAATTTGACGTAAATACCTACTTGCAGGCAGCTGCTTGACATTTCACGCGTTTGATAAGAACCTTTTTTCTCAAACATTCACCACTAAATTCATTAAAAAAAGAATGCAACATTGTCTATTTTTTACGTTACACAGAACATCTTCAGTATAATCGGTTGTTTAAGGCAATTTTGACAGGCAGCGGCCTGCCTTTTTCAGAGAGAAACCTAACTTCTATTGTATTAATATCACAAGTCAGAATACGGTCTACGTGTTCTCTAAAAAAGTAATGTGCCATATCTGATATTTTGGTATCTATTTCAAACAGCGATTTCAAGTGAACCCGTTGACTATATATATATGTATATATATATATCAAAAATACATGTTTTATTCTGTATTAGACAAAATTGTCTAGGTTTTTTATTCGAAATTATTTTTAATTATTGTTTCGTTTTAACTATTACTGTGATTTAAATTCGATGTTATTTTCCTAAACTTGTTATATAACTATTAAAGCAAGAATTATACGCATAAGAATATAAAACACTGCGTCTTCATTTATTGGTGGCCCTAAGAAATGTCTAATAGAAGCAAGTGTTAGTGTGTCTGCTCTGTGTTGTAAAAATAAATATTCAAGTATTATATTGTTTTTTTGTCTCATTGTATGAGATATTGTGTAAATATTATGAAAACAAAATACGTTAATATTGTGTTAACAACCGCAGGATGCAGCTTTGGATATGCCCACCCCTGCCCTGTTGTATTTAAACTATGCTGTTGGATGAATAAAGAAGACATTTGGCACATAATAAAGACCTGCTAATATTCTACCTGCTCATATGAGACATTTTTAAATAAATCATTACAAGATTGATATTATATCGAGACAATACCTTACAACAGCGTTTATAAATTCGATAACTGGACACAAGGCTGTCGGTTACTGCTTTCTTGTTACTATCGGAATAGATTCCAATTCACATTTCGCCCAATCATTGCCAAATACGATAACATTGACATTTCTATTGATAGAACCCATACCGGTCCGTTTGTTTATTTGAGATAAACTTAGACACGGCTGCATATAGAAAGATAAACACGCCGCTAATTTAGGCTGCCTACGTCCAGCTTGGTCGTTTGTTATATATACACTTGAATGGTTATTCGAATAAGTGGAATGCAAATTACGAGAACTAAGTGTTGATAATCAAACATAAATAAAGTGAATTGTTGTCGACGCAGGAATGTCCACTGTCTTGTACACTACTTGTAATATTTGAATATATTATGAGTGCAACCCTTGTAGCTGTGGGGAAGCAGCAGACTAGAATAGTACCACCCTCTGTACCAGGTGTCGTAAGAGGCGACCGTTACCGGAGTCAACGGATAGCGGTATATCCATCCGAAACTGCGCAGCCAAAATACATAATAGCGGGGTTGGGCAGTAGCGTGCGTTTGACTCCGCGCTTGCCCACTACGGCAATTACGGAGTTCTTACTCTCTTGGGGAGGTCTATGTCTCAACAGTGGATGATGATGATAACTTATAAAGATCAATTTAAAATTTTACAAACAATTAACACGCTCCGCGTGATGGTATGAGTTACCGTAGTCTATGTCGTATTTAGACCTGAGAATAATGTCTGTAATTTGTGTACAATGCAAGTACTGTTGTTTGGTAAAAATAGATTAGACTAGCTGTGCCCGCGACTTCGACCGCGTGCAATAGTTTTTTTTTGGGTACCATACCTCTTTACCTTAACTTATATAAACTTTGAAAGTCATGTTTACTTATATCGAATCAATGGCTTGAAAAATAAGTTTCAAGTTTCTAGCTCCAAAAATAGTGATATTTCCATACAACTTTTCTTCCCCCCTTTCGACCCCTTACAACCCTTTTTTCGAATTAAAAATAGCCTATGTCCTTTCTCAGTCTAAAGATTGTCTGTACCAAATTTCATCAAAATAGGTTGAGAGGTTTAAGCGGGAATGCGTAACAGACAGACAGACAAACAGAGTTACTTTCGCATTTATAATATTAGTAGGGATTAATGGACACATATCGTACTTTGTAAGAGGTCTAATTCAGTTGAAGACAGCAATTCTAGATAGTTTTAACTATGGACGTATTTATAATTGATCTTTTAGATTTATTGTCTTAAGTAAAGAGTCATTATTGCAATAAGCTTATAGAAGAGTGAGTTGTAACTTGGAACTATCAAACTGGTATCTGGTTGACCCAAAAAGCTGATTCAGCTCTGCCAATTCATATTGATATATTGGCAGTGGAAACCGCTTCAAATAATGGCATGAGTATGTCTGTATTCAGTGAGCATTTATGAAGTACAAATCGACAATAAATGTTTTACATCTATTATAATAATATTTATTTATTAACTGGAGTATGTTTGCTAATATAGTTACAATTAACTGCCAATTGTAATACCATTTTAAAAATTTCTTTTCTCTAATGTTATAATTTTGGAAACATCGTCGATCAATACGAATTAATCCATATATAATTTATATGATCTAACAAGGTTTAAAGAGGATGCTCGGAATCTCTGCGCGATTGAATAAGGAGATTAGTAAGAGTAGCAAAGTTATCAATATAGCCTGGTAGATTAGCAAGTAGAAGTGGCAGTGGGCAGGGCACTTAGCGTGCAGACCCAATGGACGATGGAGTTCTAAGGTCGGGAATAGCTGCAATCGCAGCGTAGAGCAGGCACAGAGTGGACATACAAATTTGACGAAGACAGCAGATTCGCGCTGGATAATAATAAATAAATTTAAACCTAGGTAACCAATTAAACAAAAGTAAACGAGACATGTTTATATTATACAATTAAAGTAAATAGACATAATTACACATATTCGTAATAGGTTTATATTTAATTTATTCCACTATGTGGTTGTGTGCTTTGGGGAAAGAGACATTTTTCAGAAATGGTCGACCATTGCAGCACACATGTAGTTACCGAGTTGGACCGTAAGCAGGAAACTTCCACTGCGAATTCTATTCACAAAACTTAAATTTTTAAGCAAACCTTTGCATGTTTACAGGATTTCTCCTGTACAAACATACGAGTGTGGAGACAAAGAGAATTGCATAACGTGCTGGTTTATGTTTCTGGGTACAATAAAAAACATTTTTATACATACATACTGAGATAATGCCATCTGGCATTAAGTCCGCCATTTGTACATTTTGTAACATTTTGTGCAAAAAAGTTAAATAAATAAAAAAAAATACGTGCATATATTACGTCTTTGTTTCATCAGGGTAGGCAGAGGCAATAGAACTTCACTTGCTACGATCTTGGCATACCTCTGTTGCTTCTATTACTCGCATTAGTACTTTCAAACGCTCGTTTATTCTTGGTACTTCTGACCCTACATTAATACGATTTTGTATTTGTCTTTAATATAGTAGGATGTTTCTCTGACAAAATGTTAGGTATTGTATACCGAGCACAAAAATACGAAATTGGCAAAATAACTATCAAAACTGGGCTAGCTTCCAACTCTCTCATACTTGACGAAAAACATCGATGCTACTTAAATACTCGCTAGTTTACTAGAAAGTATACGTCCACTTTAATGAAGATAGATAATAAAATTATTATATAGTGAAAGTAGCCCTACGGTATCCATAACTATTCTCAATATTTCGATTTAATTTTTATTAGCTATTTCACGTAATAGGTATTTTCTAACATGTGATCGATCACTAGATGTATAAAAACTACTTTTAGAACGGGTTTAAAAAGTGTTTTATTTAACTTATTTCATTTTTGTTCGACGTTTCGACGTCGACATCTTTTGATATTCTTAAGACTCTTCTTATATTAATGCCGCAAGGTAATTGAAACTCTGAACAAAAATGTAAGAAGTTAGATAAACCATGTTTTAAAGCCTTTAAAAGAGTTGTGTTGTTATAACATAATTTATTTAAATTAAGTTGAGCGATTTACCATATTAGTAGATCCTGTTGTTTATATTCTAAAACGTAGCCCCCGGGGATATCAAAAAATTCTTTAGAAATGTCTGCTCATTGTTAATAGTTAACCTCAATCTATCAACTCTTAAATTTTGTATCCAAACCTTTTTAGTATATAAATAACTCGTATTTTTCCCCAAGTCAGCACAAATACGTGATAAGTGATTAGATAACCCATAATATGTTATGTCCGAACATCGGTCACGTAACGCAGAGACTGGCCGCCTACTGTTTTCTCAAATCACTGACCGGTGGAAAAGTCAAAGGCCAGGTTTCTATATAATTGTGTGCTGAGTAAAAGTCCTGTCTTGGAACCAATTATTATTAAACCTATCTCACCATTTCGTTGTGTATGGAAATATGGCAGAAGTAAGCTGCTGTCACATTCACACACGTATGACCTTATGCATAGGTCGTCTTCATACCTTAATACTTTACTCTCTTCTATTTCTACTGCGGATCTCAAATGCACAGAGTAGATATTTCTAGCAAAATTCCTGTCGCTAATTTACGATCTGCGTTTGCTACGAGTGAGAATTAAGGGCAATTCCCCCTTTTCTGTTGAGGTTTATGTCCAACAAACAGTATTTGTCTGAATTTTAATATAAAGAAACATATCTCAAATTTTCTCGACAAATTGTTTGAGTCTCTATATCTGCTAGAAACATTTTTTTATCCTCTGTTTTTCACATATTTATATTTAAAGTAAAAACATCAATACAGCCAATAGAAGTCCAGTGCTGGATGGCCTTCCCATGAAAGGGGGAATTATGCCCATAATTGCCGCTCTGGGCACGCGTATTGGCAATCGCAGAGCGCAGTTTCTACGACGGGGATGCTGCTGCCCATACCCACCCTATGTATTTGAGATACACTGTCTCGGGTAGATACCGCCATCTTTTGGTACTGGTACTTTCGTCGCCTCTTACAACACCTGGTACAGAGAGAGGTACTTTTCTACTCTGCCGGTGCCTCACGGCAAATCAATTGGCCTGCTTAATAAACATCAGCTTGGCTGCATAATAAAAATCAGACATAGGTACAAAAGCGAAAGCGGTTTCACTGTATAATCCAGTCTAGTCCGTCTATACGTGTTAGGGCTTATTGTTGCTAAAAAGCCTAACGGCAAACTATTAGCCTGGCTTACGATAACGCTTCGCGAGACCCGCCACCTGAGTGTCGTGCACTTTCTACTGAACACGCAGTGATAGTAATAGTGCTACGTGAGTGCAGAGGCCGACGCCTTTGTGAGGTTTAGTGACGCGCGTTGAGTCTGCATGTAGGTGTAGGCGATGAGGGTTTTTCACTATTAAGGACCTTATATTAATGGTGCATTCGCATCTATTACAGTTATATGTACCAATGATGAAAAAATTCACCCTTAAATTATTTGTTATAGGTCTAATGTGTTGTGTCCCTTTTAATGTAACATTACCAATAATTTCATTATATTACTATGATGTCCAATTTTATGATAATTTGCTTCACTGGGCAGCCATGGTCCAAATCGTAGAGCTTAGCTTTATCGACGGATTTGCTGGTGCCAATCCTAGTTTTGCTACATTTAAGCTAAGCTAATTCGAATTGATATACCGCCTTCTACCACACGTGTTTCTTATGCCATCTGTTACCAAAACAGCTACTATTTTACCACTAATGTCTAAAATACATAAATAATAAATTCACACCGCATCTTATATATTGACGAAGACGAGACGAAGACGAATCACAAATATAATAAATGAAAATATTATCAAATTTCAATTTTAGATCTCTCTCTTCTTACAATCCCGTCGGGTCATCAGGGTCATCAGTATTATGAATAAATACATTTAGTACTTTACTTTTCTATTTATTATTTTTGACGATTTGAAAGTGCTTGTTATGATATAAAGAATATTTTATGTGATTTGATTTATATATTTGACACGCCGACACAAAATAAACATAAATAGTTAAACATGTAATTGTTTATCCTGGGTGGGGATCGAACCTTTAGCGCACTATACAGGATAACTGCCATTTTCGCCATCGTGTTCGTCGATCATTTATTATTGTTAATTTGTTTAAAAGCCTATAGATGGCTACTTGTTCGCTGTACCTAGTAGCAAAAACACATCCTGATGAAGTACACGGATGCTCCCTACGAGTGTACAACCCAATAATTATCTCCTCATGAATAATATCCACTTAAAGTGATACTGCTCGTAAAATATATAGCCAGCAGTAACGACCTTTAGATAAATACCCGGTGTATATAGAAATCAATTAGGCTAAATAAATGGATTTTGCTTGAAATTATACTACTATATTACAACAATTATTTAATGATTTATATGATTTGTTTGCTGTTGCCTGGAGTTAATTGAAAATAGATTGGTTGCAAAAGGTTGCTTAGTTTGAGTTATATTTTTAAAGCTTTGATGTTCAATTTAACTGGTTATGGGTATCTTTTCTTTCATTCACATCTGTTCACGCCAGAGAGACTTTTCTTTTAATGGAATTATATTTCTAAAGTTCTTCGGCATCTCTTATTTTTAATTAACAAGATTTAGCTGTGTATAATAGGGATATAAACTGGACATAATATCTAGTATTCTATAAGGCTTCTTAATGGATTATTAGTATATATTGGCAGTGCCCCGCGTTTTCATCCGCGTTAAATTGTAAAACTTTTGTACCAAACCAAAAACCTTGTTTAAACCTAAAAATATTTTACTCGTGTTTCACTTTTATTGAAGAATCTTAAAGAATTTCCGTCGAAAAACTTTAAAAACAGCAAAGTTTCATACTAACTTGGCACACCCGTTTTACTCCTTTAGGGATTGAATTTTCTTTCTTAGGGCTTCCCTACGTTATAACAGGAACCCCTAGGTAAATTTAAAGTGTCGTACCCTTTTATACTTTAGGCCCTACGTTTATGTCAGTCAGTCAGTCAGCATCTCCCTTTTAATGTACAGATTCACAATTACATAGTGTTTGTTAAAAAAATAAGGATTTTTCACAGTTATTGTATGGTGCATGTATATTTTATATATTTAATATATTACTGCTTGTTCACAGAGTGAGGTTCCCGGTACAACAGGAGCGCCCACTAATCGACCGCCTCCCCTTCGGATACCCAACGGATTCCCTTCACAGGTAAATACATACATTATTAAATACAGCAACACGCTCTTGCAAATATGATGTTTCAATGTATTCGTTAGACGTTCGAATTCTCATTACGGTTTTTTCATTGCTTGGTTTAACAAGGGTACGGGTCTTACCTTACCTTCACCGAGGTCCATAAAAATGACTGAAGAGACTGAAGAGTCTAAGCCTAAACCATGCCACTAATACGTGCTGTAACTTGTTCCATGACATTAATATATGAGTTGGTAACAGAATAGTTAGTGACCGTTTTGTCAGGGTCATGGGTGTCGGGACATAGATCTAATATTAACATAAAAATGAAAGTAAGATTGCATCTTATTAGTGTTACTCCAATACATACATTACTTTTCTGAGGATATAGATTTTCAATAGGACCGATTGTGTGTGACCTGCCTTTCGATCGATTCAGTTGTAATCAACCTTACATCGTGAAATTTGGACGCAGTCGCCAACTCCTACTTTAAAGTTATTTGGGCCCTGAAATCATGATCATTATCGTAACAGCCGCAAAGTCAATGCTGGATTAATTGTCGCTCTGGGCAAACGTGGCGACGGTGGCAGAGCGTAGCTTTAGCGACAGGAAAATGCTGCTGTTGCATTTGAGCTACGCAGTTTTGGATAAATATATCGCTATGTGTCCTGTAGCCCAGTGGCCTCTTACTATACCTGGTACCGGGAGAGGTACTATTCTACTCTGCCGGTAGCTCACGACAAAATTGGCCCTGGAATATTTTGTCTTAATAAAGATCTCGAGACTCGAAATAGGTTTCAATGAATCAGGACTTTTACTAAAGTCGTTGAATGAATGAGTCTCAAGGCTGTACTCAGATTGACTCCCACCTTAACATCGGATGTTTTATACTGATGATAACATGAAAGCTGTTCAGGGGGGGCTGGCATTAGCTGCTATTGAAGTTCAAAGTTACATCCCACGCGCGAATCCTACGCTCAGTACCAGTGGGCGCGAGGTGTGTGTGCTAACAACTTTATCGATTTACCATTATTATTATGTCTGGATCCTAGGGAAGTAATGAGTATGTATATGGTGTTATTTTTAATTCACAAGTCACCTATATAATGATCTGACCGAGGTATGTCGCTGAAAGTAAGTGTTACGGACATGAGACAATACAGAAATTACAAATATAAAAGTTGAATGCATATTTTCCACCATAAAAAATATAACGCACAAGATAAAATGCCATCTGCGCCATCGGGCTCATCAATTATAAAACAATGACTTACTCATTTGAGTCACCATATAGGTAATTATATAATCCAAAAGAGTTTCTGTTTACAATTTGAAAACACAAATGCCTGTTTCGCTCACACCTACGAAATTAGAAGAGAACACACAACAAATAAGTGCGTGTTCAATGTTTACAATGAACCAGATTCTTGGAACAATAACACATAGTTTTATAGGCGTTAGGTCGTAAATCACATAACAATTCTGCCGTAACTGGCCCTAAATTTAATCGCCCGGTTCGCTAAGGAGGTATTATTGTAACCGTAAAAGTAGTTTTATATTCTCGGCTGCAAATTTGTACAATCTTTATTGCTGTGTGTTGTGAGAGCGTTATCTCTTGTCTCCCAACGCACAACTCAATGTACTAGAATATATCGTCTAATGACTTAGGTAGTAAACAAGTTAAATTTAAGCGTGTTTTTGTACGCTTTATTAAAATTCTCATTATATTCAATTGTCAACTACACTAATCACTTTAACGAATTTTGTAGTAAAGTGAAATATGTACGTTTAGCCATAGTTTTCTTGCTGCTATAGTTTTAAGTTATATATTATTAACAATAAATTCGTTTGATTAATATTCTAACTGTGCGCGCCCGTCAAGCCGCATCCAAAACAATTAATTGTTTAATTATTTTAAACAACTTAAATGGTTTTTTGCTAAGTATTTCTAAATAATATATGAATTATTGTTTACTTGACAGTTTCAATTTTAAATTTATTCATGTTTAATGATATTCCGAATTGGTTTATTGTCTAAAGTCGCTTTGTATGTATTATTTATGATTGAAGCAAAATAATTACATGAAATACCTCGATTCTCCTTTTAAAGGTTGGATTAAGCAAGTGTGAGTGATTTGGCATATGTAAATATGTTTGTATTATATATTGTAACTCAGAAGTTAGGTAGATTTAAAATTAGGACCGATTTTTTTCCAAAGTCAAGGCTAGATAAATTGTATACAGGTATAAAATTAGATGTTAAACAGTGGATTAATTAAGGAAATTGTATTAATTAACACCGTGGGTTTACTTAATACGAATCTTGTTAAAGGGAAAAGGATTAAGAAGTATTATTGGCTTACAAGCTCATTTTTAGCAATAAATTGCGGTAAGAGAGCGTGCGCTGGAAAGTTTGCGTGGAACTCGTGCCAATGTACATTTATGCGACAACCGCGAATTATAGATTATCGTGCATTTCGTACAAGGTACATATTATGCTTGGTATTTGGTATTTGGGATTTTGGACATCTACTGTTGGGCAGACAAGCCTCTAGATAGAGGAATTGCCACGCTGAGATTAACTGTAATCTGAGCTGTTTTGGATTGATACGTCAGATCCGATACGTCAGTCGTCTCTTACGACACTTATTATAGAGGGAGATACTTACTCTACCCTGCCGGTAATCTACGAGATCTTCACATTCAAATATATATATATTGAATGTGATAAGTCAGTTGATAAGTCACTTGAAGCACTTGTGTTACGGACATCAGACGACAGAGGAATCACAAATATACTATTTAAATTCATATATTTAACACCCAGATACGGAACAAACATAAATATTATCATATAAATATTTGTCCTGGGTGGGTATCGAACCCTCGACCTTTGGCGTACAAGACGGCGTCACTATGATCTGCGCCATCGGACCCGGCGAAGTTACGATAACTAATTTTTTTTTTATACATGCAACACTTCTTGCAATTATTGCCACACTTGCATATGGCACAGAGCAACTAACGTTAATCGTGGTATCTGTAGAAGTTCTACCTTTTATCCGACCGACGACCGGCCTATCGGCCCGTATCCACTCTATCTACATTTATGCGCTTTTCTATGAAATCTTAAACCTCGTTGAAAGTTTATGACGTCGTTTGATAAGATATGTACCAATATATTGCCGTTTATTTATTTACAACATAATAATCGTGATATTTATGTTTTTTTCAGAATGCCATCGATAGCAGTCACCCGCCAATAGAAAGTATTTTGAAGGTAAGTGAAAATTGTAGAAATACAGCATTGAAATGTTATCTGATAACCTCGTGTTTATTGTATGCAGACGTTTGTGATAATGTGTGGATGCGTTATTATGATTATAGGAATGAATGTATTTTAAAGAAATATTTTTAAAAATGTAGCTTTTAATGAAAAAATATGTAAAGATTATAATAACGTTGCTTTTAATAACTTCCAAAAGATTAACTTTGATATATTTTCATGTTAATGAATCCATTTCTAAATTAGATGAGTAAGATAGCCGATCTTATCCAAGGACAACGGATTCCAGGAAACTTGAATTCCCATTACGTAGTCACAAGTACAGTTATTCAATATCAAATTAAAAACGTTCGCTACCTATAGTAAGGGTAACAAGAATAAGGAACGGAATCTTGTGAACGCAAATATAATTTTGACATTAATATTAAATACTATACATAAGTAATAAATTGGTGTATTTATAAACAGTAAATTTGTCTAATTTTATTAAAAAAAAACAGTTTTATCTGTCTATAAGTAATAATTATAAAAGACGAATAATCAATTGTCTGTACTATAGCATACAAACCTGTTATTTGTTTTGTGTCTTTCTTTTTGGTGTATTTCTTTTTTCGTTTCAAGATTATTTCTAAAATTAGATCAGAACTACGTATGTAATATATATATATATATATTTGGTGTATTTAAACATCACTAAAGAATATCAAAGGATACCTTCAGATAAACTATTAAGGCTTTTTGTCCTCCTATACAGTGTTTTTTAATTTAATTAGGATTGATATTCTTTGGGAATGTATGACAAGTGATATAAATTTTCGCAGGAGATGAAGTCCCTGCCGACCCCTTTGACGGTGATCGCGGCGACTCCCAGGAAGGAGTTAGACAACAAGTTCATTTTCAACCCTTACACTAATAAGGTAACGTACCCTATAAACTTATACTCAAAGATCAGTCATTCGGATCCATATTTATTAATAAGTTTATTTAGATATAATGGAGAGCACATTTTATTCAAAATATTCGGGGTTTTACCTTCCATACCCAAAATTTTGCTCATATTGTCCTCGTCTGCCCAGCGTGGCAATTGCCGGTGTAATTCCATTCATTTGGAGAAGACAAGGTCCAGCAGTGGACCTACGGTCGCTACCATGATGGATGATAACGAGTCCGGGGTCATCTTTTTTTATATATTAAAGAAGGGCTTATGTGGTGTTTTGGAAAAACCATATTTTTAGGTTTATCATATTTCTAGAACAGCATAAGGCTTGCTGTGACAGCATATCTTGAGGCACCACTTAACTATGTAGTTTTGTTAAGTGTATGTTTCGTTGTTTATCTTATATAAATGAATAAAATAAACTGTTAGGCTTTTGAATTAAGCATAATGAGTTCGATCTTTAGTAGTTAAAACGAAGTCTTTGTGCCTCTGATACTTGATGTCATGATATATACAAGAAATGAGTTCTATATAACTAGACTTCATTGCTATCATAAATTATTTATTTGTTGTTACTAGTATCAAATTAAACATTGCTATAATAAATTTTACACTTTTGGTATACAAGTAAAAAAATAAATCTAAGTCCATAATAAAATATATAATACATTTGAAAGTTTTGTTTCTTCAAAACTAAATATAAGATAAATTCATAATAAATTTACGAATTAAAAAACTATGTACCCGTTAAATAACATCATACGAATCCTATTTTTGATATTACATCATATGTACTTAAATGTTATTTGAAGCATACGGTCTTCTGATTTAACAAGATAAGAACAGAACTATGTACTTGCATGAACTTCTAGACACTCGCTGTTTCAATTCCCAGTTGTCTGATTTAGAACGTGCGTTCCCAGGTCCAGGAGAACCCTCAACTCACAAACAACGATCTCAAAGTACCTCTTCCAAAACCCGGTAAGTACCTACATTGTAGTTATAATGTTATGATGTTTATGTAGATTTGAAATATGTAGATATGTAAGTATGACGATGAGAGAATAATTATTTCAGATGGTATTGTTAATGACAAAAACATTAGCTTAAAAGGTGTATAATTATGTAGTTCTAAATATAAATACAAGCAGAACTTAGGCTTCTTTTTATATTATTGGCCTCTTTAGGAAGAATATGAGATCCCGCAAGCACGGTATAAATTGAAGTTCGTGTAGTCGTAGTTTGACAGCTTGTAAGACTTATAGCAACCATATATTGTTGATGATAAAACTACTTTTTTAACGCCTTAAAACGCGGTTTATTTTTACCGTATACATTTTTTGTTCGACGTTTTGAATGCTTGAAAAGACAACCGTTCTTAAAATTGACAGAGTTCTTGAGAGTTTACAATTAGTAAAATTTATCAATTTGTATTTCATTTTAATGATTAATTTTGTCCGGTAATGAATAAGTTTTATTATTGGCGCACGGGTAAGAAAATGTCATCGGAACGAATATGGACGAGTTAAGTTCAATATGCTACAGTCTAGCAGACTTAGAGCAGGGCCGACGGATCGTTACACTAGATAATTAACGATAATCATGCATTATTTATGATTGATTATAATTCTTCATCGATAAGATACGAAATCATTGACGAGATATTGATCGTGAATGTAAACAAACCACGTATGTTGTAGATTATATATTTATTAATGTTTGTTTCAAGTGTACAAAAATATGACTTACATTGTTCTATTTTAGGTATATCTTAAATTATTTTGATATATAGTATAGCCTGGTATTATTAGGCAAAGATGTAGTTTTCTGATGATAAAGAATTTTTTAAATCGGTCGAGTAGTTTTTCAGTTAATTCCTAACAAACAAGCATTCTAAAAGTGTAATCATTGTCTTATTATTTTTATTAATTTTAAATAGATATTAATCAGATTTTACAATTCTATTATCTGATGCTAACTTTGTATTGCAATAATTTGTATTTGCATAAAAATACTAATGAGAATTCTTAACAATTAAGAATTCTTAAAACCGCTCATTCTCACCGCACTTTAATATTCTTAATAACTTTTTATTGGAAATCGAATTTGAGGCCTCTAGTGGAATATCTATTGTGCTTATAATGTAATTTAAATATATATATATATAAAATGTGAAATCTCTTTGTCTGTAGGGGGTCGCTAATTGGCTCCTAACTTTGAATCGCTTGAAAAACTAAACCCAATAAAAAAGTACACGACCGTCTGCGTTTGCGTACTTACAAAAACGTACTTATAGCTCATTAAGTGTGACGTAGAGCTGCAGACGATGCCTATTTTCGGTAATTGGCCGATTCCGAATTCCAGAGCAGGCGATAAAATTTTAAATAGCGTTTTTTACCATTGACCCACTAACCGGTTTGGTAATTAGTATTAATTGTTAACTAATTAGGGATCGTTAATCGATACAGCGGAAAAGTTTGATGTTGACAGGAAACAAGACGCCTGATAGTTTGTAAAAATAAATAAATGATTTATTTGTTTGTACAACCAGCAGTGAAAATAAACAATTTAATGGCAGGTTAATAAAAATGGGATATTTCAATGATTACCAACATTTTACGGGCCGGTTCCCGGTCGTGGCTCCGATTCCCTCCCAGAGCAAACATTTATATGATGATATGTGTGTTTGTTTTGTATCTGGGTGTTAAATATATGTATTTAAGTCATATATTTGTGTTTCCTCTGTTATCTGGCGTCCGTAACACAAGTGCTTTAAGCGACTTACTACCGAGTCAGGTCAAAGTATGAGGTATTGTGAGAATTCATTTTTACCCATTCTGTCTGTGGACTTTACTGATTTTACAATGCTGCAAGAACTTGTCCATGCCTAAAGCTTGAACTGTATACACGTCAATTTTTATTTATAATGTAAGTATGGATGGATTTTATAACTTTTCCGCAAAAAGCAGTCTCAGAGTTTTACGATACGGTTCTCGAAACTTTGAGACATACATTAAATCCCATAACAAATAAAGTACCGAAACGGAACAGTTTTCACGCAAACAAAATGTTACCGTACATAATAAATTGCATCATACATCAGTCGGTATCAGTTATAAAAGCCACCAGCCGATTTACCCACGACCTATAATCCAATGCGGACTATTTCCCAAACGATTCTAAAAATACAATTTAAATATTGCGCTTTCGCTGCACACAGTTCGGGTTGACTGCACCTAAATAAAAGGTGGAATGAAATATTAAGAGGCAGTTTACACGTATCGCGAGCCCAGATCGCCCGCCAGTGCCACCTGTCGCCGACGCGAATAAATAAATTGCGAAAAAAACCCGACAAAACAACACCACAAATCGTGTTAATACAGGTGGTCCGCTGAATGTGTCTATATATACAGAGTAATATATGAAGGGCGACGCTACTCTGAAATAACCGCGTGCACTGGCGCTTTGTTATGTGGGTTGAATTCGTTTGGGTATGCTACTTAACTTTGTGGTTCGACGTAACGTCATTACAGAAAGAGGAACTGCTATAGAAGAGAATTAACTTCAAGGTTGTCATCATTAAATACATAAGATGTTCATTGTTGGTAGGATATAGGTTTATTAAGGAATAAATTTATATATTTATAGGAGAAGAAGAGATGTATATTTTTAAGAATAATAAAACAAATATATATTGACATGCACCCCGCACTATTTTGAAAAAATTAGCAATATTAAAACAAAACAGTACAGAAAACAACAGTATCCGTGTTTCTGCGTTGTTCTGGTTTGTATGGTGATAGAGGCTGTGTAAAATGATTTATGCTCAAGTCACAAGATTGACAAGGCGCTAGTAATATCTTTAACAAGACAAGGGATAATACAAGCGTCCATACGCTGCGGTGAACTCTTTGTTTTTCGTCTTATTCATATAGAAAAAAGTAATAATAATTTTGTATGCATGTATTTGATAACAGTGGACGTACCACGGATTATTTTCTTGAGCGGACCATCTGTTGTGTATATAATTTGCATCAAACATTGTGAAGCAATCTCGTACAATCACATGCACAAATGTGCGCCTACATGCGAGTGCCACACCGCAGCGGCGCGGAGTAAATCTAGTCGGAACAAAAAGAGGTCTAATGGCGTAAGACTGCAGGCGAAGTTCGCGGTTGCCATTTCCTCGTTTTAAGTTTTTCACTTAAACGTACTTTGCCACTTAAATGTCGGTATTTGGAAATATTCGATTTCATTTGCGAACTTATTGTTTTTGTTATGTAATATACGAATATACTCTTTTATGATGCTAGGTAGAATGATAAAGCAATTCTATCTGCATGATAGAATTGCAAGATATTGCAGAATTTCAGATAAATATAATGTACATGTACCTACCTATATTTGTGATTGTGGCAGAGTAGAGAAACTCCCTTTGCAACTGAGGGTAGCAGCATTCCCGTCGCCCTTTGCGTTTACTACCCAGCGTGGCAATTATGAACGTGGAATGAAGGCAGAACGTATATCCGCAAGTTTAGAAAAAAGACTAGCTAACTGACGAGCAGACTATAATAGTATAGATTTTTTTTATTAAACCAGGTCGACAAAAAAGTATACAATCCACGTGTTAGTAAGCGTCACCGCAGCTTATAGACGCTCGTGATATCACAAGCATTTGACTAGCGCGTTGGAAACGTGACTTGAAGATATGATTGATCACATTACCCAGTAATTTCTCTGGTTTCAATAATTGCACACTCTTCAAACAGCGATGCGACCACTGCTATTTGGTAGTAGAAATAGGTGAGAGTGAGGTACCAATACAGACGACTTCTGTATGAGGTCCATCTCATGTAAAATAGATAGATCGTTCAGTCTGCGCCAGGCACCGGCCTGTGTCACCGCAGTGAAAATATTTGTGCGTGCTAACTGAATAATAATGAATACGCGCGACCCGGACATACAGCATTGGAACATTGTTATATCAACTGAACTTTTGTTTGGGAATGGCCAATTTTGGTTGCAAAATTAATTTCTTTCGATCCCTATCTGTTTGGTGTACGGACGTGTATAATTAATTTTTAGTACTACTACGCGAGTGGAAAATGTGCGCGGTCGACACTTTTTTTCTGCCTACATTCACGTGAGAATTAATTAATTCACTTGTCTATACATACTACTACATATTTTGTTCTAATTTTCATCCACTTGTGTGTATTATATGTGTAGATCTGTATATATACATTTATTTTTATAAGGAGATGTAGATTTTACAATTTAACCTATATATCCGCCAACCGCTAAAGTCATGTCAGAGTATACTCTGGAATGCGCTTCCTCTTAATATCCAATAATCATCGAGCAAATCTGTATCCAAGAAAGCCTTACGCATTCTCTTTAGTTCTTATGTTCCCACTTCAATTGTCTCCTCCTTTCTCAATCACCTATATCAGGTACATTTGAATATGTTTGTTTTGTATATTAGCTTTGTTTATATATTCATATCTATTAGTACTTTATTTATTTATTGATTTTTTTTTGTACCGTCTAGGTGCCTATTCTGCTTTGCCCGATGATTGACTGGTAGATAATGCCACTTGGCATTAAGTGCGCCATAGGTACATCCATTTATATATGTGAAAACATTTAAATAAATAAATACATACTTGGCATATGTAGAAACAAACCGCTATTTGTACATTGAGTTTTTAAAATGCAATAAGGTAAATAAAAAAAATATTCTGCGAATGATTTAGTAAACTACTACTACCTACTTAGTTGACTACGCTAGATGGAGCAATCCACTCGTTTACGGCTGCGTACTGAATTTACAACTTACATACATCTTTATAATTAAATATGATTTGTTTTGATAGAACATTGCGCCGCAGGTATTTTATTTTAAGATTGCTAGTTACATTTTATAGATTCCAATTCAATATATTTACGACGTAAGTTTGGTTTTAATGATGCTTATGAAAATATGTAGGTATTATGAATTTACTTCTGTTTCGTTGTTTTTATTCCATATGGATGTATGACTTGGATCCATCCGCAACCGACCCACTTAATAAGTTGAATGTGATTGTAATAACATGTTTATATCTGACAGTAGTAAATAAATATTGGTAACATTTACATGTCCGCTGGCTAGTACATGTGAGTCATTAATGCCAATTAGTTAATGATAATGATATTCATACATGTTGTATAAAATAAAATAAGTAATTAATAATTATAAACTTTGCCCACTTAATGTATATATTTGATGCAGTAATCGAATCCGCGACTCTTCATCACTACGCCAAACAGGTCGCCTAAAAACATTTTGAGAATTTAATTTAACGGGTCGCCTGTTGCAAAATTTGCTTGTGTTGAAATGTTCTCTGCGAAAACGCATTGAATATAAAACTAATAATAAAATTTGATGACTCTAGTTTGACAGAGGTATATGTAATATAAGTAAAACATTTTAGATCCTTATATTTCTTCCGTAAAAAAATTAAATGTACCATTGTTAAATTAATTGTTATTTAAAGAAAACTTAAATCATACGAATAACTATGCCTGACGTTTTTCTTCAAAATAAAAGGAAGACAAAAGTTATATAGTACAGCAATTATCTAAAAGACTTAATGTTGTCTTCGCCGGTCGCTTCGTCTGCGCACTAATCTTTATACATAGGTTACTGTGACGTTTGAGTTATTATTGTCAAGTTTAATAGATTTTGTATGAAAAAGTAACAATCGTGCAAATACACACACCGGCACATTTAGGGGAACACAAAAGAAAGGTTGATTTTTTCAATGAATTTTTTATTTTCATAAAATTAATAGCGTGTGTTGCCTCCACAGGCTCTTAGGAGAGCTTGGATACGATTTTCCATACTCAGAATAAGGCCATCGATCATTGGTTGAGGCAAATTATTCCACTCTTCCACTAATGCCTGTTTGAGTTCTTCAACATTCCTGGGAGCTGGATTTCGCTGTCGAACTCTTCTTCCCAGAATATCCCAGGCATGTTGTATAGGGTTCATGTCCGGTGATCTCGCTGGCCAGTTCATTTGACTAATGCCAACCTCATTCAGGTAGGTACTCACGATACAAGCAGTATGGGGGCGCGCGTTATAGTGCATGAAAACGAAATGTGGGACTATAAATGGGGCAAAAGGCATGACATATGGTTCTAAGATCTCTGTTAGGTACGTATCGCTGTGCAGTAAGACATTCGTTCTCAATAAGCACTAAGTCTGTGCGAGCTCCTAAACATATGCCACCCCATACCATTACTGATCCTCCACCAAATGCCACTGTTTCCGTAAAGTTTATTTGGTTATATCGTTCTCCACATCCTCTCCCGTCCATCCACGAAATTAACACAGAAACGGCTCTCATCTGTAAATAATACGCGACTCCACTCATTTGTCCAATCTCGGTGCGCACGGGCGAACGCTAACCTTGCCACACGATGAGCTGCCTCGAATTTAGGTGCTTTTGCTTGCACATAAGATCTTAAGCCAACTTCATTAAGACGCCTCCTAACTGTTCGCTCACTAACATTAACGTTGCGGACCTCAGCCAGTTGATTTCGGGTCTGAACCGCGGTCTGTCGACGATTCCTCAAAGTTTGTAAGATGATGAAACGGTCATCAACGGCGCTTGTAGCCCGATTTCTGCCTTGTCCTCGCCTGCGCACGTAAGATCCTGTCTCCCTGTGGCGTTGAACAACGCGATGAACCACCGAAGTCGATACACCCAAAGCTCGACTTACTGAGCGGTAGGTATGCCCTTCTTCGATTATGGTTACGGCCCTTGCTGCAGAAATTGCTGGCAAATCACTCATTTCGTATCTGAGACGTATACACAATTCAAAAATAAACAGTTGAATGAGCCACAGTCGCTATGCACAGGAACCAACATAGTTCTTATCAGAAGCAATGCTAACTCTAAGTGTCAGCAAATTCTTAAAGTGCCATAAAAAAATTCTCACTTGTAAATGACAAATTTGTGCTCAAGTGTATTTCTAGAGTAGAGGGTAGTAATACATCAATAATAACAACGTGTCAAGATATTCGAAGGTATTGAAAAAATCAACCTTTTTTGTGTTCCCTTAAATGTGCCGGTGGGTGTAGTTAGAATATTCGTGTTTTTTATATTAGTGCGCAATGGAAAGGTAAAATAATACAATGAGTAAATGTCATTCAAATAAATTCCGATAAAAACAGCTAAAGTACCATGACAATTGACCAAGTGTTACGATTTCTCTAGAAGCGTGTACTTCCTTATTTGTCTTTAATGCGTGGGGTTGTCATTCCACGTTGTTTTGTATATTAACCGGCTCGGGGGTATGGCTGTTGCAAATAAACTAGCGGCTGAAAAAAGTAGAAAAAATGTACGGAAGAGGATTAAAAACGTTCGCGGACGTAACGAGCGAATTGTGAATAACACAGCGCAGTTCTAAATAACAGTGATAAATTGTTTTCTACGACGCAGTGACTTGAGGCTGTTTATTTTTATAGTTCTAACGATTTAGAACTGGCTGACCGGAGTCATATGCCGCCAATTAGTTACCGCTCGCACGGTTTAATGCATTTTAACGTCCGCACATTTGCGATACGTTTAATAGTCAGATAATGTTTGTTATTAAGCCGTCAAATAAAAGATAGTTTGAGAAAGTTGTAAAACTATACTGTAGTAATTTACGTTGATCGACAAAAGCTGTCTTTGAACGTAAACAGATATGTAAAGTTATTGTCTAATTAACTTATGCAACGGGCGACTTAATCTTGTTATTACTCAATTTATTCACTATTGAATATTTAAAATTTATGCAAAATTAATCTAGTATTTTAAATATAATTTAACATAAAATGCGTAACTACTACGTGCCCACTTCTTTGTCCTGTTTGAAATGTGATATGCCTATGTCAGCAATGCTATGAATCAGCAAGATGTTTGCTTGAAATGTTTTGAACATACAAAGCAAAGTTCAAATAGAAGAGACCAGATTTTTTATCTGTTACATTTATCCAATTACCCGATAGTTTAGCCCGAACGAGATCGGGCCTGCACATGACGTAGCGACCCAGGATAGCCCCGAATTGAATTCCATTTTGTCTCCCCCCACAAAACTGACGAGCCCCCACCCTGCCTGTTTGCCAGAAAGATTTCCCAGTCGAAAAGTCGGCGCGGCATTGTCTAGTTCTTCTTGTTTTGTCAAACGTTCGTCGAAGCCCAATGCTTGCGTTTTCCCATTTCGGCTGGAATGTTGAATGGATGGGAGAGGATTCTTGATGGTTGCTATTGCAATGTCAAATGTTTGGTTTGTGAATTATTATTGTTTGCAGTCTAGCTATATTACTAGGGATATGATATGATTTCAGAAAAAGCTCGTCTGAATTAGTACCTCAGGCTCATTTATTTATACCGCCAAGCTGCATGCAGCTCTCGTATTTCGGTTTGAACGGTGAGAGAGGCAGTAAAATTACTAGGTAATGTGATATAATATGTATCTTGAAAGTCACAAGGTCCTCACGATAATGCAAGAGTCGTTAAATATCGTCAATACAAGAGAGAGTTGTTTGTTGCCTAAGTAATATGAAGAAGGTTTCAAAAACTAGTTGAATTTGTCGTATGGCTTCTAATCGCTCGGTTCACGGTTAGGTTCGATCAATTCGGTTTAGCGTAATTCTTAGCGAGTACAATTGTCGTTTTATTGTATACCAGAGTGGAATACTACCTCCTGTACCAGGTATCGTGAGAGGTGACTGAGGTACAGGTAACCAACAAATGGCGGTATATCCACGGGGATAAGCAGCAGCATTTGCCTTGCATAGATGATAGTTATAATGCCCATGATATATTTTGTAAAATAATAGAGAGACCAGGTCGGCAATCAGCAGCCTATGAAGATGCTCCTAATATCTCAAGGATATCGCTTGCGCATTGCCAACCTTGTGACTTAAAGATATTATGTCACATTCCTCAGTAATTTCACTCCATCTCTCACCCTTCAAACCGGAACGCAGAATGCAAACACTGCTATTTGGTAATAGAAATAGTGCGAGTGAAATAGCAACGCAGACGACATTTTGTATCAGGTCTACTTCAAACTATCTCTTAAGTGGATCAAATTATACACAGTAAACAAAAACATATTTAAGTCAGTTCAATAGTTTAGAAGTTTATCCCAGACAAACACCGGGACACGTTATTTTTATACTTAAATCTAAAAATATTTATTACACCTGGCTATATATACATTTTTGTCGATTGGATTATAAGGTACCTACAAACGAAGATTTCTTGTTATCTGTTTGTTTACCGAGTGCCGTCTCGAGTGATTCTAATCGTATTTGAGCGAACCGCACAGCTTCGATGTCAAGGCGCATGTAAAAATAGACCAACGACTCAATCTTAATTCCAGACGTAAGCGGAGCATTATAGATATTAATTCGTACGTTATAATGTACTGTACTTTTAGAGCAGGAAATTTCCAGAACATGTTGTATTGGTGTTTTGTTGTTCATTTATTTATACAATGCTTACCTGATATATTATTACATATGACGTGATTAATAACTTTAGACGTGTGGTATCGCAGAGTAGAGTAGTAAGTACCAGGGATCGTGCGTGGCGACCGAGGTACCGGCACTGATGGATGGCGGTATATCCAGCCGAAATATTGTAGCTCAAATTCAACCAGGCTGGGATGGGCAACAGCATTCCCGCTGCGAAGTGACGCTCTGCGATTAGCACCACGTTGGCCCAGCGCGGCTATTATGGGCAAATTCCCCTTTTCTTGGGGAAGTCTATATTCAGCAGTGGACATTTCACGGCAGCTATGATGATAATGGTGATGATTTTATAACTTTTCATTTCAGTACTGTTGCCAGTGAATTTGAAATAAAAGTAGGTTTGATAAAAAATATTACTATCCCTTCTTGACCAAGCTTATCCGCCGACCAGCGTCGCTTTCCTTCGCCTGCGGCCACAAGAGTCAATGTATAAGAGCTAATATTTACAGAATCGTTACAAAATGTGGAACTGAAGTTAACACAAGTAAGAAACACAATGAGCATTGTGCGGTAGTATCGTGCCCAACGACACTATTCCACGGGAACGAAGTCACAGGCACAGTAAGTTACAAATAAATATGACAAAATAAATAATTAAAGTTTGAGTACCTACTGTGGTTAAGAGCGGCGACCAGTTAAGACGCATGAGTAGTGAGTTCAATTTCAGGATCAATGTAGAAAATGTGTTTATTTGTTGAAATTTTGAGTCTTTCACCTGTTAATTTCTGTCTTATGTCAATTAATACGAATATTAATAATATCATGATCTGAATGTTCGTCTGTTTGTTATGATTTTATAGCTTGATTAAAATTAAATTTTGCATGTGTATAGTTTAAAGAACATTGCATACTTGTGATTTCGGAAAATTTCTCGTAATTATGCTTTTTTTATATGTACAACCGACATCAATAACATAACGATAGTGATTTAATATCTACCAAAATTAGGAAATTCACTGAGTTTGAACTACGATAAGGGAGCAATATAAGACTTTGAACCGTTTACGATGTACCTCTGCGGCTGATTACTTCATATGGGCTTTACGAGAGCGGTTATTAATGGAGAATCTTTGATGTCCGCTTCCGAGGAATAACGGGCTACGAGGCTATTCAGAGTTTACGGCTTCCCTCTGCTGAGTGAGGCCTGACGCCTGTAATTAAGCCTGTAATGTTTAATCTATACAGAATTATGAAGGGACGATTTTTTTTGTTATGTGTATTGTGTATGCTCCATTTTGTCAAGCTTCAATTATTTGTTGTATTTATTCTTTCATTTACTACAATTATTATATCTCATCATACGCTAACAGCTTTAAAGAGTTAGTTACATGGGGTAGACTCATACAAAAGGTCGTCTGCATCGGTACCTCACTGCACTGCCAACTGCAATGCCAACACTGCAGTGTAGCAGTGTTGGCATTGCTGTGTTCCGGGTTGAAGGGTGGGAGAGGCAGTGAAATTACTGGGTAATGTGACTAATAATATCTTCAATCCACAAGTAATAATCTGAAATATGTAATATTATGAGCGTTTATACGCTGCTCTCACGCGGACTGTCCGCTTGTTTGTCGGCCTAGTCTAATAAAAAAAAACAAATGCGCTTAATTTGATTATCATTTGTAACCTAACTATTAAACCTTATTTGAAGTCCCTTAAGAGGCTTATGTCAAGCGTAAGATCTTCATGTGATGATGATGATAGGGGATAGTGCGTGCCGTAAATATTTTTTTATATGTAAAACTAAAACTATGGTAAGGAGTAAGAACGTCCGCTGGCTGAACACATCTATTAGCTAAATTATTATTTTTTTAATAAACCCATATGCTTATAGATATATAAGGTTGCAGTCACCAATTTTCTAGAAAATTATTTTCATTTTTAATTTGCTATAAAAAATAATATTTGATGGCATGTCTGTTTTACAGCTAATCGGGTACAATCTGACACATTTTTGATGGACTTTTATTATATATAAATCTGACACAACATAATTGGTAATCGTAACGGACGCTGCCTACCTCGTGCGTTTTATTTCATCATAATCATTACAGCCGTTGGAAGTCCCGGGCATAGCCCTCCCCAAGAAAGAGGGAATTTTGTTCATAATTGCCGCGCTGGTAAAGCGTGTTGGCAATCGCCGAGCGCAGCTTTCGCGACTCGGATGCTGCTGCCCATCGCTACATTTGAGCTACACTGTCTTGGATGGATATACCGCCACCTGTCGGTTCTGGTACCTTAGTCGCCTCTTACGACACCTGGTTCAGAGGAAATGAAAACAGGAGGAGTACGTTAAAATTAAACGACGTAATTTTAATATTCATATGCAAACATACAAAGGCATAGGCAGTTTGATATTCCGCAAGTTGACAAAAACGTTCGACGGAGCATTGTATCGAAGTTCCAACGTTTACGATCCGGCATCGTAAAACCTGCGCTGGAACCGTCCCCGGGCTGACCGCGTGAGTTACGTCTCGGGTTCGGTGCTGATAAATAAATCAACCTTTAGCCCATGAGTGGCGCGCTTTATGACGGAATTTATGTGTGTGCTACGTGTAAATAACATGCGGCCATTACTTGATAAGGGAACCCTGTTCTTTTACTGTGCAGGTTCAATAGATTAGGAAATTTCAAATTGTTCATTAGAAGTTTGTTAATTATTAATTACTCAGCCGTGGCGTACTGGCAAAAATATAGCACCTCCATGTGCTAGGTGTCGTACGGAAGATGTATGTATATGTTATAATATTATGGGCAAAGTTTTCCCTATCAGTTTGGGCAGGCGAATGTCTCATCGTCAACATATAATATGTATGATATAGATCTATAGTATAGATCTAATATAGTTCTCTATAGTTAGACATTTTGGACCTTATGTCACAATCCTTCTGAACATTGCAGTCCTGTTGAATTTAAGCTTTTGCTACTGAATTTATCAAAACAAACAAACAAACTTAGTTGCGCTGCCAAGTGGTACCTTAGTTGCTAACGATATCTGGTATAGAGTAATGTTCTATTCTACGCTGCCGGTACCTCTCTTAATATGTGATTTGTATAATTACCTTTTAATTGTCGGTTTCTTCTGGGTGACAGTGCATTGTTACTGCATTAATATATACTGTTCTCCAATACGGTCCAAAAATTTGTATTACTACTGTACATGATTTTTTTTATATTATCGTTGTTGATTGATAGTGTCACTGCGGTCTATAGACTCTGTTATATCATAAGGAAGTCACTAGTCGTGGCCAACCTTGCGACTTGAAGATATTATTGGTCACCTTACCCAGTAATTTCACTGCCTCTCTCACCTTTCAAACCGGAACACTGCTATACGGCAGTAGAAATAGATGAGGTCATCTTTATTAGTAAAATCTTTCAAAGTAACTTTTAAGAGTCTCTCATTTACACTGACAGATAAATGCGGCGGTGGTTGGGCTTTTATATGTAGTTATTTTGTCACGTAAAATTAAGAAATATTATCATTATTTTTGTTTACGCAAAATGAAACACAATACCGTAAGGTTTATAGCTAGGTACAAGCGGTGGTCCTGTTTTTATTATCTAGTTGCGAATAGTAATGGGTACTTATATCAGTTCGTACGACATTTATATATATAATCAAACTTACCTCTTATGGGGATAACGTATCGAATTTCTTAAACTTGGTTTCTGAGTTTAACCGAGGCGAGCGCGGCGGGGATTCTGTCCTTACGATTTATATTAACTAAGATTTCTTTGACCTAATGTTATGAAACAAATATTTATTTCATATTAATAGTTTTATAAATAATCTGCCTTTGAGTACCGGCAGCTTAGAGTACTTTCCCCAGTACTAGGTGTCGTAAGTGTTGATCGAAACCGATAGATGGCGGGCTATATATATACCTACAAGAAAAAGTTGTATTATAAAGTATGATAAGAAAGAGAAGAGTAATGATGTGACCACGGAATGCAGGCAATTTTGAACACAATTAATACACGAAATTAAAAATGCCCGAACATAAAACCGATCAGTAAATATTTCTATGCCAATTATCAGCTGCGTGGTGAACAAAGTGCAATTGACAACCAACAGAAATAGTTTACCCGAGAAACACATCAACTTTGCGTACCATCCACGAAGTTGGCGTATAATTAAATATTAACAAGCGAGTCGCTACCGAGTACTCGATTTAATTAATCAGTAGTGAAGCTCGATAGAGACGATTATTAATCGATATACAAACTGAGCTCGGGAATTTCGGCGTTTCTGACTCGACTATATCGGGTTACGGCCTCTTTGTGTTGATCTGATCCAGTTATTGCTATGTTAAGGTTTTATTAGCGTTATAGGGATATTTCCTTATTGTTATTTTAACACAGTTTCGTATTGATGTTTAAATCTCAGATAACCAAGACACTTTTGTAGACTTATCTCAAGCCTCCGATTATGTATTCTGAAAGATTACTGCGTCCTTTATATCTTTTAATAATAGTAAATTCATACAACATCTCACATATTGACTGATGCGAGAAAAGTCACATAGTGTTACTGACATCAGACTACAGAGGAATCAAGAATTTAAATAATACATATTCAACACCCAGATACAGAACAAACAGAAATATTCTTGAGTAATATTTTTCCTGGGATCACTACTATCTGTACCATCAGACCCGTCAAAGTTAGGCATGGAACGAACTGTAGAAATGTAAGTAAAACAATAGTTTAACTTAAAGCAGACTTTTATTTATTTAATCAGACGTTTTTTTTATACACTGCACAATATCGGCCATGACAGTGCGGAGAGGAGTGTTACCAACATAACAAAATAGAAAAATATTACATTGCTACCAACACCCCCTCTCAATGTAATACACCCTTACAGTCACATATTTATTCATACAAACCACAGTTTTTAATAAATCTTAACAATAAATTTTTATTTAATGCTTTTGTGAACATATCTGCGGTTTGGTCTTCAGTTTTAATATATTTTAACATTAATTTTCCACGTTTAATCAACTCTTTTATGAAATGATATCTGATATCAATATGTTTTAATCTTTTGACACTTTCAGTATTCGCTACCATTATAGCACTCTGATTGTCACAATATATTGTGGCAGGACACACTTTTACAATATTAAAATCTTTAAGCAAATTAATCAACCAACATGCTTCGCTAGTAGCCATACTTATAGCTATATACTCTGACTCGGTAGAAGATAGACTGACACTGGCCTGTTTTTTAGATGACCATGAAATTAAGCAATCTGCGAACTTAAAACAGTATCCAGTTGTCGACCTTCTATCCTTCAAATCCCCTCCCCAATTTGCATCACAGTATCCCACTAATAAGTTGCTATTACATTTGTAGACAAGTTTGTAATTTATTGTATGTTTTACATATCTTAACACTCTTTTCAAGGCAGTTAATAAAACATTATTTGCATTATTTTGATATCTGCTCAGAATTGACACAGCAATACACAAATCAGGCCTTGTTCCTAATACAGCATACGACAAGCAACCTATAATTTTTCTACATTTATTTTCAATGTTTTTATCAATCACAGAATCATTGTTATCTTCTAATATTTTAGTGTTAAAGTTCAGATCCATTGGTGTACATATTTCTTTACAATTTTGCATATCAAATTTTTGCAATACACTTTCCAAATATTCCTTTTGATTAAGTTCAGTGATCCCTGTAACTAAATCTTGTTTTACATGAATACCTAAGAAATTTGAAACTAATCCCAAATCTTTCATTTTGAATTCATTATTTAATAATGACTTAAGGTCACAAATCTGCTTTTGATTATTTCCAAATATTAATAAATCGTCTACATACAGTAAAACATATGTTCTGGCGTCGCCTTCACATTTTGTGTACAGACATGAATCACTTTTTGATTTTACAAAACCTTGTTTCATAATGACTGAATTAAATTTGTCATTCCAATATTTGGGTGATTTTTTTAACCCATATATAGATTTATTTAATCTAACAATATTTTTATCACCACAATATGCACCTTCAGGCAATTCTAAATACACTTTTTCATCAATTTCTCCATATAGGAAGGCACCTGTAACATCCATTTGACTGATCGGCAAGTTTAATTTTGCTGCTATACAAATAAATAACCTGAAAGTTGACAATTTAGCTACTGGTGCATATAAATCACATAGTTCCATTGTATCACACTGCTCAAAACCTCTCGCCACTAGTCTCGCTTTATATTCTACATTACTATTAGAGTTTTTGATTTTAAATACCCACCTACTACTTACAGTCTTATCAGTTACAGGTTCTTCACAAATAGTCCAAGTATTATTTTCTTTGAGGGTATTCAATTCTTTCTGCATTGCTTCTTTCCATTTACTCGCATCTTTCCGTTGCATGGCATCTTGGTAAGTCTTCGGTTCATTTCCCTCAACATAGACATGATGACACTTGTAAAATGAAGTCTGTTTCCTAATTCGAGTACTCTTCTCACGCGTCTGTATCTCTCCATTATCATCATCGCTGAATTCGTCATCACTGGAACACGGTAAGTAGACACTGTCACTTTCGCCAGACATATTAAGGGTCTCCTCTACCTTTTCCTCTTCAGTCTGTGCTTCTTCTTGACTAATGACCTTCTTCTCCTCCATTGTAGTGTCCAGTATAACTAATTGTTCCTTCTGTTTTTCACCTTTTTCTAGAAATATGACATCTCTTTTAACTTCAACAGTGTTCTTTTCTGAGAAGAATATTCTGTAGCCCTTGACATTTTCCTCGTAGCCGACCATGACTGCTTTCTCCCCTTTTGGATCCCATTTTCTTCTCTTCTCTTTTGGAACATGGACATACACAGGACTTCCAAAGACTTTAAGGCCTGTTATATCAAAATGTTTGCCTGTCCACGTTTCATATGGGGTCTTTCCGGTTTCATTGCTTTTACTTGTTCTGTTTAGTACAAATGCCGCAGTATGAACAGCTTCTGCCCACAGCTTCTTAGGTAGACCTGCTGCACACAACATTGTACGTGCTGATTCTATTAGAGTTCGATTCTCTCGCTCCGCCTTGCCATTTTGTTCAGGAGTATATGGAACCGTGGTTTGATGGGTTATTCCACGTTTCTCAAACAGATTTTGAACCTCTTTGTTCATGAACTCTAACCCATTATCACTTCTAAAACACAATACTTTGTGTTTGGTTACATTTTCAGCCTTGTACAAAAAGTTCTCAATACACTTCTTAACTTCATCTTTGCCTTTAACAAAGTAAACTGACCTGTAGTTAGAGAAGTCATCTTTTAGAATTACGAAGTATCTGGATCCTCCCACGGACGGCACCTCCATAGGCCCGCACGTATCTGCATGTATTAACTCACATGGCCTACTCGTTTTATTTTCACTGGCACTGAAAGGCAAACGATGTATTTTGCCCTCCAAGCAACCCTCACAATCAAAGTCAGAGTCTTTCACTTCAATGTTGTTGTTTTTAAGCACCATTCGCACATACTGTAAGTTTTGATGAGCAAGTTTTTCGTGCCACTCTTTAAGTCCAGATTTCACTTCAATCGCGTTCGCTATCTCACATTTGTAACGCACGTCCATATAGTACATATCTCCGTTACGACTCGCTACGGCACTCACAGTATTTCCTTTGTAGATTTTACACAAGTTATTGTCCATTTTAACAACATAACCCCTCTCTGTAGCGCATTTGACAGATAACAAGTTTGTTTTCAATTTCGGAACGAAGAGTACATTGTCTATGGTTGTGTTTACCCATCCGCGGCCGTTGTAGACCTGTACCGCCACCTGTCCACACCCGAGCGCACTAATCTCCTCGCCATTTCCGACTATCACTGTTTTATTGTTCATCGTTAAGTATGTTGCAAATAGGTTACGATCACGGCACATATGTTGGCTAGCGCCTGAGTCCACTAACCACTTAGATTCTTGAACGTTACTATTTGAGTTCATCACCATAAATGCATTACTCGTACTGTCTTTTTCCCGATTCTTCTTGAAGTAGCACTCACTTTTAGTATGTCCCATTTTTTTACAATAATAACACTTTTTAACCGGTCTATTGTCATGTCCCGAACCCTTGTTTTGATTACACTCACTTTGATAGTGTCCCAGCTTATTGCACTTATAGCACTTAATGTTTTTCTTAGCTACAAACGCTGATGCTGACGAGTTTTGCGGCTCCTTGTCGTTAATACGTTCTTCTTCAATCAGTAATCTCGCGACAAGATTTTCTAGCGTTTGTTTATCGTCGGGCGCGGACTCCCACGCCGACACAAAATGTTTATAGGCATCTGGAAGAGACATTAGCACTTTTGTTATTACGAATCTTTCTGAAATGTCTTCTCCCATCTGTTTGAGCTGGTTTCTTAATTCCTCTATTTTAGATAAGAACATAGACATCGCCGTGCCCTCCTCGTACTTGTATTGGAAGAAGCGTTGTTGTACGATATGTATACTTGTTTCAGATTTTTGCTCATACACGCTCGCAAGTTTTCGCCACATTTCGGCTGACGTAGTACATGTTATGATATGCATCATCACGCTTTCTGACATTCTTGTAACAAGCCATGATTGAGCCTTCGCGTCTTTCTTTTCCCATAAAGCCTTCTCAACCGCCTCCTCCGGTTTCACCCTGCTTCCGTCTGTCACTTCCAGTAAGCCTTGACTCCGTAACAAAACGATGGTTTGGAATTTCCAAATATTCCAATTGGATGTTCCCTCGAGCTTTATGTACGTTTGGAGTTTCAAAGAATTGTCGTCCGCCATCTTCCTGTCTGTTCGTCCCGACCTTGCTTCAATCACTCGCAAGTATTTTTTTTTTCTTCCCGCCGGTTTCTAACCTCAACCACACGCGGACAATTTTCACTTTTTGGTTTTTGACGAAAAAAAGTTTGATTGTTTTACTTTTTCTCAGGATTATGTGCCTGGGCCCATAACCTGTAGAAATGTAAGTAAAACAATAGTTTAACTTAAAGCAGACTTTTATTTATTTAATCAGACGTTTTTTTTATACACTGCACAATATCGGCCATGACAGTGCGGAGAGGAGTGTTACCAACATAACAAAATAGAAAAATATTACATTGCTACCAACACGAACACAAGCTCTGTTTGTAGTAAATAAAATAAATTTCTATACAATAATTTTAGACGAAGTTTTTTTCTTTTATTTATAAATTACAAGCTTAATCTGCTGCAGACTAGATGTAGTAAAATGAGTACGTCGGTTTGTTACTCGTCGCGTTGAAGTCTCTGCGGTAACATGATAAAGTTGGGGGAGTTTTTGATTAAGCCTTGGATCTTGTACTTGAATTGCTAAACTGTCGTCGGATATGCAAAATTAGGTTGGAGTTAAGTGTTCGTTTGAAATTAATCAAAGTAAAAATTTACTGATACTAAAATTAAATCATATTAATTGTAGATATTATTTCTCTCACTTTTGTTTATTGACTGTTTTCTATTGCTTTAGCAATAGATTCACAAGAAGTATTGTAGTTATATGAGTCAGGTAATATCGGTAATATTAAAAGTAATTATCCGATTTACTACAAATATACAATACAAATATATATAATACAAAACAAACTGACTTTTTTCTAATCAAAATGCCCAGTAATTTTTTGTGAAACAGGGGTTACACTTCGAAAATTAATAAAGTTTTAAACAGTTGAAAGGATTTTATCTCTAAATATAATGACATATGAAATCTCCCGTTTAACTTTTCAATGGAGTGGCTTATTTTATTTAGGGTGCGAGTATGCAACGGCACAATTTGTATGAATATTTATTCGCAATAGTTTTGCATCTCCCCTAAATGTGGGAATAAAATAAAATCAGAAACACCGTGTCGTACGCAACCCAAAATCTGATAGACTTCAAATATGAGAGAGAAGAAGTATATACTTAATACCTGGTGTAAACTTAGTTATAAGACCCGTCTGGTGCCGGCCAAATATTAAAGTAGGACACTCATTTATCTCTTTCTTGTTTTGGCGATTTAAAAGTACCTATGATAGACATATTTAGAGAAAAGATATATTTGACTTTGAATTTATTTCATATTATCACTACAATATGCCCAACACACTATTGAAATATCAGCTAACCTAACTAGTTCTTAGCATTTCTAACATTAGTAAGCCTCTTCAAAAATGATATTTTATATGATCATATATAGGTAGCTGCGCCCCGCGGTTTCACTCGCGTTAAGTAGTAAAAGCAAAATAAATAAATAAAAAATAAATAAAAAGCAAAATTTCAAGGTTCTAACCCTTATCTATAGTTTAGCTCAGCGTTGATATGTCAGTCAGTCTGCTCCTTCCATTATATATATATATATATATATATATATATGTATATATATATATACACATATATATATATATAAATCTATATGTATATATATATATGTATATATATATATACACACATATATATATATATATATAGATTTAGCTGCCAGCATTTCTCAGTTGATACCGTAGAGAAAGTTTGCTGTTATTTATTCAGTAACCCGCCTTATCTTGGCGGCTTCTTACTAATACCTGCGGAGTCTCGGTGCCACTTCACTCAGTTTGTAAATTTATGCAGCTAATTTGTTTTAACATTATTTTATCATATTTGTAACTGTGTAAAAAATAGCTTTAGCATTATTTCCGAGAACCGCATTGAATTAAAAAACAACGTTTTTAAACGACCTTTTCGTATGTTTCTAAAACATTGCAAAACTAAACAAATCGTCGTTTCACTAATGCGGCTTATAAAGTATTTTACATTTTGTGCATTTCGTAGACTTATCTCAAGCCTTCGACTCTGTATCTTTTCCTCCCATTAGTGTCGGCTATTGCCCTTGATATCTTTTAAAGCAAACTAAGCGATTGATATATCTCTATGTGTAATGAAATGATTGGAGAAAAATGCAGGCAAGATGAACTCATTAGCGCCGTGCCCCAAAGGAACACTCTCAATCTTATTTTGTATTTCCTACTTTTTACCTTAATCGCATCATAGACTCAGGCATTTACAGACTTATTCAATATCTTGATTCTATAAATATCGATGACCAGAAAACGTCGCTAGCGTGTTATTTGAAACTTAAAATGTAAAACAGGATATTCCGAATAAATGAAATATTAAAGTGAACGGAAAATAGTTGTGAAAGGAAACCGGCACCGGGAATTGAGAAGTTAAGGAAAAAGTGGGATTTCGCAGATTCCCCAGTCGTCGTTTTAGTATCGACGTCGCGCACCTCTCTGCTCGGGAAATTGAGGACTCGGCGCGGGAAATGGAAACTAGCGCTGGCTTCGCATTATAGCTTTCACGTATCATAATCTATATCTGATTGTATTTCATCTCGTTGAAGTTTCCATTTATTATATGCTTCTTCTACTTCTACTAATTCGTATATATATTATTTTTATATAAACTCAAAATATTTTTATTTTGTCTTTAACATTATTTCACGGGCCTGATGGCTTAGATGGCTGGATCTCCATCCCGTACAAACTTTTTTATTAGGGAGTATTTGTGTTTTTGCTGTGTGATTTTATTTTTCTTATTATTATTTAAATAGCCTTGTTACAACTTTTGAATCTGATGCTATTTACAACACAACTCAAATGACTAAATTCAGTGTATACTAAGCAATCCTACCTTAAAGTGTTTTAAAAGCCATCTGAATAAATAGGTCATTGAATGGCCTACTTTAAAAACTAGTCTGCCGGCATCAGACGGGTCTCAAAACTAAGTTTAGTAGGTTCATTATGCGAACTGAAAAAAACAAGCGAAATTGGTTTTGATAAAGGTTCTATCAACACCACCTAGTGGAGTGTTACTAGTTCTAATAATCCTTTAGTCAAAAAACGGGTGCTTTAAAGTCAAAATAGTTAATAGATATAACAGACGATGATGACTGATGAGATAATATGTGGAATAATTAAGAAAGATAAGGCCTAATGCAAATGTCTCTGGCGAACGTACACTTCATAGAGCCTGCGCTCGTTACATAAATGTATAGTAAGTAATAAACAGAACCAATATAAGAGTTGCAATACATGCGGTGCACAAACAGAGGCGTTATGTGGGTGTTATTTATTGTTATTGTCCGTAATAGATTTTTTAAACGGTTTATGTTATTGATTAGAATCTCCACTTGTTTATACGTGATGATCAAGTGCATTAATTACAGCCATTGTGTATGTTCTATGGTACCGGCATAGTGGCATTTTACCTCCCATCTAGATAAGAGAAGACTGACGTACTTGAACCGACAGATGGCGTTACATTCACCTGGAACATCTACTTATGAGCTTCGATGGCCTTTTTAGTCTCTAGATATTGATTAATATTTTGCTTATATGGTTGATGCGTTGATTTTTGGTACTCTCGGACCAATCATGCGGTATTATATAGGCTCATTTTCTTCGTTATTCAATAACTTACAGTTATTTAATCTTATCTCGTCATGATCATAACAGCTACAGAACGTCTACTGCTGGAGATAGTCCTTCGCAAGATAGGGGGAAAGGATGCCAATATTTGCGCTGGGCAGGCTTTTGTGGCAATCGTAGAGCGTAACTTCGTAACGGGAATGCTGCTGCTTCTACCCGCCCGTGCGCATAAATGTGTGCATAAACCGCCATCTGTCGGTATCCGGAGATACTATTCTTCCCTGCCGATAGATACATCACGGCTCTAGATTCTAGTTATCAACGATTGACCAATATTTGAAGTCAGTGTTGCTTGAAAATAATTTTCTGTAATATTATGGTGCATGTTCGAGTATCAGATTATTTAAACGGTAACCAGGTGTAAGCCACCACTCACTTCGATGTGCCATTTGTAAAACCGCCATTCGCCTATAGCGCGCACACTGTTTCAATTCCCCAGTACGTCGTTTCTCAATATGCCAATTTAATCGCGAAGCGCCATCTATCGACCCTATACACACACCATGACGGTTTGTTTAGGGATGTACGGAAAATAGGTTATCGATTCTTTGGATTTAATGCCACTATACTATAATATGCAATTAAGACTATGTTTTAGTTATTTATCCATAATACTATTTAATAAAATACGGGTTTCGAAAACAAAATATAAAATAAGCGTTAATGATAGAATTGGTCAAATAATGTATACCGTCATAATTTTTAAATCAAATTGGATAATCTAAATTATAAATAAACAATACAGTTTCATAAAATTCTCCACCATATTATTATTCTTTACGATTTGCTGTTATTATATATAGAAGCAATTATGTAGATGTATACAAATATCGATACTAATCGAGCACGTTCAGTGTTCACCTCGACCTCCTACTTCAGAGTGAAGGGGGGTGGCGGGAGGGTCTCTCCCGCCGATCCCGCGTACTATGCCCTACTACGCTGTGTTCGGCCGTAGTTACGTCTATTCCAAGAGCAGACAGTAGTTCACAACTGATAGCAACTACAACTGTATTGATGTGCGCCGATTTATATTATTGTTCGTGGCCGCCGGTCAATGGCGCCACTGAATGCCGGAGGTTGGAATTGGAACTAACAGTTTCCGCGATTCATTCATTCATTACTCACGCAACTCGCGATACGCGATTTGTTCGATTGACAAACAGCTGCGTCTAAATGCTGGTGCTATGTACTTATATATCTGCTCCAATTTTAGTAACCTACTTAATTCAACTGCCTTTTAATCTTCTATATCTATACTACACACGTTAGTTGTAAAGATTTCCGTAACTACTCTTTCTCGTTAATTAGTACAAAATTTTAACAAATATTTTCGTTACTCTGGAACCCCGTCGGTGACACAATAAAAAGACCTTATACAACAATAATATTAAAGTTAATCATTATTATACGTTGACGTAGAGGAAACCTGTCGACGAACAACAAACAATTGTTTAAGAATAAATTAATTTCATCAAAATAAATCTATGTCACATTTAACAGTCGCCGATTAAATTGTCAAGAAACGGAAGCGGCGGAGTGCCGCGAATATTGCGTATTTCGCCGAAGCCAGAACAAAGGGACGCTCGAGTGGGGCATCGCTTCGGAAGGTGCGCGATGTTATGTTTTATAGGTAGGTGAGTCGGTGGTAAAACGCGACTCGTTATGTACCCGACACGCAACCACTGGTCTGCAAAGTTATGAATGTTTGTTGGAGACTGATGGAGGCGGTAGATCGCCCGTTACCCATTGAAGAATTCATAAAAATATAGCGCGTAACTAGAAACCTTTTTTTTTTAAACTAATATTGGAAATAAGAATATAACATTTTAAGAAGGCTTCCAAATTTCAGTTATTTACAATACTTATAACTACAAGTATAATATTTATACATCCTACCTCGAAAGATAAACGCTGTCGTACAATAGTTTTTCTATAGAAACCGGATATGTTTGCAGGTAATATATACCATACTGTACTGTACCAGGTAATATATACAGTCTGCCATAGTTTATCGCTAAAACGAGGCTACGTCGCAATACATCAGGTGCATGCATGCACCGGCTTCGTCCTTTCCAGTAAACGATTCACGGTCAGATAACTATAACGGGGCGCCCTTGGACATATTCTCATTGTCATACGTGGCGATAGCAACATAGTATCTTCGTTTCTCATACACTCGACGTTGGTACTCTCACTTGAGTTGTTGAGTTGCGTAATAAGATAATGGTAATTGAAGCACTCTTAGCCTCTTTTCTCAATTGTCGATTTTTACCTTGTTAGCTTAACAGGGCATTATTTAGGATAATTGAGACTGTGTGGTACTGGCAGAGAAAATAGTACCTCCCCTTGTACCAGGTGTCATAAGAGGCAACTGAGTCCCGCAACCGGGAGATAGTGGTTTGAAACAGATTAGCTCAAATGCGGTCGGGAGGGCGTGGATAAGCAACAGCAGTCCAGTCGCGAAGCTACGCTCTGTGATTAAATCTTTCGGTATACATATATGATTAAATAGATATGATCACGATGTTTCGTATGTCTTTAAGTGTGAGTTCCCGAATTCGATGCACAAAATCGAGATTTGAAGGTAGTGGTGTCACGGAATACGGGACAAAGCATTAGAATGCAGCGCGTGTCCCGACCCCGTACGCTCGCAAGCTAGCTATCATTCCGTTACGCAAAGCCCACGACGATGCCGACATCAGCCTTCTACTATACGTCATGGCCACCACCATCCATTGGAGCAGCAGTTTCCCTAAGGGGATTTCGTGAAAATGTTTCTCAGGTTGTCTCTTTAACTAGAGACACCTTCTCTACAAAATCTAAGCTCTTATGTGTCTTATTATCTAGTTTCAAGGCCAAGGTAGCCTTGAGAGATGCTAAAATAGTTCTAACTGAAACAAACAATATAGATAATCCGAAGCAACAGCGCAGACAGAATGCTTGTGAAGATAGCGTGATCAGATTGTAAAATGAAAACCTGACCTTTAAGGTTACACTTTAATGCTAGTTGATATTCACCTAGTATACTTACTTCTAAACCCATGTCATAGATTGCGCTGATATCAGTAACGGTATAATGGGAAAAAGCAATTAAACTGTTAACGATGATATTGTTTCTTCTATTTATGATAAACAAATGGACCTCAACAATGGTAAGTTAAGATGTGAAGTATAGAATAGACAATCTCGCATCAAGCTGCTTCTTTGTTCAATCTCTCGGCTTCCAATATGAAAGACGATTCGTCTCCGCAAGGACGCCTATCGTCCTCCATGCTAAGCAGCTCAATAATCGAAACGACCCACGACTACGCCAACGAAGGTATCAATATGAACTCTATTGTCACTTCACAGAAGCGGATTTACTCTAAAGGGTGTGACCAACGCTATTCCATACCGACCTAAACGCGTTATAAAAACGATGAAAATTGAACTCTGCGGAATTGTCGGCAGGTTTTATTTCGCATAAAACCTATGGACGGTGTTGCAGAATATTTCCAAAGTTAATACCGGATGAAATAATGGCGCCTGAAAGCTGAAGGCGTCACACTTTCCGCTTCCTGGTCGAGAGCTAATTTTTTTTTCTTTGTTGAGGTTTGTCACCATCGTTTCTAGCCGATTTTCGGCCGCGGTTTTTAAGCAACCCTTACCCCTCATGTTCCGAGTTTGAAAAGACGTCTTTGAAGATAAACAGAATTTTTAATATCAAAAAGTATACCACCCGTATTTTTCATTAAATACCAGGGAACACATTATCTTTTGAACTTTGGTCAAGTTCCGGAAAGCTTCATGAATACTTAATCACCGAAGTTTTTAATCTTATTTGACCTTCTGTTAGTATCGTAAGTCGTCGGCTCCTGATATTTACACGCGCCCCGCTCAGGCGCGGAGTTTATAAGTTTTCCAGTAAGTTAAATCTGGATCGATTGCGAGTCTCCGTCTATACGCTGAACCCTTTTCCCACGCTGCTCCCAAAGCATAATCTCATTCAACTGATATAAATAATACTTCAATACTCGGGACCGTTTGCTACATTGTTTCTGTTAACCTTGTACCATCCCCTACTAAACACCGGATGAGGGGTGCAAGGTGATTTCCACAAGCATAACACAATATAATAAATCGCTATACCAACTTTACTATACTACTGCCATACATTAAATCAACCACTCCACTCGTTCGTATTTTATCTATTAAATGGCGTAGGGAACGACATTAGCCGACCATTTGGAGTGTGACGCTGATGTGTGCTCTTTTACACGATAACAATAGTTATCCCATTTGGTAGGGGTTTTGCGAGGGACAGCGAGAATGCGGCCGCGTCAGATATGCATATGAACGTAGCTTCTCGTTTAACAGAAGCCGACCATTTAATTTGGCTGGGTGATATTAATTTCGGCATAGCGATTTCGGTGCCATGGAGACGGAGGAGCCTATCCCCTCTTTTGTTGATGACCGTAAGTTTAGTGTGGATAATGTATCAATAGTAAATGTAATGATATCATAAAAAGGTTAATAATTAAAAACCATAATTCAATATCGTAAGATAAACATCCTTTTTCGGATTCAAAATACAAAATAAACAGTTTTCTTTGAACATACTCTTACTATTTTATAAATTAATCAACCAATTACTGGTTTGATTTAATATTTATAATAGTATTCGATTAGAATCTGTAGCAATTAGATGCAAGGGATTTAATTAAATTCATTTTACAAGGTACAATTAATATTAATGGAGATTGCTTTGTTTGAGTTTCCGCAACAATTTTTCACGTAATTAACTCGAGCGTTCAATCAAATTTAATAGTATAACGTCAATCTCAGGAACGGAGCACTTTGTACTCAACAAAAGTTCGCCGCGGACGGACGGGGCGATCTATTGCGTAAAATGTTTCGGACGAATTTAATACAATACCTAAATTGGTATTATTAAGAAGCTATTGAACTATTTCATCAGCAAAAACTGTTTGGTATTAACTTGATTATTTAAAAAAAGACTTAGTTTTTTTAGTACTTTACAAATTATTATTTTAGTACAAAGTTACCCGTCACGTCACGTCAAACAACAACTCTTGTACGGCTTTTTTCCACCATCGTTTGAATCATCGACTTTCATAATTGAAATTTTAATTATGGTGTTTTATATATATATATATATATTATATATAACGGAACCAGATGATTTGAGTACGTTATGAAATTTATACAGAATCGAGTAAATAGCATTGATCAGTTTCGGGTAATTGTATAATCCTGTCTCGGAATTGTTATTATATTATTGCCTGAAATTTTATTTTAATCAACGTAATTCATAGAGGAAAGCCAGTTAAATTGGATTTATAACGTGACTGCTTCCTTATGCGCGGACACTTTTAATTACATCAATATTGAATTTATTATAATGGCTGGCGTGAATTCGATCGCGTGAAACAATGTCTATCTCAACGATTTCAATGAAACAAAACCTAAATCTTATAAAACGTTTGTAGGATAATACTCACTTCTAAGACAATAAGCTATTGTAAAAATCAAATAACTTACATTTAATTTGAAATATAATTAAATACATTTACAGTTGAAATATTATTAAATACAGATGAAGAAATATTGGTCTTTACCGGTACCGGTCTACTACCGGTCGTCATCATTATTACGCGTCGAACAAGTAGTCGGAAGTTAATGTTTCTTAACAAATTGAGACTTCTACTGAAAGCTTAGATTAAATTTTTAAAAAATTCTTATTTTTAGTTATGTGGAAAGTTATTGATTTGATCTTTGTTCTCACCTAAAGAAACTGATATTTTAAGTGAAAACTACTTCTTGTTATGATTCTATGTTGAATTATTTGGAAATATATATCTTAAAAGAACCAACGAAGGTGCTTTTGTCGAAGTCAATAAAATATAGAATCTAGCACAGCGTCCCCGCGAAAGTGCGGCGTCAAATTTCCAAGACGCTTTTAAAGTTGAAACAACGAAACGTCGTAAGTAGTTGTCACTACAAGTTGCTACACAATTTCTCAATTTCGATGTATACATAGAAGTTGTTGTAATGTTTAACGATCCTTTCGGAGTTCCCAAGTACAGAGTTCAACGGCAACTAGATGCCTGACCTCAACGCAATGCGTACATTTGATGTTGACTCTACAAAGTTAGTGGATCCACGTCCTAATAGAATGAAGGAATGTTGAAAAAGGGCGCGACCTTCACCTTTTGATGGATGTCCTCGGAGGCCGCGCAGACAATCGTAAATCAATTATGTGCGCGAATATTTTAATGAGTCCAGTTATCTACAGAAATTTGTTTATTGATAGCAAATTCTTTTTCACTGGAATGAGTTTTGATAATGATTGGATGAGACAGGCGGTTGTCTCGTTGAATTTCATTAGACTTCCTTAGGGTTGGTTGTAAGTACGCGCGCAACGCAGGTTCGCGTTGGATGCAAGTTGCAATCTACTGCTTTCTGTGAAAAACTAAACTAATATTATAAATGAGAAAGTATGCTAATGCTTTCAAGGTTTAACTGATGGCTACTCTTATGTCTGGATATAAGATTTAATATGAAGGAAACGTGAAGGCACTGTTCTACTCCGTTGTAGGCAGCACCGGCAAGAGCAGAACCAGGTGTCGTAAGGGGTGATAGAGGTACCGGAACCCACAGATGGAGGTATATCCACCCGATAAATCATAGCTCAAATGGAACAGAGCGGGAGTGGTTGGCATCATTCCTATAGCTCTGCAATTGCCACTACGCTTGGCCTACGTTGGGCTACCTTCTACAGCTGCTATGATGATGAAACATGGTTAGAAAGCAAATACTGATTACAAATAAGTATCTACTGGAATATCGAAAGAGAGTTTTGATGCGCGCGAACGCGTCAGAACAAAATATGTACACAGCTCTGGTTGGGCGAATAGTCTACGGAAATAGACCGGGCGTCTGAACATTGGCGCATTCGTACGAACGGCATGCGATACGCAGGCGCTCCTTATACTTGCATTTCGGCTATATGTTTGTGGTTCGATGGCATCTCTAGGCACAACCATTAGTAAGTTGTTGTGTTGACTTTTGGAAAATCGGATCTATATATATACAGTGGCGCAGGCAATATATATACAAAATAGATAAACGTGGCATACATATTTGTATAAATAAACGCAATAAATGCATACGATATAAAAAAATATATATACATATATATTATTATATGTTTTTGAAACATTGGTTTTGATGCTTATTAAAATTTGTTTAGATTTCAATTAGGACTCTATATGTGATTGATATTATATAACCTGGTACCAATTGAGTACTATACCATATTTTTTTAATTTACTCTCGCGCATGATAGTATTTACTCTTGTCTCGTCGTCTGTCTTGCCTCCGCTACGTTAGAGAGAAGAAACTACTTTACTATCTTTATAAACTCTGACCATTGAACTATCGCTTTTCACCATACTAAAACATGTCGTGACTCGTTATGAAAAAAATACTAGTCTATCACACTAATTTAGTGATTGTGAATAATTTGTTTTTATAGGCATATTTCCACGAATTTGAATTCGAACATCAGGGGTAAGGCAATTCTTATTTCAACCAACTAGATTTTCCTGAAATATCAAACCGGCAATTGTAACCGGCTATCATTCACCACTCTGCGGACAAGAGAAGCGACATATCAATTATGCGTGGTTTGCATTAATTATGAGGATTAATTGTCCGTATCCTTACTATTCTAACGGCGGTGGTGCATAATAGTGCATCGTGTGACGCGTCCGAATGGTACGCGGTCAGTACACCCGCGCGCGCCGCTGCGTCGCCACGCTCCCGCCGCCGCTGCCGCGCCGCTCTCACCTGCGTCTGTACCCACGTGCGTGCAACCAAAATAAATAAACGCGCCGCGCCGACAAACAATACGCGTGCTCTTCTCCTTAAACTTCGCCTTGACCATTACTCTTTGTTGCCTTTAATTATACTATCAAATGATACGCATTCACATAAACCATATGAATTGCCGTCTCTGCTGAACTCTTTTATCTGATTTTAAATTTGATAAACATAAACAAAATCCAAACGAGAATTCAATTTGGTCAGCCGAATATTGGTAATCAGTGAGAGTCTGCGAGACCCGACGCGTCTCGCGAGTCGAAATCGATGAAAGGCAAACATGTTGATGTGCGAATATCAAACCCCTATCCAACCCCCCCTTCGCTCGGGTAATAATAACGGCGGGCCGCGGGCGGGCCGTGCACCCGCTCACGTTCACCATGCATGCACTCAACCGATTCCTATTGGGATATTCTTGACTCGTTAACGTTGCATCGATGGGGGGTTAAATTAGAACTGATTTCGGGGAACGATACACGCTTTGTTTCGCGCTCGTACTTTAAATTTGGCGTCTGTGTACAGTTGAAATCCTTACGTATATTTTCATACGATAAAAGAATAGTGATCACGAGTTTTCTTACAGCGTTGCGCCACCGTCATTTATATGGCGATGAGCACGCGTCATAAAATATTCCGCGAATGAAGTTACGTCACTAACAATGGCTGTTGAGAATAGCCCGAGTTAACAATGTTGAGCGATAGGTCGACGGATTAATCGGGTGACTCGTTAGTGAATAGGGGGAAGTCGGGACTCCTTTGTCACCACCTGTCTGCGGAGCGGTAATAGCTATCGGAAGACACACACGGCAAGCAGAGCCCGGCGCGAGCGCATCTGCCTCTCGTTTCGCGCCAAATAGCAGCATGTGGCCGGTCGTCCGTTGATTTCTGAACATGTGCACCTAATACGTGCTAGTAGTACTTGTGTCAGTGTTTGTTGGTGTTGTGTGACAATGTTGGGATTGCTCACATCTGACTTCGGTTATCAAAACCGATTGATGCTGCTGCAACAATTGATCGAGTGCGGGGACGTCTTGTTGGGACGCGAGCTGGTCTGCGATTACGGTACTTATGTCGTTGTTGGCGGCTCATTTCGCCATATCCTATTGAATAATGACTGTGGCTTGTGCGATGTGTCGTCGTCATCTTACATTTTGTGTTTTTCTCAACTTATATTTTTTGTTATTGTTATCCTTATGTTATATATATTATTATGTACTCTGTTGAATCATAATCGGTGTGTTAACAGCGTGTTTATCTTTCTTATTTTATATAGCAGATTAACTATGATTTTATTTTCCTAACCATATTTTAATACAATGCTTCTCTGCTTACGAGAGAGTCGAGGTCGGGGGGAGGGTTAACACCGAGGGGATAATGCTTACTCTCTTGTAAGTAAGCTTTGAGTTTAGATTTGTGCCTAAATAATGAGTATTTAGGCACAAATCTTACTAGTATAGTACTTTACTATAGTACTTTTTTATATTTTTTAAAACTAGGTGATCTAATTGTATCTTATGTAAGAAGTATTTATTACTTTATTTATTTTCTTACATAATGGAGAAACTGTATAACGTTCATGTATCGAAGGGTGAGGGTCTCGTGGTCTCTAACACAAATACTTTTTACTTACTATGGGATCACCAGTCTCGACAAACAAGTTTTACTTGTGTCATTCGTGTTTGTTGTGAGAATAAATAAATATTTTATTATAATATAGTGATCCAGGCGCGAATCTAGAATTTGTTTTAGATTCATTTCCCCTCCTAATTTACCCAGTTGTTAGTTGCCGGTCAGTAATTACAAAGTCAGGGGAATGATCAACACCTGTTTCCGTGACATTTCCTTTATACATGACAACTTAATATCTACAGTAGAATCCGCTTATAATGACCTCGAAGTGAAGTGACAAACTCGTCATATTAAACTGAGCTCACACAAAGCAAAGACTTACAACATATGTAAGAGAAACTTTGTATTTTTGTTAGGTATTTACTTTAATAAACACATTACATAGCGTTTGTGAATAATGAAAAACGAAACGATAAAACGCAAAAAGAGGTGAGTATGATGAGGAAAATAAGAGATATATTATTCAAGTCAGTCACTATATCGTTCACTCGATCGTTGAAAAAGTTCATAAAAAGCGACATTTAAATATATCCGGCACAAGTGAAGTCATTATATCTGACTTAGTTGCTAAACATTTTGTATGAAAACCAAACTTTATTACATATTTACTAATTAATATAGGTAAAGTTAATATAGGTAACCGCTTAGTATAAACTAAGCGGGGTTACCTATATTAACCAATATAGGCGTCAAGATAAACGGATTCTACTGTATATCGATCTCACGTATAGGACCTAATATCAACCTATATCCGATTGTTATCTTCCTTGTATTAAAAAATGAGCAATATCTATGCATAACATCGCGCTATTAACAAGCCGTCCACAGTGTTCGCGTTAACAGTGCCATCCCAATACAAGTGTTAATTTTAAAAACAAGGTGTTTACTAGACTGGAGGCAATAATTTAACTTAACTGCTTAATAAAGTGCAGCGTTGGATTTCTATGCGGCAACCATAGCGGTTTGTCATGGCCCACGGCTGTGTAATTGCTTGTCTCTTTCGACATTTTAGATACAACACTGCTAGTAAGCTCGAACAATTAGAATGACTTGGTCTAAAGACCACGTTCGTAAAACGATTTGTGATATTTTTTAAGAAAATAAAACGTTACTAAAACAATACGAGTACGTTTAATGGCTTTGAAACGTGGCTTGTTTAACTTGTAAATTTTTTGTTAGTCGTTTCGTTTACCTTGAATAAGTTGTTAACTTGCGTTGTGAGTAGTGAATGCAATGTTTTAAAATATTATATAAAAAAATGTTTGTATGTTAATACACCACAAAAATAAGTTCTAAATTGCTCTGAAAGATCGGTGTATTAATGTACCTCTATTTGTTTGATAAATGTATGACTACCATAGTCGGGCCCGATGGTGCAGATTGTCCTATCTTGGGCGCCAAAGGTGATCCCCACCCAAAGCAAGTATTAATATTTGTTATGTATTTAGGGTGATTTATATGTATCTAAGAATAAAATTTGTAATTCCTCTGTGGTCTGATATTCGTAACACAAGTGCTTCAGCTACTTATTTCAGAGTCAGACGTATAGAAGTAAATTATAACTGCGCATACCTGACATTTGGATATGAAGATTAGTTGGAACCTCGAACTACCGAGGTACGTAACGGTTCAACAAGTTCTACTGACTTACACGAGGGTCATAAAGTAATTTAGCCGTTATTTTACCTTTTGTGATTGTTCACAAAAGGTAAAATAGTTTTTGTTAAACGCCAAAATAGTTTTTATACTTCATTTGAACGTTGACAAAAGTACATTCGACTACTCAATACAAAGAAAAGAGAAATCTAAAAGTTTAATAGTTTTAAACAACTCCAAAGTTAGTTTTAAATCATGCAAACGTATCCATTGCCTGCTCATTAACATTTAAATTACAAATAACTTGGTTAACATCACAACAGCCGTTGTTTACGGCCGTTCCGTAGATATGCAATGTTATTAAATACTTGTTTGTGCGTGATTATCTATTTGATTTGTTAGAGATTGCATTCTTATACTGCTAGCTAAAGATAACTCTTGGAAACGATGGTCGTTGTTAAGTAACATACATTATGTTTTATTAAATCTTTTACATTTCATTTGGGCCTTCACACTGCATATCCTATATTATAAACTAGCATCACCCTACGGTTTCACCCGCGTTAAGTTGTAGAATTTTCATACTAACTTTGCATCCCCCTTTTTCCCCCTTGATTTGAAAGATATTTCACACGTGTTTCATTAAGATAAATTTTATTCGAAAACTTCAAAAAAAGCAAAGTTCATACGAACTCTGAATCCCTGTTTTTTGGGGAGTAGATTTTCAAAAATCTTTTTTTGTTCTGAATAAAATTGGGTATAGACAATAGTCTGGAATAACACTTATTTATACTTTTTCTCCGAAAACATGTATTTTTCTTTAGGCAGTCGGCACGGTTTTTGGTACATTTTAGCAGTCCGAGGTGAATAATGAAGGACTTTTACGAATGTGTCGAGTCCACGTTGCTTAATGTAAATCATTGTCAATTTGTATAACAATTCAGAAGATGCATGATTAATTCACGATCAATTACCTTTTTAACATGCCTTAAAAGGCCAATCCGGAAGTCCATCCAATCAAAGTCGCTCCCATTTAAATTATCGCCGCGAATCTGCATGTGAAAATCGTTAACACAGTTTACATGGAAATTGCTATGACGTTCTTGGTACTCGGCCGGCCTGCGAGTTCTCCAGTGCTGTGAGTGCGCAACGTCCTCCGCCATTTTGACATGCGTCTGTGTTCTTTATTTTATTTCTGTCGTTGTTTATTTATATATAAGGAGTTATTTGTAAGGATTCTGGTTTTGATTCTTATTGTGAAAATCCTTTACCTTTACCCACAAAACCTAATCCGAAGTATGTTGTTAATGTTAAACATAGTATAGAGATTTTCAGTTACCTTTACCTACCCAAATGCATCTGCATTGCACAATCTTAAGTATAGCACACTGTGCTTATTTCGGCAACCAATTATTGCGATTTGAATAGTGTCCAAAGATCGCTATCTACACGGCGCTCGCGTAAATCTCGCGGTGGACGCACGCACACGCTTCCATCGATACGATGCCTTAATAATTTACCGGCTTATTGTTAGTCTCGTACGCTGCTTCATAAATAACGACCTAATTAACATGCTGCCGAGACCCTTTAAATCACTTTATCCCAGTTTTAGCGTCTCACATACCATTACATGCGATATATTAGGTATTTATGCAAACATTACTCTTTCTTAGGTGCCTGTTGATAGATAACTTGGGTTGGTCGCCTCGGCAATTGGTTCAATTGTTTTATCTTGTGAGACGAGACATGATTGACTGGTATTAGGGCCATGAATAAATTTACCTTTCCCTTCGAAGTAAGTTTGTTTTTCACTATTTATGCAATAAACAGACACGTTTACAAAACAATTGCTAGAACAATTAACGTAACTTGCTAGTACAGTTTGTACTGAGTACAGCTTTTGTTTATTAATAATTTGTTGACTTATAATAACCATTCGCAAGTCGCGAGTCAGTTACGCCATTTGCGTGATTCCGCGAAACACTCAAAATGTATCCACGTAACTGAAACATCAACAACACAACTTGCAAGTGACTTTGTATGTCTTCGGACTAGTTAGTTACGGTGAACAAAAAGGGCGCAGCGTTCACATAAAAATCCATAACCCTTTTGCGCAATATAAACTGTGAGCGTTCGCGCGTTCTGTAACTTTTGTTTATAACAAAAACTAAGAGGCAACAGGGAAGCAATTGTGTGAACTTGCCCCGAACTATTCACTAAAATGGAAGTATAAAGTGTGAAGTAGTTAAAAGTTTCCGAATGGGAGCTTCAATGCGATTTAAATATGAGAAATATAGAAATGTAAATAAGCACTACGTAATTCTTATAGTCGGGTTTATTTATACAACGCCACATCACATATTGCATCTGTGATTCAATACAGGTGTCGGTGCCGGACAGTAATAACTCTGACAGGTGAGCCGGTGCTGGCTTGCCAATCTGTCATTAAAAAAAGCGGTAAGATCAGATGTGAGCCTATATCTATGTAGACACATATAACACAACCTTATCATCATCATCATCATGACATCCTTAGAATATCCACTGCTGCTTACGCATATCCAAGAACGCTGGAATTTTGTCTAAATCACTTTTTGTTACATTGAGTTAAGCGGTTTCGGATTGATATTACGCCATCTGTCGGTTCCGGTACGCCGACACCTGGCACTATTCTACTCTTCTGGTACATCAATACTAAAGTCTAACTGATATTTGCCACTATTGATATCCCATTTATTGGTTTGGCGATGACAGAGACGGCAGCAAACGCCGCAAGTGTAACGAGCTAGGTATCTAGTTTAATCTAATTACGTCACCGCATTGTTTGATACAATCGCGACAAAGTCTCGTACATTAGTTTGACAGCGCGTTCATAACCATCAGTGTACACACAAAGGAGGGAGCGACCGCTTGACCGGAATCCATTATGTCAGCCGGCGGTACAGCGGCCTCTTCGACGCACCTTGCCTAGGGCTGCCTATTAAACGCGTATAAAAAATACTTGAATAATGCAACCATTAGAATGTAAGCTGCATAAGTACGGTAAAAAATATTACTACATTCGCCGAAAAAATTTGAAGATTTTTTCCAAAGATTGAAGAGACATATTGAGGGACGGAAAAGTGATACTCGAATTCTCGGTTGAAAAGGAGTATATATATATATATATATGTATGTATATATGTATGTATATATATGTATGTATGTGTATAAGTTATGTATAAGTTCCTTGTCTTTTCTGCTCCACCCTCATGTTATGTTTGTTGTATATAAACTAAAATAATACGAATAGAAATAAATAAACCTCGCTCATAAATAGATGTGATATCACATAGTTTCGTCTGTATGAAACAATGTAATACATGATTCGTTTATGTTTATCTCCTTCTGAGTAATATTATTATTACGAGTTGATACCTATGTCCATAACTATAAATACATTTTATATGTTATTTTTATTATGTTCGCGCTTTATAATTTAAACTTTGTTTTTATACTTTAGTCCGTCTCTAGCGTGAATGTGCATAGGGTTGTTTTCAATAGTGTCGTTACCAACAGTGTTGATTTTGTACTTGATACAAACTTGTGTTTAATAAACTACAATTGACAATATAATTACTAAAAAGTATTATGCCAAAGCATTATTTCATAAAATATTATGAGTTGGGTTAATCGAAACGAAATGGCTGATTAGAATAGGTTAGAACTGCGACCACAACGAAAAAGCAGAGCGAGCGAGCGAAGCGAGCATGCCCCAGTAGCGGCTGGCGAGTGACAGAAACATTAGAAGAAAAATAGTATTTTAAAAGTTGTAATATTTTATAAAAATATGTGAAACCTGTATTATGTCATATGTTTGTATATATGTTTTTTTTCAAACGTTGTTTGTAAACTTGTCTTTTGTCGTACGTTTTTATTGTTAAACAATAGTAAACCGTAAATTCTGTTTGATTATAATCAGTTCATTAGTTTTATAGTTTATCACGGACATACAGAGTGACACGAAATTTTTATTTTTAAAGATAATGCATCGTAGTCGGTATTTATGCGTAAGTCTAGAACGTCTGCACCAAATCATTACCTATACACATACCTACATATTATATAACAATTTTTCTACTGGGTTTACTATTGTTCGGACCATTGTAAGGATCAACAAGACCGGGATTTTTGTATGAAAAAAATATATCAGGTTAGAGACTTAAAACAAGGGCAAAGGGAAAACAGGATCAACTCTGTGGGAAAAATATGCCATGGAACCGGACGAAGCCAGGGTAGGTTGCTAGTTAAAAATAATAGACACACAGCCAACCCTATGATTGCACGCGTTGCCCTGCGTTGGTCACACTGCGGCGGCGGTAGAGTCGGCGGCGCGTTCTCTAATAGTTCCACCGAACACATTAAGGCCCTTTCGAAACAGACGGTCGCGACATTACGCATTACACACATTCCGAACGCTTCCCACACGACGCGCCCGCTTCGGGGAATCTCTCTTGTATGCGTGTACGTGTGTGTGACACTAGCGATAGTCTAGGACGCTGGACGTTTATAAGCTTGTATAACATACATGATGGCGTCTTTAATCCGTAATATAAAAATCTATTCATTTAATTATATGTAGGTATTTCTACGCGTTTAATCGTAATAGCATTGTAACCGATAGATGGCGGTGTATCCACTCGAAGCAGTGTAGCACAAATGCAAACGTGCGGAGATGGGCAGCTGCATTCCTGTCGCGAAGCTTAAGCTTATGCTCCGCGATTGCCATTACGGTTGCCTAACGCGGCAATTATGGGCAAATTCCCCCTTTCTAGGGGAGGCCTATTTCCAGCAGTGGACGTCCTAAGGGCTGCTATGATGGTGATGATGACACTAGCTGACGCGATATATGTTGTCCCGTCTTAACTATGTTTATGTATGAAAAAAATATTGCTACTATAAATTGAGACATAAACTATCCTATCTTATCAAGTTAGATCAAACTGTACACAAAAAGCAAATTATAATTAAAATCTGTTCAGTAGCTTAGCAGTTCATTCCAGACAAACACAGTGACACGATTTTTTTATAAAAATATTTTATAACAGTACGTTAAAATCATTCATACTAGTGATCTGACTCCGAGATAAGTCACTTGGAGTAACTTAATACTGTGACGTCAAGCATATGAGGGGTCAAGTGACAAAAAGCTGTTATTAAATTATGTGATTGAATCCATAATCTCATACATTGAACTGATTCCTTGATAAATCACTTAAAGCACTTTTGTTGCGGACGTCAGACTACAGAGGAATAAATTATATACATATTTAAGATCCAGCCAAAGAACAAACACAAATACTCCCGTTACTAATATTTGTCCTGGCTGAAGATCGAACCCACGACCCTTACCGCACTTGATATGAACACGGGCCTGAGAAAACTATTATTAGAATACAAACTCTACCCGATTTATTTATAAAGACTATCTTTAGACCGGAGGCCGCTTCAAATGGGTCTTAAACGAGTTAAGGTTTCGTATTAATTTCGATTGTAGTTGGGTCACGTTAGTCGACCACGTGAAATTTAAAGAAAAACAAGTGGGTAGCCATTTTGCTTTATACATTTGGAATTGTAACGGTGGTTATGAGATCACGGGACGCGGGCGGTCACGTGGCAGGAAAATTATTCGCTTATGTATTCTCCACGTTGACATTTGTCTATATACCGTTGTCCGATTCTTTGTGAATAAGTTGTAGAATACGTCTTAAAAAATTGGACTTATATAACTGGTTTACCGCCCGCGACTCTATGTCTTCTCCTTGTGAACTCTCGAAATTCCGGGAACAAGTCCGGCTCTCTGATAGCCAAACTGAGCGAAACATATAAAAGCTAGATACATCCCACGGGAATATGTTTTTAGGATAAAATGTAGCCAATGTGCTGTTCCACACTATCAAAAACTCTGTGCCAAATTTCATCTACATTTGTTCAGTCGTTCCGGCATGAACGAGTAACAAACATCCGTACATCCATCCGTCCGTACATACGTTTTATTAGCTTTCTTCCGTCAGCATAGACTTTTTTATATCATTCATAAAGTCATCGCTGGATCAAACATAGTCTAATGACCTTCTCTAGCGTTTTCAAGCTATCTACATGCCATATTTGATCAAATATTACCGGTGGAGGGCTGATTGCGTAACAAACGGACAGACATGCTTTCGCACTTATGACATTGGCTTATCCCTCTTTATTAAGTTCTCGTGGAAATCACTTTACATCGCATCCCGCAAGATAACCCACAATAACCATATTTTATGCTCATTGAATCCGTGCGAAGCCGGGGCGGATCGCTGGTTTATAATATAATTAAAAAACATATCTAATACACTAGTTTAAAAAAGAACTAATTAATGTATATTAATGGCGAAAAAATAACAGTTATAAATATAGATTCTTCACAGCTTATTATCTCACATGCTTCAATTAATTATGTACAACCTGACTTGATAGTGAAATAGTAGGACCATCTGAGGTCCTCTCATTATAGCAAAAGACGATCGACAAAGTGTTCGATCGGATCGCAATAGACGTGGGAAAGTAAACATCGCGTCGTGACTGAACTTCGTGGGGCCGGCTTGCGGCTTCTACCCAATGGTTATTGGGGATTACCAGCTCTTTACGAGTGCGCTCATACTCTGGGCGGCGGCGGCGCTATAGAGCCTATTTCTAGCTCTAATTAATCTAGTTTTTAAGGTTAAGTTTTTAAGTTAATTTTTTAGGGTCCATTATTTTCGTGACGGATTGCGCGGTAGAGGAAGGGCTCTTAGACAATTTCATTCTGTTCGACATTTCCGTATAATGTCTAAGCAATTTCGAATACTAGTATTTACTGATATAAAATAAAAATAATAAACACTTGAAAGAAAAGTTTATCTTTGTGACATAAATATGGTATTTAGAGTTTAGTTTTGAAAAAGTTAGTGATAAGTAATCGAATCGAATCTAAATCGAATATAAATCGGATTTTTTTAACAGCCGTTTTGTGTCATCATGTCAAATAAAGCCAAAAACGTAATAAAAATATCGTCAACATACTACAAACACGACAGAATATCCTCAAGAAAGAGTTTTTTTCTCATTCTTGCCAATAGCAATCGCAGAGCGTAGCTACTGCTGCACTTCTGCTACGACGTTTTAGATGAATATACCACCATCTATCGGAGGAGGTACTTTTCTTCTCTGCCGGTATACCTCACGGCATAATTGATACTGTGTGGAAATTTTATAATAACAGTCGTGTGCTAAGCAGATTGTTTTTAAAAAGAAGTAACTAACTGAAAGTCAGTCAGTTAGTAATCAACTTGATCAAATAACAACAAATCGCGCGTATGCCTTCATTTAAGGCTCGAGTGGGGTGTGAGCGGTGAGCAGTATAAACACAGGTCGTGTGTCGTGTGTGGCCGGCATCTAATAAATGTAAAGTGATGCGAGCTGTCTCAATCCGAGGACATATTGAATTTTCGCGCCGCACTTTGACGCACCGTTTGTGTGTAGCGGCCGTTTGTACGACTGCGGCGGCGGTATACAATACGCCTTAATTTAATGCTGCTAGGCATTTTACAAAATGTCTAGCTCAGGCGGATTATAGTTGCCCTACCTTTAACGCATAAAGCGTGAGGCATATGAAGGCTATGGTACTTAGAGTGGTAAAATGTTAATAAAAAATACGCATATTTTAGCAGAAAAAAATATTCTGTTCTATATCTGTCGGCATCTGGCAAATTTAAATTAATTTAAAGTTGTCATTTGTAATAGCTTAGATCCTAGAAAAGGACAAAAGATACATAGATCAAGGAAACATTCCCTTGAGACTCGATATAAGTGAAGTCTACACGAACAGAGTTACAGCTAGAAAAAAAATTTATAATCCATCCCCAAATTTAATCAAATATAATAAGGGTTATTCAAAATAACGACTAGACTAGTTATAATAAGCGTGTACCAAATAATTTATCAAAGCTAAAGCATTGTTGAAAAACTTGTTTCATGCTACATAAAAGTGGAATACGAAGGAATGAATGAGCAAACATATCCAGACAATAGTTAGCAAAACACGCGACCTCGGCAAGGGCGCCGCCCTGAGGTCGCAGACCGGCCCACGTGGTAGGACGACTTCGACGCTAGGACCTTTTTATTTATTCATAACGTAATCATAAAGTGTACGGCATCTAAGTTGATGACGTCACGAGCAGGCGGCTGCGGTATTGGCAGTTTACGGCAGCGTTTTGGTTCTTGGACATCTAAGTTGGGGTTTCATGAGGTTTATATGAGGTAATCCTCAAAAAATGCTTACCTGTCCCCTTTTTTGACCGCCAAATAGCATGTTAGCGTTGGTGTGTTCCGGTTTGAAGGGTGAGACAGGAAGTACAAAAAAGTGATCTTCAACATATCATTGGAAAGCAATAGAAAGACTGGTTTAAAAAATATAGATACTCAATCATTATTATTATTATTAACTAAATACGACGGTTCATGCAACAATTGTGTTGAAAGATCATCGTTCGAAAAAATATAATCGAATATATACATCCAACACCCAGACACTGGACAAACATAAATATCATCATATAAATATTTGTCCTGGGTGGAGCTCGAACCTACGACCCCTGGCGCATAATATAGGATCACTAGCATCTGCGCCACCGAGCCCGTCAACATGTGGTTTAGGTTTTGATTTAAGATTAAAACGAAACATCGAGCCTTACATGTAGGGATCGAGTACACGTGCACTAGTTATTTCAATTAATCAGTAAAGAGTATTAAACAATGCAAAAGGTGAAAACAGTGTTACGGCCGGCGCAGGCCGACGATGACCTTACGATTGCCACAGGATTAATTGACCAATTAATTTTAACCAACAACGGTCCCCCCCCCCCAACCGCGCTCCGATTGTCGTCTAGCCAATGAATTTAATAGGCTAGCGAGTTACGTGCCCAAATGCGTTTTGCATAACACCATCCACTAGCATGCCCGGCATACTGGGGCTGCGCATGGCGGCGGTTTTAGTAAACAAATATTCCAATTACACGTATTTTTCCTTGGAAATAATTAAGCACTCCTGTATCCCTGTATTCATGACTCGCTCCCGTATATTTTATTGGATTAAGTTAGTTGTTGATTGCGTTATTGTTAGTCGGCTGCCTTTTGATTGCGGTTCCATTATGGTGTTGCTTTTTGTTGAGGCGAAATTTGTTAGGAATAGAATGTGTCGCATATAGTTGGTACCTGGCCCATGTCATAGGTCAAAGTAGGTCACGTTTAAAAAAATATAGGTGAACTGTGAAGGGTCTTAATGAGTTGTTTAGCTACTCGAATAATTGACGCTAAACTAGATTTATCTTATGAGATTTTTTCAAATAAATAATACGTTCGTGTCTTTTAAGATGTTTGACATTGCAACTTCATTTTAATAGTCAAAGGGAAGTACAAAGGACTGTTTATTTTATGATATCCATTATCGCCAATAGTCGCTGAAATACAGTAGTTACAATAAGTGCGTGGCGCTTTGATTTGAGTACAGTCGCGCACAAGAGCGTCATCCGTCTGGGCCGAGTCACGGCGACCCGGTCGTCGACCCCACCCGTCGGCCGCTTCTGACTGAATCTCCAGCCGTCTGGAATCTGGAATTTTCCAAACGCTCCTGGAATTTTCAAACTTGGAACATGGAACTGGGATTTCTAATCGGTTGTTTTGTAATTTACTTAGTCCTATTGTTGCGCTATATATAGCTTAGGAACAATATATTATTAATGTTTGCTTAATTAGTATTGAGTGAATACGCAGGGATGGGTTAATTGATATGCCTAATGATCATCGATGGCCTGGTTGTCTTGACTTTATAGCTTGATTGCCTTGGATTTCCGCATCACTCTTATTATAATTATTTTGCTTATTAGATTAATAAAAAATATAATTTAATGGATAAATCGGATTATTAAATATCGTATTATATTTGATGTGATGTTATTGCAGTAACTATTGTTCTCTTAATGAGTGAGATAATTTTACCTGTAAAGGCATGTGTCTGGAAATAATTTTATTGTAGTTTCATCTGATATAATATAGGATAACATTCTAAAAGTTTATATTTTGTTTCTAAGCACGTCCAGTTTAGAAGGCTTTACGTTGATTTGATTGAAGGGGTTGAGACGAATGGCTCCGAATTAGATACGATAAAATTTTATTTTTATGATAAATACAAATATATTCAAACAAAGGTACGTTTGCTTAAATAAATTGTTTTACGATTTTGCAGTCTACGATATCTGTCTGTCTATCTTCTTTTTACATCCTACGGGAGTGTTATATTACTGCGGTATTTGTTTTACTCTTAATCTTTACTAATATTATAATTAAACGTGCTAATATCAGGGACCGCTAGTCCGATTTAAAAAATTAATTCAGTGTTGGATAGTCCATTTATCGGGGAAGGCTACTAAACCTTTAAAGTCACTATTCAACGCGGAGTAGTATTGTATATTTATAATGAAGTGGAATAATTCCAGTATGTATATATTAGTTAAATAATAAATTGTTATGTTATTATTTTTGTGTGATAGTTGCGATTGAATGTTGTGTAGAGGTCAATCTGATCGACACGTATCAGAACGTGATGACTTGTCGGTTTGCCCCCTTGCAAGACAGTTATTTTAGAGTCTGTAATTGTGTCTAGGCTGGCCCTTTATATATTATATTAGTTTCTTTTTGTATATATATTATATTTGTATAATACAAACTATTTATTTATTCTCTAAGCAAAATTATCTTTTTGGCGCAATAAATCAGTAAGGACTAGTGGAATTGGAGTTTCCAAACTAGAACGGGACTCGGTTAGAAGTTACGTCATTCATTACTGGAGCTCAATAATGTTTCGTTCGCCGATAACTTCGGTCCCGTACTCTAGATGATTTTTTAAATAAGGCCCACCGCAACTTTCCCCATAACGCCTTGGAAATTTTTATAGTAATCATTTATAAGTAACAAAACCACAGATGGCGGTATATACATCCAAAACAGTGCACTACAAATGCATTGAACGGGGTGGGCAGCAGTATCTTCGTCGCGAAACTACGCTCTGCGTTGGCCATTACGCTCGCCGCGCGGCTATTATGGCCTATGTCCAATAGTGGACGTCCAATGACTGATATGATTGTTATGATGATGGCTGATCATTTATAATATCGCCATAGAAGAATCACTATTAAAGCTATTGAAAAATTAAAGCCATCAGTGTGGTATGGTGATAGCAAACTGTGGTTTCGCGACGGGGATGCTACTGTTCATGCCTTCCCAGTTCTAACTGCCGGTATCATATGCCTAAATGCAATATAATAATCCAACTTTTTAGAAAAAACGCTCGAAGATCTTTTACACTACAAATATGTTAACCAAAACTCCAAAAAGTTCTAAATAAACAGTACTCACATTTAATTACCCCAACAAGTTAAAAATGAATTGGCAACGCGCTACTGGTCTCTACATTTATCTTGTTAATTTATATTCATTCCTTAGCATTACTTCCGAACACATTTTCATGTTTTGTGTTTAAACATAACATCATAATCTGTTACACAAACACGCGCGGTGAACTTCGAAGCTTGTTTGTTTACATTACGCGGGGTATTGGCCCGGAACCGAACCCACTACCGACGTGCCTGCACGATTTGACGACTCGTCTGATCGATTCGTTAAAAATTAACCCTTATTACAGAGCAGTAGAGTTTACACTTTTGTTTTCGTAATTTTAAAATGGTTTAGGGCACGATGTTGCGTACCGTTTTATGCATTATTACTGCGGAGGCATAGTTTATTTTAAATTAATAGACTAAACAAGGAGTAGACCTTATTCAAAGGTCGTCTGCATCGATACCCCACTCTCACCTATTTCTACCGCCGTGCAGCAAAGCTCGCTCGCATTGCTGTTTTAAAGGGTGAGAGGTAATATTATTTGACGTAATATCATCAAGTCACATGATTGGCAACTCGCTAGGGATACCCTTGTAATACAAGCTTCTATAGGTTGCGGTGACGCATTCTATCACTCGGACCGAATGCTTGTCTGTCGACTTAGTAAAATAAAAGAGATATTTGTGTATACACCAATCTGTTCGTTGTTTTACACAGAAAAGATAAAAGCATTACGAGTGAACTTTGTGGAATCGGTTTCGAAATTGGTCATGAATTAGTATGGGCCTTTTAATATTGAGAGTGGGGAATGGTGGAGATCGGTACAATACAAAAACTACTAGCTATGAAACAAATTCTAGTTAATGTGCCTATTTATATACAATTATAATATTTATCATCACATAAAAAAAATGTTACATTGTTGTAATGGAGTCTATATCCCCGTATTAGGTTTATCGCCTGTGTTACAGTACCATTTACCTACTTTGACTTTAGCCTCTCTGAGTGGGTAAAAATCAACTTTTTTATTTAATTTGTAAAGTTACTTAGAGAGGTATGTGCATACGTACCTCTGTTAGTATTTTCATAATAGCTATTTTAACAATGTTTTGCCGGTTTTCGAAAACAGTGAAGAATTTTGAGAATTTACGAACGCTGACAATAAATAATAGTACGTTTATTCCAATTATTTAATTATATGCAGTTATTTTCTGTTGTTTTATTAGTGTGTGAAAGACGTATAATTGTCCTAATGTCAGAACTTAACACCACTCGTGGATCAAACTGATTGGGAATATGTAAGGGCTAATGGTTGAGTAAGAAGTGTCAAGTTCCGCTGCATTTGTCTGTTAGTTTGTAGTATATGTACTTATGAGCCTTTGTCGCGGTCGATAAATCTTGTGTTGTACAAGTTTTCCCGGGGGAGTGATTCGTTATCTTCCTCCATTGTTGCTTTTATTGTGATACGTATAGAATGTCGTAATATTTGTGTACTAATGTTTACTTTTCTGTCTGTTTCAGGTATCGATAACCGGATATCAAATTCCAGAAGTCCAGTGTCACCGTAAGTAATTAATGGAGTGGTATTATTTAATTATGTAATATTGCTTGTAATAAATAGTAATAGTTAGGTTATATTTAGATACATTTATTACTCGACATACGAAAATATAGCACAAAGCGCCCTTTATCTCTTCACAATAATAACTATATTCATAGTTATTTTCCACTTATTCATGAAGTCGACTACAAATATACAGATAAAGCTAATAAATAGTTTTAAATAATATTTAAACTCTTAAAAAAAAGATAAATGGAAAAGGAAATAACGACTAGAACCAATTATTGATGATTTCAAATAATTTCATTATCTCCCGCTTACAGAGATGGTGTAAACAAGGACCTCGGGTTGTCGGAGAGCGATGAAGAAGTCACCGCCACCACCACCACATTGGGACCGTGAGTACAATATCACCAATTTTCTTACATAATTTAAAAAATACTGCAAAGTCGATAAACTATCTAAATCAATTCAAAATAGGAGTAAGTTCTTAACCTATAGCATATGTCCCATCATGTATATCTATGATCTGAATATGTTTATTTGCGTTGAGAGAATACCAACTATGTAGTTCTTTTTGGTACTATTTTGGCATTCCGTACGTGTGATGATAAGTGTCACCAAAGACTATAAACTCTTTGGCACATGTTGTTATATCGTTGTGACATGCCGTCACTGCTATGGCTAAAGTAGGGGGTCTATGTGTACTGTGTAATTTTGTCTGGTTTTCTATCCTACTCATAATAGTAATTAACTCCCGAGATACTCTGTAACTGGGAGATCTAATTGAATTTGTATTTTCAGCCTCCTCTCACCAATCGAATCGGCGAGCCCGAGCTCTGGCAGCTCATCTCCGTCCGATTCGGAAAGCGAGTCTTCCTCTGCGGAATCGACGGTCGCCCCCACGCCCGCCGCCCCTACACCCGCGCCAGCACCCGCACAGCGGACCTCCTGGAGTCTCTCAAATTTCGTGCCCTCACAGGCGCAACAGCCCACAGACCAGAGGCCAGACTACGACCCGTCCAAGGAGGTCAGACATGCGCTTGCTGAAGTCAAAGGCAAACCGGTAAGTCTCTTAGTTTTGCTGAGTCTTCCTACTGACTTCTTTGTCAGCGCTAAAGTGCAAATCTTTAGCGCTAGTCTTAATCTATATTCTTAGTCTATCCTGCTATGTATTGTCTAGGGGTCTCATATATAGTTACTGCTTCAGTCTCGCGATTATAACTCAAGAAATGAGGACCAACAACTCGCACATACGTTAAATAAAACCCGGCAGGTGGCAGTAAATCTCTATCACTCTTAAACCAGCTTTCCTCGTGGCTTCTCAGAAGTTATGAAGGTGGCTTACTAACGTCAAAGGATGAGTGGTTTATAGCTAGCTATATTTAAACTACATAGTATTTATCTGCAGTCGCCTTTTGGCGGCAGTCGATTCTACTTTTAATATTTTGGGCTGTCCTTATGGAACGGCCCAATCAAGGATTGATTTATAATATAGTTTTTAACACAAGTCTTTAAGGTTGAATATTGTACTAATTATATTTGCATATATTTGCAATATAAGCCAAATTAGACAAGGATAACAAACCATAACATACACAATATGCACAACAACACATTGTATGAGACCGTATAACCGTTCACCGTACAAGGCCCTGAGTCAGCAGCTCATACAAACACACGTACAAAGACATACAAACATTTTTGAAGATCCCTATTACATTCGCTATGGGATCTAACCACTCAGTGACTGTTTGACTAGCAAATTAAAAGCTTGTGTTACCAGAGCGAATATTACCTGATAAAAGGACATGAATGTTAGATAAATTTATCGTTGTGCCTACATAATCCACACAATTTACAAGTGTTCTCAAGATTCGAAGAAGCGAAAACAATCCAATCACATAGAAAATTTAGTTTATAATTGAAGTGGAAACATCAGACATTGTTAAAGGCGCGTTTCACAGTCTGTGTGCGATCAAAGAAAATGGTATCTTTACGCGTTTTGCTCACGAATTTGCTTCTAAGAGTAACTCGTCGAGAATTTTCCATCCGGTCAGAAGTGACAAGGCTAATTGCGTTGAAGTGTACCCTGAAGAATATTCTAGAGGGCATTGAAATGAAATGTGATGGAAATCGAGGGCTCGGAGGCAAAGACTTACCGATAGAAGAAACTTTGCGAATGCGTGAGGCTGTTAACACTGTTCAAGGCTGTTTGTCGACTCGTGTTAAAGTCGAGGTGTGCTTTTTTGTTACGTTATTCGTTACGAATTACTATAGCGATGTAGTCTTATCTATGTATTATTTTTATTTTACTTTTTATATATATGTATAAATGAATTGCTGTACATTTGCCTCGTTGAAACTCTAGTATGACTAGACCGATTTGGCTAATTTCGTTCTTGAACGTAACAAGTAAAGGAAAACACTAGAATCGATAATTTAATGACTAATCTTAACTATAAATTAGCTGGATGTCTTGATGATGGAAAAAAATCATTTGGCTGTGAAAAATTTATATCAAATACTAAATTATGTCTGCTTTTAAAAATTTCTCTGTTTCGTAGCTGTAGTCCGATCTTGATCTCTTTGGTCTATTTTGGTAGAATATAAAACGATTTTGTTTCATAAATAAAAAAGTGTAAAAGATTTATATATCTAAAAACCTTTAAATTTACTAAGTATATATTTGTATATATATAAAAATATAAAGAACACACTTGTGTTGAATTAAATATAGATCCATTAATATGACCATATTTTACACAAATATTATGTAGATGATACGAAGTTCAATATGTAAAAAATTATTTATTAGATGACTAAATATTACCAGTATTTAAAGAATAAACATACTAATTCTTAGAACGTTGTCAATCTTTACGAATTACAAAATGGAGTCGCTTCCGCTGTCTGTTCGCTTACATTTTTTAACTTCGTAACTGATTAATGCAGTTTTATCAATAGATAAAGTAGCTCAAGAGGGAGGTTTATAATATGCACATATAATCCGTACAGAAAATCCGTTAAGTTCAAACATTTTTAATATTATGCCGCGATGATATATATTTACGTCTTTATGAGCCCACTGTAACCTTTTCATCTGATAAATATTATAAAAACAAATGGGTTTTTTCCATACAATTTTATAATTTAAAAACGTCTCATAAGTTGTAAATTTTTTGTTAATTAAAATTACCCCTTTATTATAATTAACACAGACAAAGAACACATGTAAAGGTTCTTCTTAATATACATTTTTGTTTTGGGTCGGGATCGAACCTACGACACTTGGTGTACAAGACGGGGAAACTACCGAGTTGCTCATTGCTGACGTAAAGCTGGTTGCTAGTTGTAATACCTACAAGTTAAAAACGTATCCTAAAAAATACTTACAAACAATCCTTCATCTGGCAATGTCAATGTATACAGTTCAACCAAAGTTAACATTTCTTCCACGTACAAACCTTTGACTCCATAACAAATAGCATAATTCAAAGAAGTACGTTCCTCCAGTTTTTGGAAGTAACGCAATATAAACTGCAATTTCGTAGCGACGTAATAAGCGGAGCGATAAAAATAAATTACGACCAGAGGTTATCTCGGATCAAAAAGTTGCTCCTCGGAAATCATAACTGTGCATAAAGTTTAAAAGAACTCTCAACGTTATATTGCGGATTGTGTGGTTTTATTCTTGTTTCTAGAACTGTCTTAATCATTATCATATCAGCCAGATGGAGCAAGCCCTCGACCCCTCGATCAATAATTGTGTCAAAATATTTCAGAGCACACCAGGAACAAAATAAAATCTATAAGAACAGCAAAATCTTTAGTATATCTTTTCTTGTCGTGAGGTACCGGCAGAGTAGAATAGTAGCTTCCCCTGTACCAGGCGTCGTAAGAGGCGACTTAGGTCAGAACCGACAGATTGTGGTATATCCATCCGGAATAGTGAAGCTCAAATGCACAGAGCGAGAATGGGCAGCAGCTTTCCCGTTGCAAAAGCAACGCTCTGCGATTGTGAACATGCTTGTCCAGGCAGTTATGGGCAAAATTCACCCTTTCTTGTGTATACCTATTTCCAACAGTGGACTTCAATGATAATCTTGATGATGATGTTGTGTTTTATATAATTGTTTTTTAATACAGACTTTAGATATATAACTTGCACCATTACAAAACTAATTTTGTGAAGCGAAAGTTTGGGAAGACATGTATAAATTTATTTGCAATTATTTCACACAAAAACTACTGGATCGATTTCAACAAAACATTAAAATATTGTAATTAAAATAAAATTTTAATGCGAAAGCGTAACAAATAGGTACAGGTACATAACCTGTTTGTTACGCTTTCTCAGCTTAAGCTGTAAACACAAATGTCCCGGGTGAGGATCGAAGCCACAACCCTTGACACATGAGATGGAGTCTACCGAATGCGCCATCAAACCAGATAATGAATAATTGGATTTACTATTTATCTTACAACTAGCTGTGCCCGCGACTTCGTCCGCGTGGAATAGATTTTTTGGGTACCATACCTCTTTATTTTAACTTATATAAACTTTCAATGGCATATTTATTTATATCGAATAAATGGCCAGAAAAATAAGTTTCAAGTTTCTAGCTCTAAAAATAGCGATACTTCCATACAAATTTTCATCCCCCTTTTCGAACCCTAACAACCCTTATTTTGAATTAAAAGCTATTAATTAATAGCCTATGTCCTTTACCAAGGTCCAGAGATTGTCTGTGCCAAATTTCATCTAAAGCGGTTGAGAGGTTTAAGCGGAAAAGCGTAACAGACAGACAGACAGACAGATAGAGTTACTTTCGCATTTATAACATTATAATAGGGAATCTTACAATATATTGTAAAATTGCATCACCATCATATCAGCCAGAGGACGACGTCTACTGCTATACGATGTGCCTGCTCCCAACGGATCCAGTCAGACCATCTGTCCAATGAGATAGCAATGAAGAATCTATTAAAGTGTTATAGACAAAATTCTCCAAGCTGCAAGACAAAGAAATGCGATCCTATCATTGCTATTGAGTATTCCGCTTCAGTACTCCGCGAGAATTCCATATTATGGATATAAAATAAAAATATCGCAAACTTATGACGGGAAATCCTGTAGAAAATAAAAATATTAGATAAGAAGCGATGTACGTGGTCGGGGCAGGCGATCGCCTCGCTGTCGTTCGCAGTGCAGGGGACGGTTACGCCTTTTTCCACATTTAATATAAATACTGGTTTATACGTGGGATGTCTTCCCCTCTTTATGTAAATCCTACCTGATGTTATACACGTGTAAAATTAAATTAAAATTTAAACTAAGTTAAAAAACTAAGTTAAAATTTGTATGGATGGATGTATAGATGTCTGTTATTGTGCTGGACGACCGGTTAAACAAATCTATACAAAATTCACAGAATACAAAAGGCACAGATATGAATGAGGCCACTTTTCATCCTGGAAACATGTGTGGTTCCTGTAGGAATTTTTATTTTTTACTGATAAATCACCCTTGTTTTTACACTCTCTTCATTAAGAACTTTTATTATGTAGTCTATGTACACGAATAGCTTCTTGTCCTCTATGTTAAAGTCAAGAGAATTCGTATTTATATGTATACCTAATTTTAGACAAGTATGATGTAGCGGGAATGAGTAACGAATATTCATGGAAGTAATTCACTTTATTTCGCGTTCGGTACTTTTCCGGAATTAAACGGAACCTATGTTCTTCCTAAAGTTATGAATATGCACTTGAGGAGGGAAAGAGTCATAAACAAACAGAGTTCGTTTTAGCATTCATAACAGTGTGGATTGGACAATTTACAGAATTTCTTTGTGATCTTAAATTTCGTTTCAAGTTCTCTTGAGTAGACTTAAATATGTATGTCATATATGTATGTATAGATATAGTATAAATCAGAAACAGTATCACATTGTGAATCGTTATAAAATTTCGTTCACACATTGTCAAAGGTACGGAATAGCATAATACCTTTTATATAGTATACGCGAGCAATCCCAAGGGTAAATGATATCAGCCTATACAATTGCTGATACAAATTGAGATTCGTAAAACAATCTTGTAAATACATAGTGAACTCTATAAGTTGCGTATTAAGTTCAGAATCAGTTGATGGATGTTGACAGGTTTGTATAGTTTGCTCTGTAGCTGGGTATCAAATTTACCTACTCAGTAAACAGGATAACTGACTGGATATGAGGCTGATTTGATAATAATTAAGGGTATACAATACATGTGAGCATATGTTTTAAGTATATATTTCGTGATATTATACACATATTCAATGAATTGTTAGAGATACCTTTGTGTGTCGTGTTAATTATGAGCGCGGCAATCATGAGCAAAATTCCCCGTTTCTTAGGAAGGCCTATGTCCAGCAGTGGACTTCCAATGGTTGTTGTGATGATGTGTCGTGGACACTACCTGTGTTTAACGTAAATTCTATACTACCTAGAATCAAATCGGCTCTTATCAAATTACTTTAGAGATTTTATTCATAGAAAGATACTGAGGTTTTAAATGAAACTAAATAAAAATGAATTTCCCGTGCCGAGCTGCACTATCGTTGTGCTGCCGAGCTGTTTGTAGACACGTCGAATATTTTCTATTGTTTTTTAGCAGGTAACGAAAGATTTTATTGAAACCTAATGCATGTTATTACTATTGTCGCAGAGCCCTATCTCGGAAATGTCGGACTCGGAGGCGTCGTCGCCGTCACCGGGGCCCGCTCGCCGCCGCCGCTCCATTGCCAACCGCGCGTCCAACGCGTCCAGTGATGATGAAGCGCCACCTAGACCGCGTAACCCTGTAAGTAGTGTTGCTGTTTTCAGCCTTATTACTTAGGTAATAAGCACCTATTATTATCAATCTAAAATTGAAAGTAGATTTTTTCGAAAGTAGATTGAAAGAGATTGATGTCATGTACCTTTCTTATTGAGTGAGTTATAAACATTTGATTGTTCATACAGTTATCCAAACTTTATTGTGTTAAAGTCACTTTTCGATACAGAAATTTAATGTTGACTGAACATTTTTCCATTTAATGTTAAGTGCAATTATACAGTTAAACTTGAAGGAAAGTTGCATTATAGTAATGTAGTTACTAATTATTATCATATCAGCCGTAGGATGTCCACTGGTGATCACAGGCCTCCCCAAGTGATATCTAATAGTACCGACTATCCAGCTATCATTCGTATGTAGTCAGATCGTCTGCCCACCTCACTAACTATTTGACCAATTTTTTTTATCAGATATTAGCATCGCCCGTAAACACGGCGCCGCAAAAACGCGGCCGGCCCCCAAAGCCTCGCACCCCTGAAGAGAGGCCCGCAAAGAAGAGGCGCGGTCGGCCTCCCAAGCATCGGCCACCGTCGCCCCCCGGCCCGGGCCCCGCGCCACCTCCCGCGCCCATCACCACAGTGGACAGCGATGTCGAGCCTGATCCCCCGCAACATCACCATCCGTTACAGGATACCAAGACCCATATCTTCCGCAAGGTTTGTTACCTTTTCTTCTAAATCAATATTTTGTATACTAATTTAATGTAATAGCTAGATTGAAACGTCAAATAAACGGTAATTTTTTATTTAACCGCAATTCTTAAATCAGTGTTCATAACTAATAGAAACAGAATTAAAACATTGCGAATAGCAGTGCAGCAGCAGTTCCGTAATTTTTTAATCAAATGATATACCCTCATATTTAAATATATTTGTTTATATTCGGTTCTGTATCAGCTTTTATAATACTAGCAAGGCTTACTAACTTCCAGGTCTTCACCCCCAAGAAGGGTGACGAGTGCGGTGGAAAAGGTGGTAAGGGGGGTAAAGGAAAAGGTGGAAAGGGCAAAGGGCAAGTCACTATTATTGAAGTGACCCCGCCCGAGTCGGGGGCAAATGATGATGATAGAAGGCACAGAGACAGATCTGTGGAGAGACGGAACGAAGAAGCAATCGCCCGAGTATCCCCTCCCCACGAACCTGAGACGCTCACAAGGAGAAGAGAAGCGGACAGAGTCGCGAACGAACGGATACAAGAATGTGTATCCATAGAACGGAATGACCATAGACGCTCCGCCGATCGAATAAACGACAGACCGACTGAACGCATGCCGATACCCACAGAGAGGACGCGGCCGGAGAAATCCAATCGGTTATCCGTGCCGCACCAAATCCCCCCAGAGCGGATATCGGAGAAATACGAGAGAATATCCGAGAAGATACCTCACGAGCGGTTATCCGCTGACAAAATGTCGATGGAGAAGAAACCGCACGAGAGGTTATCCGGGGACAAGATCCGGTTATCGGACGACAAAATGTCTATAGAGAGATTGCACGAGGAAAAAGTGGAGAGGTTGTCTGGTGACAAGATATCTATGGATCGGTTGTCAACGGAAAAGGCGACTATGGAGAGGTTGTCGGACGACAAGTTGGAACGGGGCAAGTCGGACCGGACGGAGCGGGTCGTGCCGGACAGGTATGTCCGTGCTGAGGCGGACGTCGGCTCCGGGTTGAAGCCAGGTCGGGGTTCGGAGAGATTAGAGGAAGCTTCTTCAAACCGTGAGTGTATTTTGTTGTTCTCGTGTTTAATAGAAGCGTTACACATCTGTTTGTACTGTATGCGCATCTAACATACAAACCACACAGCTACTGACCCGCCTTATAGCATCCCCTCCCTGTCACCCTTTTACTGGCACTGCTCAATCACAAACATTCACACACACCCTGTTTTTAGTCTATTGAGCGATAATCGACTTGTGCGGCTGGGTTCACTCAGTGCTCGTCCTTTGCAAAACTGTCCCCAAAAATGGCCACTCAAGCCGAGGTCCGGCCTCAGAGGCAGGCGCTCTCGAGTAAAAGCGTTCCGATCCCGTGAGGCCTGCGAGGGTTCGACGCGGGTCAATCAGGTATAGGGCCATTCATTAAGCAGCTGCTGCTGACGCTGGAATTACCGGCTGACAGATTAGGTTAGTCTGAAAAAAGCAAGTCTTATATCCAGTTTTTTTAGCTATAATTCAAACTTTAAAGCTGAACATAGATTTTCATCAGATTAATTATTTTATGAAAATATTTTTTTATCACTACAACGTAGGCTTATTAAATAATGCATAATAAATCTCGATATGTGATAGGCGTAACAAAACGTAACTAACAAGCTAGGAACAGACCAGTTTAATTTTTGCTTATTAAGTTATCTGACTGACACATCAATACAGCCGTGTGAATGTAGTATGATAGCAATTATTCTGATGTATGTATTATTGTAGACTTCCTTAAGATCCGTACAACAGTTGTTAAGTAAAAGGATAATATTTTTTTAGTCCAACCAACATATGTTTCTAATATTACATATTAAAAAGGCATCCATATAAAATCAGTGCACGCTAATTGTAAAATAGACGCTTAAATGTCAGCTGTTAAAGTTAGTTAAACGTGGTTAATCCATGTGACACGTGTGTTGTGTTGTGTTGCAGTGAGTTGCCGCGCGCGCGTCATGGTGCGCGTGCCGCTGGCGCGCCTGCGCGCGGAGACGGTGCGCACCCTGCAGCGGCCGCCGCGCCCCCCTATCAAGCGGCCCACCACGCCCCACCACCATCCGGTTTGTACCACCAGCATTTTAAACCACAAAATTACTCATTCATAGTTGATCTATCACACTAGTCAAGGAATTTGATGCCTTAAGCGTGGCACATTCTTTAAATAAATTCGTTCTGTCCCAATACGAAACGATTAGGTACTAAAATTTGCGTATTACGTCCCTTTTTGAAGTATTTCAGTATGTAAATCACTATGTGAGAACAATTTTGTAATTTTGACGTTAAACTACTCAAAGAGTAGACCTTTATTAGGTCTAATTCACAAATAACTATTTATTACATGTCTTAGGCACTTTTCATAATTTTTTCTTTGACTTATTTGTTCTCTCTTTGGTTCCATTTATGTTTAATTGTACGTAGTGTGTTTATTACATTCTAAATGCGACCTTTAATTCGACCATCGTATATAAATAAGATATTCTTCAATATTTTATTTCCCACGTTTATTTTATGTCTAACACAGTTGAGCGAATACTTTTATTGGTAGGTCGCGTAGTACGTCACATAGAGCTAACGTGATGGTTTTCGTCGATAGGGTGGCGTAGTGGCGGCGACGAACCACGAGCGGTCGACGGCCTGCTCTGGGCAGACGCCTATTTACTACAGCTACTTCGAGCGGCAGCCGGCCGACGCGCTGTCTGACGAGGAGCGGGACCACAAGTGAGTACCGGCCATCCCAGATTCTTCTCCTCGGGTCAAGACAGGGTTGACTTTGGTACGATAGCTAGTGCAAGCGGCAACATACGACGCTCCAAATATATCTACAATCGAGATACCATTGGCTGGCTGATGACATCTCGTCTATTTTATATCTTAGTACAGCTGTGAACCCTCTGACTATTTATTTTTAGTAGGGAAGTTTTAATAAACCCAGGTGTCAGACTCTAACGTGGTTATCTACCGTGATTTTCATTACCATGAAGGGTTACATTATTCTGGTACCAATACCGTCACCGCGGCTACCACTGTCCTGCCTTTTCCAATACAAGTCAACATAAAAGCAGCAAACTTGAAAGTTTGAGAGAATGACGTATAATAGAGAAATTAATGTCGAGTTGGTTTAAACATGTACAAAAGATGACTGATTGCAGAAATGTATAGCAAGTAATGGAAGTGCTAGGACAATTTAAGCGAACAAACCTTACCTAGGTAGAAGGTATTTTTAAGAATGGTCAAGCCAGAATTTTCCATATAATCGAGCGTGTATGAAAGGACTAATGCGATTAAAGGATGCGAGAGAAGTATACCAAGATCGTAGCAAGTGGGGATCTACATTCCCTGCTAACCCGGTGGAGTACAGGCGTCATGTATTTATGTATGTACAACTGAGCAGATACGACCTCGGAACTCCTATTAGTATTTCGCAAAGACGGGGCATCTTCGCGGTTCAAATACCCAATCGATATTCGGGAAGCCGCAGATAAAAGCTAGTAATTATATAATGTAATTTAAATTCGCTGACGAGCGACTTCGTTCAGTAATAACGCGGTAGCAAAAATGTGTCGCCGAAGACAGTCCGGAAGCTTCAGGAGTTCAGCCCGCTCAGCCATCGACCCTCCCGCAGGTACTACCTGGACGAGGCCACGCGGCTGCGCACGGCAGCGGAGCGCGAGCAGGAGCCGCTGCCGCGCGTGATGCTGTACCTGGAGTCCGTGCTGTGCTTCGTGCTCACGGGCCGCGTGCTGGAGCTGGAGCTGGACACCAAGGGTGCCTTCACCGTGTACCGCGAGACCATCGAGTACATCAAGTCCATCCACTCCATGCCGCAGCGGTTCCGCGCCTCGCCGCACTCCACTTTCAGCAAGCTGGACATACTCAGGTACTTCGTCGCGCTCGACTATTGAATCTGAAATGTGTAGAGTAGATCAAATCTTGTGCGCCAAAGGTGTGGTGGGTTCGATCCCCGCTCGGGAAAAATATTAATATGATGATATTTGTGTTTTTTGTGTGTCTGTGTGTGAAATATATGTATTTACATATCATCTTTGTGATTCGTCTGTTGTCTGATATCCGTACCACAAGTGCTTTAATCGACAAAGTATGAGATTAATGTGAACTTATTATTTTATTTCAGTTTGCGAGTGCAAGCCCTCTTGTACCTGCGAATGTTCAAAATGTACAATCGCGATGTAAAAGAATACAACAAGATTGTCCAAGAGTATCAGCAAAAGGTTCGTCTGCTTATTCAAATCTTTACATATAAAATTATGTGTTGAACTGAACAGATTTTAATATTATTTTGCTTCCGTGTACAATTCAATCCAACTTGACAGATAGGATAGTTTCCATCTCAAATTAAGACAGGACAAGTCGGATCGGCTAGTGTTTATCGGCTAATTATATTGTTTAGTTGGTTGAGATAGTATGCTCTAATAAATAATTCGTCATGAGAGATTAAATTACATTTTAAATTTGAATTTATAGTATTATATTATAAAGAGAAATAATTTGGTTGCTGGTTTTTAGGATGTAACTCAAAATCTATTCGACAAATTGAATAATTTTTTCTCCATTAGAAAGCTGCGTGTTTACCGCGTAACATAGGCTATATTTTATAAATTCAAACTATAAACACCTAGGACAGAATGTAACGAGGCGCATTTTATATTACTGTACGTTTGTAACGAATAAACTAAAAAAAAACTTGGCTGATTTCTACAAATATTTTACTAATGAAGGGTTACATTATCAACAAATAATATAAGCTAAATTTTATTTCTGTATTCCGATGGTTCTTGGAACTACGCGAGTAAAACCGCGGGGCCGTGCTAGTACTCAATAAAATCCTTGTACCTTAATTAAACATGTTTTTACTGGTATCTTTTAAATATACTCAGCACTACGCTTGTACACTCAATTTATTTATTATAAGGTATAAATATAGAGATAAAATAAGACCAATGTTGCTTGCCAATAATGTTCCATTCCATTAATGGAAAACGTTACAAACGTGCAAAAAGAATACCACTTGGTTACATTGTTCTATTTAAAGTTGGGATATATATGTATTTTTAATACTATATAGCCTATATAAATCGGTTAAATTTAGCTTTCTAATATGGTGAAAGGTTTTTGAAAAAGGGTCCAGTAGTTTTTAGTTAAAACAAACAAACCTTTCCTATTTTTAATACTAGTCTACACAATTAATCAATCACGCTCATTCTCTGAACGCTATTACAATGAAATGATGATTGATTGCTCTTTACCTTTTTATTTAATTGTGTTCAATATTGTCATCAGCCGGCCAGCGCAGAATCCGTATCGTCCGCATCGGGCGTGTCTCCCCTCTCCCCGTCGCCGTCCCCCGCGGGGTCACTGGGGTCAGTGGGCTCAGTGGGGTCGGCAGGGTCCGCAGGGTCGGGATCCGGATCGTCGGGGTACTGCTCGGTGGCGCACTCAGTGCCAGCGCACGCGCACAACGCGTTGTTGCAGCTGACCAAGTACTACACGTTCTTGTACGTTGCGCTGGATCTGTGGGAGCAGGCTGATTGCCTTTGCCGCCTGAGGGCTAATCGAGGTGAGTCATATTCCTATATCATCATAATTATCATTATAGCGGCCTTAAAACGTCCACTGCTGGACATAGGTCTACCCAAGAAAAGGGAAATTTGCCTATAATTGCCTAGCAGGGCAAGCGTGATGGCAATCGCAGAGCGTGAATACTGCTGCCCATCCCCGCCCAGTTGCATTTCAACTATACTGCTTCTAGTGGATATACCGCCATCTGTCAGTTCCGGTACCTCTAAGCCGCCTTTTACTACCCTGGTACAGGGGGAGGTACTATTTGTCATATCGTTCTAATATATAGTCTACATATATTAGAACGATATGATAAAGAGGTAGCATGGTTTAGAGAAAAGCAAGGATATATGGACGGGACGATAGCGTTTTCAGTAGTGTGATAAACATCAGAACTTTCCATGTTTGTTAAAAATGTGTGTCTTGTGGTTAAATATATATATTAGTATTAAATTTGGAATTCCTCTGTTGTCTGATATTATTAATGAAATGTATTCTCTTCTGTTTAGAATTTGTTTAGACTAGGGATGGTTTTTGATGATAATGTTTTTCAAGCTCCTCAAACCATAAATCAGTTCAAGGCTGCGTCGATGTACCTACTTGCTCATACATTCGATATTATGAAACTTGCAACTAATCATCATCAAAAAATCATCACAAATATAGTGTATACAAATATTCATCATATAAATGTATGTTCTGTCTGCTACCGCAAAAGATAGGATCACTAATTACTGCCTACGACATCAGGCATCAGGTAGATCATAAAAATATAACTATGTATGTCGCTTCTATTTGTCGTAATCCCATTTTTTTTTTCATTCCAGATTTGTTCATAGCAGTGGACCGCAAATGCGGACCGCTTTCCCTGTCGTCCACCTTCCGTCACCTCGTGCAGTACATACGCCACGCGATATCGCTGCTCAAGTCGTCTCCGCGCGAGTGACCGAACCCCAGCCGCCCCCGCGCGGCTTTCCCCCCTTACTAAGGATATTGGACTCTAATGCGTGTACATAACGCTCATTTACGAGCGCTCGGGTGACGCTACCCGCTGCGTACTGTGGACGCGTGTAAATAAGGCTCTAATGAAACTACAGCAACGTATAATAGGCTCTAACGAGTGTTATTATAGTTCAATATTCTTCGTACTCTGCTCGGACGTTTCAGATAATCGAGGGACACTATAGCGTCGGACTATAGAGCGCGTGCACATATCGGCGTGCGTGTAACTGACCCAGATTAGAAAGCATTATTTGGCGTGCGTGAACTCTAATTTGTGAGAACAAACTTAGTTTTTAATGACGAAGTTACTCTGGTGCCGCGGCCCATTCGATCGAGGGAATAGACGTTGATTGACAGCGACATTGTCGCTGCGAACGACGACTAACGCGACGGAATACGATTTTGCATCAAATTGCAAATGAATGCAGAAAAAGCCAGTTTCCGGTGCGCGAATTATTCTCTGAAGAAGTGGAGTACAGATTTTCACGTCCATCTTAAGTGGTTAATCGGAACGCTTAACCAGTGGCTAGTGGCTACAGTACGCCCAAAACCGTCCTGTCTAACCATTAAATGAAAATGAATTATAGCGTTCTTAAAAAGCACTATATCGTACATACAAATAACTTAAACATCGATATGTCGTGTTACGGAGCGCTTAAAGATGACAGTCAATTGGTCAGATAAATACTGTACAGAACGTCCAATACAGCTCAGTTTACTTCAACGATGAAAACATCAGTGGCTTTCCTGTTTTGCGGGCAGTGTTCACAAGGGAATGTGGACTCTAATGCGCGTAAAACACACGCTTATATACGCGCGTCAAGCAACCGACTAGAATTTTCAGCCCTGGTGACATCTACATTGAGCTTCAAAACTGGACTCTTGACTTCGAACACTGGAGAATTTACTCGCTTGATTCTTCCGCGAAACTGCTCTGGTAATAGCGTATGAACCGTATTACTAAGTATGGGCAATATCCCTTTAAATATATCAACTGAAAAGGACTAAGTGTGCGTAAATTTACATCAAAAGTTGTCTCCTAATTCGTAGGAAAATATACTTTATCGCGAGTCAACAAGACTCTATGTTGAATTTACCCGAATGTCAACTGGACGGTTTTTACAAGTCATAAAATAATTTATGATGGTTGATTATGTTTTAGTAAGTTTTGATGCGTCATCAATATTGTGACTTAAGCACTTGGCAACAGTGTAGGTACTGTTTCCATTTCTTCAAGAAGAAACGAAGTCTATTAGGAAATGGAAATCTTAATTTACTTAACTTAAATCATATCCGGATTGTGTTAAGGGAAATCATTAATTTTTTTGTTGTATTCACTCATGTCCAGAGATCTACTTAAGAGAGAATTATTATTGATAATTTATATAAGTTAACTTGTCTACTGGAAATTAATTGTAATACTCTGTAGAAATATGAATTACCAAGTATACTTCATTGAATAATAAATACATACGTTTCGCTCGCCACTGGATGATTTATAAAACAAATTACACATTTTATATGTCCGTGTTGGTTATTTTATAGATTATTTTTACGCTATATCGTAACCTATGAGTTGTTTTGTGGTTGTGACGTCATAGTTTATGATGAACTCAGCTCTTTAGAAGTCAATACAACAGGAAAATAATAAAATGCAATATTATAGAAATTAGATCCATATTTAATTCTATTGGGAAATATTTTACTGACGATGAACGGATTTTTATAATTAACTGTGATACATGATGTTTTCAATTTATTTGTCTTTGCTATTTAGTAAGAATTATTAGCGAAATTTAACGTTTTTGTATGACGTCATACATTAGTGATTATTTTAAAAGCAATACTTAGATATATTAAGTTCTAAAACGGAAATTAGTGGCATTCATTTATTGAATTGAAGATGTTAGATAGATTATTATTTATTTATTATAATCACGTAATTCATATTTCTATCAAACCGTATTTAGCTATTTGTCTGGGAGATTTATTTAACTATGGATTGTAATTTAGAATGTATAAATATTTTTCGTATTTTAATATTAACAAAGAAATACTATTGCTGTCACATTTAAGAACACAGTAATGGACATCGGGGGGGGGGGGCAGATATCAAGTGGCAACTGTGTTCTTGATTGTGAGCGCAATAGTTTTGATTTTGTGTGAAATGACTATTGTTGGTAATGGATGAATAATTTTAATCGTAAACCACGAACTGTTCTGCATATCTTAGTAACTCTACATGCATTAATTTGCCAAAATCATTTTACATTTTTTTTACATTATAGATTGTATCTTCCCAAATAATTGTTCTGAGATATGTTACAAGGTGTGGTATAGAAAAAAATATATATTATCCAAAGGGCTAATGTCATATAGAGTGGGCGGGCGGTTGTATAAGTGACGTCATTTCTGTAAGAATTATAATCTCTGGTTCAGAAACTTAGTACCGATGGAACTAGCGAACAATGTCATGTTGTCCCTTTCCCACTCAATAGTATAAGTGATCAGAAAGAGACTGGTACAATTTGACATTAATTTTGCAGCCGCGCGATAATCGTGCACAGGCCACACGAAAATGGTAGGTTAGCTGCGACAGTAGGCCGCGGGCGGGCCGCAGCCGCCACCCTAACTTCTAACTCATGTCTTCACATTATGTACATTCTCTTCCCAAAACGTTGACCAAAAATCAAAGTGTATAATATGTATGAAAGCGTGTGTATATATATCGCTTCGTTGCCTAGCGACGGCCCGCAGCGACCTCGACCTAAATGTAAGTAATAGACTAATCATATCCTAAGTGTTTTTCGTTGTAGTTATTCTTCCGTATCATTGTGAGTTGTACTGTCGGGAACAGATAATACGAATTGCTCGTCTCCTCCGCTAGAGGGAGCTGGACGACACAACTGTTGTTCGCAAGAGGGCCAATCGAGTATATTATTAATATCTCACCATGTATGGGATCACTTGTAGTTTCTTCGCAATATTTTGTTCCTGAATTTCTCGCGTATACTTTCGCTTTGTCGTAATGTTTGCGAGTGTTTGTTACTGTAGTATGAGAAGTTTGTGTGTTCTTGAAGCGATGGTGAGTTCGAGTGGGACGATCGATAACAGTTTCCATACCCGTGCGTCATGTATACCTAACACTTGCGTTTGTCGTGCAAATGTTCCTATGTAGATACGAGCGACACGCTGGACAGAACAAGGATCGAGCAAAAACGTGTTTAGCGTCATGAGTTTATGATAAAAATACATTATTTCTTATACATATCAATGTTTTTTGGATTCAATACGGCTAGACATTTTGCGATGGATATAAATTTATTGCAATTATAATTTTCGTACGCTTTAGAGTCGTCTATCGAGATCTATTGAGACCTATCCCGATCCCCGTTTAAATATTTCATATAACAAAATATTTCGGTGTGTCAATAAATACTCTGTTAGGGCGGCTAGATTCGATGATGTGTCTGATTCCAAGATCGATGATCAGAGACGAAAATTGACAATCTACATGGACGGTTAATTAATTGAGATGTGCGTAAATTATCGCGGATAGGAACAAAATGTAACGATGGTATAAATGAACACCCTTTTCATTAATTAGACAAAGTGCAAATATATTTTTAAAGTAAATCGTTTGAAGAGTACAATTTGTAACGGTGACATCAATCAACTAATGTTCTTAAGTACCTCAAAAGTAATTCACAGTAACACCAATAACAATACATATATATATATTATATATATATATTTATCTCGGTTGTTTATCAAATTTATGTTGTGATTGTATATACATAATATTATACATTTTGTAATGAATATACATATTAGTGCCAGATAGGTTTTTTTATGAACGTTTATATATGATGAAGAGATAGATTCGGACTACGGACGCTGGCGTCGGCGGCGGAATACAAAAAAATAATGATTGTCAAGAGATGCCTTGTACATAGTATATTGTAAGAAATGTGTAGTTTTCACTCTATATTTTAATTTATATTGTAAACTATATTTATAGCCGAGCGGGAGATATTAAGTAAGAATGTACGTTAAGAGAGTTTATGAGAGTGTGACCGGTGCGCGAGCGTAGAGGCCTGGCGTGTGACGGGGTCCTGTTATGATAAGACAATTTATTTTTAAAAGTGAATACTGTAAATGTTCTTAGAGGAGCTTGCAGCGGACGGTTTATTAGAGTATCGAGTAGTATACAAAGTGGAGGTCATTGCCCTGAGCTAGTTACCCCGTAGTAGGTGAAGCGACCAGCGTACTTTCTCTACTTAAATTATTATTAATAAATTTTTTTTAGTTGTATTTTTAAACAAATCCTTACATGCTTATATCACAAAATTGGTACTTATTATCCGCACAAATCTATTTATAAATCTTAGTTGGTTACTTATTTATTTTTGTCTGTATTTTTGTTGCTTACGATGCGAAGTTTACTTAAAACTGATAAATTACAAGTGAAACTTATTCGGCACTGGTCGGGTTGGAATCTGTGACCTGGTTTGTCGTCGGTGTCTCGTAATTTTCTTTGTTTTTGTTTTAAAAATGGTTTTTTTTATTGTTGTAAAGCTTACTTTATGCTTATTGTTTTGTTTTTTACTTTGCAAGCATCTCGATCAGAAACTCGCGTATTTGTACAGGATTTTTGTTATTGTTCGTAGTTCTAAATTCTACGTTATCGATGGTGTAAATTGATTTTAATTTGTTATGTTGCTTAACTTTTAAGCTTTATTTTTTTTTCATGCGATCTTCCTTCTAATCCTTATGATAGTTCTCCATGTAAAGTAGGTAGCTTAAATTGAAATTGATTTGACTATTATTTCATTTGTTTTATTAACACAATACATTCTTAGCATTTTAATTTGATATTAATTTAATTTTGGATTAATTATTGATTTTGAAAATCTCGATACTTCAAAATATCCTAAAATCGAAACCAAATTTATATTGACACTTTATTATCTTAGTTGTAATCGACAAGAGCGCGCTGGTTAAGGGCGTTAAGACTATTGTTTTTAGGAAATTGTAAAATACTGTTTTCTTTATTAGTAGCGGCTTGTGTTGATAGCATGTGTAATTTGTTTTATTTTTTATTCGCGTTAAGAATTATGTATAAATTTGTTTTCCTCTAATTTTATTATTTGTGTAACTATACCTTATGTTATTGATAATAGAATACATTAATTTTTATGTATGGATTATTTTTGTTTCTTTTTATTTCCTTTTATTTTCTTTTCGACAGGGACAGGTTTAAAGATGTTTATGTATTAGTCAATTTCGTGATATATTTAGAGTACATAGTTCAATGTCGTCGAAATAGTGGAGTATATATGTATTTATACATATATATATCACCGCCTTTTATAACACGTTTTAATGCTTAGTGAGTACGTAGTAGTAATTCAATTTGCCTTAGTCAATTTGATGCAACAGTGAAGCTAGTGTTTTTGGAAGGTGAGCGTACCTATATAAAATAATTATATTTTTATTCGAGAAAGAAATTATTAATCTAGTCCAATGCAGTTGTCAAGTCCTCACTGGCGTATGTAAATCGTGACAATGTAGTGTTACTAGAACTCATAATTTCAGCGGACAAGCAATAGTGAAACAAGTGACGAACTTTTCGTTGCGCACAGCTGTTCATAATGTCAACGACAAAGTTTTTGCTAAAAATAAGTAATCACCATCCAAAACAACTAGCAACAAGTCAGAGTCAAAGCACAAATATCACGCCTGCGCACGAGTACAAAGAACGCAATAAGGGGTGCGCAGGCGTGCCCGCAGACGCCGCCTTAGCACGTGTCTTGTAGACGTACGCAGTACGCACGTACGCGCGTAGGTATGTACGGGATTGCGGGCTCGATGCTGGCCAGTACGGGACGCACGCGAGACGGGATCAGACGGCTTAGATCGAATTATGAAGGAATCTGTTTGGATTGTGGCTAAAACTTGTATATTTTCAGAGTAATTTTTGCGCTGCCACCAAGTATGATGGAAGAGATTTTATGGGTTTATTTAAAGTATACTAAAACATTCCTGCAAAGAAGTGCGGATGCCGTAGGGGTCATCCATAAGTCACACGTATAGGGTTGGGGGGGGGGGGGGGCGACAAAGGGTGACTAGGGGTGAGAGGGGTTAAGACCCCTGTTTTGTGAAATCACTTTTCGAAATCTAATATATCTAGAGATATTAAAACGCGTTTTTGAAATATTAATTAACCTGTGAAATACGATTTAAATTGTTTTATTGACGAGTTCATACCCGCTCTAGTGTCAAGCCACATAAAGATGTATGACGAAAAACTAAATGAGAACGAAGTGACTGTCATGCCAGTTATATATAATTTAAAGGAGTTTGTTCAAAATCCATGGAATGAAGATGATTGAGTATTTTTCTTCTTCTTTTTCTTTATATTTAATAATTTATTGCTTTCTTATTCAAATATCTGATATAATTTTGATTTCATAAAAAGAACTTAATTTAAATTGAAATAAAAATAATTGCGGAACTGCTGTTTTAATTTAATAATTTTTCGAATTGGTTTTACAAAACATGTGACGTCACACTAGGTAACGTGACGAGGACGGGGGTTAAGGGGGGAAGAGGGGTCAAAAAATAATGAAAATCGTGTGACGTACTTTATGGATGGCCCCTTAGGCCCATAGTACACGGCGTATTTTAAACGCGCCGACAACGCGCGTTTCAGAAACGCGCGTTTTCGGCGCCGTGGACGCTGCTTGTTGCGTACTAGGTACTAGTACGTAAGGTACGTACTTAGGTTACTAGGTTGCGTTCGAATTGCGTTTGAAGCGCGTCTTCGGCGCGTTTAAAACACGCCGTGTACTATGGCCCTTAGGTCTGGTTTGGTAAAATACGTATCGTTCACTAACCTGATTAGACCCGGCCTAAACAAGGGTTAGGTATATTATTAGAAACACCGTAATGTTACATTATTAATACATATAGAAGTGAAGGTCACATTACTGCGATCAAACCATTTATATTTCTATACATATTGTTGGCAGCGCAACTATTATTGCCGCGCTCGGGGTTGAAATTACAAGTAACATATGAAGATATTTAAATTGCTCTATGTTGGTATAATACGAGTAGCAGTGTTTTCGTCAAGTGACCGGTAATGACACGCGTCGAAGCGAGTCGATCGCTCAGCTCTCACTGCTAGGAAAGCTTTAGCCACTCGTCGAAAATCGGATGTAGGAAAGTTCTGTTGGACGCCTGAATAGGTAAAGAAACGTTATAATAAGAGAGTGATACTACTGCTAGCTACAGCACCGAGTTCGTAATTTGTATTGGAAAAATCACAGCCATTCTGTCTCAATTATAATTAAAGTAGGTATAGTTAGTTTATGTCGTTGTGCTACGCTGCAAGCTCGCGTCTGCGCTCGCGCGGGGCGGAAGACGCGGCGCGCCCGCGCCCGCGTCTCGCCCCGCGTTTGCGCGCCTTACAATCGCTTTTGTATACGATAGGTAATAGTTTCGCTGTAATCTGTTTTGCGGAAATCGAGATATGAATGGGTCGGACTATAGCCCAATGCAACGAAAATCTACAAAGGCTTCACTTTTGAATCTGAATCGTGTAATCTATTGTTAACAGATTGTCACTCACCTGCGTTTTAATATGTTAATTAGAAATTGAAGTTATTTTAGTTGGTCTTAAGACCAATTCTAAAAGAATATATATGTTTTTCTGTAGTTAAACAGCTTACCTGAGTTTCAAAGTTAAATCAGTAAATTACCTATAGGAATAAAACAATATTGGCAATTTTGTTTCACCACTTATTGAACAATGTCGAGAAATATCTTAGCTATCTGTACACAAAGCAACATTTAACCCTGAACAAAACTCAAAATATTACAAACGATGTTAAACTGTGTGTGTGACTTCAAAATTGAGTTCAATATTGATTGTAAAATTTTGACAGATGTGTAGCTTTGTGTTAAGAAGATAATAAACCCCACCATTGACTTCATTACACGCCCACAAAACTGGACACGTGTAAGCAAATGGATTGATCATAATAATGTTCAACTACAGACAAAGATAGAATTATCTACACTAGATCACAGACACTAGACATCCGAGAAATATAAAATAAAAAAATACAGCAATAAAGTTGCCAGTAAAGGCGGGGCCAGAGTTAAATGAAGCAGTTTGTAGTATTATAAGGATCGTTTCCCACGATTACAGTGTGACGTTGGAAACGCTTGCACGTTTGGAGACTTAGTCGAACGACTGGTAGTTATTCAATACGATGTCAACGCGACTATTAGACAGGCTTCGGGGGCTGTCACGTTACAGGTTAATGAAAGCTGCACTATACTTTGTCAAATATAGTATGACTATTAGCGGGTCCGCCCTAGGTCCCAAGTCCTCAGGTTGAAATCGTTAAGGACCCATGCAATTATCGAACTTGTGTTAATCTCAGAAAACATGGAATTAAATTTGTGTAAATAACCCAGACAGATTAATTAAACAGATATTATACAAATTAACCTAGTTCTAAGTCTAAATATCCTTAAATATTTTAACAACGTATAAGCTGTCAACAGCTGACATTCTAATCAAGCGATATTTTCTACTTCTGTGGTTATTCGTAATACTAGTTCCGTCAATGAAGTAGGTATCACAATATTTGTAGTACATTTTACTACTCTGCGCTCGCGAGATGTCATAATGATCGTTCTATATTTGAAAAAGCATAAGTAGCAGTACTTGTAGTGCTGTGTCGCAACACTGGCCTTACGGTTGAGTCCGATAACATCCAACGTCAAAATGTCACAGTCCATTCTAAGATCAATAATCTTGTAATAAAGATAAATTTTGATTGCGATATTTTGACAGATTTGAGAAGTTTGATTTGTTGCTTTATGTATATTAATAAAAAAAATACGAGTTCTATCGATGATCGATTGGGTGACAAGTGAAGCTACTCTACTATAAGAATCCTCTTGGCTAAATTATCACAAATGGGAAACGATCCCAATCAACAGTCTATGAATATGGAATATATAAATGACTATGGGACTAGTGGCTTAGCATTTTTATAATTCTTTTTATACAGTACGAAGCAGAACGTTCACATGATTATAAATAGGGAAACGATGGTGTGCAATAATTCTAAATATCTTACAATTCATATTCTAAACGAATAGCTGTTATAAAGTCCGTATATAGTCAATGTGTAGATAGACGCGTAACTATATTACTATTTTTGCAATGTTTTTAGCGTGGTTTAGGTGTTTGTTTGTATCGAGGTTATTTCTATAACGTTATTGAGATAATGTAGCATGCTATGATGAGTGTTTGCTAGGACTATGCTGGCACAGCTTTGGTCCACTATTGACGTGTAGGAGGTAATACATTTCTAAATGTCCTACCCGCGTGGTTCGTGTTACCCTGAGAATACTGAATAATAAAAATAGCCGGAGACCCCTTATAACATCAGCTATTAAAATCGGTCCATCTGTTATATGTACTTGAAATTTATTGAAAAACTGTAAATTTAGAATTACAATCAGACACATCAATTTTATTTATATGTATAGAGGTTTTTATACCCCAGACACTAAGAGTAACAAGATACGTGGCTCAATTGTTCCTAGGATATACGAGTACCTTATGCTGGACAACTCAGATGTCAATAAGAGCGTACGCTCTGTTGGATTTCCTTGACTTGCTGCAGGAAACTCTCAGAGTCCAGTCGATTTTTTACACGTGCTTCATTCTCGTATTTGTGATCTTAGTGGTGGTGTGAAACAGGTCATAATTAATTATAATCTTATGCACTATAAAAGTATAAATAAATAGTCCTGTCAAACAGTAACACGCAGTTCATATACAAAAATTTTGACAATTACACCATTTATACATTGTACTAGCAGAAGTATCAAAGCTGTACAAACATAGTATCCTAGTAAAAGCCCACACGGACGTTTTTGGACATATCGGCATGCTCCCGCGAATCGTCATGATCGCTATCATCGCCTGTGTAGTTAAGGCTAGTATGCAGTGTCCTATCATTCAAACAGCGAGGAGGGGAATTGAATTCTTTTGTGTTAGAGATAAAGTTCAAAATGGAAATTTAAATTGTGCCTTAGTGATAAATCGTTTAGTCTCCTATTTTTTTTGGAGTCTAACACAGACAAAGGCTCCGATATTAATTTTACTCATATAGATCGAAGTATTATTATATTGTCCTGCTATATACGATTTACCTTTACGAGAAATTTTCGTATTTGATGTCATCTCATAGTTAGTGGAACACATTTGTCAACTGTAGCGTCAACAAGCCTACGTTTTTAATTTTTGCCAGTTAAGAAAAACGAGCGGCGCTTCGGATTTCCTGAGTATGTGATATCTTCATAAGAACAGTAAACATAAAACATATTTATAATATATATGCATCCTCGGAAAGTACAGAAATTTTTGTGGTAGTAATCATCCACAAACGGTTTAAGGCGCTTTAACTTTAGTATTTTATATGATAAATGCACCACTGGGCGGATGCCAAACACCTTAAGCATTTTTAAAAATATACCTACTCGGAGTGTGTATGCGTTGGCACTTCCATAGTGCGAAAGATTCCTTGCAAGGGCAGATCGTGTGTAGAGGTCACAAATACTATTCAGTATTTCAGACTTCCAGCACTGTACACTAACGCACTCGATGTAAAAATATACATTTCACAATAAACCCCTTCTGAGTTATAGATCAATTAAATAACGCAATAATGTTTAACAATATTATGTTTTATTGGATGTTGTAATTGATTATATTTACATAATTATATAATACGTAGATCAGTATGTATATGTCGTAGCAATAATATAAGTGTGGCAATAAGGTATAGTGCATTTGCTTTTGTGTCTTTATTGGATAAATCGAGTTGTAGTCTCCCTGTCCCCTAGTCCACTCCGCTGTATACTCGCTTCACACAATCTACGTACAATAAGTTCAAATTCTTGACGTTATTAAAGTATATATTTTATAATATCGCGAGTAATTAGTTACGTAGAGTTGTATTTATGTAGTGTTCTTTGATAATTCGTTCCCGCACTGGCACTCGTGTATTGTTATAATGTACGTGAAAAGCTTCGATTGTTTAAGCGCGTTCCATGGTTTCATATTTTTTTAATATTTTTTGTACTGGTCACAGGTTAGCATAAGACAAAGTGCCAAGTTGCGATCTTTTCCTAAGTGCAATTCCTTCTTAATTACTCTGTGTATTCTCTGCGGGTTGCGGGATATTTCCCAATCCAACATCCTCTTGCTTAGCCAAATAACATTTGAACAAACCGTTGCAGGACGCCTATGACATGAATAGAGAAATATTTTATGACATTAATATTTCGTAATTGAACTTTTTACGTATAGAATTGATTTTGCTGTCTGTCCTCAATTATCCCTATTTTGTCTTCCCCTGTCTTCTGTGTTATTCTAGCGATTATTTATTGATTTAATCAAACTTGAGGTATATGTTGCGAAGGTGTCTAAATTAAGTGAAATCATAATCGGGGAATCCTAAGCCCCCTAACCATAAACAAGAAACTCGATGATTATCTTTTTTCTATAAAAATTTTACCTAACTTTAATGGTTTATTTCAGTGTATAATTTTTTTTCTGACTTCACTCTATTACAAGATGCTACTATAAAGTACCAATACTGTCCGTTATTGTTCTAATTTGAATAGCGGTTTCTTTGCAGTTGTATATCTTGAAAATCACTGATATTGAGCGTTCTCCCCCGCTAACTGCTTGACTATGTTAATTTATAAAATTCCCTTCATGTGCCTAGATAATGTGCTTGAAGTCGCCAATTATGAATCATGTCAAAGGTATCCTGAGCGAGCAGCAAAGTGAGAAATTGTGTCTAACGAAACGAAAATGCGTATTTAATAATAAATAGCAGCTAATGTTAATGATATTGTATTATTATGTTTTGTAGTGGATGTTTTATTCTCAATATAGTAGCGATAATGGTGGCGGATAGTACTACGATAAGTAGAGGGCATGCATGTGGCGCGGCGAGTCAAACCAGCGTTGATCCGCCGCGGCAGTTTCCAATATGGATAAGTTTTAAAACTTTCGCGGTGAAATGGAAACGTCGGGCCTTAGTCGTAAAAAGCGGCTCGAGCCGACGTGTTTCGTTTGTTAGAGGCGTGTATTAAATTAAGGGACAAACAAATTATAGTATAAAATTGTTTACCAGCCCTCCGGGTGTTAGACGAAAATATTATTTTTCTTAGATCACATTATATTATAATAAAATGGTAAAGTATAGTGGAGGCGTCGGCCGGGGGCGCGTCGGCCAGCGACGGTCTGGTTTAAAAAATGATATTTTTTTACGTGCGCAGGCGCCGCCGCGGCCCGAGCGACGCGACATTTGTTATGTTTAAGATGAAATATCTATTGTCTATTCCAAGGGTTGAATAACTACCAACACTTTTTTATATTACAATAATTATAGAAATTATTATTGATACTGTTGTTTTCATTCATCCCTCCCTACCCTTAATCCATACTTTTGTAAGTATGCAGATAGAGCTAAGTATCTAAGATTGCGAATTATATTCATGTTCAGAACTATGTACGAATTAAAACGTAGGTATGTTTTATGCCATTATATATTTTAATATTTTCAACGTGAAATAATAATAGTCAGAAATTCTAAGGTATATAATAAATACTTACTAAAATGCTAAGTTGCGATGATGGTGATGATCCAATTATATACAATATAAATCAATTAGAAGTCTAATGCAATATTAGATAATCATTTATATACCGTAAATTTGAATGAGTATAACTATTTAAGTTCATGGAAACTACTAGAGGGAGAACTAGGCAGTCTATTTATAAATAACTTTGGACAGCAACATTTTTTATGAAAGATATAATGTAAGGGAGCGTTCATCACGCATTCGAAACGTATTTTTATATAATTTTAACCCCTACCCCTCCCTTATGTAACACGCCGTAACCTTTTCTGCATATGAAGGCATTGAAGATATGAATACACTTCACTCACTACAACTTTGAAAAAAATAATTGACATTAATTCCTCCTAATACCTAAACATAATAATCTAAAGTAGTAGTATCTTGGCAAATTTTGATTACTAAGTTTTAATTACAAACAAAAAAACAAAGTGTTGTACGATCCCCGATGTTTCCATGTCCTTTGAAAACTTATCCGTGTTGAAAAGTAGTCTACTTCTGATTTCTTTTTTGAAATATTCTCGAATTCATGAATCAGGTAAGTAAATGGCATTTAAGGTTAAGTAAATAACATTCAGTAAATGGCATCACTTTTAAATATTATTATATAATTGCACAAAGAAAGGAGTTTACAAGTAGTTTTAAGAAAATTTTTATTATTTATTTGGTTTGGTAGAAATTTGATACTATAGAAGCTATAGTATTCAATTTCATAGCTCACAAGATAGAATCTGCGCCATCATGCCCGTCAATTTATGAGACGTTGCATTGTAATCTAACTAAACTTGTAGACTAAACAATAATGGTTAAAAACAGAGAACACAGAGGTTCCTTTTATAACGTAGGGGAGCAATAAGAAATAGTTTTTAAAATCGTAAAACAGGGCAACTAAGCTAGTATAAAACTTTGAAGTTATTCGAATGAAATTTAGTGTAAAAGTTTTAAAGTCAGGAAACAAGTATTAAATAAACAAAATATTTTTTCGAAAATCATCCCTTAAGTGGAAAAAGGGTGCAAAACCGCGGGGCGCTGCTAGTTTTCTTATATCGGAAATATTCTTTCGTCGTGTGTGGCCTTAAAGGTTTTATTAAATTCAGTTAGAAACGTTTGTTAGATTTAACGTTCGTTTGTTAATTAAACTTCTATAAAAACGTTTTGCAACGACAGACTCATGCTTTTTCGATGGTGCCTCTATTTTGTGCGTCAAAGGTAAATAAAGCGTTGGAACCCGCCGAGTTCCAACCGAGTTTCCCGAGTCGCCTGATATCCGTGACGTGACACGTATGCATCAAACAACAGAGTGATCACAAATGTACCTAATACTAAAATAACAAACAAATAATCATCAAAACAATCAATCGGGACCGTCAAGTATAATTAAGTTTCCTTTCAATGTGATTTAGTGGATAATGAAAAAGGTTTGTCATAATATAACAATTTATTTCTGCTAATGTCTATTATGTTTTTTCTTCTTCTTGCTCTTGTTCGCGTGTGACTCGATCAGGTCATCGATCTCTTTACTGTCTTCGCCAAGTCGTTTCTCGCCGCTGTGAAAATAATCGATTGTCAATTACAGGTAGACAAATGTTGACGGCATTGGTGCTTCACTCTCATCTATGCTGCCAAATAGCATTGTTTACATTGCTGTTTGGATTTGAAGAGTGAGGAAGGCAGTGAAATTACTGGGTAATGTGATAAAATATCTCCAAGTCACAAGGTTGGCAACGCTCTAGTAATATCCTGGAGATATTATGAGCGTCTATATGCGGCAGGGATGTTTACTTTCTGTATGTCACGCAGACTGTATGATTGCTTTATCGACCTGGATTTATTTAAATTATATTCATATATACTTAAAATATCTTTACATATATCTACACTATATTTCCATCTGCGAATTCTTGCATATGATATTTACTTTCCATAGTGTACCGAGGGAACGATCCTGTGATTAAAAGTACCTACACTACGGGTTTCCCTTGGTTTTAAGCTTCTACATTGAAGATTTCACCAAAATCATTTTATTAAATATTTTTAAAAGTGTGATTGTTGGATCTATTAACTTAACTAGTTATTCTAAGGAAACCATGTGATTTGTAAGTTTTTAGATGGTCTGGGTCCCTGGCCATCGCTCACAACCACACCAGATGGTGATCCACGAGAATCCATCTGTCACTTTATTACACCTTAAGTATAACCAAATGTACCTCTTGACGGAGAGAATATGCTTTTGCTTGGAGGTGGAGAGGGCCTGTCCCCAGTCGAGGTCGCTGCCCTTGATGCGGTACTGCGCGAGGTCTTCACCCATCAGGCGCGACAACTCCTTGCGCTGCTTCCTTTCCAAATCCTGGCAAAGTTCAACGAACTTATTATTAAATGAAAGCGGAATAAATATTTTTATATTGAACTATATCTTCAAAAAATTGCATATGTTACAAAAATAATAATTAAAAACGCTAAATTAGATTAATTATGTTGAAGGATGGAGCACATTTTTAGCTATTAATGTGATTATTGCTATATTGTTTCAAATTTTATTATAGTTTTAACGAAAAATTCAGAAGATCATCATTATCAATCAGCTGGATCTGATACGGCTTTATATTTTACTAGAGCGAACTGTTCTGCTACAAAGTAACAATATGACTGAATATATAGGAACTAACTTCTCTCAAGGACTTGGATCTCTGTGTGGTGACTCTTAACTCCTGAGATTTTATAATCAACTAACAAAACTGTTCCATCGAATCTATTATTATGATACATTTGTACAAATAAATGATTGCAGTATAGTTATTAACATTCAAAGGCTAAAACTAAATAATTTTAATAATGATATCAAATAAGAGCTGTTCGTAAAAATTGCGCAAATGGGAAATGACTGTATTAAAACCATAAAAATAAAACAAATTCATTTATTCCTCCACAGAACAAACCCTACGAATAAAGCTCCCAAAATTACCTTCGCAGCCTTGGATAATTCGTCTTGAAGGCTCTGCTTCACCGGTCCATCTGTGCCTTCGTCTGCTGTCTTGCCTTCTATACCTATCTCCTTAGCTACAGTATCTTCTAGAACTGCGTTTAAGGTCGCGTTGACCTTCTTGCAGGCTTCGTAGAACTTGGCTAATATCTGCGAGCCTGGCAGGCCTAACTCGTTAGCGATGTCATCGACGTCTTTCATTTGGAAACCCATTGCCATGAATATGACCTGAGGGTAAAGACATATATACTCTTAATTTAGACAAGTTATAAAATGCATTAAGTTTCTATTTGTTTCTTCATAAATGAATAAAAAGATTAAAAAATGGCTGTATAACAAAAAATAACAGTGTTAAAGAATTTATTGAGAAAATCTAATTTTCATAATACAGCCATTGGAAGTCCACTGCTGAACATAGGCCTCCCCGAGGAAGGGGGAATTTTGCTCATAATTGCCACGCTAGGCATGCGTGGTGGCAATCGCAGAGCGCAAGTTTCACGACGGAGATGCTGCTGCTGCTCATCCCTGCCGCACTTGAGCCTGTTTCGGATGGATATACCGCCATCAGTCGACATAAGCTAGCTAATTTTTCTAAAATATAATTTTATTATGTTATATATGTTAGACACTGTTATATACTTGAAATGATATTATTGAAGTCTAGTATTATTTAAAAAAAATAATTATTAATTTGAATTCGAAACTATACTTCTAAGTGCAAAACCTGAGATCGGCTTGACCAATTCGTCGTATTTTCCTTAAGTCACACGAAAAGTTATCATGAAAAGAAAAATAGTAATAAAGTAATTTTAAATTAATATTTATGCGCGTGACGGTTATTTTATTTTATATCTTTACTTATCTTGCTATAAACAACGCCTTTATTTCTGTATAGTCGACGTAAATTTTTAACGTCACAGAATCAACAGGAAAAAACCTGAAAGAAGTCGGGACACAAGTATTAAATGAAAATACCTGCTGTACAGCATCCAGTTTGATATTACTCTTCGTGTGGAACACGAGGTCAGCTATAGGAGTCAGGAGATCAGCCACCAGCCTGTATTCGGCCTGCTGGCGGCAGTAGGCCTCGATGCGAGACAGGTCGTGACCAGACAGGTGCTGCTCTATCAACTGCTTCGTTAGCACTGAAAACGTGATTTAATTGATTGTAATGACATTTAGGCGTGGGGTGACGGCGGCGTAGAATGGTAACTGCCCTTTTACCAGATATCGTATGTGGCGACTAAGGTATATCCATTCAAAATAGTACACAGGGCGGGTATAGGCAGTAGTATCCCCGTTGTGAAAGTTCTGCGATTATTAAAACGCTTGACCAGCGCGGCACATTTGGGGATGAAGTTAAGTCTTCTAAAAGAGGACAGAGTGAGCCCAGCCACAATATTGCGGTCAATTATCGCTTGATACACAGTTGTGCGAGCTACATTAGTATATCGGTTTATATGCGTCGCGGGACGAGTGTCACGTGTCGCGTGCAGTGTGTCGCGTGTCGCGTGTCGAGTGCCGTGTGTCGTGTGCCGTGTGCCGCGAGGCGTGTGCCGCACTCACCCGGCCGGCGCGCGGGCACGGCGTCGTTGACGAGCGCGCTGAGCGCGAGCGCGGCGGGCAGGCGGCGCAGCGCGCGGGCCAGCAGGCGCGTGAGCCGCCGCCGCCAGTCCGCGCTGTACGCGCTCAGCCACGAGTTGTCCCGCAGCGCCCGCAGCATTATGCACGAGTGCTCACCGGTCAGATCGTTAGCTTTTTGGCTGCGTGAGAAAACAAATACGGCATACTGAAACTACCTAGTGAAAACCTCAGCGAAGCTCTATAACCCCCTGTGAAGCGTGAGCAGGAGGTAACTTCCCTGAAACTGCCCTACGGAAGCGGAAAAGGCTCGAGTTACGAGGATGAGCTGACTCGACTCCCTGCAGTTGGTCAGCAGTGCAAAATGTGAAGAGCGTAATAGTTGTCCAAATTAATATTTTATACGTCGCACGTCGTTTAAGAATCTCTCTAGCCCGGAAAGTAATATTTTTTGAGATAAACAAAATTAAATAAATCAATATTATCATTACATTTAGTTAATAAGGTAAATTTGAGTTTACATATAACTATCGCAAGACACTGAGAACCGAACAAAGACGTACTGAAAGTCGCCAAGATCAGAAACGCTATCTGTAGTATATTTTTTAAACATTTCCGTACAATACAAATGTATCATGATTGAAACATTTGATACGGCATAAGAGCAAAGGACGAAGTACGCAACCCTGTGGCACGCCTGATTTTACGCAAATAGTATCAGATTCATACGCATTTATTACTACTTTTTGTATTTGATTTGTTATACAGATTATGTCAGAAATCTAAATAACTGCTTAAGACAATCGTCCCTAATAAAATTGAGATTTACGTTGTCTAAAGCTTTCTTGAAATCAGTATACACACTATTCAGAACAATTCAGTTGTTAAACAAGCTACAAGAGTTGTGTAGGCAGAAAAATCTACGCTGTGGTAATATAACATTGTTGATAAGTGAATTCATATAATTGTGCACCAACCTGAAGTGAACCTAACCAACCAAGAAGTGGCCACAGTATAGGCGGCAATAGTGCTAATGACCACGATAACTAGTGAACGACTTTCTTCCACGATGAAATCAGGGATGTTTGATCGACTTTTGAAACACGGATGTAACATCACCAAAGCCTCACCATGAATGTTTACCAAAAGTGAGTCAGATATCCCCATAACAAAGTCGATCATAGGCAATAATGATAATAAATGAAAAAAACTACACAACAACATGAGTTGTTGTGTAGTTTTTTTTTAAAGTATGAACTTTCACCGACTCCGTGATAAGTCACTTAATGCACTTGTGTATACGGACAACAGACATATTCCACACCCAAAAAACACAAATCCATCTATGCTATCGGGCCTCCCAAATATCTTGATATTGATGAATGAATTTCAAAATATTATTTTTAAGACGATTGGTATCTTATTAATCAATAAAAAAATTTAAAGCCCATAAAATATGAACACTCCGATCGTTTTACCCTACATCAAGTAAATTGGACTACTTACCTTAGATAAACAGGCACATATTTCTGAGATTTCCAGAATCTGAGCAAGTTTTCCGTAAGACCAAAACTTGTGCCAAGATAATCCAAACTTTCCGCTTTCACTTCAGTCAGGCGTCTCAGTAGTGTAGGTGGTTTGGACCTATAATAACCACAGAATACATTTATTTTTAGTATTTTACACAGTCGTAGTAAGTCAGATAGTAAGCGGCACTGCACACTATAGACGCTCGTGATATCATAAGAGCGTTGTCAACCTTGTGACTTGGAGTTTTTATGTCACATTACCCAGTAATTTCACCGGAACACAGCAATGCGAACACTGCTATTTAGCAGTAGAAATAAGTGAGAGTGAGGTACCAATGCAGACAACCTTATTACTTCATGTAAATTATAAAAATAAAAAGAAATTTCTAATCTACTTTAGGAAACGATGCCGATGCCGTGGGGACCGGGCAAAGTAGAATAGTACCTCCCCCTGTACCAGGTGTCGTAAGAGGCGACTTAAATACCGTAACTAATAGTTGGCGGTATCATCATACTAACCATTGAAAATTCATTGCTGAACATAGACCTCTCCAAGAAAGGAGGTTTTTTGCCCATAATTGCCGCGCTGGGCAAGCATGTTGATGCATGATGCTGCTGCCCATCCCCACTCTGTGCATTTAAACTACGCGATTTCGGATGGATATAGTCTGCCGGAACCTCACGGCTAAATGCTATTTCGGATGGCGGGATATCTATTCGAAATAGTATAGCTCAAATACAACTGCCTGACAGTTTAGAGATCTTATATCGGGTTATCGTCGAAAACATTATTTTTATGGTATACTTTATGTTTCCATTTGACATACCTTATTTAGCTGTGGTACAGATAGAATAGTACCTCCCCTTATCAGAAGTCGCAAGAGGCGAGCAAGGTACAAGAACCGATAGATGGCGGTTTATCCATCCGAAATGGTATAGCTCAAATGCACAGGCTGGGGATGGGCAGCAGCATCCCCGACGCATAATCTGCGATCTACGGTTGCCAACACGTTTTCACAGTGCGGCAATTATGGGCAAAATTCTGATACTGATATGATGATGATGATGAAACCTCATTTTCCAATCTGTTATACCTCATTTTTCCCTTGAATTAGGGAAGTGAAATGTAACTGACCTAGGTAAAATGCTTTCCGTGTGCAGCGAGTCTTTCTGTCCATTAGTCGTCGTGTCCTCTTCGTCAGATTGCGCCTCGTCTAAGCACGGTATGTCCCCACTATAGTACGCCGCGAGTTGCTGGAGAGCGCGTTTGCCGTAACCCATCTAGTAAATACATAAATAATGTTTACATCCTCCTCCACCATTCCTCTCCAATCCACATAGAATAAGAGATAAAAATACACATCCATACTAATATTATAAAGCTGAAGAGTTTGTTTGTTCGTTTGAACGCGCTAATCTCAGGAACCGATAGGCTGATAAGAAAAAATATTTCAGTGTCGGATAGTTGATTTAATGAGGAAGGCTACTATACATCCCTAAATTCACTATTCCACGCGGACGAAGTCGCGGGTTTTGCTAGTATTATATATACAAATAGGCGGCCAATCCCAAGCTAAAGTAGATCTAGTAATACTTTGGGATGTAGTACATTTACAAATTTATAACCCAGCTCAACCCTTTCATTACCTACCACAATTCTGTATTACATCCTCTTTTTATCATTGATATTAATGGTCTGTATCCAACTATCTAGATATATCACTACATAATATAAAACAAAGTCACTTCCCGTTGTCTGTCTGTCACCATGTATGTATGTATTTTTTAATAGATAGAGTGAATTAAGAGGATGGATTATATGTAAAATACATGCATAAAATAGTAGAAAAACACCGATAAATTAAAATAACACGACAGGAATATACACCTTGAAAAGTCTACAGAAAAGTCAGTACAGTTTTTTTTCTTCATTTTTATCTTCATTGCACCTGCGCAAAGTTTGGTCGCTAGTAATCCATATAAATAACAGTTGCCAAGCGCAAAACTCAACAACGACTTGACCATTTCGATAATATATTTTCTCCTATTTATCAGACGGAAAGTTTTAAGGAAGAGAATAGTGAAGGTGTAATTTAACAAGCATAATTCGTGCGGGGCGGTTCTTTTTTTTTAAATCTGAACAAAACGTATCAAAATTCGCAACGTAAGAGGAAGAAGAGGATAGGTTCCTAGACTGAGGCATGGCGGGCCGGTATTTACAACTCACGTTTTGATAGGAGGGGTGTGTAGCTATCCTAACGATCCTGGCGCCTGATAATTTTGGGAAATCCTTGTCCCCGTACTGTTCACAGATGTTCCACGGGATTAGGTCACCTGCAGCTTTACGGCCTCGGCCGAGACAGTCTTTCACCGATCTAAGCAAAAACAACAAATTTTTTTTATAATAAATTTATACAATATTTCATATATTGACCTTACTCCAAGACAAGTCACTTAAACCACTTATATTACGGACAACAGACAACACTTATAATACTATTTAAGTAATATACTTGTATATTTAACACCCAGACACAGAACAGATACAAATATCAGGTAAATTAAATAATAAATCAATTGTCCTAGGTGGGGATCGATCCCCATCTAAGATAAACATTTATACAATAAATATTAGTTTCTTATGTGTCTGGGCGTTAAACATGTCTTTCCACAACATAAGATCTCTAAACTAAGGTACATATTTAAGTATTATATGAGCGATTCCTCTGTAGTCTGATATATGAAGTTAAAACATGTGTGTTAAGTGACTAGGGAATCAGATCAATGAATAAGTAAAATAATAGGTTCATGAGTATGTCACTAAATCCTTTCACGTGTTGACGTCACATTATTAAGTTTGTGCACTCACTTCTCAGATATGTTCCCCTCGAGGCACATCTGCACGACGCACAGGACCTCAGGCATGGCGGTGGACTTCGGCGGGGTGGGCGCCAGCAGCACGAACAGACAGTGCGCCGGCGCGTCCGCCAGCAGCTGGATGTCGTTGGGACTGTTCTGTTTGAGAGACAACTCAGATCTTCAAGACACAATGTTTAATTTATTAGACCAGGTCAACAAACAAGCGTCACCGCAGCCTATAGACGCTCGTTATACCACAAGTATATCACTAGCGCGGTACCAACATTGTGCCATTAAGATATTATGTCACAATAAGCAGTAATTTCACTGCCTCTTTCACTCTTCAAACTGGAACACGGTAATGCGAACACTATTATTTAGCGGTATAGATAGGTGAAAGTAAGGTACCTATGCAGGCGGTCTACCTCATGTATTTATTAACTAGGGACCTCCTCTCTTCGCACGCCTGTGCGAAGAGAGGAGGTGCAAAAAGAAGAAGAAGTGTGCAAAAAGGATAAAAAACTTCGCAGACTTTTTTAAAGACCTTTTTTAAATGTACTAGTCATTGGATAATTACATATGACTAGTACATTATTTTGATCTATCGCGTCGGTTTCAGTTAATTAGCGTTTGCAATGTACGCGCATGTGTTTATATACATCACATTGGGAATCTTAGAGATTCCCAATTTATCAGTTATCAGTGTCTTTCTACTTTGTTATGTATGTACTCGTATTAATATATAAACCTTCCTCTCGATTTACTCTATCTATGAGATTTAATCTATGAGATTTTTATTCTACTCTGCCAAATCTGAAGTCTGAGTTTCAAAATTCACAAGTCCTCTAAAATTATGTATGAAGTTAAAGAAGACATTGAACAAATCACGGACCGACTGCGCCGATGAACAGAATTATAGTTACCTTATAATGACTGGCCACGTATATAGCGACCAGACGATGTAAAAACGCCTCGGCGGCGCGGTGGTAGCAGAACAGCGCGTCTCTGTTGACGCGGAACAGGTCGCAGGCGGAGGGGGACGGGGCGCCCACGCCCACCGAGGGGGGCGGGGCCTCCAGGCAGAGAAGGGCGTTGAGCCAAGATTCCACGGAGTCACCGGCACGGTAACGGATCGGCTCTTCTAGTTTTATCTAGAATTTAATAGAGACTAATTGGTAACTAGCAGTGCTCCGCAGTTTTATCCGCATTGTTCCTATTCGCGTGAGAATAATAAAAGTAGCCAAAGTTACTGCTTATTACATCAGCTATCTATCAGTGAAAATCCCGTTAAAATCGTTGCATCCGTTTCAGAGATTAGACGAAACAAACACAGACAATAGAAACATAGTAGACAAAAAATAATATTTTCCTTATATATACTTCGATAAGAATTAAAGAAAAGCTCAAATTTTAAATATTATTCATATGTATTCATAGATAGATGGTTGTTACAGACGGTCAGCTAATATTTTACGAGCAAATTCTGCGGGTTGTAAGCGCTTACATTGCGTGTTCCTGCGCAGCTGTGACACATCATTAATCATTATTCTACCAAGCATTATTAAGCTATTTTAAATCTGAACAACAAATCATTTCTTGCTGACCAACTAAATACAGAAATCAGGTTATTGAGGAAAATTTAATCTTGATTATATCTGATCGATATTTGATTTAATCTTAAAAACCATCCCAAGCGGAGTTTCAATCAAGTTTATGAAATAAGTGACACATTGGAAATTTATTTTATTAAAATAAACTAAATTAAATTTGTCATAAATATTATCAATAAAGTTTTTTAATAATGCAAGCGGTTTAAGACCAATAAGTGCGACTTCTTTTAAGATTTATTATTTAGTAGCAGGGCCCGCGCCTTGGTCCTCGTGGAATAGTGCCTTTTGTAGGGGTATAGTAGCCTTCTTCGATAAATGAACTATCCCCTAAAAGAATTTTTCAAATCGGACCAGCGGGTTTCTTAAATTAGCGCATTCTCTTTCATAATTTAATATAGATTTATAACGAAATAATTTTTTTATAATAACATACATGAGCAGCAATTATCTTTTGAAATTATGTAAGAAATATGATAGACTTTGATGTATCTCGTCGGGTTCAGCGAGCGTTGGCCATATATATCATACCAGCGGAGGAGCGTTATGTTTGTTCTGCAGCTGCGCGAACAGCTTCAGCGACAGCGCCCGGCCCGTGCCCTCGTAGCCCGACACGGTGGAGGACAGCAACGCCAGGGGCGCCCTCTGTGCCACCGCCGCTACGTGCGCGAGGGGAATGGCCGCCGCCTCGTCCACTAGCACCAGGTCAGCCGCGGAGAGGAGCGAGTGGTCGTCTGGGGTGATGTACTGTGGACAATCGGCTCATTTTTATACCTTCGTTAACTGACCAGATGTTAGTTATATGGTTATAAAAGGAGCAGTGAAATATTTTCTAACATTTACGAGTTTACTATTATTATATTACGGTTGTAAAATAAGTCATAATTTTATATTTAAGATCTAAGAGAAGTTTAAATTATCTTAATTAAGCATTCGTTTATGCAAAAAAAATTAAACATTTCTCTGATTTTAGGCGGTACTCGAACCCGCATCCGTGCCATTCCGACGAAATACACTACCTATTAGGCTACGGAAACTATAGTAGGTATATCGATTTTTCTTTGAAGTACTTCAAGTTAAGAGCCAGCGTGTCTCAAGATTGTTGTGTACATTTATATAGACACTCAAATGTTGGTAGACTTTTCTACAAATATGCTCAGTAATCACTATTGAAGAAATCGTTAGGTATAAGATATATTTTATGCAGTTTATTGTCAGATATTTTATAATTTAAGATCCTTTCTTATACATGCGTTTAATATTCATAAGAAAACCACTTTTAAATGCTTTATATTTCGTCGACAACTCGGATCTTCAAGACACGTTGATTAATTTTTTTTTAAACAGGCCAGTTCGGCAAACAAGCAAATAATCTGCGTGATACTAAGTGTCACCGTATAGACGCTCGTAATACCACAAAGATATCACTTGCGCATTACCAACGATGTGACTTGAAGATATTATGCCACACCCAGTAACTAAAGTAAACCCACAGCTCTCTTACCCTTCAAACCGGTATACTGCAATGCGAACACTGCTATGTGGCAGTAGAAATAGGTGAGAGTAAGGTACCAACACCGACGACCTTGGTAAGAGTTCTGTGAGGTGGAACTCTAAATGCTAAAACTAACCTGCACCGTCTGCCTCGAGTTTCTCGCAATATTGATCCTCACGATCGCCTTCTTAAAATCAGGGTTCGTCGACCTTACGATGTTGTAGTCGATATGCTCTTGGTATAAGCAAGCGTCCAGGCCCTTGAGGACGAACTCGAAGAGCGTGATCAAGTTCTCGGGGTGGGGGGAAGTGACGTATATATTGACGTAGCCTAGAGCAACCGCTGCAGACACAGCTAGGCCCAGGCAGGCGGATTTACCGCGACCTCTGGCAGCCGTGAGGCAGTGGGGGGGTCTGGGGGAAAAATGACATGTGCTATATCACATACGGTATATCATGTTGTGTGAATTAATGATTATATACGGCATGTTGTTGTTATTTATTAAACTTTAACGAATGTAAACATTTAAGGATTTATCCTACTTGATAAAGTACCTGTGTCCGTAGCAATAGGAAGCATAATCAGACCGGTACAATTATTTTTTTTATAATCCTTGTAATTATAGCACGTTGAATTGCCATGCTGGCTAGGCGGGTGGCAATCGCTGAGCGTAGTTTCATAATAAAAATGCTGCTGCTTATCCCTGCCCTATTGCATTCGAGCTACACTTTTTTGGGTGTTCTTCCATTTGCCGGTTCCGGTAACTCAGTAGCTTCTTACGATACTTCGATATACATTCTACACTGCCGGTACTTACCGTATTGCTCTTCTACCTTGCAGTACTCTACCGTCGTACTATTCTTCAACTACTGGTACTATACTTCCTTATATAATGATTGCTTAAAATATTATTGCATTAATTAACCCAATTTACCTTAGGAAAGTAAGCAACAGATCAACCTACACAAATTTGACAAACTTAGTAAATAATTAACTCAATAAAAATTTAACTCAATAGTTTGCTTTGATTGACTAATATCGGTAGGAAAAATTTGGCAGATTTAGGTAAGTTAATCTGTTGCTGTGTGTACGTACATACCTATTAAAAAAACAAAAAAGTACATATGAAAAAAATATCACGATGAACAGTCATACCTAGACTGTTTGTCAGCGAGAGTGTTGATCAGTGCCACCAACGCCGTCGCCTGATCGTACGTGAGACAGAGAGCCACGAGCGGACCCGCCGGCGGTGAGTCGGAGAGAGACGACACTAGTTCTGTTAGCTTCGGGTTCACACGCTGCAAGTGATTACAAAAGTATAATAACAGTAACACCAGCAAACGACCCGCGTGACAATTAGTCATATTAGCGTGTAAGATTATTTAAATTGAAAGGATAACGAATATTCATATTATTCTGGACCTACGAATACAATTGAATTGTAAGGTGATTTCTTTCTTAAAACTGACAAATATTTTAATGGCAAGTTGGACAACTAATACTATAAAAATTCGGCTAATATATAAGAAAGGTACCATAAAGCTTACAGATTCAGTAGAAGTGACTACTTTTAAAACTAGTGACTTATCTCTTTTAATGTGCTACTTAAAAAAATAATATTTTGAATTAAAAATCAAAATAAAAAACTAGTCTGAATATTAGAAAAAAATAAAAAATCTATTGACCTTATACTTTATTAGCAAAGCCCTTTTAAATTTTACCCGTGTTAAATTGTAAATCTTTTAATACTAGTTTTACATCTTTCTTTAACGCCTTAAGGGATGATATTTTTTTTAAATAGATTACACATGTTTTATGACTTTGTATAAAGAACTTTTATACTGAATATAATTTGAACAACTTTAAAAACAGTAGTTTCATACTAACATTGCACCCTCGTTACCCCCTCAGGGAAAGAAATTTCAAAAATCCTTTCTGAGTGCTCCCCTACAATATAAAAGGAAACCCTATGTGTGAAATTTCAAGTTTGTAACTCTCATAGTTTAGGTCCTGCATTGATATGTCAGTTTCTCCTTTTATATATCAATATATATTACAGGTCTTAATGACCTTTTTTATTATTTAATTTTGGAAAAATATACTGAACAGAAAGAATTGTTGTAAGATGTACAACTTACTTCTGGAGAAGCATCCACCGGTTCCACTTGTACAGTTTTAGAAGATATTGGGAGGACCGTAAGTGAGTCATCTAGTATCAAACAGCGAGGATTGTCAGCTAGTGACAGCAGAAACCGCTCATTAAAACGATTCACTACTGTATCATGAGCTTCTGTTTTAAACCTGCGAAAAAATTATTATGTCTTATTGAACATGAATGGTAATCCAACAAATCTTTTGTTGGTGTAGGTGTCACAGTGAGATTGTATAATTCATCTTATTACATTGTGGCAAATGTTATCTAATAACAGAGACAGTTCAATGATTAGCCATATCGAATGTGGCCGAGTATAAAACCGTTGGCAATCACAGAGCACATTTATCGCAATGGGGATGCTGCTGCCCATTCCAGCCTAGTGTATTTGAGTTGCACTGTTTCAGGTGGTATGCAGTGGGAGGTATTATTCTATTCAGTCAGTACCTCACAGCACCTTTGCGTATTCGATATTATAAAAATTAAAATAAGTTATCTATTAAACAATTCAAATTGCCACAACTATCTCCTAAATTGAATACCTGGAGTGTACATCCATGGTGATTGAATGCAGTTGCCTCAAGGAATCCATAGTTTTAAGCAGGAATATGATGAGACCACCCCCTTCAACTGTTTCTATAGTTCGAGCCATCAAGTTGGGTGTGAGAGCCTCAAAATCCTGTAATGTATTTATTGTTTATGTTTAATCTGCAGCATATAATAATAAATATACCCAATGATACAATTATTTATAGTAACAAAATAAAACTAGACTTAAATAGTTTCAAACATTTGTTTAACTCCTCAAATTTTTTATTACAGTTATAGTTACTGTATGTAATGTAACCGTAAACGAACCATAAACAATAGAAAATATATTCAATTACAATAAAAGCATATAAATTGATCAATGAGAACTGATTCATGTTTCACTTAGTATGTCAAAAGTAAATATTAGTATTAAAATTAAATAGTAAACGGGGTTGATCATAATATAAGTGGCATAAAGTGGTTTAGTGTACATGGAGATTAAAAGTAACATTTGATAAATATAATTAATTAATTTACTAGATTATAATTTTACACATACCTGTAAAACACATACTCCATATGTCTGTCCAAGCATAGCATGGCTCTCTGAATAGTATCTGCCATGTATTGTGGTTGCCACTCTAAATGCATCAAATAGAGATTCTTCTGACACTTCTAACTTCCCAGCTGCAATTTTTTTAGCTCTTTTCCGACCATGGCTATAAATAAAATGATTGCTAAGATGAGTAAGGTTAGACATGGATAAAAATACAAAAATTTTAATATCAGATGTTTACAATGTGGTCCAGCTTATATAAGAAAACAACTATGAAAATTAAAAAAAAAAATAACTTAGTTTAAGTTGGGAAATGTATTTTGTGTCCAAAGAATATTTACACTTTTACTTACTTGCTAATTGCTTCATCTTTATTTTTATAACACCAAAGTACAGTAGGCCTAGCTTTCACTGTAGATTTCACTAGCATGTCATACAAAATCGGTACCTAAAAAGATTCATAAAACATTTGTTTGTGTTACACATGTTTACAAAAGAAGTTTATACTCTCTCATTACACTTGTATATAACACAATAAGTAGTAGTATAAGTATATGATACAATGGCAGATCTTAAACAAGTGTGTATAATAAAAAAAAAAATATCTTTTAACTTACTTGATCCCTACTTTTGTCGCCTACTAGGAGGAACATAGTACGGTGTCCTAATTTGACTCCATTTTCTATCATAACCCTTATCCGATTATCTATCTTCTTTTTAACCATTTTCACTAAATAGCCTGAGAATACGCGTGGATATTTGTTTTCAAAGATCTTCTCTTCTTATAACCTAACCTATAAATTTTACGCATGGATGTTGTTGTTTATTGATATAAAGTTGTTCGTTTAAGAACATATAAATATTTTTTATTAGTACACTTCATATATTGCAATTATCTATTTATAACAAAATTTGGTATGTTGCTTGTGAGCTGATAGTGTGTGATTAAAATCGATTAAGCCGTTTAAAAACATTTTGAAATAAATTTAGTTATAATAATAATAAATTTGTTCAGTATAAACCTTTTGTTTTATAAAAACAAACATTGATTTTTTTAAGATACTGTTAAATACCACACTTAAGTAATATAACTCTTTATATTCTACATTTAATAAAACAATTTCTGGCATGTCCAGTGTCATTTAAGAAATTGCATCTTAGTTTTGTAAATTAGTATAAATATATCTATGCTAATGTTATAAGCCCATAGAGTTAGTTTGTTTGTTTGGATAATCGTGGTAATTTCAGGAACTTCCAGTTCGAATAGAAATTTCCAATTGAGATCAATAAAAGTTGAGCAGATGTTTCAACAACGGGAAAATGCTTCTGTTACGAGCGCTGCGATTCTCTATTTCTTTTTCTCCTCGTTCTCCTTCTCTTCCTTTTCATACTTCTCCCCCTTCTCCTCTTTTTTCTCTTTAACAGCTTTAAAAAGCGTCCGTGACATTATATGTATATCTTTATGAGATTCATTTACTGTAGGCTTATTCTAGTAGGCTATTATTTTTTATTAGAATGAAATCGATATCACAAGAACTAATTATTTTATCTATCTATAATAATAAAAATATAAGATATTCTTTTTTTTTAAGTTTTCTTTGTTATATTTTTACATGTGGCAACAAAACAACGAACATCGCGTCCGATCCGCCGGCGTGCTGTCAATGTCAATACCGACAAAAATTCCTATTTCAGTATTTTGTATATTTTCAAATAGTTTCTGGAAGTAATTATAAATTAAGTTAACTATGTGATTTTTTAAATATTTTGTTTACTTTTATCGCTTTTCGCTTATCGGAAGTGAACACATAACAGAGTATAGGCGATATATTGAGATCAGAGACGAGAAGCATAAAAATGGCAAAAAATCAAATAAATATTAAATCAAGCAGCTATTTGAAAGATAAAGAATCTTTCCTGAAAGAGCTGAAACAATTTAATGAGTCTAGAAAGTAAGTACATATTAATTGTACCAAAAGGTGATAATTTTCTTTGATGTAACACTCTCGCGTAATGATCCGACGCACACCGTGTGATTACTTATTGGATATGTGTTTTAAATAGATACTTTAAACTTATTCGTGACTGAAAACTTTGTGTGTTTATTTCAGTTTTGTCAGCAATAACACATTGCAAAGATTTGAATTATAATCCAGCATGTCCAAAACAAACTATTTATTTACATTTAAATGTAAATATACAGTATGTTTCTATGTATGTAAGGTTGATCAATAAGTGGTAAAGAAAGAAGTTTAGTTCACATTTCTAAAGAAAACAATAAGATTTGCTGTTACTATTTCTATTTATTTGTATATACTAACTAGCTGTGCTCGCGACTTAGTCTGCGTGGATCAGTTGTTTTGGGTACCATACCTCTTTACCTTAACATATATTAACTTTCAATGTCATGTTTATTTATATCAAATTGATGGCCTGAAAAATAAGTTTCAAGTTTCCAGCTCTAAAAATAGTGATACTTCCATACAACTTTTCATCCCCCTTTTCGACCCCTTACAACCCTTATTTTGAATAAAAAAATAACCTATGTCCTTTCTCAAAGTCTACAGATTGCCTGTGCCAAATTTCATCGAAATCGGTTGAGAGGTTTAAGCGGTGAAGCGTAACAGACAGACAGTCAGAGTTACTTTCCCATTTATAATATTAGTAGGGATCATCCCTACTAAATAATAAAAAAATTGTAGTATTAAACATTACTTATTTATTTTTTAAATGGTTTTAGTCCTTAATGTATGTGATAATGATTTTCATATAATTAATGTTTAATGACTATATTTTGTTTTAGTATACCCTACAAACCGCCAATTGTGAACGGTATTGAAGTTGATTTGTTTCATCTATATTCTTTGGTGATACAGCGAGGAGGCCTAAGCAAGGTAATTGTAAACTCATCATGCATCTCATTTAAGAACTAATAACACTTAGACTGCTCAGGCAATAGAATAAAAGTGTCAAAGTAACAATGACAGCAATAACTTAATAATCAAATACACTTCACATCAAACGTCTGTATGCTCACGCTACACAGTTAAACTAGATTTGAGGTGGTCATGCTTATTTTTATGACCTCAGTAAAGTTATATAAAATAATGAATTGATAATGTCACTGTTTTAATATTATATAAATAAATACTAGTCTGATTTCTTGTAATGACTTGCAGGTAAATCAAAATGATACATGGGAGTCATTTTTGAGACCACTTCGGCTTCCGCATCCTTGTGTCAATGGATCCACATTGCTGAGACGACTTTATGGCACTCATTTAGAAAAGTAAGTAAACCAGAATGATTATATTTTTATTGATTGATATGAATATCTCAACTATTGGTGTTCACATTTTCATGTCCACATTATAAAAGTGCTTTTGTATTGTGCATTGTCCTAATTATTTTTATGAATTTAATTTGTATACTATAATCTTCTGCCAATGAGAATTTAATCATAACACATTTTAGGCAGTAAGTTTGTACAAGTTCGAATATGAATTGGAAAGTATTAATTTACCCAACATTCATGAGAATCAGTTTATAGCTTATAGTGATGTGCTCTTGGAGTTTTTAGATTTAATTATAATAATAACTAGCAGTGCTCCACAGTTTCATGCATGTAGATCCTGTTTCTGTAAGAATAATCAATTTCAAAAGTAGCTTAAGTTATTCCTTATTCTACCAGCCAGTAAAAGTCCCGTTAAAATCTATCCATTAATCCAATCTAGCCGTTTTGGAGTTCACCACATTAAGACAGACAGACAAAAAATGTATACAGTAATATTTTTATTATAAGTACCATACATACTTTACATGTACAGAATATAATTGTTCAATTGTTTCCTTTATTTTTACAGATATGAAAGAGCGAAAGGACCTCCGAGCCGGGACGATGATAACGACATGGACGAGGACCCGAGGCGAGGACGAGGCGGAGGGATGCCGCGAATTTCTTTCGGTGGTGGTATTTATATATCAGGTAACTAGCTTCAGTCTAGTTACCTAATTATTTTGTGTGGAGTGGTGTCTTTGTCTTTGTGGCGGTTTGAAAGTATAACTACTGAAGATATTCTTATCATATGTGTGTTTGTTGAACTTTATGACCAATATTAAGTTTCTATAGATCTTTAATTATAGCTGAATTAGAATGATAGATAACAATGTTGTACCCATTATACAAGTTATTTATATTGGAATTATGGTATCTGGCATCATAATTTGTTACTAATATTACTTAATTACAAAGGATTCACATATATGGCATATTATATAATATGAACTTAAAATTAAGACAAAAAGTGTTAATGTAATTTAAAAATATGTTATTTGTGATTGCTTTAATTTTAATCAAGCTATATTTAGATGGTAGTAACTAAAGGTGTTTAGCAAGCTACAGCATAACCAGCTTGTTTGTTAAATATAACATACTTGCAATGTATTATCGCAATATATAAGTGCAAGTGAAGTTATGAGTTGCCTGGAAAATATAAGAGTGGATTATTACTTACCACTCTTTGACATTTTTCATCTACTGCTGATTTCTTTCGTCATTTTAATTTATGTTATCTCACATTTACATTATTACTATACAGCATTTAAAAAAAAATTAACAGCTTAAACACTGTTTATTTAACTACATTTTTTAAATTTATATTTTCTACCCAACGACTGCCCTAAGCTAGGGCGTAATCGGGCTTAAGGATACAAATAGGGCATGTTACAAATATGATAAAAACTTAAGTAAATGAAGCAATTTTTGCGGTTGCATTTAATCTGGTCAGTCATGCAAAAACTGAATGTATGCTTAATCAAGGCTCTTGACAGTTAATAGAGCTCAATAAGACTTGTACTTGTATGTAGTTATACTTTCAAAACAAAAAATATGTTAGAAGGGTGTATGTAAAAATGTTTGTTTTTGAAATCATAGGATAAAGCTGTGAGTATATAAATGACATTGAAATTCATAAAATATTGATATTTTTAATATATCAGGGTATATATAATTTAAAGTATCATTAATAAATATTACTTGAACATCAATTCATTGCATGATAAAAAGATTTTCTAGAATAGTGAAATGGGAAGTGTGCATGAATGATTGAAAATGCATGTATTGATTTTGGTGAGGGCTTGATGGAAGTTTTCTTATTGAACTTATACAATTTACCTTATTGTAGGCTGTTGAATTACATTTTACAGGAGATCAGTTGAGATAACAGAGTAGTCTGAGTCAAGATATGTGCAGTAGGTACAGTGAAGATGCAGGTAGTTCCACCTCTTTTTGTTATGAAATAAAGCATATTTTTGTTTAAATTATTACAAACATACAAATATTGTTTTCTTGGGTGATTAATTCGGACATTTGAGAACATTTTTAGATCTATTCAATGACCATTAGTGACGAGTTGTAGAGAAATTGCCTGCTCAATAATTGCACTTTTTTTTGGGACTTAGTCTTAGACATTAGATGCAATTGACAATGTTCTGTCCAGGACAATCAAAGAAAAGTGACTGAGAGATTAGTTTAAAAATACAATTCAAGCCAGGTCAATAATAAAAACAATTTATTCCAGCATCAGGTGAAACCATCCGCACCGGCACCAGGATCGCGGGGCCGTCTGAGCGGCTGGCGCTGTCTTTGCTGTCCCCGATGCCGAACGAGCAGGACTTCGCGGTGAACGTCTGCACCGTGCTGGCTGCAGACCACTCTAATAGGCTACCACTTTCAACCACTCCGCATATACTGGACTTCTTGCTGGCACATGCTGGTGTTTACAATCATTGTGAGTAATGTGTTTTCTAATTAATGTTCAAGAATTTGGATTAGTATTTATAAGGTATTTATGATATAGAATCCACTTTATTTACAACTGGCGGCGACCAGCAATTTCAACCTGTTAATTTAACAAACAGACACTTTATTATTTTATATTATCGCGCCCGCTTCTACTTCGCGCGAATGCAATCAGGTTAAAAAATGGTTATTGTGGGTTGTCCCTAAGAGATGGACATATTCCAATGCGGATTTTTTTGTAGACCTTTTTAAAGTGAAAGTAAAATACTGCAGTACGGGTTCAGCCAGCGTTTGCAATGTAATAGCAAAAAATAATGTTTATTTATGACTTCATTCAGAAACTTTGTGGATATTTTCGTTAATACCATCTCATGTGGGATCATTCATAGATTTGAAAGACCAAGTATTATCCAGATTCCTATGTAAAACCTTGATTCCTAGGCGTTGCTAAAGCTCTTTTCTTCCACAGCAAGTCTCCGGGACACAATCGGCCGCTCATATTACGAGGCACGCGGGCGCTATCCGGACGAGTTCTGGGAGATGCGCGCGGGCGGCGGCGGAGCCAGGGAACTAGCCGACGAGACCAAGTTCATGCAGCCAGGGTTAGAACAACCGGAGCTGATGGTTCAGGCGTTGGCGGCTCACAACACGCTCACCGACTGTCTGATGCAAGATGAATCTGTGGAGGAAGTTATAGAGAAGGTCTTTCAAGATGTGAGTGATTTCTGACAGTAATATATAGTATAATTTATACGCGCCCGCTGCCGTATCAAATTCGGTCATTGCCCCAATCAGCTGTTTATGTAAACGAATTCAATGATTTTAAATCTTTTTTCAGACTTTCATGAGCTTAGGATTGTCAGAAATGATTCATGTTTAAGTTTTAGGGCCTAATGAAATTTGAAGTACGTAGGCTACTGGTATTTTTGGGGAATTTAAACATGTGAAATCAACTTTATGTGCCTACTTAGCGATCGATGCCACGTTCATTCATCGAATGGGACCCAGTAATAATGGTCCACATTCTTTTATTATTATTATTAATTTTAAGTTTGTTATTAATTATTAAGTTGAGAATCGATATTGAGTTTTTTTAAAGTTAGTTCTAATGATTATTTTTATATAGAAATCGATAGAATGTCATGTACTATCTCATCCCTCTGAGGTTTAAAAACGATAAGTAATGGTGTATATCGTTGCACAGCAGGACGAAGACTGGGTGAGCGAGCCGTCCGAGGAGAGCCAGCTGTTCGCGCCCGAGCTGTCGGGCGGCGCGGCGTGCGTGTACACGCAGCGCGTGCTGCAGATCGCGTCCATCGTGCGCTCGCTGTCCTTCCACGAAGAGAACGTGCAATACCTAGCCAAGAACACCACGCTTATCAGGTCAATCCTCCTACTTATTACTTTTAATAATAATATTAATAAATATACCAATATTATAATGATAATATTCATAATAATAATACTGTTTAGTGTTTTGTTATTTTTTTTATAGTTGTTCTTCTTCTTTTCGGAAATTATATTCTAAAAAACTAAAACCGTAATGCAAATAAAATTGAAGTGTGAGTTTGAAATTACAAATTCACAGCTTTTTAATAAATGCATAAAAAAGGCGTGACACAAGACTGGACATAAATAAAATGCTACTAACGGTAACGGTACTATTTTCACGAAATAGGAACTACATGGGAAGCTGCTAATTAACAGCATATTTAGTGTGTAGAGGCTTAATTGGAATATTTATATCCAGGTTCCTGCTGCTATGTTCGAACTGTTGGGTGGGTTCCCTCCGGCAGTCCGGGCTTGACACGCTCGGCAACGTGTCAACAGAGCTGATCATCAAGGTGAGTACAATACTTCTAAATTGTCACAGTATCAGAGTATTATTTATCCTAATAATGATGAAAAAATAGCGTTAATCTGACTTCTGCTATTCTGTATGAGTATCAATACAATGCAGATCTCATACAAAGATTTCATACAATTGGTACCTCACTCATCTATTTCTACCACTATATTATATATCAGTGCCCGCATTGCTGTGTTCTGGTTTAAAGGGTAACAAAGGCAGTGAAATTACACTTATAGTACAATGGTACTTCCTGTACCAGATGTCGTAAGACTAGACCAGATGCCGATTGATGTACTGGAGCGGACAGCTGGCGGTATATCCATTTGAAACATATTAAATTACAGCAGGACATGGTTACTAAAATTTTCTTCGCGAACCTACGAAATATTGGACGAAGTTTCATCTTGTGGGTTCTAAGACTGTAATGTTTGTTCCAGGACCCAGCAACATGTTTGATCTCTAGGCATGTCTTGTCGACTATTCAGTCTGCTCTAGTGTCTCAGGATAGAGCGCGGGTACTCGCTGCTTTGGAATTGTTGAATAAACTGGCACAGAACGAGGTCAATGAAGACGCGTTGCTGAAGGCTTTAGAGGCTAAGGTAATTTTAACATAATTATAAATAAATTTCCACGACATCACACACATTGACCCGCTCCGCGATAAGTCGCTTAGAGCACTTGTGTTACGGACTTCAGAGAACAGAGAAAACACAAATATACTACTTAATTACACATTTTTAATACCCAGACACAGATCAAACAGAAATATAATAATATAAATATTTGTCCTGGGTTGAGATCGAACCCACAAACCTTGGCGTACAAGATAGGATCACTATACTACCATCAGACCCGTCAAATTTTAATAAAAAAAATAATTCATATGTAATTTACAGTGAGCATTCGTAATGATACTCTTTAAAATATTGTTTGATTATTACACATGTCAATGTCGTCGTCGCATTGAGTCGTGAGATACCGGACCGGACAGATTCAAAACAGCTTGCCGCCACGATTGCCCAGCGAGGCAATTATGGGCATGACATGGGCAAATATCTCTTTTAAGAGGAGGTCTATGTCTAGCAGTAGACGTTTTACGGCTGCTACGATGATGATGATGATAATAATTAATCTAAAATTAACATTAAAACAAAAAGTCAACGCTTCTATTTATTTAAGGTGTACAGCGACGTATGCGCGTTATTGACCCTTCGCGATATAATGGTGCTGGTGTGTACGCTGGAGTGCGTGTACGCGCTCACGTCTTTGGGGGACCGCGCGAGCGAGGCCGTCGCCAGGGTGCCGGGGCTGGTCCACACCTTGGTGTCCCTCGTCACTGTTGAGGTAAGACTGCCTACTGACGTGTACACAAAGCATTAGTTGAGCCTCAACCGATTTTGAACTGTATGTTTCTCCACACAAGAAAAATAGTTCACAATTATATTATACCAAATTTTCCCGTGGCTTCGCTTGTGTTAAATTCAGGGTAACACGGTTCTCCTTTCTTGATTTAGAACAGAAGAAAATTTGGAGCATATTATTATTTTAATATGCCATATTTTATGTGCAGATTAAATAAAATAAATGTTTTCTACATTGAATATCTGCATATAAAATATGGCATATTTTTTGCAGATTTCAGATTTGCAGATTTTTTTTGCAGAAATACACGATATTGTCTTCAGTAGCGTATTAAAATAATATTCTGCTCCGAGTTCTTTTCTGTGTTCTAAATCAAGAAAGATGAACCGTGTTACCCCGAATTTAACGCAAGCAAAGCTACGGGAAAAGTAATGGCACCACATTCCCATGGAAAAGTAGTATGGGTCCACCCATCCCTTCAACTTAAATATCATGTCAAGTCGTCGCTTTCTTTTTGCCGTGAAAGACGGACAAACAAACAGCAGTAAATACACTTTCATATTTATAATATTAGTACGTATTAGGGTTGTTTCCGGATTTTAGATCACAATTAAAGTAAAAAACCGTTTTTTAATTAGTTCATGAGAAACTAACCCCAAACCGTAGCAAATAGGATTAAGGTTTATTTTAATTCGTTTGTTTTTAGTACTTCTGAATTTTATAGTACCTCTTCTACCTGGTTCTCTTCATGTCTCTTCCAATCTAATCTACATATTTGTGAAGTCATTCCTCTTTCATCAATTCTTTGTACAAGTCTAAACACTCTCAACATTGCTTTCTCTATTGTTGCCACATCATCTTTTACTTCACATCTTACTCTTTCTTGTTTTTATTGTTATTTAAAGGGGGTATTAAAATATTATTGTACGGGGAGGACAAATAAAGGTTGGGAAGCCCTGATCTAATGCAGTGTATTAAGATTAATGATACAATCTGGACAGGCGCAGAGCTACGGGCCTCGAGCGTGCATACTGATGCGCGTGGTAGAGACTGTGTCAGGACCCAACGCGATACCGTCCTCTGACACCAACACCGCCCAGAACGTGCCGCCTCCTCACCAGGTAAATACAGTTAATGTTACCAGCGGAGATTACGTTACCACCGAAATCAGGAATATAATATAGTTTATATTATTTGAAGATAATGTAGCTTACTATCAATAAATGTTTAAATCGGTCGAGTAGTTTTGGAGTTTATACATATTAATATAAATCGTGCGTCGTTACATTCTATTCCAGGGTGATTATATTGAGATTTTATGAAAAATGTATATACATATATGTATATATATAGCTTATGTTACTCGGCAAAGATGTAGCTTTCTAATGGTCTTTCTAATTATTTAAATTGGTCATCAAATATTTCCTCTTTATAATATTAGTATAGACAAGCGTCCAGCCCTGACCTTGTCCGGCTTCAGTTAAATTTTACTCCTGACCTGAATGTTATGTTGCATAGTGTAATTTCACTGCCTCTTACATTTAGAACTGGAATATATCAAGATGAACACTGCTATTCATCAATAGAAATAGGGGGTGAAATGGAGGTGGTTTACCTCTAGTAAATGACTGATCTGTGTTCTAGGTACCACCGCAGCAGCAGAAGCCAGTGGAACCGTCTCCGGTGACTTCTCCGGCGCCGGCGCCGGCTGTGCCCACCGCTCCGGCACCTGTCAACGCATTACAACAGTCACATATGCAACAGAGGACTGTGCAGGTTTGATTCTCTTCCTACTTTCTACTTTTATTATAAAGTTCTTTGTATATATGTTTGTCATTCATTTATTTTTATTTTGAATGGAAGTTCATAAAATTTTATATTAATATGGTAACAGCAGATGAATACATAGGCTTTAAATAACAACAGATGCCGTGGGGTATTCGGATTTTATGATGGGATAAAGACACTAGCTGATGCTCTGAGTTCAGTGAATTCAATGAATTACTTTCATTTATGAAGATATGCATGCAGATAAAATCTCGGTTGATATGGTTTAAGGAACTCGCTTCCGCTATTGTTTGCTTAGATCTTTTATTCAACTATTCAACGGATTTTAATCAGCAATAGATAAAGTGATTTAAGAGTTAGGTTTATATGTATAATACTATCAAACAGATCGTAATAAACAAACACTTATAGGGTATAGGCAAACAGTTATAATTATGCCTGACCAAGGATTCAAACTTTTAACATATCGTTAGTAAGGTCGTTTTAGATAGTAATGTAACATCTATATAAGTTGTTAAAATATTTAAATAGTTTATCGCTCGTAATTCTGTCCGCCTGAATGTCATTTTATATCGGTAAAGACAAATTTAATGTCATTAAAAATGACTATTAACATAACCCCTGCCAGGAAAACGAACACTTCGCCCAAGCCTGGCTCCGGTCTTCGTACGAGCCGCTACCGCCGAGCGACAACAGCGCATGCGACGCCGCAGAAGTGTACCGGCAGTACCTCGCGTGCTGCAGCAAGCTGGGCAGGAAGGGGGTCATCGCCCCCGCACACTTCCCCAGACTAGTGCGGTAAGTGCACTACTGACATCTATGGCATGTATATTTTAATGTCGCAGCTACTGTTAAGTAATCATAACACCTGTGATTTTCCTTAACAGTAAACGCAGGAGCTAACAGTCTAGCAAGTTGGACGTTTGGGTTCATTACCCTCTAATACTTCCCCAGAGTAGTACGGTACACTTACCGATACCAATGTCACCAATTTTTAAGGTCTCGTAGCCAAATGGAAGAAAAACGGACACTAATTTATTTTTTTATCAATCGTGTGTGTCCGTGATCTATAGTCGTCAGTGATATGGGTGTCTATGGATAGGCCTTAAAAATGATATTGAGGTTTCTAATATCATTTTTTTTAAACCAAATAGTTTCCAGATATGAGGTAATGGTAAGTGTTAGCACGGCGGCCCTAGTCTTAAATGCAACAGGGCTTAGATGAGCAACAGCATTTCCGTCGTGAAGCTCCGCTCTGCGATTGCTACCACGCCTGCCCAGAGCGGCAATTGTGCGCAGATCCCCACTTTCTTGGGACGGCCTATATATAAGGCCCAAGTTGGTTGCTATGGCTGCTATGATGATGGTTATTTGGTTGTGTTGTAGCACGGTGTTCGGCGGCACGGTGGGTCCGAACAACGTGACTTCGCCCTCCGGAGACACGCAGCAAGTGTACATCGGCATCCGAGCCCGCAACCTGCCCAACAGGACGAACCCGCCAGCAGGTATTGCGTAGGATTTACTTTATATTCATGTATTTAAACACGCAGATTCGTAGATTAGTTGTAAAGAAGAACTATTTATAAATTTTGCTTTTTATAGGTACAAGTTAAAAAGGTTTTCGTTAAATATGAGTTCATGAGAAACAGATTTGTGTGACACATTTTTTTTGGAGTATCAATAGTGTATGAATTATTCATTACAATAGATAGAGCCACTGTTGCCTGTAATAAAAAAATAACTGCCAGACTGGCCTCATCTGTATTTTATAGTTTTATCTTGAATTTATTTTTAATCCGATTTTGGCATACTCCGACTACCAATTATATACCAGATATTAATGTCCACCCAAAGGTTACATGGATTACAATTAATAAATGAATTCACACTCATTCATTTACCTGACTACGAAATAACTCGTTTAAAGTCAAGTGCTTTTATTATGGACATCAGGCATAGGATTTACAAATATAATTCTTAAAAATTTATTTAACGAACAGGACAAACACAAATATTCATTATATAAATGCTTGTCCTGGGTCGAACCCATCACTACCATCTGCGCTATCAGGCCCGTCTATGTGATAAGGCCGCCTATTGTAATCAACTATTTATATTTTGTTATTTTTTAACTGTAACGTCGTATTTCACAACACAGAGTCAATAATTATAATAATTACTAATCTTGCATTTTAGATGTCATGAAATATGGGTGCTTGAAGACAGTTTTTTCCGAAGCATATTTTTTTATTTTTTTTGTCCTAGGTTTTGTATACATTCCTTGTACAGAAGGAGGTGTTCTCAATATTATTATATATATCCATCAATATATATAATAATATTGAGAACACCTCCTTCTGTACAAGGCATGGATAGGTGGCGGTATATTCATCCCAAATACTGTAGCTCAAATTCAATAGAGTGGGTACTGGGTAGCAGTGTCCTCGTCGCGAAGCTTCTCACTGCGATTGCCACCACGCCTGCCCAGCGCTTAATGCGGTTGAAATACCCTGATGATAAGTTTTCATAATAATGTACAATGAAGTGTTGTAAGTAGATTTATTTATTATTATCATGTACATACAGGCCCGGCATCTCCGATCCTGAAGGCGCAGTTGACTAACAAGCCCGGAGCGGGTGAAGCGAAGCCAACTGTACCACAATCACAGGTAATTATTTACTTACTTGTTATTTACTTCGTCCTCTTCGCTTAATATTTAGTTTATACATAATTCTATCCTTACAAATTTTATGTGTATAATAGACTAGCGGACCCGACTGAAGTTGTGATAAATAACCTAAATACCGATTGCACCGCCATCTGCTGGTCTGATTTGTAAATCTAAATCATTCAGGCCCCACTTGAATGCACTCACAAAAAACATTCAAATCTATCCAGCCGTTTAGTTGTGTGTGGGTTCAGTGACATACACACGTAGTAGAATGATAAATTTAAAGATACTTGGATATATTTCGACATTTTCAACAATTTTCATAGATATACCGTCACCTGTCAATTTCTTTATCTCCGTCGCCTCCTACGACATCTGGGTGCGACACTCGACACAGGAGGAGGTACTATTCTACTCTACCGGCACCCCATGACTAGCTCATGTCTAATTTCGTACAAATCGGTTCACCGGGTAAGTGTCGAGCCGTGAAAGTGTTACAAATATACAGACATATATATTAATATCAATATATGTACAGCCGGGCCCAGGCGGCGCGGGGGGCGCGGGAGGCGCGGGCGGCGCGGCGGGCGCGGGCGTGGCGGCAGGCGCGCCGCACCCGCACCTGTCGCAGGCGCTGGAGGCGGGCGCCACCAACACCACGCTCATCAAGCACCTGCTCGCGCACAAAGTAAGCCCCGCCCCGCCGCTGCATCAAGTAAGTGCCCACTAACAGTACTAACATTCACTCTGACTTGTGTTGTATTGGTCTTTTGCTAGGTGGTGATGAGACGGCGCGATCCCGCGAAGGCTCATCTAAGTTATATTGAGTTGTATTACTCGGATAAGTGGGGTTGATTTATTGGTTCTGGCCGATACTTTGTTGACTGTTAGATTTCACTGTTGACAAGTATTGCTTCAAAGTCAAATATGTCTTTAAGTAGGCCTATTATAGGCACTTTGTAATCGTCAAAAACACAAACTAAATTCATAAATATAGATTTACTAATTACAATTTTACACAAATGACCGATGACCATGAAAACCTTAGGGTGTAAAAAAAGAGTCATCTAAACAAATAGGTCATTGAGTGTCCTACTTTAATACTACTCTGCGGGCACCAGACGGGTCTTATAACTAAGTTTAGTAGGTTTATTACGTGAGCCACCAAAAAAAAATCTGCAAGAAATACTGATGATGATTTAGGTTCTTATTAGTAATGGTAGATATTATTACCGGCCTCGGTTGTATTATAACAATAAATTCACACAACATCTCCCAAGTTGAGATAAATCACAAATACAATACTTAGATACATATTTAACACCCAGAAACAGAATAAACTGTTGCCCTTGGTGGGAATCAAACCCTTTTGCGCATGAGATAGAATTACCAACTGCTCCATCGAGTCAAATTATTGATTGTCATGTGTTCTTAGATTGTGCGATGCCTTAATAAAAC
>JACJUM010002279.1:5979416-6023962 GCA_020976665.1 Heortia vitessoides | reverse complement strand
GTTTATTAGGTTCGCCTATAGGTTTATTAGGTTCGCCTATAGGTTTATTAGGTCACGCCTGTCGTAGACTTCTATAGTAGTCTACGGCAGGCGTGATACCAAGGCAGCTACACGAATCAAACAAAGCCCTATCTACCACATAACACCTACAACCTACCACAAAAACCTGCAACATGACCTCATACAGAAGTCGTATGCATTGGTACCTCACGCTCACCTATTTCTAGTCTTCAGAACAAGCAAAGCTAATCTAGAATAAAAAATATATATTTCCTTCGACGAGCCCGATAGTGTAGATGGTCGTGATCCTATCTTCTGTGCCAAAGGGCGTGGGTTCGATCACCATCTGGGGACAAATATTTATATGATGATATTTGTGTTTGTTTGTATATGGATACTATTTGTTTGTATATGGACCTAACCTGATTCCATGGTGAATTAAAAAAATACAATAAAACAATTTCAGTGCAGGAGAGGTTGATAAAAAATTAAGCTCTGCGCTTAGTAATACAAATAATACAAATACAAGTCGTGTGATATCTATGGATATAGTCTATAGTTATAGCTATAGTTCGACAATATATTGGTATAAAAGTTTATCTTACATTTATTTATATGCATCAAATCAACCTATTAAATGATGATAGAAATTTGAAATAAGTGAAAATGGTTCCTGTGCTCTGGGAAACAGACGAAGTAGAAGTCTTCTGCACCATGTAAAATCGACTGAGGCAGGGTAACCGACAGATGGCAGTATATCCATCCGCAGTGCAACTCGAATGAAAATAGCATCGCTCTGCGATTGCCATACGCCAACCCAGCGTGACAATTATAGACAATAATATCCCTTTCGCTCCCTCATTGAGTAGTCCCATGTCTAACAGTATCATCATCATCATATAGGAAGTCGTACTATGGTTGATATGATAATGGTGATATATTTAATAATTTTCTCCATTACATCAGATACAGAGAGAAGTATTCTGCTACTAATTCCGCTATTATTCTACTGCTGCGAGAAAAATATTAAATTATTTTTTTTATTAATTTGTCTCTATATATTGGTACCAGAACACAGCAGATGTGGTCTCAATTATTTATATATGTATATATGATTGTAGTAATTATCTGTATATAGTGTAGGATTGAATCTGTTTTTACTTTCGTTGCGAAGGTAATGGACGTTGACCCGGAGGCGCTTATCAAGTGTACGACTATAACACCAGGTGGCGTCGCCAGCAGCACGCCGGCAGCTGAAAAGGTATCGAACTTCGATTAAATCATTACACCATTAAACCATTTATATAAAATCATAGTCTTAAGTAAAACTCATAGGAAAATTATGGCGAGTCTGAATTAAAATTTACACAAGCAAGCATATATTCGTAATAATCTAAATAAATATAATCGTTTTGTGCATACGGTTAGTGACATAAATAACTTGAAGCAATATCTTGAAGACACAAGGTTGGCAGCTAATGATATCCTTGTGATGATCTGAGCATCTATAACCTGCGGTTATGCTTACTATAACGTAGACCGTATGCCGACTTAGTCATATAAAAAAACATTCGGTATGGCGCCATTGGCTATGGAGAATACATTCAAAATGTATTCTTCGTGTGAAGAAATTGCGCTGTTCTCAAAGCACAAAAAGAACAGGTAGTGAAGTCCCCCGGCTTGACAAAGATGTAGGTTCGAGTCCCGCCTGAAGCCTGAGTCAAAAATATTATTTTTTGTAAATATTATCTTAACTGTATTTTATGTAGTGCCTGTACAGTTCTACAAGCTATCTACTTCGTAAGGGTTTCCCTGAGTTTTGTATTTGAGAGTAAAAGGCGATCCAATTATTTAGGAAAGTTATGATATTCAACCGTGGAATTGTCTATTTTTTTTGTTGGGGAGGCCTATATCTAGTAGCGGATCTTCTACATCTGATAGGATGATGCAAAATTTAGAGTCTAGATTTTAACCTATTTGTTGTAATTTTCTACAGTATTTTTTATGTTAATAGGTATTCGTTAACGTTGCTGATGATTCGCTTGGTAAGTCATAATTTATTTATATGCAATATTTTGTCGAACCAACAGCCTTCTGCAGGTTTTAATTACTATCCAAGATTGATAACTTAATCTCTCAAATATTGGCAGGACATTAATCGCGCCAGCCAAATACTTGCTCTTTGCCTATAACCTTTAGAGTTTTATTTAGCCTGGTTATTGCAACCGGTAGCAATACGGAACAGATAAGAGGATAATTCATGTTTGTATAGTTTATTCATGATTATTTTTATTTCAGTTATAAAAGACGAACCGGTGCATATACAAATTGACGAGCAAGCGCAGTTGACTATTGTAAGTATTTTGAATTAATTCAGTAAATGTTTCCGACTTCTAAGTCGTTAAGTACACACTACATTTATAAAAACAATTGTTTATAAAAATTACAAATTCGTTGATAGAGGTGCCTATATAATTACCTGCAATACGACAAAAGTGATAATTCATATTTCTTACATAACGTAACATACAAAATTAAGCGTAAATTATTTGCACTATATCATAGTGCCTTATAGAATGAATAATGAACGCGTGAACCAAGTCATAAAGGTCGATATAATAAATTGCAGGTAATCAAATCGCTCTCCTATACAATTGGATGAAATACACACATTGTTTTTATAAATTCCCCAACAGAAGTCAGCGCAAAACAAAATGCTCGCCGACTTGCTAGAGAAAAAATCCAACCCCCCCGTGCAAGTGGTGCAAATGGGCCCGCAAATAAACGCGCCCACCATCCAAATAACGGAGACCGGTCAAATTGTCCAGGTGAAGCCGGACATCGACCCGGTTATCCAGATCAGCGACCCGGTCGTGTCGCAAACCAATCAGTACTTCCAGATAAAGAATGAGCAAGGCCAACTGATTCAGATGAAGAACGACCAAGGTCAAATAATACACTTGAAGAGCGACCAGTTGCCGACGCCGCTGCTGCAGTTCAAGAACGAAGGTCAAATCATGGTGAAGGGTGAAGGTCAGGTGACAGTCCAGAGCGGTCAATTGATACAGCAAGCGGTGGTGCAGGCTCTGAAGGTGGACAAGGAGCAGATTGTAGACACGGTGGTCACTGACCACTCGTATACTGAACCGCCAGTTAAGAAGCCCAAGCTCGAGGAAAAGAGAGAGGTACAGTGATTTGATCATTGGCGTGTTCGGCCGACGTAAGTCTTGAGGGATATAAGTTAGTCAACACTGTACAGATGGTGCAGTTTGTCGTGTTTGTGTAACCATCGGTGGAGTAATCTTTTAATGTAGCTTAAGCATTAGCTTATTGTAGCGTCAGGGTTGAGGAGGAGGTGAGGAAGTATCTGCTAACTATTTCACGCATATTTAGACTTTTGTTTAATTTAGCTTATATACAAAAAATACTCAGAATACGATATATGGATGCCCATAGATGTTAAAATATACCCAAAATGGGGAGGGGGGAGTCAGTATGACATTTATGTACTTATAAATACATATATTCCTTAGTATAAACCTCACCTATAGGTAATTCATAGTTTTGCTGGAATTTCCGGCACACAGTTGCCACGCCGGATAGTCTCATTCTGTCTCCTTTGCATTTTAACATCACTGTTTTGGAACGATATACCTTGGCCAGTTACTTCCTTAGTCTCCTCTTGCGACACATGGTACAGAGGGACGTGTTATTTTACTCTGCCGATACCCCACCCCAATTAAATTGAAATAATAGTCTGACTAATTCAATTAACCTAGACTTATTTCGGCCGAACATATTGGTGAAATTCACACAATATCCCATTTTAATTGATTTATAATATTTTGATATATCTAATGTGAGTGACATTTGTCTCAGCTTTGTACGTTACACATGCGATATTTTAAATTAGAATAATGTGTGTTTTACACCTTTCATCCAGCTTTTTTCTATATATATGTATGTTTGTGTTGTGTTTCTATTGCTTTAAGTATAATTTATTAGTCTGTCCAATCTTATCAGTCTTATTTTGTATATATACCTACACGGCTTGTCAGCAAATCTTTAATTTGCGTATCTAATCACCGTACCTTAGTTACTAATTTTCTAGTTCAATTAAAATATTTATTTTTGTTAATTTCAATCATGCATCAGCATCATATACCAATACCAATAAGACTGCTAGGAGTGAATTTGCATTAGAAACTACACGTGTTTATTTTCAGTCTAATTCGCCACAAGAAAGCGTATCCAAGACCGCTGCAAATTTGTACGCGGCTCTAGCTGCGTCCGCCTTGGAAGACGAGGATTTGGTAAGGAATAATCGATGAATATGCATACTATACATATCTATAATTAAATATTAACCTAACGTGTAAGCGGTACATGCACATGTATTATACTAATTGTGATTTTTCGCTTGTTTACATGTCTGTACTATGAATTTAGCGTCCGGCCGGAATTATAATATCTGCAGCACTACGCGGCAAGCTTAAAAAAATAAGTGTTAGTGTTATATTGTTGATTATTAGTTATAAGTATGCTCCCAGTAAAGTATCATGTTAGTACATAAAGATCTGCTTATGCTTTTATCTGTCGTTTACAAATTAGGTTTTAAGTGCATAAAAAGGCTTGTAAGCACTTAAAACCTAATTTGTTTCATTCAAATAAGCCTAAACACTAGTTTTTGATTATTAAAAAATAATCTAGTTTCTTGTTATTGCCAGTCAGCGACTCTTTCGCAAATATCATCAGTGATACTTCAAAACCGCGTATGTACTATTGAAAATAGAATAAGGTTCAAATTTCATCCTGTATAGTTGAATTTTTAACTTTATTTACAACTGCTACTTATGCGGTATTGAATGTATGCCATGATGCCCTGACGATATGCCATTGAGTGTAAGCATACATTAGAGCTAGACTGCTTTTAATGGACTGGTCTTAATTTTGGTCACAACAAGCTCACGGAATCTATTAGAGTCTAAAATTTTGTTAAAATACACCTATCTAATTACTAGATAAAAATAAATATAGATAATAATAATTTACGTTTCGTTTCGCCCCAAAATAAATGTGTAGGTATGTTGTACCGAATGATATAATACATAGACAAGTTGATGTTTTATTTAGTTCGTATTTGGCTCGTTTGTTTAATGTATTGAGGGATTGAAAGAATGTCATTATTTAGAAAATAATATAAATGAATAAAACCATAATATGAAGGTAAGTTTTTACCTTCATATTATGGTTTTATATGCAATCGGAACTATACAGGTAATAGTGGATTGGTGTCCAGTGGATATAACATCCAATATGTTTCCATAGTGTTACAGTTGGTGTTGCAGCAAATTTAGTATCTATAGTACTGAAATTAAAGACCAATTTAGCTGTCCACTCGATGAAAAAGAATAATTCTATCGAAATTAAAATTGGGAATAACCAGCGTTTTATCATACAGATGCCGCCGAAACAGGAGCCAGTCGAGTCTATTCAACCGCCGGTACTGGTGTCCAGCGCTGGTGACAACTCTGTTATAATACAAGAACCTATATTGCAAGTAAGTTTTTAATGTATTGGTAACTAGTTTACTGCCCGCGATTTTGTCCGCGTGATCTTTATCGCATCCCCGAGAAACTTGTTACTCTCAGAATAGTTCTATTTTGCATCCAGGCAGTTAATCGTCATGCAAAAAAACTTGTCAATTTCATTACTAAGAAAATACCAGATATATCCCACGGGGATATGTTTCCGGAATAAGAAGTAGCCAATGCTCCAGATTATTAGTAATCTGTTCCAAATTTCGTCCAGATCTATTCAACCGTTCCGGCATGAAAGAACACATCCATACTTACAATCTTTCGCGTTTATAATATTGTCACTAAGGAGATGAATGAACAGGCATTATTTATCATCATTCATCATCATTCATGACACGTTTAATTTTATAAACGTATCATGAAATATTTGCCGCCTAATATTTGAAGTAGAATGAATTTCACTTAAATTTCAATGAAAAAAGTAAAAGGACGCAAGATATAAAAAGTTAAATGGCAAGAATTAATTTTAATTATTTTTATCTACTCTACTCATAATTATTTATTAGTTATATTTCATCTCCACCTAAAGGATGCCTGAAAGAGATCGCTCTATGCGGCCGCTTATTATAGCCTATTGACTGTGCTATGTTGATTGTATGTAATCCATTATTTTAATTGTTTTATTAAGCGTCATGGTCCCCTATAGATGCTCGCATTATCGCAAGGATATCATTGGCTCGTCGCCAATCTTGTGAAATAATTGTTACGTTACAAAATTTATTTCCTTTACTAATAATTTAATAGGCAATGCGAGCACTTATAGGTAAGTCACTCATGTTAACGATCTTTGTGAAATGTGGTACGCGCGACTCTGACGTCAGTTCTAGCGTTACCGGTGCGGCGCGGGTATATCACGCACACGCTGGCGAGTGCGGTGTACTGATCTATGGTGTGTGTATGTGATCGTTTAATACCATTTATAGGTCCAGCAGCCGACGTTGCAAGTACAGCAGCCGACGATGCAAGTCCAACAGCCGACTTTACAAGTACAGCAACCGACTTTACAAGTGCAAGCGCCTACACTGCAGGTGCCTGCTTTATTACTGCTATATTTGACTCTTCTTTTGTCCGACGTTTCAGTTATAATGAGGTTACAGATTTTAAGATTATATCAGGATTAAAATCTTTACAATTAGCCGTAGTCTATTTTATTTTCATTTCCGTGTTCTCATACGTGCAGTAGATGCTGACGGCATCTATAGTGCGGATGAAAATCTGACAGTGCTACGGTGTTGACCCTAGATACACTAATGCTAGACATTAGTGTATCTAGAGTTAATTTTTATGGGGGCCTGGTCCTTGACATGGCATGGCTTTGACATGCCATAACTTATCGAATCGGTAGCCCAACATCCAGGGGTGGGCACTAGACCATCCTGGGGTGGTCCCACCCGGCCTCTCCTCTATATACGCTTTTGGGCTCTTGATCAAATTTCTGACAGGATCCCAGATAAGTGGTATTCTTCAACCATCTTCTCAATTGAAATTGGGATGTTTTCTAATATTAATAACTTCGGGAATTATGAAAATAAATAAGCTAGGTGTATAATAAATATTTTCACTTACAGGTTCAACAACCGACCCTCCAAATGCAGCAGCCGATGCTGCAGGTGCAGCCGATGGATGTGCAAAACATCATCGCGTCACAGTCCGGCCAACTCATTCTCCAAGGTAGTTGATATCCTACATTCCCATATGGTGTTAAATTAACCTTTTATTTTATCCATGCAACTGGCTGAACACGTAAGAATTTTATTACGTATGTTTTTTATACATATTTGTATATGTTTGTTTATATAATATTTTTTTATACATTGATTACTTTTAGTTCTAAAAGGGTGGCCGATGGAATTGTTATTCATAGTTGTCTACGCTTAAGAAATTCAGTAGTATTCTTATTTCATACTACTAAGTCATAGTACCTGAGTCTTACCAGGTATCGTAAGAGGGATCTTATGTACCGGAACCGACAGACTGCTGTATACTAAATGTGGCAGGGTGGCGGAATAGACAGTATCATCCCTGTCGCTACGCTACACTCTGCGATTACCACCACGCCGGGCAAAGCGCGGCAATTATGGGCAAAATTCCCCGTTTCTTTGTATTTTTGCCTTGAGAATTTTCTCTGTGACAATTGCATAGCGAATGCTGATCCATCCCCGACCGGTTGCATTTAAACTACGCTGCTTTGGAGGGATATACCGCCATCTGTCGATTTAGATACCCCACTCGACGACGCTGGTACAGAAGGAAGTACTATTCTACTATGCCTGGCTGAAAATATATCAAAACATATTTCAAGACAGAAAACGTAGTCTTGTACTTTGTGTAGTACGTTGCATGTTTCTAAAGTAATATATGTATAACTAGATGTTAAATTACTAATGAAAATAATAAATTTAATGAAACTATATTTTAAATCTCTTACAGAAAAAACAATCTCCTCACAACCTCCCCAGTTCGTCCAGCAGCCAATGCAAATTATTGCAACACCCAGCACTTCACAAGGTAAGAGTAATTAATAGAATAATTATTAAATAAATAAATTAGTACATAGTCGTGGTCTGTCTTGTAGGTATTGCGGAAAGTGTTCACTTTATTGTAGTTATTAATCACCATTAAGGTTTCAATCATTTATAATATTTGTTCTGGATATATCCCTTGGCGCATAAGGTTTACTGTCATCTGCGCCATTGGACCCATTCCAATCTATGCCATTAAGAACTTTAATTTAACCTGTTCTTGGAACTTGATAGTTAGAAAGGCTTTGATAGTTAGAAAAAAGTATTCTGCATGAAAAGACTCGCCGACCCGTCCGGTAGCATAACTCAAATAACTGTGTCCCTCAGTCATCCGCATTCAGTTGTTACTGGCACTCCGCAATCACAAGCGTTTCACATGCATTCTTTCCGTAGTACACGGTATTCGCCCACGTGCTGCCGGGCTCACTCGGTCCTCCTTTAAAGTTACTGTGCCTACAATTTATCTGACCTTAACGACGGCTACCCAAGCCGAGGTCGAGCCTCAGAGGCGCCCTCGGGTGACCGTCGTCGGTAAAATTTACTTAGAAAAATAGATGCATGCTCACTTCAATGATCCAACTCGGGATTCTGGACCAAATTTTATAGAATGTTCAAGAATAGAATAGAAAGTAAAATTTTGTTATTAAAATTGATATAATATAAATAAATATATTGCCTACTACTATATATTACTATATACTATACTGTATATTTATATTAGTAGTCGCACGGAATTCTCTATTGTGTTATCCTAATATACTTCTGGTCATGATAAATAATTCTATTTTGGTTTAAAGAGATATCTTTCTCTTTTAATTAGCGATCCGTGTTAAAGTTGCAGATTTGTATTTTCCTTCTTTCTTACTTACTTTGTAGTTTATCTTTTATTTCTGTATTATATTGGGTTCCACCATAAACGCGTTGGCTAGCTGTGAATTTATGTTGTAATTATTTAATAAATTAATATAAATTATAATAATAAATTCCCACAACATCTCATACATGATAAGTCGCTTAAAGCACCTGTGTACGGACGGACAGACAACAGACGAATCACAAATATACTACTTAAATACGTGTGTACATTATGTACATATATTCAATAATATTTTCAAGCTATTGCGTGAAAGGGTAACGCACGTATGTACATATATACAATATTCTGGATTTATATATATATATATATATATATATTTCATTTGTTTCAGGAGGCTTAAGTTACATCGCTCAGAATCTACCGGGCAATATGATGCAGAAAACTATAATTATAGTCCAGGGGCCCACTGGGGGAGGTCCCCTTACTTTAACGGTATGTGTGATTTGTTTATACAATTTATGTATAAGTACAACTAAATGATGTAATAAATTCTAGATTTATATGTAAGTTTACATTTGTATGTAAAGCGTTGTGTACTGATCAATGTTTAAGTTTAAAATATTAGTATTTTGCTAAAAAAATATGTTTATTCAGAGGTATATTATACGAATAATATAATTTATACTTTTTAGCAACATTGAGGTCAATAGTATTTTGTCGTGTTGTTAGTTAAATGAGCCAATCATACGATAAAAAAAATCAGGTAACAAAAACGAATAATTGACCAATGATTATCGAAATTATTTTTAATTAAAAAATTAGCTTAAATATTAATCAAAGATATAGCAATAACATTCAGTGTTTTCTAAAAAAAATATCTACGTACCATATAGAATAAAGTCGTTCGGAAATAGAAGTAAGAGTAGAAGTTTCTAGAAATAAATGATGCAACTTTACAAAGGTGAACAACCCCGGAGGGCTGGACGAGGCGACGCTAAACAGCCTGATAGCGCAAGCTACCGAGGCCATAACACAACAGCAAATTATACAGGTGACCTTGCTCGTCACGCTTGACTAACTACACCCAAGTCATCTCATATCACCACTTTATTAACGTAGAATAGGGATGATGACTCCTACTAAAATGTATATCTATATACACACGTTTGTTACACAAAGGACAAGTTCGTTATAAAAGGATGTAAGATATAAACAATGACGTCTCAGGCATTTGCCGCTGCGTGTACGAATGAAACAACAAAACGATCCCACTCCAAATCGAATTCGATATAAACGATACCACAAAAAAAAATTGAAATGACAGACATGTTACGATCGCTCTTAATTGCAGTGAATAAAAAATATAAGTGCAATGTAAAATAATATTTTTAGGTTACGAGCGTCTATAGACTATGCTAATGAATAAACTCTATAAAAGGTCTTTTAATAGTGTTTATAATATTCCGTAAATCTGATACAGTCATCTGCCCTATTATTTAATTTTACTTTGTGACACCTGATATGCTGCTTGTTAATACAAATTTAGCCTGTGGGTGTTTGTTTCCTTGTCTAAGGCACTAATAATATATTCACCGATAACATGAATTTATTTCTCGAAGAAGGTGCATAAGAATTTATTTAGCGATTGCTGAAAATATATGCGTTAAGCTTTAATCATTATATGGCGAATATAGAATGAAGAATTATGTCATCTTGATCAGATGCAGATTGCAAATACGGCTGAAAAGTAATGTTTTTCAAAGTTTTTTTTTTGTGACACGTTTTCATATTATATACAAAGGTATTAATTGAGAATGATTTTTTCATATCTGTTCTGAAGCTATAACCTCTTTATACTCTTTATAATCCTCTTAAATATAATTCTTTAAAAAATTTGTGTAAGTAATCATGTCCCAAACTTGTTGACGTGTCTGCACTTACACACTATAAATGTATGTACGCAATATATTTACAATAACAATTTGACAATCAATCTGACTTAAGTACAAAGCAGTTGTATTATTTGTAATTCAAATAAGTATTCCAATTGAATATTACAATGTCTTACTTATTGTTCTATTTAGATGATTAACATACTTTGGGGTACTGCGTTGCTGTTTTAATTATTGTCTTCCATCATATGTACCTATTCTGCAATAATATGTTGTTATTAGAATTAACATCTGCTAATTCCTGTTATTTTAAGGTATCACCATCATCCATACCACATTTTTTCTTTATTTGCACGATATGCTTTGGTTTCTTTATAACAGATTAATATTTCTTTACTGATCTATGTCTAGAACTTATGATTTTAATGTATAGCTTTATTTTGTTAATTATGTGTTATGTAACAACTTATTAGAGGTTTCTTCAGTATAATAAATATAACAATGGACAATTGCCTTTTGAGGTATTTGTAAATATTTTGGTTTGGTAGAGAAATTTTGAAACCCTTAAGAAATTTATTTTTGCTTAACATAGTAAAAACACCGTTCACGGTGATGCCATCATTTTTGGATTACATAAAATATGAGAATTGCCTTTCTAGTTTATGGCAAAGTAAAAACTATTGAGTACATTATTACTATATTGCATTGATCAACAAGTTAAAAAATATTACATTTATAAATATTCTGGCACTGCTGTTTTGAAAATTTTCTAACTCAAAAGCACAAAATGTCTTGAAAAATAAAGATACCTAAAATGTACATGTGTATGGTTGCACTCAAATTCTCGACCAATTTTGTTCTCATTGTGCAATGAATACAGTTCAATATCAATTAAGAAATTCTATCAGGTGTGCATACTATACATTCAACGGGGACTCGGTTTGTATAAGGGTCATCTCCATCAATATTCATTTGTGGTAAGACATAACAATAATTTAAAAAATTACACAACTTATATTTTCCAACATTTACGCGTTCACTGCTTACAATGAATGTAATATTTTTACGGCTTTAAATCGCGGTTTATTTAACTTTTACTTTTTTGGTTGACGTTTTGGTTATCTTGCGGCAACCGCTTTAAAGATTAACAAAAGATGTGACAATATTTCTTCTTGAAACATGACAATATTTCTTCTGGAAACGTCTAACAAAACAATTTAAGAAGTTAAATAAACCGCGTTTTAAAGCCGTTAAAAGATTAGTTTTATTATGAGCAGTGGACGCGTGAATGTTAGAAAATCTTATTATTGTGATTTATTTTATTATTGTTATGTCGTACGATAAATATTATACATATTATATAAAATATTGATGGAATTTAAATTACCCTAGTTCAAAGCCATTACAATGAAACCTCTAATATGTTAATATGCTATTCTCGATCATACGTGAAAGATAATAAGGTTGTTTATACGCACAGAACTCGGGCGTGATACAGTCCGCGCAACGCGTGATTGTCAGTCAGCCAACGCTAGTGAGCACGGCACAGCCGATCACTGTGGTCAAAACGGCCATCGCGCAGGTTTTATGCACATATTTAGATGTGGCATGCATATCAAGCGTATGGGATGGGTAGTGGGAGTGAAATTGTTTGATTTCTCTTAGATCTGAGTGTTGTTACTTCGGTGGTTTATGAGCGTGTCATAATAGTAATATCAAGCAACGAGTTCAGCTCCCTTAACGGAATATTCGCTAATATATATATTTTGTATGGAAACGATTTCGGAAACGCGTACACTCGATGCTCATTGCGGACTCAGACTTTATTAGCCTCGTTAATTAGAAAATATCCAAAACGACTATATGGTTATCTTGTAAGAAACGTTTAATATTACGTTTGATAATAATGTTCACATCTTTATAAACATAGATTTCCTATTTTTCGTATTATTTAAACATATTTGTTTAATGATAATATCTTTAGATTAGTGCGTTTCGGCAACGTCGAAAAAAATGTATATACTTAAATCGCGTTTTAAATCCTTTTAAAAGCAACTTAATTGGGAGTAGTGAACATTTAGTAAAATATGATGTAGTTGATGGGAGTCAATTTTCTATTTAAATCTATTTTATAAATGGGCTTATTCTTACCCTGAGATTTGATCATACTTTTTTCTTGAAGTATAATATGGATTATATGTCTATTTCTATAAACAGAACGAGACTAGAAACGCTAACAGTAGTGTTTTTTTAACTGTACCCCTATATGTACCATTACTTTATTTTTTTACTATATAATTTTACGTAAATGTAAACGAGATTGTCGCACGCACGCTCAGAAATCGTCTCGAAGTAAATACTCTTAAAACCGCTTATAATGGTGGCGCTAAAGCACACACGTTAATTTTCAGCTTAAATTGTCGTAAAGAAATACCAAGGTTGCTGTATCGCACGCTGCCAGCGTGCGCATACCTACCCTAGATCTAGTTCTGATTAAAAACCGATAATGCTGATTGGGTGTGCTTTAGTCCTTAGGAGATATGATACTTTTTTGCTTCGCATCAAGATGTAGCAGCTAAAGGTTGAAAAGCAAGAAATAAAACAAACTACTAGTCAAAAGTGTACTCTTGATATGAAGGCCGATACGTTACTATTGATGTGCTTCGTAGTTATGTTGGCCAGTTTTTTTTTTATTTTTCACTGTGCATGTTTAGAGGTCCACTTCTAATTGGCTGGCGTCTTTTGTTTTCATTTTTGTATCTTATACCAGTTTGTCGGGATTAAAAAACAATTGGCAACGAAATTCAATTCTGCATCGAGTTTCATAGAAACAGGAACGAAATTTGTATTTAGTGATTTTTATGTTTGCTATGATTTATATTTTATTTAATATTTTGGGTTCTGAAGCTTTAAAAGGTATAATGATCTTTATAATTCGTAGTTTATGTAAATGCATAGATGTATTATGTAGTTATGCTATTACCTATTGAATTGAATATATCATTAATATCATTTAAATAAACAATTTCCAGAACGCGCCCCAAATAACGCCAAGTCAGCAACCTATAATAACCTCGCAACCGCAACCGCACAAAGCCCAAATCGTGAACCAACCACAAACCCAGCAGATTGTTGTCACTCAGAAACAACCACCGGCGTTAATCAGCACCTCCAGTAGTAACCAGATAGTGACCGGCAACCAGATAATCCAAGGCAACCAGCAGCTGTTGCAAGGGAACCAGCAAATAATAGCGGTTTCAAACAACCAGCAGATTATTGTGAACACGCCGATGAAGACCGGTCTGCACAGAGTGGTGCAGCCGCAAAGGAGTCAAGTTGTGACTAATTCTCAACCGACAATCGTTAACCAGACGTCGGCTATGCCCACTGAGAACAAGCCTAGTGTAATACAGACAAGTGCGGTAAGTTCTTGGAGTTTGTTGTTACGTGTTGTCACTTCTCCAGTTACAACTTCCCCTCTTTTCACTGATCCTCTTATCACTCTTCTCATCCCTTCTTTTATTACCTTCTTTCTCTTATCCCTACATAAGAAAACTATGTGGCATAATAAGAAATTAAGTTTGTCAAAATATTTAAATAAGATTGATAAAATAATACTGAGTGATACAAGTGAAACAAGTGGATGGATGCAAATTTGTGAGCGTAATGAATGAGGGTAGGTGTCTATCTTGTATCTGGTTTGTCTTGCACATACAGTTTTTGCGCTATGTACTCAGAAATAATTTCGTTATCTTCATTATCATATAAACCGTAGAACCTTACACTTAGCTCACCCCGTAGGAAGGGGGGATTTGTCTATTATTGACATGGCTAAGCCTGGTACGTCGTGGCTGTAATTACGCGGTTCTGGTTGAGTTAGTCCTGGATTTGTGTCCGGATTTGAAAGTTACAATGACTATCTAGTCTTTTAAATTTATTATTAGTTTTATTGATGGGTCCGATGGCGCAGATGATTGTGCTTCTATATTGTGCGCAAGTGCAAAGGTAGTGAGTTCGATACCCACCCAGGACAAATATTTATATATTTGTTTTTGTTCTATGACTGTATTTAAGTATTATATTTGCGATTCCTGTGTTGTTTGATGTCCGTGCTTTAAGTGATTTATCTTGGAGTTAAGTGAATGTATGCGTTCTGGGAAAAAATTACTACAATGTGTGGTTATTGACAGAAACCACAGCAACCTGTAATGAGACAAGTCATCACCCGACAACCGGTCATGGTGGGCAACACTAAGATTGGAGAGAAAGAGATGATCGTCTCGCAACCTGTCACTGAGGTAACCTATATATACGAACTATAATATTTATATTCATAATATATATATGAAATATTGACCGTAAAATATAAGATATAATTCCTTGAATAGACTGTAGGTTGTCACTTAAATCATCATCATACCAGCCATTGGGAGTCCACTGCTGGACTCTCCCTATAGATATAACCCTCTCCAAGAAAGGAGGTTTTTTGGCCATAATTGCCGCGCTAGGCAAGCATGTTGGCAATCGTAGAGCGCAGCTATCGGGACGGGGATGCTTCTACCCGTCTCCGCCCTGTACATTTAAGCTACTCTGTTTCGTATGGATATACCGCTATCTGTCAGTTCTGGTACTTCAGTCGCCTCTTACGACACCTGGTGCAGTGGGAGGTAAAATTCTATTCTGCCGGTACCTCACGGCTCGTCACTCAATACTGATATGTTATTCAAACTTGAGATGGAGATTTATCACTATCTTTGAAATATAAATTGGTAGGAATCACTACCGAATTTCGTAAACACAACCACATACTAAATCGACCCTTAATTCAATCTTACTAGCGTCGATTTTTGCCGAATGCAACATTGTTATCATCATATCAGCCATTGGTAATCCACAGCTAGACTTAGGTCTCCCTGTGAGGGGTAATTTTGCCTCAGAGGTATATATATATATATGTGAACAACAAAGAAAGAAAATATTATGGTAAGGTATTTTACCCATAAATGCCGCGCAGAGCAGGCGTGGTGGTAATCGCAGAGCTAAACTTCGCGACGAGGATGCGTTTCATCCTCACCCTCAATAGTACCTCTCCCTGTACCAGGTGTCGTATGAGGCGACTGAGGTACCGGAACAGATAGCGGTATATCCATTCAAAACAGCGCAACTTAAATACTACAAAGCATCAGCATCCGATCTTCGAGTCGAAGTTGAGAAGTTGTACTCTGCGATTGCCACCACGCCTGCCTAGCGCAGCAATTATGGGCATAATTCCCCCCATCATGATGAAAACTGTATTTATGTTTTAGCCCCCAAAGCCACCCACACCAAAACCTACGGCGACGCCACCACCACCGCCACAGCCTCAACCACAACCGCAGACCAGCTCGCAGGAAGACACGCCGTGGATATGCCACTGGAGGGGATGCGGCAAGTCAGTGTTACACAGATATAATTAAATACGTGAAGCGAAAAATTCGTACTCCTTGATAAAGAAGTTGCGCGAACGGTTCGACATAAAATTTGAATCAGTTAAAGTAAATGAACAGGAGAGCATTTTTTCTTTATAAAAAATTCATTTCATTCATTAAATCAATTACAACATTTATTACACATACTATTTTTCGAATGACACATCAACGTATATATATGAAGAGATTTTACAAAATTGTATAAATGATGGTCGAATTTTGACCATCACGACCACTATTATTACATAATTTAACATAAAATATATTGAAATGTACTAACACTTGTTGACAAACATGACCCTTGCCGTGGCACATGTGGTAGAAATGCCGATCAAAAGCAGACCGTGTTATTCATGCCATTTATAATTTTTTATCCAAATAAATCATTTAATATTCAAAACTGTCTTAACACCTGATGATTACTTTCTGAATGATTGAAATCGGACATTACATTCAAATTCTTGAAATTAAAATAAAAATACATGCCGGCTGCGGCCGACACGCAGCGCATCGAGTAACTAACTCGACGAGAGCAATTGTATTTGGCACTTTCTCCAGTAGGATCTCCTGAAAATCAATATGCTTCGTTGCAATCTACAAATACCACAGCCAACGTAGTGTACAGGGAGGCTTTAAGAAAAGCATATTTTTTTTTAAAATTAAGGATTCATGGTCGTTTTAATTAGCATGCTTTTTACTTAAATATATGTACCTATTTATGTCTACCCGTGCGAAGCCGGGACGGGCCGCTAGTCGTTAATATATTTCAAGATAATAATCTCTTTCAAGTCACAAGGTTGGCAACGCGCTAGTGATATCATTGTGATATAGCGTATATAGGCGGCGGTGGTGCTTACTATCACGCGTGACTGTATGCTTATTTATCTACCTGGTGTAATAAAAACTACAGAAAGATGTGGGTTCGAATTTTGCCTAGAGCTAAGGAAGGTGATTTTTACCTAGTAAATATTATATTTTAATATAAAATTTAAATAGTTGGCTCTACCAAATTAATATGTTTGGTGTACAGTTATTTCATAGTTCATGTCTTGTTGCTTCATGCTTGTGCTTCTCCGTAGGCCATCGATTAAACTCAATATATCGTAAATCAATAGCTTAATTGATCAAGACTAAATTCTTTTTTAAATTTTTTTTAGTAAAATTATTGACATATTATTATTCCCGTGGGGAGCGGCAGAGTAGAATAGGAATTTACTCTGTATCGTGTGTCGAAAGTGGCAACGTTAGTAATCCAGGTCAAACAACGTGACACGAAATATTTATTTATACAGAAAATCTACGCTCTGGTATAGCCTCCATGCCTGATGATATAATGATTACACATTAGTGCTAATAATTTATGTATATCTCTTGCAGGACATTCTCCTGTTCCTCGGATGTGTTTTCGCACGCGGCTCGAGTTCATTGTCCTCCGAGCGCAGCTGGCGAGGCGCCGTGCCTGTGGTTGGATTGCGATAGAGTACCTCGCAGAACTTTCGCGTTGTTAAATCATCTCACCGATAAACATTGCACGCCGCATGTAAGTATACTATACTAGAAATTACTGTGGATTATCTTACGACCAAGTTCCTTTATCGGGAATATCTCACTAACATTGCATAGAAGTGTCTAGCCAATTTAATAATTGGGGTAGCTGACCACCTTGTTGCGGGTTTTTTTTAATGAATATTAATTATAAAGTTATTTAACAAGCGTACGGTCCGCAGCCTATATACGCTCGTGTTATCACGAAGATATCACTAGCGTGTCGCCAACCCTGTGAATTGAAGATACTATGTCACATTTACCCCGTGAAATTCACGGTCTCTCCCTTCAAACCGGAAAGCAATGCGAATACTGCTATTTGGCGGTAGGTATAGGTGAAAGTAAGGTACCAATGCAGACGACCTTTGTAAGAGGTCTACCTCATGTAAATTGCGACGAGGAACATAAAAATAATACATTATCATACCGAGACCGACGTACCGTGTATAATGTGTCGCGTCATCGGTGTTGGAGTCTTTAATGCTGTTATGTACGGCATTTTAACGACATATCATTGTACTGAATTTTATTTTCTCTTGCTATAATGCTTGGACTAGTTTATTCACTAAATAGCTAGTGTTCTGATAAAAGAAACTGCTACAGAAACATATTATTTTTATTTAGATTTTTTCTTTTCGTGATAATGGATACATATCCGAATTAGAATTATTGTCTCCACTAGCAGTAATTCTCGTGCCAATAATAAATAATAGTTATTTAATGTAGCCTAAGTTATTTGTGGCAGAATGTACTCTCGTGAGGTACTGGCAGAATAGAATAGTATCTCCTACTGCACCAGGTGTCGTAAGTGGCGACTAAGGTACCAGAATTGACAGATGGCGGTATATCCATCCGAAAGAGTGCAGCTCAAATGCACAGGCAAGGGATGGGCAGCAGCATCCCCGTCGCGATAGCTGCAGATAGCTGCTCTGCGATCGCCAATACGCTTGTCCAGCGCGGCAATTATGAGGCCTATGTCCAGCAGTGTACTTCCAATGGCTGGTATGATGATGATGATGATGAAGTTATTTGAGGATATAGATTTCTTCCAGTTTAAATCGGTCCAGCTATTTAGATGTTAACCTCATACAGATAGACAAATATTAAATTAGGTTACACATAGGCACTTTCATATGCGTATTTTAAAAAGCTGTTGTTTTGGTATCACATCCCGATATCTCTTTCTAACTTTGAAAAACTCGTTCGTGTTTGCACCTCAAACACAATGCGACGATAAGCTGATTTGCAGGTGAAACTGGTCAGGCGTTTGAAGCGCAAACGACACTTATCGTTATATTTTAGAGAAATCGGCATCTATCTAGCAGTCGGTATCTAGATTATTTATCAGGACAATATCTGTCAGTTCCGCTAGTATATATATAAAACCTTAACGGGTTACCAGAAATTTGATTACAGGTTAAGTAATTATTCTATCATCTCCAGGCTTTAAAAGCTATATTTAATGCGCGGCGACACGTCGCGGCGGAAGCGGACAGCAACAAGCCTGTGTCTCTCGGGTACCCGCCCAACGCCGCGTTGGCGGCATTGAACAAGCACGCGGCAGACATGTTCAACCCTAGGGAACTTATGGTACGTGCCCTTTATAGTTTGGAATTTAAGGGGATTTTTAGTTAAGATTAGGGTGGTGTGGCTGGAAGAGTTCGGAGAAATAAAGCTCATATATTTTTTTTATTAAGTGTTGCTAGTAGACAATAAAGCTATATAATTATTTGATCTCGTTCTTTAATGTATATTGGGACTTTTGTTCCTGCCTAAATAGTAATTGTTATAAAAATAATATGATGTCGCTATCCATATTAATATGCTTGTTAAAACACTTGTTATATTATTTATATTTACTTAAAAAAAGTAAAGTTGTACTTAAAAAAAAAAGTTATAAAAAATCTGTCAGTGTTTGTCCAGGATGAACTTCTAAACAATGGAACTTATTTTGATAAATTTATGCATACTGTGTACAGTTTAATGTAATTGATCGGACCTATTGATACAGTCGCTATATTTTTTTTTCATGATAAACAAATAAAAAAGAATAAGAGATACTTAAGACTGGACGTCGTCTATCGGTTAAATAGGCAATGTTGTTCACAATTGTTGTTGCGTTATGTTATTTACTTAATTTTAAAAAGCACAATCTAATGTCTCAACATTTTCCCTTGCTCGTCTAGCGACAGCACCCTATCCAACATCAGATATATGTATACAAAAACCATGCTATTCTTTTGAATTGTTAAACTTGTAGATTGTTAAACGCGTAGTAAAAGATAATTGTTTTGTGAAACTATATGCTTGTCATTGAGATCATTTCTGGTTATTACCTTACATTATTTATTACATAGAGTCGAAGACTTTGGGTAAAACAAATGCTAAAGGTATTTATTGAAGCATTAATACAATAGTTTGGAATGGGTGTGTAACGTTATACATTTTGGTCTATCCGTGGAGTACCGGCAGGGTAGAATACATAACCAAGAAAACTAAATTTGTATTAACATTGTGCCGTGGGGTACCGGCAGAATTGATATCCATCTGAAACAGTGTAGCTCAAATGCACAGGGCGGTGATGTACAGCACCATCCTCAGGAAAGGAGGAATTATGCTTTTGTCGCACTGGGCAACCATGGTGTTTGTTCGCTGCTGCTCATTTCCACCCCGGCTAAGCTGTTTTGGCACCATTTGAGCTAAGCTGTTTCGGGACATACCATCATCTATCGATTCCGGTATACAGTCGCCTCTTACGATTGACAGGTGGTAATATACTCTGCCGGTACCATACGTCAAACAGTCTTGTGAATCTAAAGTTGTACTTGTTATGAGAGCCGTAAGGTCGTGTTCCCCCTGGCATTTATTTCTCCCAATTCTTGGGCCGCACATATCACGTGTGACGTCACTAACGTAAGTGTCCGCGCAGCACCGCGCCGATGTGTCCCGCACCGCGGAGCAGATGGTGAGACTAACATTGCCACTAGCTTTTGTGTGTTGTTTGTTGTGTTGTTTGTTGTTTTGTGTTTGGTATTGATGTAGAGCTGAAATATTTGTTGGCCTGAAGTGTCCGGATAAAGTTTAACTTTACTCGTTTATTTAATTCATTTTTCTGAGTTACGTTTAATACGAGTTACAATATACAGGTAGGTGAAAAAATATCATTAAATGTTGAATTTATTTTCAATCCACAACCATATCCAACCATTAACCATTTCAATCCACCACATAAATGGTTATAGTTACAACAATTAGTTTTTTACGACAATTATCACCCATTGTAGAGCCCTGTTTTATTAGCGTGTATTACCAATTAATTTTACAGGATGCTACATAAGTCATTGTTATAGCGTTTGTATTTTGGTAGCTAGAAGTTTTTAGTTTAGCTATTAGGAAGATAATTAATCATTTATATCTATGTACCCAATGATGTCACACGAATACAATTGAATAGTGTGAATTAATGAAAATAATTATAATGCGATATTGATCAGGTCTACAGATATTTTGGTGATGTTAATTAGGGTCTATGCACACGGCATGTTTCAAATGTGCGTTAGACGAAAATCATGCGGCAAGTATTATTGTTGTATGTGTAAATATTAATTAAGTTTCGTATAAATCCTAAGTGGCGAGCAGTCATATTCCTACTAGGCTTCATTTCCTATTAACTCGCTCATGCGTATACTAAATATGCGTATGCGCATTGAGAATACTTATTTTGAAAATCTGTCATGTGCATAGCCTCCGAAAGAGCATTTGATACACAGTGAACTGGGATACGGTATAAAACCAATAATGTGTATTGCTTCGAGCCGTCAAGTATGAGAATAATAAAATACTTTCGATTATTAAGAATTATGTTAACCACTTGTAGGTTTATGTAGGAGAGCATGGTTAGGGACTGGAAGCGAAAGTTATTGCCCGCTTAATGAGGAGAAAGAATGTAGTAGTCTTCTAAGTATTATTTGCGTGGGTACCTTGCTTCGGGTCTGATGGTGGAAAGGCTGGGTACATTATTGGGTAATGTGAAATAATATGTTCAGGTCTCAAGGATGGCGACGCACAAGTGATATCTTTGCGATAATACGAGCGAACAAGCTTGTTGGCCATCGTATTAAAAACTGATTGTAATAAAACTAATCTATTTGGCTTTTAATCATTATCTTTTTTTTCCCTTTGTAATTGTAAATTTAAACTGATACATCTTTTGGTAATCTTGATAACGGTGGACGCATGTCAACCAAAAAGTCGATTCTATAAATTTTCAGTTAAAAGAGTAGTTCTATTATAAGTAGTAAACGCGTATTTATAAGAAAAAAAAAACTTGTTAGTTGCTGACGGTATCAAATGCCCTTATATAGCAGTATCTTATATAGCAGTGTGTTTTTAATTTTATTAAATTACATTTACATTGTTTAGTATATACATTCTTGGCATGCGGGTTTAAATGATTAGTAGATACTGAAATAAATTATAAGTAGGTGAACTTTTTCTTGATTTTTAAATCGAATCATAATTATACTTGCAGTGCCTCGCAGTTTCATCCGGGTTAAATTGTAGAACTTTCATACTAAATTTAAACTCCACGTTTAACCCCCCTTAAGGGATGGTTTTTAAAAAAATATTTTGCACGTTTTTCGTAACTTTCAATGAAGAAAATTTATAATGTATAATGAAAAAGTACTGTTTCATACTAACTTTGCACCGCCGTTTTACCTTCTTGGGGTGTGAATTTCTAAAAATCCAAGTATGCAGAATTTCAAGTTTCTAATCCTTATAGTTTAGGCCCTGCGTTGATATGTTAGTCAGCTTACTTTTTTATACATATAGATTAACAAATGTAGGTTAGCAGTAATTTATATTTTATTAAAATGCAATTAGTACGTATTGTTAAAAAGTTATTTCATAATCTATTTTTCGGTATGTATGTCGCTTGTGTTAATGTAATGTTGCTTTATCACATTGTCATTAGTTTGGATTTTTACTGTCGATTGTGTACGAGTTTATGTTGTAATACTCTCTTTATGTATAGGACGAGAACGAAGGTCCAGTCACGAAGAGCATACGGCTTACGGCCGCGCTCATCTTGAGGAATATTGTCATATACTCGAATACTGGAAGACGGTAAGATATAATTTATTTATTTATTACAGGTACACTTACAGATTATTTACTGTCATATATACTTATATTCATAGTTAAATTTAATATTAACTAGACGGTTACTTAGGTGTGTACACGACATTTTTTTATCAAACTAGACGTAATGTAATTTAATGTAAAAATGAAGAATACAACAAAAAGCTCGACGGCCAGAATTTTAGAATAACAGTACCTGATATTTATTTAACGTGTGGTGCATTTGGCGTTGTGCCTTTTCTAGGACCTGATAGTTCAGAAGTGTATTTATCTTGTGCTCTAAGGCTCGTAGATTCGATCCCCACCCAGGACAAACATTTATTTGATAAATTTATGTTGTCCTGTGTCTGGACGTTGAATATGTGTTTAAGAATTTTTATAATTTCTCTGTTGCTTTAAGCTATTTTTCTCGGAAACACTTGTGAGATGTAGTGTGAATGACACGTTTGACGGGTCTGATGGCACAGATGGTAGTGATTCCATCTTGTACTTGTAAAGGTGGGTTCGAGCCCCACATGTTTGTTGTCTGATGTCTGTAACACAAGTGGATTAAGCTACTTACCACGGAGTCAGGTCAACGATCAGATATTGTGTGACTGTTATTATTACAAGCGTTTTCCTACAATACGTAAGTGCATGTCACAATATTTATTGTTTCAGACAACTCCGTTCTTACGAATCTCATCTGGCTTCCATCGCACTCAGTAGCGTGGAGGCATCGCGGACGATTGCACAAGTACTCTACGACATGAACAACATTTGAGAAAACGCGCCGGGGCGACGCTCCGAGTTCTTCTGTTGACTTAACTCTCTTAATGTATCTATATCGGGCTGGTTGTAAAATGGTTTCTATGACTTTTGATTTTGGGTGCAATATGCTAATGGATTGAGTTTTTGTTTAACCAAAAACAAATAGAAGCTCAAGTGGGAGTGTGTCGATTATGATTTCATTCAATACTGAACTCTCATTTAGGCTTCGAATTTTAAGCTTGGTCTACCACGATCATCAACGCAGATGTTCGTTGATGTACGTTCACTGCTGGACAAATTCCCCATTCTCAGGGAGGCCTCCCCATGAATGGGGAATTTGCTGCGCTGGGGCCTCACCCACCACCATTGCCACCCTTGTGGTGGCAATCGCAGAGCATAGCTTCACGACAGGAATGCTGCTGCCCATACCACGCCTGTTGCGTTTTAACTACACCGTTTCGGTTGGATAAACCACTATTTGTCAGTTCTGGTACCTGATTCGCCTCTTACGTGACCTGGTACAAGCGGAGGTACTATTCTACTCTGCCGGTACTATACGGCCGTAAATTATTATTCACTTGAGTTTTTATGCATTGAAAATGAAAGATTGTTTATAATCAAAACCAATTATTACTAAACAATGTACTAAAAATCTGAGACAAGTTGCATTTAATATTTTCATGGAATAAAATCGGAAGAACGATTACTAGGAATAGATTGAAATGGCTGTACATTGCCCCGGAAAGGAATAGGTGCAGGTTCAGATCCCACCTGAAAACTCATACAAGAGTAACAGATGTCCATTCGCGTTTATTTATTAGTCTAATTAGCCATTCTTTATTCAATTATGCACTAGCCTCAATATTTTAGTTTAGTTTTAAAATATCTTTTTCACCCAAGTTTTTAATTTAAATTCCCGATATTATTTAAGCATGACATTAAACTATAGCTCTTTAAAGTCCACTTTATAATATGATAATTGTATATGGCAACTATTATTTACACAAGTTATTGTTAAAGCTACTATGAACGCATTTAATTTACTCTGGCAAGACTGCATTGTATACCGATCGAGTGTCTACGACACACTTAGAATACACTTATTTCTGTTAGGTACTTACGATATCTAGTTATAACTCGGCATATTCAAATATTAGTTGTAAGATATCAAGTTTTGTATAGTGATGTAATGAATTGGAGTCTAAAATCGTGTACAAATATATGAAGAATAAGTTCTTAAGAAATGTCACTTGAAAAATTATATGGCAACACATCGGTGGTTACATCGGTAAAAACCTTCAAATTGTACTTTCCCATTCAGATGTATGTATCCAAGTATAACTTTAGTAATATCTTTAATGACAAGTATATTTTTTGTATCCTTGTGATGTATAAGCATATAGTTTTAGTAATACGGACATTAAGGAAAAACAAATCGTAAGTTAAGATTAAACAAATAGTGTAAGTATTAAAATGTGAAAATAAATGTAGTTATGTAAGTTTGTTGTTTTATTCAATTTTTGTTTTGTTCCACCGTTGATAATCTGCTGTTAGTGTTCGTGTAAGTGTACTTTATTTACTCAAAAAAATATGTATTGTTCCGACTAAAGCTCTGTATACATAGTGTGACGTATCATATGGAACGTCAATATACAAATGTAAAAGTTTAATAAACCGTATCCTTAAATTGTTATTTTTTTATTTTATATTAATTTGTATTATATTCATATATACCCTAACGCGTTCTGTACTGAAAAATTTTCAACGATTTTATTGCAAAGTTTACTTAACGACAGAACAACAAAAAAATTAAAACATCGAAGATTTTATGTAAATGATAAAAGACGTTTTAAAGGCAATTTTATAATGAGTAGATAATAATTTTGAAAATTATATCACCAAAAACACTGGTCAACAAAAAAATTTAATTGTTTATCTCCTGTGATTTTTTTTGTTTCTATTTCAAATTCACGCATATTTAAAAAATATGGCAAACATTTTTCTCTTACAGCTTTTATTTTTAATTTATAGCTAACCATCCTCATGCATTATTTTTACTTAGATTTTTGTTTTTTATTAGACACTAAAATATATGTAGTTTGTTGTTGTTTTCGATATGACTTCATCAAGAAAATGTTGTGTCCTTAATCCCGATCGTTTTTCCTATATTTGCACAAATCGAAAACCCAGGTATCAGGTGCTTAAAAAAAGGGGAAAGGTGTTAAAGGGTTTGTAACGCGTGTATGATGCCTCGGTGTTGTAAGCGTCTATAGGCTGCGATTAGTGCTTACGCTTCGTGATGGAAATCCTGCTGCCAATCCTCGCTCTGTTCCGTTTGAGCTTAACTGTTTCAGGTGGTTTCAGTACCTCAGCTGTCTCTTATGAAACCTGGTTCAGGGGGAACAACACAATTAATTACTCCTTTAAACTTATAGTGGTACCGAAGGATGTAGCCGGATCTCATTCAATGACACTAACGCCCGAGATATTTTAGCAGATCATTTCTTAAGTTTATTTATTTATTTATTGGTAAACTAGTAATTGTTACACCGTGATAATATGTATACAAAAGCCAGAACTTAAAACCAAGTATACAATAAGTAGGTTCACACAGCATGCGCTGTGCAATCAGACGACATTAAACCTTTTTCTTTAATCTAATTTACAAATATTTTAATCTATGTTTAATTGATGGAGTTGGCACTTAAAACTATAGTAAGGGGAGAAAAACAAGTAAATCTTATTATACTAATTGGGAAGTTTACACAGTCTAGAAAACGGGGAATTAGAACCAAAAATTGCCGTTCGTAAGGGAAGGGAGAGAAGATTAAGAGGCATCCGGGGATATCTGAGAGGAAGCTTAATTTTAATTTGTGAAAGTAATTCGTGACAAATAATGTAACGATACAGTATTTTAAATAAAAATAATAAATCAGATGCATTTCTCCTACTTTCTAGTGAGTCAATTTTAAAATATTCGAGACGCGAAATATATCCATTAATGCGATACGATACCTGACTTTTTTAAGTTTTACATAACTGAGAGCGAGTACGGTCGTAGGACCGTACCTGTAGGTAAAAGATGTAATGAGATGAATGACTTATATAAATTACAAGTTGTATTAGCTAGTAGTAGGAAGTATCATTTTACATGAGGTAGACCTTTTACAAAGGTCGTCTGCATTGGTACCTATTTCTATCGCCAGATAGCAGTGGTAGCATTGCTGTGAGTTTGGGGGAGTGAGGCAGTGAAATTACTGGGTAAATGTGACATAGTAACTTCAGTTCATAGGGATGGCGAAACGCTAGTGATATCCTTGAGATCACACTTGTGATACACGAGCGTCTATAGGCTACGTTCACGTTTACCTTTAAGCGGACCGTATACTGACCGTACAGTATATAAAAAAACACCGTAATATTTAGTTATTTATGGTGATTCGATGATAATTATGAGGATAATGTGTAACAAAACTGATAAAAATTAAACAATGCTATCTAACATATCCTCCTGACCTCAACCCCTAGGTTACTCCATCGTAAAACAAATTAATAAGCGTAGATTTGATAAGTGACAAGTTTTTTTACGTAAGTTCAATATATATATAATAATAATATAAAATCAAAGAATATTGTTAAACGTGCTTATTTTAGGAAATATTTACTATATTGGCGATTGCACTATGCCTAGGTATTATATATATGTACATACTTAAGTATGTAATATGTAATTCCTTTGTTGTTTGATGTCCGTAACACAAGTGCTTTAGGCGAGTTATTTTGAAATTAGCTATTACGGCACGTTTTTTCGAGTGCAGGCACGTAATCATGGTTATGATTTGATGAGGCTTTTCCCCAATGTCTTTCAATCTATTTCTCAAAGCGGTAAAGCTCGCATGCTGTGTTTCTATTTGAAGTGTGAAAGAGGCACTGGAATGGGTAATGTGAAATTGAATCCTCAGATTACAAGATTGGCAGCGAGTTAAAAACATCGTTGTAATGTGCGATATTTTTAACAAAGTTCCTGCTATAAAAGTAACTAAGACTTTCTTCAGAGAAATTATGCACTCACGGAATAACACAAGTAAAGTATAGCAACAAAGTAGTAAAGTAGATGGCAGTGGGGTACCGGCACAGAAGAATATTACGCAGCACCAAGTGTCGTAAGACTGGACAAGATGGGCAGCAGCATTTCCGTCGCGAAGTCACTCTGTAATTACCACCATTCTTACCCAACGTGGCAATTATGGGTAAATTACCCCTTTCTAGTGAGGCCTGCGTCCATCAGTGGACATTTTACGTCTGCTAGAATGATTAATGATTCTATATGAAATTCAAAATGTACCTACAGTTGCAAGCGTGAAGTCTGTGAAATCCCCCAAACTTAAATGTGATTCTCTTAAAACTGTTTTCGTGGAATCCGCTTGAAAGTTCAACTAGTGCTAGAGTGAAAACATTCAGTTATATTTCAGTTTCCAACTGACTATTTTCGTGACAGACAGGACCGCCAAAAAAAGATAAACGAGGCTGGCAAAAGCTCAAAAATAAATTCATATCCCTGAAATGCATATTTGCGTACGCATCTGCGAATTTGCAATTTAAACTAAGCCCGATGCGGTTACGCCAGAGCCAGGGTTGTCAGACGTGTGCTTCAGAGAGCTAGTTTTTCAATTCACGCTTTTGTGATGTGTTGTTGCGAATAATCCGAATACCGCACTGAAGTTACAGTTTTGCCTGCTGCATCCGAGATAAATGGTACTAATAAAACGCTTTTTTTGTAGGTACGCGTGGCTACAGACCAACTTTTGCAGATCAGTCAAAAAGTCTCAACCGATTTGAACTCAATGTACGATGAGTAGAGTTCATTATTATTTTAAAGATTTTGGCAGTAGCCGGCTGTCATTGTGAATAGTGGATAAGATATTTTCAGAGAATCAATGGAATGTGTGCATAATTAATTTGTTTATTGACTAATATTTTTTTGTTTCTCTCTTAGTATTTATATATCTTTTTCGGTCTGATTCGATATTGAGACTTCAGACTCGGTGTACCTATTAAGTTAGTTTTCTTTGACTTTGATCGTGTAAACAATATCACGGCCTTGTAACGGATAACATGTTTACATGTTTACATGAGATTACATGTTTTTTCTGTAGTAAATATTTTAATGCTAATTATATTTACTTATATTAATTTTTGTACTGCTGATGATACGTAGAAAAATAATTAAAGCAATGTTGGGGAGAAGAGAGTTCCCCGAAATACACGACTAATAAATTATTTTTATATTCTTCTGATATTTCTCATCTATCAAAACAACATATAATTCATAAAGATACGCTCACGAAGTAAATAAATCAGAAAACTAATTCTTATTTATTATAAGAACTAATAAATATTGTGTAATTAATCTTTTTACCAATTGTTTATATTAAGACAATTTATAAAATAGACCAAATGTCACGTATAATCTGTGTAACGTACATATTGGTATGTTCATAATTTTGGGGAAAATGTATTTCAGTAGCAACCCCATCTTACTTGTATATATGTGTGTGTGTGTCGCCATGCAAGCGATAGCACACCGCTGCGAATGTTTGCGACCTTCTATTGTTTTACTTTGGCTGCTTAAATATTGGTGGAGGGTAGAGTCGTGATTACTGTGTAATTACAAATCATATAGGGCATTGACATCAAAGTACGAGACCCCAGTCTTAATATAAATCCACGAACATATATTTGTGCATATTAAATTTTCGAAATTTAAGGTCCGATGGCGAATATTTGGTTTTGGAATATTTAAATTTTTTTTTTTTATTATTATATTCGTAATTAATTTGTTGTCTGATATCTTTAACACAAGTGTCAAATCTCATACGTATGACGAGATGTCGTGTTGTGTGGTTTATTATTCTACTATTAATATACTTAATGTACTGAATATATTTCTAAATAGTAATAAAACATCATGCCGACTGCTTATTCAATTATCCGAAGGGAAGGCAGGACACGTAGCACGTTAATTACTAATTAAGAATGATGTTTGCCAACAAATTATTTACTTTAAAGAAAATTTACCAGGATACGTTCTCACTAGGATCACTTCGATTGACTCTCCTCCTCCCTCATTTATAAATTATGACAGAACTATCATTATGAGTTAATATTCTAAGTAAGACAATTTTAATTTGGTTATATCTGTTAGAACTATATACTCGTATAAATACGGACCATAACAATCACATCTGTTAGCGCTGACGCCGGTTTATTAATACCGACTTCTGTATTAATGGACCCTTTCATACCCCTAGCTTTTTTTGCAATTTTTTTTTGTGTGAAAAAAAAGATGCGTTGCATTGTTCGAATTTTCTGTTTCATGTATTTATTTTTTATTCATTAAATTATTTATATTTATTTTTTAAGTTTTGTGGTTTTGTTTTTACGTTACTGTATTTTTTATTATTGTTTTTGGTGTGATTTATTTAATGTTTGTATATAATGTATTTTTCGTGTATATATAGTATGTTTTGCTGTTACTTAGAAGGTTTTTAGGTGAAAACACCATGCATTGTAGTAGCAATGCATGGTGTTCTCACCTGCATTTGGTTGCTATACATAAACCAAAAATACATTTATCATATTTTTTCCTAACTAATGCCAATACAAAAACAATAAATAATCTGCCTGTTATCAGGCAGATTTAATAGTTAAAATATTTTAGTTTTCAGTTTGTGTTTACATCTTACAGCACATTGAAACGAACATAAGAAATGTATTTGTATCTTTTAACGCCACAAAAAACAAACCTAGGTTGTCAAAACGAATGTCCAGTTTTTAGATTGTAATACAATATTAAACGATTAATTGCATCCACCAGCACTCTGGTAGCCGTCGCTATAAATTGCAACGACGGTTGTATGAATAACCAACGCGAACGGCCAAAAGCCAGATTTGAATTGACAAACTTTAAGCTGAAATGCATCTAATTACGAGAATGTTGGTCGGAAAGTTTGTAGCTCGAAATTCGTATGCATTTTGTTTTGGTTTTCTATTTAACAATTTTGTGTTTGTTTGTGTTTGTTTCTCTTTCACTAAATATTAGAATATCGAGTAGAGAGATACATTATATGAAGAAGAGAATGATGGCATATATTTTCAGGATACAGACAAAATGTGTATAGGAATATCATATGTTCTATTACAACGTATATACCACGTGAAAGCTGATTATATTTATAGGCACATTGTCCATATCAGATTTCCTATTTCTCTCCATGTATGCTCGTGGCGTTGTTCAATGGACGAGGAATTAAAAATTTTATTTTGTTTTATATATTCAATAGCATTTCATGCATTAATCTGACTTCGAGTAACTCGCTTTTATCAGATTTTTATTTGCACTTATTTCATCTGCTATAATGGCCAACAAAAAATATATATTTCATATTTTATTCATTGTTTACTATATAAGTCACGTGTTAATAACTTTGTTTCATATAAAGTCAATTTCAATGAAATCATTTCTTATCATAATTGAAAGCCTTAATTATCTTAAGCAAATGATTGCTATCGAAATCGCTTCTAAAAATATTGGGTCGTTTTAAACTAAGTTATTTATAGGTTAAGCTTAGGTTATTTTGCTCTTTGCTAGCTTAAGGTTACATAAATCATTAATATATCGTATATAAGAAATAGTGTAGGGCCAAGTATACTACTCTGGGGGACACCAAAGGAAACAGATAGATTTGGACTAATATCATTATTAGGTATCCTGTCACATTGTGTACGTCTACAAAATTAACAAAGTTAAGCCCGAATATCACATTTTTCAAGTTTTGAGAGCAATAATGCTATTGGAATATTGTCAAAAGCTTTTTCCAGGTCCAGATAAATGGCCGCTATATGTTGGTCTTGATAAGTCAGTAGCCTCTAATGACACCTAGTATAGAGAAGAAGCACTCTTTCAATTTACTGGTACTATACAGTGTGAAGGTAGCATCTGTATCTTCTTCAAAGGTCAATATGTTTGTACTATTGCGTACATTTTTGCGCGTTTATTTGTATCTATATAAACGAATACCTTTTACAACGTTGCTATCTATTCTTCGGGTGTTGGTATTTCACAAAGAAAAAGAATTTAGACGTACAATTCTGTCTAGTAAAACTATACGCTATACATCCAAGAAACCATGCTGCCTTGAAATAAAGTACATTTTCGAGTGACTTATTCATGAAACACACGTTGGGAGCGGCGTTCGACCTGTGATTTTATCTTTTAAGAGTTAGTAGCTCCGGGTTGGGAATGTTAGTAAGCGATTTATTTTTTGCTCAAATCTAATAAAAGAAATTCAAACCATCTACTCCTTTTGAAATATTATGTAAATTATAATATGAGTAAAGATACCAATGACGATTCTAAACAATATTGATAAATGACATGTCATGCAAACTTATATATATATATAAGGACTGACTGACTGATATATCAACGCAGGGCCGAAACTGTAAGGGTTCGAAACTTGAAATTGTGCACTGGGGTTTTTTTTACTAAGATAGGACTTTTGATAATTCATGCCCTAAAGGGGTCCGTTCATTCCCCGTTTTGGGTGCAAAGTGAGTATGAAACTTGCCGTTTTTAAAGTTATTTGAACATAATGTAAAAAGTACTACAATAAAAGTTTTGAAACCGTATAAAATACTTTTACTTCAATCATTCCTTAAGGGGGTAAAAGGCAGGTGCAAAGTTAGTATGAAAGTTCTACATTTTAACGCGGTTGTAATCGCGGGACATTGATAGTTACTAACTCCGCAGTTTTACCCGAGTAGAGTGCGTTCCCGTAAGAATATTTGTACTAATAAAGTTAAAAAGTAAGAATGTATGGATGTCTGTTTGTCATTCTTTCATGAAAACAATTATAAAACGTTATAATAAAAAAGCTTATGCATCACAATAACATATAGGCTATCCTTACTTCCCTACTAATATTATAAATGCGAAAGTAACTTTGTCTGTCTGTCTGTTACGCTTTTCCGCTAAAACCTCTCAACCTGCTTTGATGAAATTTGGCACAGGCAATCTTTAGACTCTGAGAAAGGACATAGGCTATTTTTTTTATTCAAAATAAGGGATGTAAGGGGTCGATCAGAGGGATAAAAAGTTGTATAAAAGTATCGCTATTTTTAGAGCTAAAAACTTGAAACTTATTTTTCGGGCCATTGATTCGATATAAATAAACATGACATTCAAAGTTTATATAAGTTAAGGTAAAGAGATATGGTACCCAAAAAACTAATTCACGCGGACGATTATATTCCCACAAAATAACAATGACAGTTATTTCGCAGATTATAATTATATTCTTACATGAGGTAGACCTTATACAAAGGTCGTCTGTATTAGTATTCGTATTAGTTTGTTTCGCAGAGTAACGTGCGAGTAATATTCTTACGCTTACTATCACGCGGACTGTATGCTACTTTGTCGCCATGGTCTCTTAGAAAATAAAATGTATCAGGATTGTTAGTGATTAATAAAGGACCTGGATCAACATTCGGGTAAGGATTTTGGTGTTGGTCTGTGTAATATAAATAATGAACGTTATGTCTCTATACAAGTAGAACAATATGGTGCAGATATATATTAATACCTTTTAGGGCCCTGAAATAATTTGTGATTCATGATTTTGTTTCACTAACAATAAATAGTGAACTGATTAAACAATTCAGTCGGGAGAAACGCCTGGGACTATACAATGATGATAAATTAAAATGGACGCCGCACATTAACCATGTGAGGGAAAATTTTTTCCCTCATTCCCTCAAAAAAAAAAAACACCTTTGGTAGGAGCTTTTCGTAAAACAGCACACTGTATACCCCGAAAAATTAAAATAACTTTGTATAATGCCTTGGTGAAATCACACAAACTATTTTACTGAGATTTGGGGCTCTGCTGCACCCACAAACCTTAATCCAATGCAGAGATTTTAAAACAAAGTCATTTAAGCCTTATTTCATATCTCTTCCACACACCAACAATTCATATATATGAAAAAACTAAAATATTTAATCTATCTCAATTATACAAATTCAATACATGCATGTTAGTAAAAAAATGTTACAAATTCTGTCAAAAGTAATACACGAATTTTTATAAAAGACAACCCCCACAATCACCGAACTAATAATAAAGTGCAACTATCAGCACCTAGAACTCTCTATGGAAAGAAGACTGTACTGTTTGGAGGAGCACAGCTGTTCAATGAGCTGCCTAACAACATAAAGGAGTGTGAGAGTATAAATATGTTTCGGAATAGGCTGAAATTGTATTTGGAGTCGAGTTCCGGCTAATTTGTATATTATTTGTTATAACTGTAATATCTTATTGTAAATGAATGTAGATTCGTGTGAGAATAAAGATCTTTAAACACGACTATTTTATAGCAAATATAAATATTCTTAAAATTAACATCGCTGGCAGAAAGACCGCACTACAAAACCCAAGTCATTCGTAGTCCGTAGCATGTCTTGCTGGGAGCTCTACGACTCTACGACGTAGCAAGGAGCACTTTTTACCAGACTCGTACAGAGATATGATAATATAGTGTTTGTACTGTTGTTGTGTGTTAGAATAAATACAGTTATAATGCTTTAGAAAGGATCAGAGTTTTCTAAATGACTTAGTTGGATATCAATTTGATTTTTGATGTGAATACAAAAATATTTTTTTTTATTTGTGAATACCCTCATTTTTTATTTATCTTATAGCAATTAAATTGACAACAGAGTATAAATTTCGTATGATTATCCGTCACCGCAGACCATTGACGTTCGTAAAATCTCAAACCTTGTGGCTTAAAAATGTTATATCACATTTCTCAGTGATTTCACTGTCTTTATCACCCTTTTAATATGAACACATTAATACGAAACTGCTGTTTGAAAGAAAAAGGTGAGAGTGAGATAGTAATATTATTTTTTATTGTACATATACCATATAGGTTCAAGGGGCGGCTTTATCGCATAGTCCGATCTCTTTTAGGCAACTTTTGGATAGAGAAGAAATGTGAATAATAATGAGGCAGTTTGAGGTATATAAAAACTTGACTAACGCAACAAATACAAACAGAAAAATACACACAGAAACACATTTATCAACATACATACATACCATCAGAAAATATAGTGGAGAATATAACACTACATAAGGAACAACTACAGTGACAACTATAGTGGTTCTCTCCTAAACCAATCTCTTAAAAATCAGCAGTGACAGTGATCGGCAGTGAAGTAAAGCGCGTCTGATTGGTAAAGAGAGCGCATTTCATGCTTAAACCGTGAAAGATATTTCATAAAATATTGAAGGATTATTCGGTATCCTAAGTACTAAATTCTCTGATGATCACAGAGATTTTTCGCGGCTGTCACCTAAAAACACAAAACGGTTTTTGTGATAATTAAGGCAGGAAGGAAATACAATACTATATATAGTAAGTAAACTGTAGGAGCATTCCTGCGAAGTTGGATAGGAAGCTTTGAGCTGATTACGAAATTCAGATACATGATCATATTTGCGTACACCGAATATAAAAAAAGTCTGAAGACACTCAAGCTTCTCGGACTGGTTTTCAGTGAGATCTAGATAATCTGCACAATCTAAAAAACGTAGAAGAGATTTTGTATGAGCAATTTTAGTAGCAAAGAGAAGAATGTTTCGCTACTTTTTTAAAGAGGCCTTTTCTGAGATACCAACGCAGACGACATTTGTATGACCCTAGTAAATTACTCTACCAGCTATTCCAGAATATATTAATTCACTTTATTTGGCAAAAGTATCTTTCCGTACTGTTCTTAGTCGTGGGTCGACCGGTAGAGTAGAATTGTACCTCACCTTGGACCATGTGTCGTAAGAGGCGACTGACGAACCGGAACTGACAGATGCGCTAAATGCATTCAAAATAGCGTAAATCAAATTCTACAGAGCGGGATTGGGCAGCATTCTTGTCGCGAAGTTAGGCTCGGCCATTGACATTATGTCCAGCATGGCAATTATGTGTATATTTCTCTCTTTCTTTGAGAGACCCGAGTCTAGCAATGGACGTCCAACTGCCAATACGATGATGACGATGTTTGTCAAAATCAATCTCTAATTGATCAGTAGTTCCAAGTTTGTTTTTCAAACTTGCTTAAATAAACTTAAGCCTGTAAACAAATTTTGTGATTCAGTAATAGTCCAGTGCTGCTTATGTAGCATTCGTGGATAAGTTCGATAATGACCTGCTGTTATTGGATTTTGAACTCTATTTCTGTAAGCTACTGACGCCGTTTTGATATAATACTCACAATATGTAGATATTTAGCTTATGGATTCAGCTATACAGCATCAATAAAACCACATTCTATAAGTATTACCTATAATCGAGTTTCACAAAGCCAACAATTCCCTCACTCATCCATCCTACTCAACAGATATTCAACTTGCAAAGCCATTCATTAAAGTGGAAAGTATGTTTTAACATCTTAATACATATACATCGTTTTACAAATTGAATCTTATTTTTATTGACGTAAAAGCTATAATGCATCAAATCGGGTACCCGGTGAAGTTTCAACACATGCCCGAGTTGGCGAAAAGTTGGTAAAATTTCGACAGTTTGGGTTTAGACGAAGATGGATGAATGTATTTTGTACAGTGATGGATCAGACGGTGGACAATGATTTCAGACGATAAAGCCTAGTTTGTTACTTGTGTTTATTGTTTGCCCTAGTGCCCGGTTTTGGCGATAAGCGAGTGTCCTTTTATTAAACGAGAACTGAAAAGATTCTATATAGATACATTTTTAATATAATTGATAATATAATAATAAATTCACACAACATCGCATATATTGACCTGACTCGCAAATAAGTCGCTTAAAGTACTTGTGTTACGGATATTAGATAACAGAGGAATCACAAATGTAATACTTAAATACATATATTGAACACCCAAAAATAAAACAAACTCAAATATCAATGGTGGGGATCGATCCTAAGACCATAGTCACACAAGATAACATCACTACCATCGGCACCGTCGGGCCTGTAAATAATATCACTAATTAGGTAAATCTTTAATTAATAAATCAACCAAGTTACTTAGTATATTTCTGTTTGAAGGATAAAGTAAACAATTTGAATAATAAACATATAATTTTTAAACAATTGAATGGGCATAATGTAACACGGGTTGTTTGTAATATACGAGTACAAGCTTTGCCCCCGTCTATGCCTGGGACCGTGATAAAAATGAATCTGTTATGGTGGGCATACACGATACTTTCTATCGTCCAATCGGTATGACGCTATTGATTGGATCAGTTAGAATTTACCGTGTGTGCGAGTGGATTGGCATGACAGTAGTAACTGTCACGCCAATCCAATCCAATCAATCAATACAATCCACCTTCAATCCACAATCAATACATCTTCATACAAAGGTCTTTCTGTGCTGACCCTTGAAACCAATTGTTGATTACTAACTTAAATACTATATACAGTAAAAGCTCTTTATTCGCGGGGTATATGTTCCATAAATATGCCGCGAATACAGAAACCGCGAATACGGAATGGTAATTTGTATGAGATTATAGGGGATACGTTCCTAGGTGACAAAATAAAAATAAAATATATATAAAAAATGAATTTAATCAAAGTTTTTGAACATTTTAATTAATTATTTTAAGACTTAGGCAATGGTTTGAAGAATTTTGAAATTTTTTCTTCCTTGGCTGTTTTCAAAAGCTCCTTCAATTCAGACTGATACACAGCAGTCGCATTAGCAATTTGCCGCTTAAAAATAAGACTTCGTTCCATAGACCTTATTAATTAACCTTAATAGATCTTATTACAACTAAGCCTAAAGTACATATGTTGTTAAATGACACCTATCGCGGCGAAGGCGGCTTGTGTCAAAGGCCACGGCGGTGTCATTTAACAACATACTTTAGACAAACTTGTAATAAGATCTATTTTACTTTTTTATTAGTCCATTTGACAAGGATATTGGATTGGGTACCTATTGGAACAATTTTATTATTATGTATGTACTTATTAGATCCGCGAATAAAGAAATTTTTAGTCGCGAATATAGAAATTGGGTCGCATTTATTTAATCCGCGAATAGTGAAAACGCGAATAAAGGAAGCGCGAATAAGGAGCTTTTACTGTATGTGTAAAATTTTCAGTAATACTAATTCTTCATCAAATTCATGTATGTGCCAGAGTAGAATAGTAGGCGACTGAGGTATTGGAGGCTATAGTAATCGGCGGTATACACACCCGAAACAATGTGGCTCCAATGCAACAGAGTGGGAATGAGAAGCAGCATTCCCGTCGGTAAGATACGCTTTGCGATTCTATGTATGAGATGTTGTGGGAATTTATTTATTTATTAATACTTAAATTGGCTGAATGTAAGTACTTATTAATTGACAGAATAATACAATCTGTATATAATCAAATCTAAGCCTCAGTATGAAGTCGAATTGTACTCAATCAAGAAAGAATCTGCATGGATAACCTGTGGTAATAGCCATCCTATACAATCTGGTTGACATTTCCTCCCTCTTCCCCTTCCATTTACGGCGCCTTCTACCACAAACATAAGACGTGAATAATTCTCGTGGTCTCCTAAGACTTTTCTTTATTTCTAGCTTCTAACATTTCTTGGATGCAATGTCTGCAATGTCCTTTATAAATGAGGCGGTATTTGTTAAGGCCGGGCCTGCGGAACAGATGACGTCACTAAGTAACGCCTCCAAGATACATCGTGACTCGGTTACTGATTGCGTCGTATTTCTCTTGAACATACTATATGTGTAGGTGTATATTGAGTTAGAAATGGGAAATTACTATAACTTCGTATAAGGAACTAGAAACATTTGTCTTAAATTTTGTAGTTTTTATATTACATTCGTATTATTATATAAAACTGTTGTAACACTTTCATGCTACCTTTTGCATCCCCATTTTACTCCTTTATGTGATGATTTTCCAAAAAATATTTTGCAAATGTTTCAGGACTTACTATGACGAGCGTTTATACTGAATTTCATTAGAATAACTTCAAAAACGGCAATGTTTCATACTAACCCCCGTTTTACCCCTTTTAGGGGTGAATTTTTGAAAATCCTTTCTCAGAGTTCCCTTATGTTATAAAAGGAATTCCTGTGCAAAATTTCAAGTTTCCGACCCTTAGAGTGTGGGCCCTGCGTATGCCAGTTAGTTAGTCAGTCAGTCCAGCCATCTTCTTTTATATATATAGATTTCGTGGCACGTCACTTGGCTGGGATTAACTTCTAAACTATCGATCCGATTTTAATAAATTTTTGCTTACTGTGCACAGTTTATAGATAATTATAGATAAGATTGATTTTTTCTCAATTGTTGCAATATTTTTTCACGATAAACATGTGGTGTTAAGACAGGACAATTTCTGTCTGGTTAGCTAGTATTATTTTTATATTATACAAGTGATCACTCGGTGGTCCAATATTCGACCCTAAATCATTTAAATTTTATGTTTCATTTTCATTTGACGGGCCTGATGGTGCATATGGTAGTGATTCTGTCTTGTGCGCCAAAGGTCGTAGGTTTGATCCCCATCCAGGACAAATATTTATATAAAGGTCGTTGGCATTAGTATTTCGCTCTTTTTACCTCCAAACAGCAGTGCTCGTATATCTGTTGTGGCTTGGAGGGGGTTAGCAATGGGCTTGGGGCTGCGGCGACGCTCACTATCACGCGGACCGTGTGTGTTTTTAATCGACTTTGTCGTATAAAAAAGAAAGAAATAAAAATGCAAGCAAACATTTGCTCACGAATGCGTCCAAAATAAGTTTTTATATACACGTAAACCGGAATAATCGTGCGCAGATGTGGCACTCGCATTAAAAGCTGAACAAAGAGCTAATGCACCACACAATTTTACAGCCATCTGGCTTGGCCAGGGAACTGCCGCCAATTGATTGTGTCTGCTTTAGTCTATGGTATTTCCAACATTTACGCGTTCATTATAATTCTATAATGTTTTTGTCTATAAAATATGTAGGATAATTTACTCTCTTGTTTTCTCACACATCCATATCAGGTATATATACGTATGTATAGTTATTTTAATATTATGTAACTTATTTCAGTATCTTATATTTATATTTATATATTTATATATATGCATATATTAATAAATGTATGTGTATTGCACCGCCTTTTCTTTTTTTGTCTTTTGGTCCAATGTTGATTGGTAGATAATGCCACTAGGCACTGAGTCCGCCATAAGTACATTGTATTTTGTTGAGTAAAAATTTAAATAAATATTGGTTAAGAGCTCGGTTCTTGGGAAGAGTCCAGACAAAACAAGATGGAGAGACGGTTTAATTAAGCCCCAGGATAAGGCTAGATGCAGAAATCATTTGTGGAGACCTACCTATATCCAGCAGTGGATGCCCTACGGCTGATATCACAATAATAGTGATCTATTTTACTTCACATATTGCTTCTTTGATTTAATTATTATCCGTGAGGTACCATCGGAGTAGAATAGTACCTCCTCCTGTACCAGATGTCGTAAAAGGCGACTAAGGTACTAGAACCGACCGATGGCGGTATATTTATTCGAAACAGTGCAGCCTAAAAGCACAGGGTGGGGATGGGTAGCAGCATCCTCGTCACTGTAATTTTGGTCAAAATTCTTCTGTCCTTGGGGATGGCCTTGTACTTGAGGATGTCCTTCTGGCCTATGTACAGCAGTGGACTTCCAACGGCTGTTATGATGATGATAATGATTGCTTCTTCGTTATAAAGTAGCGGCCTTTGCTAAACATGTTTCTCATACTCTCAAATGACTAGCATCAACAAATTATTTGCGAGGTTCGTTTCCTTAAGTTGACTTCTATTTAAAAAAACTGCTAGGTTATAGTTGGAAAAGAGTAAGTACATCTAGTAAGTCTATTTTTTGAAATGAGTAAATTCGTACAACATCTCACCCTCACTACCATCTACGCCATCGGACCCGTCAACTATGATACAATAAACCGAATGTTGAGTTAATTACAGATAAAGCACTGAACAGTAGAAGTACTACTAGAAAAGTTTTGCTTGTCTTTTACGAAGAAAAAAGACTGAAGCCAAACTTTACTAGCTTTCATTACCCATTTCTGGGCCACCCCAAGTCAAACTGTTAGTAAAACTTTTGACTTCTTCAGTTCTTAAGCTGAAGTTGCCAGAAACTCTTTGTATACGATAGTCGGTTTATCTCTGCAGTCATATCATTTAAACAGTTTTTTGAAAGGTTGAAACGAGAAGCATAAGTTTTAAAGCCACTAAGGTAGTTTTTTGAAAAAGTAGACTATTAGAAAATAAAAGATGTAGCTTTTTTGACAATTGAAGTTAAATATGTATTTAAGGAATCATCTTTTGTTATTCGTTTTGCTTCCGTAATACAAGTGTTTTAAGTGAAATACACGGAGTAAGGTCAACCTATGAGATGTGATGTGAATTTAATGTGTAGTTAGTATTTTAAAACTACACTAGAGTTAGACCTGATCATTCGTATTGGTACCTCACCAATTTCTACCGCCAAACAGTGGTGTTCGATTTGCTGTGTTCGGATTTCAAGGGCGAGAGAGGAAATAAAATTATTGTGTAATGTGAACCAATATCTGCAAGTCACAAAGTTTGTAAGACACTAGTAATATCCTTGTGCTATATAGCCTATAGACGCTTGCATTAAAGCGTCTATTATCTTATTTTCACAAATTTAGGAGGTATTTTAGGAATCTTTGTATTAATAAAGATGACAAATTAGAGTAATGAAAAGCTGCCAAACTTGTATTTCCTATAATTAGTAAAAATATAAAACTGACGGATATAGCGAAACTATAAATATTCCTTGTAGGCTAAAAAGCTTAATATTTTTTTAGAATATATATATAAAATCATATAAGTTCGCACAGCACAAGATATAAATAAATGACGTAGGATAAATATTGACAAATGGCACGTGATAAATCCGCTTTGCAGCCTCTCCCTCGCCACAAAACAAATAGGTACAGAAGGCTGTATGTACTTCACATTTCAAACTTACCCTCGGTGGTGGTGTTTTCGACTTCGGCTTATATACAAAATACTATCGGCTCGTATACTCGTATCTAGTTGTCTGATTTATTGGTAATAATGAAACAGAAAGAACGGACATATAAACCAATAAATAAATAATAAAAAACATTATTAATAAAACTACTTTTTTAACGGCTTTAAAAGGCGGTTTATTTAACTTTATAATTTATAGAAAATTCAAAAGTCAGGATTTAACAGTTCCATTTACCATCCTCATAATCTTTATATATTTTTAATTTAATTAATTATAAGTTCGCTTTTCCGTCCAATCTAACTGATGTAGAGCTCTTACGAACGTCGTCTGTATTAACACCTGACTTTTAATAATTTCTACCGCCAAATTATAGTGTCCGCATTGCTGTGTTCCGGGTTAAAGGGTAAGAGAGGCTGTGAAATGACTGGATAAATGTCACATTATATCTTTAGTTTATAAAGTTAGTAACACGCTAGTGTATCTTTTTGATGACACGGCCGTCTATAGGCTGCGGTCAAGTTAATCATCAAGTTGGCAGTGATGTTGGTCTTGGTTCTTGTTCAAATATATAATGACAGGTGGTATGTTCCAACGATTTTCCATATGAGTAGTGAACGCGTAAATGCTTGAAAATATAATATTTTATTCTTATATTAGAAAAGTTTCTCAAGCAGATGGCACTCGCGCTCGCGCTGGCTTCAACCAATCCGAAATATCGTGTCCGTGAGTGGTGTCTATGTGTGCGTTACTCGAGCGCACTTTATATGGAGAATGACTTCTGTACCTATATGTTTTGTGACATAACATTTTGCGTGTACAAAAACCGCGATTTCTTCCGTGTCGCTGGTTTTCATGGACCATTCGGTTTTCCAGTCACCTGGCCCGCTGCGGATTGGGCAGCGGTCTCCCTTTTATTGCGGGACCGTTAGCTAGCTGTAAATTGATATGGTGTTTGGCGTATTCGGTCGTGTTCCTGTCTTGTGCGCCAAAGGTTGTGATTTCGATCCCCACCCTGGACAAAAATTCATCAAATAAAATATGAATTAGCCGGGAGGTACCGGCAGAGTAGAATAGTACCTTCCGCTGTACCAGGTGTCACAAGAGGTGACTAAGGTACCAGAACCGATAGATGGCGGTATATCATACCAAAACATTGCAGCTCAAATGCACAGAGCGGGGATTGGCAGCAGCATCCCCATCGCGAAAACTGCGCTCTGCGAACACGCTTGCCCAGCGTGGCAATTATGTGCAACATTCCCCTTTTCTTGGGGAAGCCTACGTCCAGAAGAATTCGATGTTGGGTTCAACTTCGAATCACCAATCATACCTAATTACTTGCTTGATTAAATATGTATTTCTCTTATTATTATTATTGTCACATAGGCTAAGGGCACATCTTCTCATGTACTTAAATTCAGTAATTTATCAATTATTATGTAATTTATAAATTTTGCATGTCGTGGCCAACCTATAATTGAGACGGGTAATAATAACATGTCTTTTTATTAGAACGAAGAAGAAAGGTGGTTAGACGAAAAAAATTAAGAACGAAAGTTTTAATGACACTTTTCCTATAGATGTTATCAGTACGGCGTGTGCGTGTTTCTCTATCTGTCTCTCTTTCTCATAGAAAGCACGCTAGTTATTTTCGTATCATCTTTCTATTTCGGATTGAACGGTGCGGTGTCGCAACGATTATTTTTCTTGAGTGTACAGGTTTGTGCATAATAAATACAAAAAGAAGATAATAATGAATAATTAATCGAATGTAACTTCGTCGCATCCGGGTGTCCTTTGACAGCTCTCAGTTTCTCTCATTTTTGATGTTTTTATTTCATTTAGGAAATATACAACATTTCATGCACAGTTAAGAATATCAATACGAAATACATATATCGGTGAAGTTCTCATTAAAAATGTAATTATTTGTAGTATATTAATATTAATTGTAGTATATATATATATGTTACATGTGAGTGGAAGAGACCGTTCATAGCAATAAGTAATTAATTATAAAAATAATTAGGTCCTTTGTTCATTTAAAATATCCGATAAAAATAATATTAGTTATCTAGGTCATTGGTAATTAAGTAATCAACCATTATTATCCTGAGTTAAGTTAATAGTAATTTATTTTTTATAAAGTTGTATTATTGCAATTATCATTTCTTTTGAAGTTTTATTATTATCATGGAATTAAGAAGATTTAATTTAATTTTCCAGTCGTAGCATCGTCCATTATTTTTCGGAAAAGAACAACAATTCCTGTGTTACCTGAAACGTGCAGCCATAACACAAATATTTTTTTGTGTTACTGTAGGAATCGGACCCGCGATTATCGAATCCCCATTTTTATTATCATTGCCATCATATCAGAATTGACTGGGCAGAGGCCTCACAAAGAAAGGCGGATTACGCCCATAACTACCGCGCAGGGCAAGCGTGTTGGCAATTGCAGAGCGTAGCCATCGCGACGGGGATGGTGCTACCCATTTCCGGCCTGTGCACCTGAGCTACATGGTTTCGGATGGATATACCGCCATTTGCCGGTTCCGAAACCTCGGTCGTCTCTTACGACACCTGGTGCAGAAGGAGGTACTTTTCTACTCTGACGGTAGCAATGTAGCAATATAGTTTACCAAATTTTAAAGGTTTACTAAATTAATAAATCGCTTTGATTTT
>JACJUM010002279.1:5885016-5979016 GCA_020976665.1 Heortia vitessoides | reverse complement strand
TATATTTATATTTACTAAGATACTTTAGCCCAAATAAACAGGGCGGAAATGGGCAACAGCATCCCCGTCGCGAAGCTACGCTCTGCGATTGCCACTACGACTGTCCGGCAGGCCTGCAATTACAGGCAAAATTCCCTCTTTCCAGCAGGAACCCTATGTCCAGCAGTGAACTTTTTACGGCTGCTATGATGAGGGTGATAGTGATGATGATGTATAGTTATTTAGCAGTCCTTGAAATGTTCAAATGACATCAAAGTATTAAATTTAAATAAATCGCGTTTTTTAATTTAATTGTAATATACTCGTAGTTTTACATCACGACTTTTATTTTATTCGGATATTTATTTTATAAATCTAAGGTTAAAAAAACTAACATAACATCCCATAGATAGACCTGAGTTCGTGGTAAGTATTTTAAAGCGCTTGTCTTACGGATATCAGACAACAAAATAATATTTAAATACATATATTCACACCCAGACATAAGTGGGGATTGAACTCACGACCTTGGGCGCACAAGATAGGATCACTACCATCTGCGCCATCTGGCCCGTCAAAATGTTAGAGAGTCTTGTGCGTGTTTGACCTAAATAAGTTTTAATAAAACAGTCAGAGTGACGAGGTACCTGGGTACCTTAATACTGTTTATACGTAAAATAAACAATCAAGGTCTGTTTTAACGTTATACACACTTCGAATATTATTATTTTTGTTAACCTTAACAGTTGAAGATCTATAGCATATATCATATAAAGTATATGTATATATCGTGTATTCATATGATAGGTTATCGTCTAATCAATATTATATAAAATTATGAATATTAGTATGCATGATCTGTAAGTGTACCTGTACTAAATACATAAATAAATAAAGTGGGGAGGGGCGGAGTATTTTCATTGTAAAAGATGGAATGCAGTAGCAATGTTAATCACTTTCCAAAACACAAACTGGTGGTTGAACAAGAAACGGAGTTTGATATCGATAGAGTGATTCCAGAGGAAGGTTTAAAGTTTTTTTTAGAGAAAACTCTAAAATGATTATCAGTGTTTCTCCACTATATAGCTTCCTCTAGAATCACTCTATCGATATCAAATTATGTAGTAATGTTTCCTTTTAAATTACACTTCGTGCACAGACAGAACTGTTTACAATTTTATTGTACGGACTTATCATGACTCGTCAATAAAGAGAATGTGTTAACCTTAAATCATACAATCCTTACAAATCTATGTTAAACATATTAAGTCTGCATAAAAATATTGCCCAATTTCGCTGTCACGTTGCTCAAAGAGAACGAATAAGCAAAATATTGTAGAATAGTCTAGAAAAAAATATGTAGAAAACATTTCGTACCCTTATCAACGCGCCTAAGTGGGTATATTGGTGAAAATTTTTCCCTTATTTTGTCGTCAGCGCCCTCTGGATGACAAAGTACCTCATGTTTATATTCATTTTCTCGGTTATGTACATTTTTCATGTTGCTTCTAAAGATAGAGTATTATATATATAATTTGATGTACTATGTATATTCACGGTGCTGTTTGTTTGTTTCGACAAAGCTCATGCATTTTGGATACTTCCTTATTACTATAAAAAATTAAGATTTTAATTTTTACATATTTATATGATGCGTTAAAATTAAGTTTTTTATGACTATACAAATTGTTTGTGTAAATTTATTTATTTAGAAATCATACTTCCAAATCAATGCTAAATTATCTTTATCGTCTCATGTAAACCATATACAAGGTATACTTCCTAAGGCTACGAACGTTACATGCCTTGGGGTACCAGCAGATTAAAATTATGGCCATGATACAGGAAATGATAGATGGTCGTATATCCGAAACTGCGTAGCTGAAAGCATTCGTTACGAAGCTGCACACAGCTGCCCAGCACATCAATTATGGACAAAATTTTACGTGGAGGCCAATGTCCAGTTATGGACATTTTTTAGCTTCTTTAATAATGACGATCAACTAGAAACCATTTTATATATCTTAGTCAAAAAACAAGTTTAGCGTGAAGGTTCTTTGCAGCCTATAGATGCTCGTAAAGGACAAGGAGGAAGGAAGGCAAAGGATGTCACATAAAGCTATATCATTATTCTCATCCCGCGATAACATTACATAAGCTAATAAATAATAACTTACTGAAACGAATAACACCATGCTGACAGTAAAATACTGCCGCTAATGTCGTCGCATTATGTCCCAGATGTAGCGGTCAGCTTATACGAAAACGAGCCAAAAATCCGCGGCATCCAACAAAGAGTCTTTGGCGAGTCCTGATCGATGCCCCCATCTGTCTTCATTGTGGCACTTGTATCCTCGCCAATTACAGATGGGACACAATTAATTCAGACATCACGTTTCTTGCAGATCAGCAAGGTTTGACGCGATTTAGATGTTTTTATTCGTCTAAACATGTACACTGAAGTACGAAAACAATACTTTTATCTTCTAGGCAAATAAGGATATATTACTAAGATTGACTGCATTGGTACCTCACGTTGACCTATTTCTACCAGCACAAAGCAGAACATTGCTGTTTCAGTTAAAAGGGTGTAAGTGCCAGTGGAATTACTGGGTTATCTGACATATTTAATTCTCAAAGTTGGCAACGTGTTAGTGTAATCCTTGTAATATTACGAGCGTCTTTAGTCTGTCTATCACCATCCTGTATACATTTGCCTGTATATATTAGCCGTGAGGTACCAGCAGAGTAGAACAGTACCTCATCCTGTACCAGGTGTCGACTAAGGTACCAGAACGGACAGATGGCGTCATATCCATGCAAAAAAGTCAGCTCAAATGTACAGTCGCGAAAGCTGCGTTTTGCGATTGCCAACACGTTTGCCCAGCGCGGCAATTATGGGCAACATACCTCTTTTTCTGGGGATTCACTGTTGGACATAGGCATGTTCAACAGTGAACTTTTAATGGCTGGTATGATGATTATTAGAGGCAATATACCATATCTGTACATTAATACTAAAGTAAAAATAAAGTATATTTTTAACTTCGAAGTTTAACAAGCAAATCCTTAATTTACTAAAATGATCAACCCATTATCACATTCCAGAAGGACCAGGTTTAGTAAGAGGCTACTTGGAGCATACCAAAACCGGCAGATGGTGGTATGTCGCTTGCCTAACGCGGAAATTATGGGCAAAATTCCCCCTTTCTTCGGGATGTCCAGCAGTAGACTTCCAATGGCTGTAATAATGAAAGAATGTGGAGTTGCTCGCAGTTATATTATTTATTTCTGCTATATATATATAAATAGCAATCAGTTTTTACTTTACGATTGGTTGTTAAGTAAACATAGTTTTTGTAATGAATACTTAGTTTCCGTTATATGTTTAGTTTCCTTTAGTGTTGAATTGGTTCAAGTATTAAATAGTTATTTACTACTATTTAATCTGTGTTATATACATACATGTATTTACTAAGTATAAGATGTTGTGGGAATTTCTCTATTATTATTAATTTCTATTTGGTTAAGTTTCTGTTTTTGCCATGTCTACTACTACTCAGCGTTTAAATTTTTCTTGAATTACAATTAATATATTTTTGATTATTTGAGTTATTGGAGATTTTATATTTTTTGGTAAGGCGTGGTAATACTTGGCTCCTTAAGTTAAAAAAGCTTAGTAAAAGTTGTAGTTTATTCCTATTTATTACCTCATGTATTTTGTGTGTATGGTTTATGATAATTTTTTCTTTATTATTATGCATGTGATATATTTTTCGGGCCCGATGGCGCAAATAGTGCACGTGTATGGTGCGCCGAGGGTTTAAATTCGATCCCCACCTAGGACAAATATTTATATGATAAATATAAGTGTCCTGTGTCCAGACGCAGGAGTTGAATATATATTTAATAATTTTATATTTGTTATTCCTCCGGAACATAATTGCTTGTCACATCAGTGTAGGCGATGTTGTGTAATTTATTTATTAAGTTGCTCGATATTAAATGTTAAGTATCTGTCACAAGGTAGTTTTGTTGGTGTTAAAAAATATGTGAAATAACATATTCACTATACTATTTTGTATAGTTGGCAAATCTTAATGTTATTAGTATTTTATAATGAAATCAAGTGAATTGACTTAAAATTATTATATATCATACTATACTATACTAACTATAATTTTATTAGAGAAATTTTAAAAAATTTTACTATAGAAATGATTGGAACCTGTTAAAGCGTCTCGGATGATTAATTAACTGGCGTGCGTAATTAATCCTGAGGGAAGCTGCCCGATTCGCCGCAGGCAAATTATGAATTCGCGATGCCGGGCGGTGGTCGTTACAAAAAGCCGGGAGCAAGGGTATGTGTGGGTAGATGTTTTTCTAAGGTACTTTGCGGTAAAATTTATGAAAATTACTCAAGATATACCTGTTTATAGAGTATATACAAACAAATACAAAACACAGGCAATAAACAACATTAGTACTCGAATATTTATTTTCACAAAATTACTTTTATAAAGTCTTCCAAACGCGACTTATTTTAGAACAATCCTTTATTAGTTCGATCTTACGAAAATTAAACAAAGTATAGTGTTTTAAACATAAAATTGCAATTAATTTTAACGTCCTTAAGCAAGTAGTTTTACAGTCATTATAAATGCAAAGTGTGTATTTAACATTAATTTTTATTTTTTTAAATATAGAGATGGAAGTCTATCTCTATTAAAAAAAAATACTAATACACACTTTGCATTAACTTAAGTAAGTTTTAACGTTTTATTTTAATAATAATAATACATTCTTCCGATGTCTCATATATTGAAGTGTATCCGAGATAATTAGCTTAAATGATTTGTGTTACGGAGACCAGATAACAGAAGAATGCCAAATTTAATAGTTAAACTAAACCAACATCCAGAGACGTGATCATTCCGACGACCTTTGGCAAACAAGGAAGGTTAGGAACACTAAGGAATGCATCAGACCCGTCACTATCTGTATCGACGTGCCATCGCGTATTCCCATGAGGTTGACCTCATCCAAAGGTCATTTGGATTAGAACTTCACTTTTATCTATTTCTACCGCCAAATAACAATATTCAGTGTGTTCCAGTTTCAAGGGTGAGAGAGGCAGTGAAATAACTGGGTAATGTGACTGAGTATTATCTTCAAGGTTGACAACGCGCTAGTGATATCCTTGTCATATCACGAGCGTTTATAGGCGACTGTGTCGCTTACTGTCACGCGTACTTTATTATTGTTTGTCGATCTCGTCTAATAAAAATACATACGTATAGACTTTGTTGGGATCGTGGTTTGAAATATCCGTACTTAACGAAAGGTTCCGTTTCTATTTTCAACTCTAGGACAGATATACTGTAGGCATACTTATTACTAGAAAACAGGCTCGGTTGTTATTTAGGGTCAAAAAGATTGCTTGATATTTGTTCGACAGTATATTGGGTCACGTAGCTAATTTATTCCTTAGCTCCCAACTACGTTATTACGCAGGTTCGTATTCTATACGGGAATCCCTTTTATTAGGAAATATAGATGTGAGGCAAGACTCGAATCTAGGAGTACCATTATTTAGAATTACTTAGCGAATAGAATACTACGTTGAAAGTAATATTGGTATCTCGTACCTAGGAAAACGGTAGACATAGAGGTGATAAACTGAAAATGTAGTTCTTTATGTCAACTTTTTAAATCAAAAACTACACATAACACTATAAATCTTTATTAAATATATATATATAGTACAATGTTCATGTCCATCCTGTTGATCCCCTTATGTTGCGAGTTTTGATTTGTTTTATTCCGAATGACGTTGACAGTTTATGTCAGCTGTTTGACAGAAAGATAAGTATTGTTTTTTTTCAGAGAAGTGACAATGAGAACAAGACTTAATTTTTCTTTATTAAAACTATCATTATAGAAAATATGAAAAATATAAGTTTTCGTATTGGTTAAGCCGTTCTTGCGTTATGCGTTTAGCTACATTAATTTTTTTGATAATTAGCTGTTTGTTATTCTAACTGACCATTTACCAGAAAATTGCCAAATAGGTATACTGCCTGGGCATTGATTGGACGTATGACTAAAACCAATCAGACTGCCGATTTAGAGCTGTCAACAAAAAAATCCACACAACATGTCATACGATGACCTGAGTTTAAAATAAGTAACTTAAAGCACTTGTGGTACGGATATCAGACTACAGAGTAAATAAAAATTGAAACTTGAATACACATTAACTTTTACAATATCTATTATAATACAGACACAGAACAAAATATTTGTCCTGGGATTGAACCTACGATCTTTGGCGCACAAAACAGAAACATGCGTCCGAATGCGTCCTCGGGCATGTCAAATTGATGCACTTTGTCTATATTTTTTATTATTCTAAATAAAATATATAGGAAATGGAGAGAGTTAAGATAGTGTCGGCTGACAGTGACATGGGTCTTGACGGTTCATCAGGATTACTGGCTCGATATAAGAATGTATATTTTAAGTACAGTTTATCGGTATGATTGAATGGTTTCGATTTAGATAATACCTAAAAATGAAACCAACATGTATACACATATATATATATATATATATATATATATATACACACATCTATGTATATATATATATATTGTACTTGATGATGTATACACTAGAAGTAGATCTTATACATAGGTTATCTGCATTGTAATCACTCACCTATTTCTACCCCCAAACATCTGTATTTGAATGTGTTCCGGATCTTAAATTATATATCACCTTTTAGAGGCAGCAAAGTTATGGAAAATCTCTTTTTGGAATCCACAATTATTGTAGAAATTTCTAAATTGTATTGATTGAATAAAATGTGTATTAAAATATTTATAGGTATTAATAAAAAATGATATTGGTCAGCCTAAATTTATAGACAAATAAATATCTCTCCTTACTTCTTGTGTAGGAAGATCAGATCAGGCTCACAAATAAATAAATCTAAAAGTTACATATAGAGTTAGCGTATTTCTAAAGCATATCATAGTGTTAATGGTTATATTAACGACTAGCGGCCCGTCCCGGCTTCGTAGGGGTAGACATGAATAGGGACATAAATTTAAGTAATAAGCATGCTAATTAAAACGACCATAAATCCCTATTTCAAAAAAAAATGTCAATGGAAAAAATGGAATGTTCGATTTCAATAATTCAAAAAGTAATCATCAGGTGTTAAGACAGTTTTGAATATTAAATTATTTATTTGGATAAAAAATTATAAATGGTATGGATAACACGGTCTGATTCTCATCAATTTGTTATGTATGTTATGTACATTGAACTTAGTTTAAAGACCAGTCTGGTGCCGGCAGACTGGTATATTCCGTGGGATCATCAGTGTCATCAGTATTAGGAACATAATACAATTTAGTACATCATATTTCTGAATTAAAATTGTTCTTTTTTTTATTTTTGACAATTCGAAAGTAATAATAGTAAGTAAGTAATGGGCCTACTTAAATAAAAAATATTTTGATTCGATTTGATATATTTCAATACCGTTCATGTAACGGGCACCCACACAATTAAATATTCAATGGATATATCTGAATATATTTACAACTATCTTCGTAAAGGTAATTAGTGAAATGTACAAATATAAAGTAGAAATAAAACCATAAACACGCATCGAAATGGCTTCAGATGCAAGAATATGCACTCATAAAATGATCAAATCATCTATACGACCCTCGATTTTGTACATGAATAACCTACATACTCATAATGACATATGGCTCAATTGTGCATTCAGTGCCTGTGACAAAGGGTTTGGTTCCCACCTAAGACAGCCTTTATGCGTTTTACATTCTTTTTGAGCTGTGAGAGTTTGTGTTTTGAGTATTATTTATGTACTTAAGAATTTCATTCGTAAAATCTCTGTCATGTCTAATATCCGTAACACAACTGTTTTAAGCGATAATTGTAAGCAGGTTAATGTATAATATGTGTAAAAAAATTATTAATATAATTATAATGTCTAAAGACGTAGAATAGTAAGGAGAAATAACATCTTAAAATAATCAACGCTCAGTTAAATCCGCCACGGTAAGCCATGCTAGGTATTCCTAGAAAGAATTACTGATTAAGCGTCCGTTTAATTACCGGAGTGAGGTCGGGGAGGCGCACTAATTGAGGCAGCCTGCACCACCTACCTATAGCATAACTTCCTATAGCATTACTGCCTGGAGCTCTCTATGTAATTGTATATAGGCGGGCCCGGTAGCGCAGATGGTATTTAAGTATTATATTTGTGATTCCCCTGTTGCTTGATGTCCGTAACACAAGTGCTTGAAGTTACTTATCTCGCAGTCAGGTCTATGTATTATTATTATATAAGTACATGATATCGTTTGAAGATGGTTTAGCCGCGGTGTGTCTTTTTTGCTTCCTTTAATACGTAAGTAGAGGTAGAATATTACCTACCACTATACCAGGTGATGTTAAAGGCAACTGCAGTACTAGGCAGAGACAGACAGGTGGCGGTATACCCACCGGTAAAGGCATAGTTTAAATGCAAAAGATCGGGGATGGGCAGCAGCATTCCTGTCACAAGCGACGCTCTGCAATGCCGAGACGCGAGATTTCCTTTTCAACAGCTAATATGATAATTATACATGTAGGAACTAATAAAAATGTCCAGCTGTGACAAAGTTGCTAAAACAATTTTTTTTTATTATAATTAATTTGTCACGAAAACGTATTATTTCTTTATATTAAACAACGTTAATCAGGCGTATTCTTTTATGACAACGTTCATGATATCTTTTTTATACTTCGCGTAGAAAATATTTAACCTACTGATAAAATCATTAAAATTTTACGTACTGTTTATATATTTACTCAATGATGATTATAGTTTTAATTAGCGATGTTATTTATTCTAATATAATTATAATACAGATTCAAAAAATCAAAAAATTACATTAGAATTATTGCTTGATTAAATTTGATTGAGTCCGTTTATGCTTCGTTTGAGTCCGTTTACTGCCGTAAGTTGACTGACAAACTGTGAAATCTAATATTATTCCCAACAGTGAAAATGTAATTTTCAAGTCTATCTCACAATATATGCTTTTCTCTTATAAATAGACCTTGCTAACAGCTTTAATAAAAAGTAGTTTTATTCACAGGTACTTTTAATCCGAGCGTGAATCAGTGATGGAAACTGAGTAGAACTAATCACGGTAATGACGCTTGTAAAAGCGAATTCAGTGGTTTTGCGGTGTTTTTGAGTCGCTGTGAGATAGGAATCGAGCCAGAGTGAAAGCATCAGGTAATTAATAGACACGTGCATTAGTTGACTTCATAAAGTGCTCGTTTTCACTGCTTAGACTAATACAAATAACAAGACATGAGTCACTTTATAAATATCACATGGTAGTTCATTCCTCCGAATTGGAATCGGTTCGGTTCTCGCCTGAAATCAAAGGCAGTCTTTTTTAGAAATAATATAATTAAATATAAAACCTTTTCGGATTTTTTTTCTGGACAAAATGCATTGTAGTGACGTTCTTTTATATTTATAAGTAAATAAATTCACATAACATCTCACACATTGACCTGAATTCGAGTCCGATTTGTGTATATCGCTTAAAGTACTTGTGTATCCGTAATATCAGACTACAGAGAAATTACATATATAAAACTTAATTACATATTTAAACTCCCAGACACAGAATAAACACAAATATTTATCGTATAAAATTTTGTTCTTGGTGGGAATCGAACCAAGTGTGCCATCGAGCCCGTTAATAAAAGAAGATCTTAAAAGACCAGATTTAATGCTCACTGTTCGTCTATAAGCTACAGTAACTGCTTAGCTTCGTTTCTGGTTCTTGTTTTATCATCATCAGCATTATATTTGCTGAAAGATATCTTATAAAAGTATAGGCCAAGAGATTTGTCTAATTCCCCATAATCGCTGCAGTTGGTAGGCGTTGTAGCAACTGCAGTTGTTTGCAGTTTATTGACGGAAATGCTGCTGTCCATTCTCAAAGTAATGTATTTGAGCTGCTCTGTTTCGGTTGGATCACTATCAGTCGGTTCCCGTACCTCAATCACTTATACTTCATCATTACAGACATTGGAAGTATACTGCAGGACATAGGAATCGCCATGAAAGTGGGTAGTTTACCCATAATTGCCGCGTTGGCAATCGCAGAGCGCAGCCTTTGCGACGTGAATACTGCTACCCATCCCCACTCTATGCATTTGAGCTACATTATCTCGGATGAATATGCCGCCATCTGTTGGTTCTGGTACCTTACTTTGGTTTACCTGATTCACAGTGAGATAATATTCTAGTCAGCCTCACATAATTTTTTATATGAATGTAATATAAGCGATGTTTCAAAAACCCCTTAAGTTATACGTAACCTTTAGGGCTTTCGTTCTTCCAGCCACTCATATAGATATTATAATGCAATAAATTTTCCCTCTACCTTGTAATACCAACAGCAAACAGAAAAACAGTAATAAAGCCACAGAGCTTCGCGATGCCAGACACGTACGCAAGAATATCTCGGCCGCGCGCTCTCAGAGATTCAATAGAGATTGTATCGAGCATAAGCCGAGTCGATATCGCGCGATCTACCTCCGAACGCGTCTCCATGTGGCTTAGGGTCCAAGTTTCAGTGCCTGTGATTGAATTGCTTTAACTACTAACTTTAAGACAAAGGTTTGTGAGCGCTGACGCCGATAGCGGTTCCATTAACGCTAATTACTTTGTGTTAATGGAATCTTTATATTTACTAATATTTCTTGCCGGTTCTTTTTTGGTACCTGCAGTAAATTTAGATTTAAGACTCGTTTACTGCGTCTGATCTCGTAGGGTTATCAGTATAAAGATGCGAAATATTATTGTTTTTCTTTTGTTTAAGTTTAGTAGAACTGATTTCGCAGTTAATAGTAAAATACTGTTTTTCTTATTGAAGTCGCGTATGATTAGTAATTGAGGTACGGCTACGGGTCTTAGAGACTCAAAGCCTGTAAGTGAAGTGATCCGTAGAAGTTAAAGTCGCTATGGATGGATGGATAATGGTAAAAGGGACAATATAGTTATTTTTATATAATGAAGTCAGAAAACAAGCATACCTATATACACTCGTTTCATCACAAAGATATCATTAGTGTGTCCCCTTGTGAGCTAAACATACAGTGTCATATTTAACCTATAATTTCACTGCCTCTTTCTCCCTTCAAACCGGAACTTAGCAATGCGAACACTGCTATTTGGCGGTCGTAATACGTGAGAGCGAGGTACCAATACAGACGACCTCTATTAGTAGTTTTACAAACGGCCTATGTCTAGCAGTTGACGTTCTACAAATATGATAATAATGATAAGCATTCATCATTATCATATCAGCCATTAGAAGTCCAATGTTGGACATAAGTCCCCCAATAAAGAGGGAATTTTGGCTATAATTGCCGCGCTGGGCAAGCGTGTTGACAATCGCAGAGCGCACTGTCACGGGGGGAATGCTGCTGCCCATCCCCGCCCTGTGCATTTGAGCTACACTGTAACGGATGAATATACCGCCATCTATCGATTCAGGCATCTCAGTCGCTTCTTAAGACACCCGATACAGAGGTCATAATTTACTATGTAATATTTTCTAACGTCAACGCGTTCACTACTCAAATTAAAATGAAAAAATTATAATTAATAATTGTAATTAAAATAACATCCCTTTTTTAAAAGAGAAAATGGTTGAAAAATACCACCTGCCCTGGAATCCTGTCAAGAACCAAGGCAAAAATCATAGTACTGCCGGATTGCAAAATACAGTCAGCACCTATACTGCATTGATAGGAATGCGAACGTACATAATTCAAAACCTTATATATATATATATACATTTGTGAAGGTTATAATTGTAACTTTAAAATTCTGACAAAACATCATATGTTAATAAAGTAAATTTACTATTTACTACTAAGATAAACTTAATATGAGTAAATTCTAAATTCACACAATGTTTGATTATTGACATCTTCCATACATCAAAACAAGAAAAGATGAAAGACAAGCTTGTTAACAACATATGAATGTTTGCAGAAATGCAACCCGCTTTCGTTTATGCTTTAAGCCGGACCACACCTTGTCAACGGATGCTTTTATCAGGGAGTATGCGTAAATCCTGCATTGGCTTATCGCCTGTCTCTCCAGTCTCTCTAAAGCGACCGAATTTAAATTTAGACATACTCTTTTATTCTTCTAAAGGTAAAACTGATATAAAGGTCTATATTGTTACCTAACTCTCATCATATTTATATTTTCACCCCCAAATGTGTTCGTATTGCTGTGCACTGGTTTGAAGGTTAAGACTTGCAGTAGACAACAGTATCAGATATCTTCAATTCACAAAATTGGCAACGCGCTAGTCATATCCTTATTATTATATAGAGAGGACAATGCTCAGAGTTTCTTTACGCGAATCGAATCAAGAATGAAGAGATTCGTAACAGAACGAAAGTTACCGATAAGGCCCGGCGGATTAGTAAGTTACAGAACTGAGCAAAAATTATTAAATCGGTTCGGAATATATAAAAAAAAATCATCCCGGACAACACCCTGACGCGTAATTTTTATGTATAAATATATATGACACTTTCAGTTTCAATTTTAAGCTTCAATATTGTTCTTATTAACAAACATTTTTGGATCTCAGATGCATGAGGACACGGTTCTCTAAGGCATGCATCGAAGCCAACACGCTCGATCACTGGTACCATTTTGTTTACTTTGAAAAAAGTTTATCTGTCAGTTCTAGATCTCTGAATAAAAATGGAGAATTAATTATGGCTGTTGCAAGGTTTTTGCAAAATACACAGAAAAATAATATATTTTTTATGATTGTACTTGGTTTGATTACTTTTCTATAATGTTTTTACGGCATTCTATCGGATAGTCAGAAGGTAAGGTTGAAGATAAGGCATCTTAGTAGATTATAGACGTTACCTTATGATCTATGGAGATCGTACTTCATTGTGCATTTGATTATTGCTCCGTAACTTGACTTCTCTGCTGATGCTTTCTCATTCCTTTAACTGGAGAGCATATCATTTTGGCGCCAACCATTTATTTGCTTGTATTTTGACTTAAATTACAGCAGCTGTAAATGAAAATGCTGTGTTAGGATGTTCAATGTTATCTGTTACATTTTAATTTACAATTAGCGTGGAGACGCATACCCCACCAAACCCTAGTCGTGTGCTGTCACACCTGACTCTTTAGCACTAATTGGGAATTGTGTACCACAAAATGGGGATTTAAGAGTGTTTAATTTACACTGAATTGTTAACTTTATATATTATCTAGCTTACCCGAAAAGCTGCCTATATTAATATTATTCCTATGTTTATTATGAAAAGAAATGAAGTGTGCCGTGTGGTACTACCAGGTGACGTAAGAGGCAACTAAGGTCCTAGAACCGACAGGTGACGGTATCCATCCGAGACAGTGTAGCTCAAATGAACAGGATGGGGATGGGCAGCAGCATACCTTTCGCAAAAGCTGCGCTCTGCGATTGCCAACACGCTTGCGAAGCGCGGAAATTATGGGAAAAATTCCCCCTTTCTTAGGGAGATTCCAGCAGTAGACTTCCAATGGCGGCAAAGATGATAATGAAAAAAAAATTGCGACTATAAATTGAGATATTGATCCAATTTGTGAGATAAGATAGTTTAGTAAAATCGGTTTAGTAGCTTAGAAGCTTATTCCGAACAAACATAATGACACGTAATTATGGGTGATGCGAAAATTGTCTGTCTGAAACAGCTATGTATATAGTAAATGTTTGGTGTTCACAGGAAAGATCCCAAGAAATTTAGACCACTCGCGGGAACTCATCATCATCAACGCAGCTGTGTTAATCCTTGAACTTAATTGCCGCGCTAGTCTGGCGTACTAGGCGAAAGCAGAGGATAGTTTCAACATTTTAATAATGCTAACCATCATCGAGAACTGGCGATGAAGTAGCCTCTAGCGACACATAGCACAGATGGAGATATTATTCTACTCTATTCTGCTACCCCCTCCCATTTGACCCATGACCCATTGATTGACCCCACATGAATTTATAGGCGGAAAACTACTGTAGGAACATAACAGACTTTTGGGGATTTTCTTTTTGTTAGACCAGGTCGACAAACAATCCTACAGTCCGCGTAATGATAAGCGTTGCCGTAGCATATAGACGCCCGTAATATTACTAGGATGTCACTATCGCGTTGCCAACCTTGTAACTTTAAGTCATTATGTCACCGTACCCAATAATTTGACTGCCTTTCTCACCTTTCAAACCGAAACACAGCAAAGCGAACACTGTTACTTGGCGATAGAAATAGGTGAGAATGAGGTACCAGTGCAAATGACTTTTTGTATGAGGTCGACCTCATGTTTTCTGTGACACTAACTAATTAATTTTAACCTACTGTTAATGATACGGACTTGGTACATACAAATCTAAATAACTGTTGAATACGTACATAGAAATTTAATCTAAGCTAGAGTTGTATTCATTCTTTATTCTCGTCGCTTATAACTTAACACTTCTAAAATCCGCCATCGCCTCCTTCAAAGGTATGCCCCACCTGACCTCGTGCTGATCGTAAATTGAGCAAGTTCCGCCGTAATCTCGATCCAGTACAGCCTACTACTAGGCACACAGCCGTAAAAACTTTATCCCTGACGTCTCTTCGGGAATCAGTTCTTTTATTTCTCTGCATTGGGTGATAGTTGTACTTATGATGGTATCCACTTTATTCATTGATTGATTAAGATCAACGCTGTGTTTATAGTCCATTGTTGACAAGGAAATAAGGAAATGCGATGAATTATTTTAATTTTCAAGACATGTTCTATTTTCAAACAGGTTTTACTACTTATAAGAACTACATTTTAACGGCTTTAAAATGCGGTTTAGAAGAAAAAAAATCTGTATTTTAGAACAAGATTCTAGAGAGAATTTTTTATAGAGGTAGGTATGTAAGTTCACAGGGAGTTTTGAAAACAGGTAATTTTATTTGTCGTAAAACTAATGAATTATCCTATATCAGTGAAACTGTTTCCTTTAAAAAAAGCCCTTTATAACACTCAAAGTACATAGAAAAAAAACCAAGGCGTCTTATTATTGACATTATTCCCAATTAGTGAAAATTATTATGGGATGGGATATATTTGGCTTCTATTGTAATAATATAAAATGAAATGTATAAAATTACCTTTCTGAGGAAGTCCCAAATATTCTTGAGGTAATTTGTTTTTTTAATGAAATTTAATTACGGATAAGACAAAAAAGATTCTTTCACGTAAACTAATTTAATATAGCAAACAAGGCGCTTTCCACGCGGTTTCTTATTGTGCATTTAATCAAAGTAATCGGAGTGAAGCCGCCATTATTAATTAAAGCTTCGTATTTCAGCATTTAAATTATATACGCTGCCATATTTCGAGCAATCTTGCAATAAATTTTAAATAAACTTTTGACGTTAATTTCACATCACCTGTTGTCTAATATATGTATGTGTACACGACTGTTCTTTGATATTATTTTGATTAGTAATTTCCCTTAACTTATTTTGCAGTTTCGTGTACGTTTCTGTCATATATTTGTACACGTCAGGTAATATTTTAAGCCAACTGTGAAGCAATGGTGATACATAGAAATTATATAAAAAATATTTTATGATTAGCTGACCCGAGCGACTTCGTCCTGTCTTAAATTGCGATATAAACAATAGTAACTCTCGAGTTGGATTATTCTGTAAAAATATATAAATCTGTCCAGTATTATTTTTACATAAAGATTAATACCATATATATATATTGTTTCCAATAAACTGCCAGCCGTCGTTTCTAGAAGGTACCTCACTTTGCTCTACCGATCCTGGTACAGGGTAGTAGGTGCTCAGTCAGAAAATAAAATAATTAAAAATTACTTATAAAGAAGAATTTACACAATGGCCGGTATTTTCTTCAAAGGACAGGCCTAATCTATCGTAGGTGGTAGAGATCCTATCTTGAGGGTTCGATCTCCAACCAGGATAAACATTTATACGACAAACATGTGTGATATAAATGTTAGTTTTGCGTGTTAAATATGAGATGTATGCTATATTATAATAATATATTTGCGATTTCTCCACCTTCCGGATTTCAGAGTCAGTTCAATATATGAGATGTTGTTTGAACTTAAATGTCTGAGTTTTCACAGTAAATCGCACACAATCTTGAGATTGTTTGTCAGAGAACTGCTAAAGACCAGGCCGGTGTCCTATTAAATTAACTGCGCCATACTTTCCATCAATAATACCAAGCAATTTATTTCCCTCCGTTGTGACGAAAAGAAAATTAAAAATGTAATCTGGTAAACTCCCGCAAATGTATTTTTAAGCTCTCGATAATACTTGCTTAATTGAACCGGCGGCCGACTGTGTTTAGTCGTTTGTACCGAGGTACTCTGTTTTACTTTGACAGATTGAATTTGATCGCTATTATAAATGATTTTCAATTTGTTCATCTTAAATATTTTAAGGAGATACGCATAAATAAATAAATTCAAATGAAACCTCATAATTTGACCTGACATTTTTTATTACTCCAGTTCGACAAACAAGCATACGGTCCACGTGATAGTAAGCGTAACCACACCCTATAAGTTCTAGTAATATCATAAGGATATCACTAGCTCGTTGCTTGTGTCTTGAAGATATTATGTCACGTTACTCACTGCCTCATGAGCGTGTATAGGCTGCGGTGACGCTGGACCGTAGGCTTGTTTGCTGACGTCATAATATACAATGGTTTAAATATTTGTTCTGATTATACTGTTTTTCTTTATTTTGTTACGTTATGTAAACTACCTATCAAATTGTATCTGCTGTAAATAAATAAATGTTTTATAAATAAATTTCAACCGGTAAGGTAATGTGAGGAACATTAGACACAAATATCTTAGCTAAGAAAGTACCTTTATGGGTACTTGCATTGTATAATATATACATGGTAATTGTTTTCTTCATGATCTATCGTCTCAATACAATTGACAATAAAATCACTAGTCTATATGTATAAAATAGAACCTAATAACTGAAAGCGCGTGTCTACTGAAAGTAAAAACGTGATATACTGCTAAGGCTTCCTTTTATGATGTAAAAGACCCATAAGAAAAGATTTGACAAAACTCTTTTTAGAGAAAAATTAATCCGAAAAATGAGAAGACAACACCTACCTCTCTTCTTTCTTTAACGTTCTCTCTTAGTATTGCGATCATCATTTGTTTCGCTCCAACTGTTTTGAATTAAGAAATGTATCCCTTAATTGAAAACGTGTGAAGCGGAACAAACACTCGTTTATCCAGTCTAAACACTCACAGGGACAAATTGTAAGGACATATCGTAAATTGGGTTTGATGTGCAAACACTCTAGAAGGGCTCATTGCTCCCGGCTCAAGAAGATCATCCTTTTCATGAATTAGAAGCGAAACAAACTATTAAGCCTCACATGGCTAATTCTGCCATATTGAAGATTGACAAAGAAAACATTTACTTAAAAAAATAAAGAGATCAATCTTTTACATCATTAAAGATGATATTGTGACAATAGTAGCCAAAGGAATGAGTTGAGATGGTTTCAACACGTATAAAGGATGAACTGCACAAATATATATATCGGAAATGAATGGTAGATTTGGGATAGGACGACCTAGGCAAAAATACCTTAACCAGGTAGAAGGGGTATAAAAGAAGGGCTAGGTCAGAAGTACCCAGAATAAACGAGCGTGTACGAAAGGACTAACACGAGTAAGGGAAACGAGAGAGGTATGCCAAGATCATATCAAGCGGAGATCCATAGTCACAGCCTACTTTAAAGGGACACAAGCATTATGTATGTTTGTACGTATAAAATAATTTTAAATGCATTTATAAAAAAATAACAGAATTTAGTGCCAAATACCAAATAAGCGCCGCTTTAAAAAAACATAAAATAATATATATACATACAATATACAAAAATTCATATATATAATAAAACAAATTATAAGTTATTTCCATTTTCGTCTAAATAGGATTTCGATGCCCACTGCCTTTGGTTTTAATTTTAAATACTATATTAACCATTCCTTGCATGCGTATACGTATAAAGTAATTAATTAATTAATCATGTAATCGACAAGCATAACTCTAACTTCCATAATGAACGTAATCTGACGAGAATATGGCAGCTCTGAATTATGTGACCAGTGTTGATATCGTATCGATAAATATTTTTATCGATAAGCTAGACGCAAGCATATGTTCACCTGTACATATGTGTAAGACTTTCATAAGTCTTGTTTTACTACATGAGATAAAACCTAGGCTATCTTAACTACTAAGCATAAACAATTAATAATAATGTTCCAGAATTGTAAGGAAGAAGCAGACAACTTGTGTATTAAAATATAATTTGACAAACTTATCTTGTAGACATTTTATCAATATTCATAAAGCATAACAGTACGTGTTGCAACAGGGCAGTATACTCGTATGTATAAAAATTGCGAGTCAAGTTATCCGGGATGAGATCATGAATTATTAATAAAAATAAATACATTTTGCATATTTTTTGTTTCAACTTAAGAGATAAGATAGTTCAATACCCCATTTTTAGGCGCAATATTTTTTTTATGATAATCATAGCTTAATTCAGGACTAACTACGGTAACTTGTTTATTCAAAAAAAATATGCGTAAATGTTATAACCCTGTACGACTATCATTTATTAAATAACAAATTATGTTACATCGGGTCGCGGTATTATTTTAAAAACTTGGCGACAGTAATTTAAATATTAAATTTGTACTGCAATAATTCGAACGCTTATAAACAGACAAAATTTTAGCATAATGTAAAGCATTAGCACATTGTGATCTAAAAAATAATTCTAGATTCAATCGTTAAAATATTGAACGGTATCGATACATTTTTTTATTTTCTATCGATATATTAATCGCAACTATGCCAGGCCAATATTGCTCCAAGCACATGTGTTGTATTAGCTTGTTAAGTGAATAGTCAATATTAACTGCTTAATTACGCGTATGTTAATTGGTCTTGAATAGGGCAAACAAATTCAGGTAAATTAGTTTCAAAGGTTTTATGCATTGCAAATGTTGAGTTATATTTACGTCAGGCGTGAGTCGAACCTGCATCGTTCCCATACTGGGAGTCTGCACTACTATTGTGCTACCGAGACCTTAGGAGACATTACGATTATTTCCGAGTTTTTCAATGTTGTAGGTAACCTGCAAAAATTCACGCCCGAGACGACCTTATTTTATTTCTAATAAATATCACCATAGATATAATTCAGCATCGTCTGCTAAAGTCTTGGTAGCACAACTGTAGTACAGTCCCTCGGCATGGGAAAGATGCGGGTTCGAGTCCCGCCTGATACCTAAGTCAAGTTGGTTTTTTTGGCAAATTTAATTACAGGTAAATTGTTTAAATTTTGCTTTTATTATTAATAGCTTAGTACTTGTAATTTTTAAACAATATTTTTCCTATATAATCCGAGAGGGATTAAGCCTATCAAATGTGGAAATATTTAGGTGGCTTCCGGAGGGTGAGGAGTTTGTTTTGCTAGTGAATGCCTTGTATTTGAGAACGTTTCCGTCACCGCAGCCTATCACAAGGATATCACTATCGCATCGTCAACCTTGTGATTTGTAAATGTTATGTCACATTATTCTGTCTCTTTCACCTATCAAACCCGAATTACTGCAATTAGAACACTGCTATTCGGAGGCAGAAATAGGTGAGAGTTAGTTACCAAAGCAGACGACCTTTGTAATTAAATAAGTCAATTCAAATCCAGTGCATGTTCATAACTTAACATCCGGGAAGGTAAATATATTCTAAAATCACGATACAGTGAACAATACAGTATCGTTAACATGCCGGGGCAAAGTTTTAACTCCGCCGGTGCCTTGTTCGTTAGAACTCCGCTCTACGTAATCATAAACACGGCAACAAACTTCACAGGGCATGATTTAATTTGTGAAATGCGTACTTGTTAAAAAGGTCGAATGATTATGAGCACTGTTTTACGAACTCTTTATACGAAAAGCATTAGAATTCAACCCCCAGCTTGTAACCATGGAAAGCATACATAATATTTTCAAGTCACAAGGTTGGCAACGCGCTCGTCATAGATATTACAAGCGTATATAGACTGCGGTGACACTTGCTTTCACATGGACTGTATGGTGTGTCGACTAGGCGTAATTAAATAAAGATTATTATTTTAAAAGGCTTTTAAAAAAGATTTTCAGCATGCGGTCCGCGTAATATCAAGCGTCACCATAAGATAAAAGTCTCGCGCATCGCCTATATTTTGCTTCGAGAGTACTATGTCTCATTATCAAGCAATATCACTCTCTTTCTAATCCGTCAAACTGGAATACAGTAGCGAACATTACTGTATGGTGGTTTCTGACAGTGAGGTACCAGATGTATATGGTATGGTAAAATGATTATTGAAAAAGGTTTGTCTCGTTAATAGGGTATCGAAACTGATAGATAGATGCCTTTATGATCAGCATGTTGGTGCCCATCTCCGACCTGTGCATTTTAACTACATCTTTCCGGATGAATATATCATTTGTCGGTTGTGACATCAGTCGCCTCTTATGACACCTGGTACGGGGGAGGTACTATACTACTCAGCCGGTTCCCACGGCATGCCGGTACTCCTAATTTATTATTTCATAAATTGACCTGACTCCGTGATAAGTAGCTAAAATCTACATAAATTAGACAACATGATATATATATATATATTATATATATATATATATGTGTGTAACTCCCAGAAACGGAACAAACACAATTATCCGTCACATAAATGTATGTCCTGGATGGGGTCGAATTCATGACCCTATGGGGTGAATTTATTAAATAAAAAAGTACCATCTGAATTGGTTATAAAATTGTGTTAATTTTATCGGATGACACTAATGCTCGATTATTATATCATACGTCGATACAGCGCTACGGGAGGAGTAAACCCAGTCGCTTATTAATGAGCGATCCTTTGCCAGACGTCTTCGCGGCCAGGAATGACCGCGGCCTTCAGCTTGTCAGGTCTTCATTCGGAGTGAAAATATGGACGACGGAATATGCCTGGTCTAGTACGGTGAGCACGCACTAAATTGCCAAGAGTATGCTAAGTGGCACAACCCGGCAAGTGCTGAGAGACGCTTTTATCGAAGTGAGAGTAGAGTAGGGTAGATAACCTGTATAACTTTTTTATATAAAAGTCACCTTATTTTCCCAAATTTTAATTTTTAATAGGTTTATTTCCATTTCTTTTCTGTGTGCCCTTTAATATATTTCTGATTGTTAAATAGTATATATTTATATAAATTCGAACTTGCATGTCGCCGTTTTATATGATAGTCACGTAACACTGTCGAATACCGATTGAGAATTCGCGGAGCGTCCGTTCTATAGATTCGTTGCTTGATTTTCGACCAATATTTGTACTGAATATCAGCTAATAACTGTTTTGATTATTATTGATATTGAGCTTTTCGTATTTGCACATGTATTCAGGCATTTATCTGCCGGTAAATGTTTTTTTTTGCTGAATTTTGCAAAAGACTTCACGATGATTGCCTAAATCATATTTGTGAACCTTTGTTTAGCAATTTTATATATTTTAAATACATTACATTGTGTCTTGTAAATGCTGTGTCTAGCCGGTAACCAGTACTCGTGTATAAAGAGATGAATATATATTGTGAAAACAAGGAGTGTATGTTATCCTTACTAATATTATAAATGCAAAAGTAACTCTGTCTGTCTGTTATGCATTCACGCCTAAACTACTGAACCGATTTAAATGAAATTTGGTACACAGATATTCTAAAGCCTTAGAAAGGACATAGGCTACTTTTTCATTCGACATAAGAATTGTAAGGGGGGATGAAAAGTTGTATGGAAGTATCGCTATTGTTAGAGCTAGATGCTTAAAACTTGAAACCATAAAGTTTATATATGTTAAAGTATGGTGCTCAAAGAAACTACTGCACGCGGACGAAGTCGCAGGCACAGCTAGTCATCAATTAATCAGCTGTAGAAAATCCACTGCTATTCATAAGTCTCTCTAATGAGGGATTTCGCTTGTAATCGCCAAGCTGGGCAAGTGTGATGCCCATACATATATACATACACCTCGGTTCTGGTACCGTAATTGCTTTTTATGATACCTTGTATAGCGAAAGTCTACTCTGTCGGTACCCCACGGCTTTATTGCTTATAATAATATCATTTTTAATTTATATAACTATAACGTGACGTAAAAAAAGAAAACAAGTAGAAAGTCAAATGGACCGCGTATTAAAGCCATTAAAAAGTAGTTTTATTAAAAGGAGAAATTAGGAAAGTAAGGAAAATATAAAAGGGGAGTTAGGCGATCCCCGTTCTGTGAATTTGACTTTAATTGCCACTTACGCGACTAGTAGGGAGGCACTATTCAACTCGGCTAAATAAAGTTATGTTATCAGAACGAGTTCATGGTGACTAAGTATAAGAAACGACAGATGGCTGTATATCAATCCGTAAGAGTTACGCAGATGCATAGGAGGAGAATGAGCAGCAGCATTCCCGTCGCGATAGCTGCACTCTACTATTGCCAACAGGCTAGCCCAGCGCGGTACTAACAATGTTTCCCGTTTCTCGAGGAGGCCTGTGACCAGCTGGACCAGTGGACTTCCAATGACTGATATGACTGACTTTATTTGAAGACCGTGGGTACAGATCGAACCACAGAGCACGTAACTATGTTTAATTATTTCATAATTTGATATAACTATGATGGCGGAGGTGGTAGTGACCCTATCTTATGCGCTAAAGGTCGTACGTTCGATCCCCACCCAGGACAAATATTTATATGATGATAATTGTGTTTATTCTGTGTTTGGCTGTTAAATATATGTATTTAAGTAGTATACTTTGTCATTCCTCTGTTGTATGATGTCCGTACCATAAGTGCTTTAAGCGACTCATCACAGAGTCAAGTAAATATATAATTAATAAAATTTGTTTTTTTTTATTTATTTCAAAATAACATTGTAATATGATCAAACAGTATTTAGTAAATAAATAGAAGGCTACTTTTAAATTAGTGTAATTTTTAAGTAATACGTACAATATACCAATATATCATAATAAGTTTTAGTTATAGGGTGAAAAGAAATGTTATTCCGAAACCAATCAATCGGACAATACCTAAGTTGTTAGTATTTCTTTAATGTCTACGAGCTGACCCAATAAATGTCGAAGTATCGTAATTGTTAATATCTAAATATTAAATTATAATAATAAACCTCACAACATCTCATAAATTGGCTTCTCTCCAAGATATGTCACTTATAGCACTAGTGATATATAGGGAATCACAAATATAACACTTTAATACATAATTACCACACAGACACAGAACAAACACAAATAGTTATTAACTCGAATCTTGGGCACAAGATATGATCACTAACATCTGCGCAATCTCGCCATTTATGTTACAAGAAAAAAAATACCGTTATGTAAATTATATTAAGTAGCAAAGTTTACAAAAGTTTAAATGCTCATCAAATGTTTTTAACTTGATTTTTATTTTACAAAAACCTTCCTCTGCCAATAAAAAAAATAATTAGCTAATCTATGCAGCCGTTCAAACATGATATCGTGACTAAGGGATAAAGAAACATTATATATATACTTCAGTGAACTCTAGGCTTTACGCTAATAATATACTTCCATTGCGATAAAGCTCCATCCACTTGTAACCGGTAAGTACAATCGCGTTGACATGAAGTATAAATAATTTACTTGTACAGCAATCAATCATGCTATCCTGGTTTACTCTCCATCCTTTTAACAAAATTGGGCTATGAATATTATAAATCCACTGTTGAAATTTCAGTCTTAATTCGTGCATGACAGAGCTGTATTCCGTTAAATTCATCTCACATTTTCTTTGGTCGACATTGTAGTGTTAGTTGTAAGCGTAAAATCGTTTTTGGCTACTTAAAACAGATGTTGGAGCGGTTAGAACGGTTGGTGCGATATTTAGGAGTTAATACCATCCGTCTCTATTATCGTGTACGAAGCATTTTAATCGAAAAGAGATTGCTTTTTATTTTGGGTTAAAATAATAATATACAAATAATGACTAAATTACCAAAATATTTTCCACTATACAAATTTTAAAATATACAATTCACTCTTTTCTTTTTTCTTTCACACGTTTACTTTTTTCTTTCACACCCAGCGCCGAGAGTTTTCGAGCTCGAAGCCAGCTTCTTCGGGTCTAACTCGGGTCTAGGTTTTTTATCCAGCCCTGAAATCATCCTTTTCAAGTGTGCTATATAAAATCCAGGTGTCAGATTTTTAGGGCAACAAAGAACGCAGTTTAGGATTGTATGACAGCGGAAGGCTTTGAAATCGTCCCTTAATTGATATAGTCTCCTCTCTTGGTCTTCGTCCCTTGAATCTATGATCCATCTGTAGGCGTGCAGCAACGAAGCTGGCCCTAAAAACCTTCGGCCATTCCACCAATAGCTTGGACATGAGGTGGAGCAGCAAGCACACAGAACACATTCATAAAGACCTACCATTTTCAAATTATCGTTAATGCTTTGTGCGTATTGAGTCTTCCCTAACGGCTCTTCCGTGTTCCTGATAAGATACGGCCGAATGCTATTATATCCTTGGAAGAAATGAGTCATGTCTACCACGAGGTCTCTGATAACGTACATATGTGGGATCGGATATATGGTGACCGTTTTATGAGGAGGAATCTGGGTGATGCAAGCTAGGCAGTTGTGCCCTTGTAAGTTGATTGCACATGAACCACAGATACCTTCTCTGCATGATCTTCGGAAGGTCAGAGATGGGTCCATGTCTTTCAGTTTAATCAGGGCATCAAGCACCATTTTCCCACAACTGCTTATGTCAAGGTCGTAGCTTTGAACTTTCGGTGACTCCTTCGCCAGAATGCCAGAGTATCTGTAAACTTTGAACACTCGTCTGGGATCAACTGGCTTAGCCGCTTCTTTCGGTGTACAGTCCTTCTTTGCGTCTTTCTTTGCACTATACCAACGATAAAATTTTGGCGGTTTACATATTTTACTTTGAAGTTTAAACATTTTACTGGCAGTAATGTAAAATACAGATCTAAAACATTATAATCAGCGACTTGTTTAGAAACGTTGTTGACATTTAAAACGAGAACTGTCAAATTTGTGACGTAATTTTTACTTCTGATTACTAGTATGGAAGCATGTTTAAGTTTTTAAATACTCGAAATAGATTTTATTCGATTTATTTTATTTTCAGTATGTTGGGTTTTATTTTAAACTAGCAGCCCACTCCGACGTTGTACGTTTTCTTACAACAAAAATGTTGATCGCGAGGCCCTTTACTGCGAAAGTAATTAATTTTGTAATTGGATCTCAAACCTACATACTGCCTATGAAAAAATGTTTCATATAAATCCCAAACCAGTACAAACCTGGTCCCGACAAATATAAACATACATAAATTAAATGATTCTACAATTTGGTGCAGTCGTTCTAGAGATATGCGCATACACGCATTCTAATAATTCCTTTTATTTATATAGATTTTTTATTATTCATTCAGATTAATTGGTATATAATATAAAAAGTTTTTTACACTAGATCGTATATTGAGGTTCCGGTAGAGTAGAATAGTACCTCCCTCTTTGCCAGGAGTCATAAGAGGTGACTTGTTGGTACCTTCACACTCGTCAGATGGCGGTATATCCATCCAAGACAGTATAGCTCAAATGCAAAGGGACAGGCCGGGCAACAGCATCCCCGTCGTTAAAATCTGCGCTCTGTGATTACCTACACGCTTGCCTAGCGTGGTCCGGCCGACTTCCAATAGCTGTAATGATGACACTAGGTCAGATGGCGGTATATCCATCTGAAACACTGTAGCTTGCACAGGGCGGGGATAGGCGACATCATCTCCATAGCGAAAGCTGCGCTCTACGATTCCCAACACGCTTGCGTAGAAATTATGGGCACGGTTCCCTCCTTTCTTGAAGAGGCCTATACACTTTTACATATAAATTGAGTTGAAGTGTCTGTTTGTAATATCAAAATATCGGCTTTTTAATCAGGCATATGAAGGTATGTACGGTACCTATAATAAAAATAAGCTCCGCACGAGAAACAACCCTGAACGCACAAGATAGAATTATTAACATCTGCGTTATCTAGTCATATTAAAGTGATAATGAAGTTTTTTATTTATGATAGAGTTTTTGGAATGAGTTAAGCTATTTTTGAGCTTATTTGTTACAAACATACAAAAATTTTAATCCTGTTTACATAATTCTATTTGAGGTTTCGATTTCACAATTTATGCGAAAATAAATAGTTCTCTGAAATGGTGAAAGGATTTTTAAAACCAGTTTAGCAGTTTTTGAATTAAATTGCAACACACAATCAAATCTTTCCTCTTTGTAATATTAGTGTAGATAACTCTAACAGGCAACAGAACTACACAGATGAAACCGCGAGGCGTCGCTTGCTTATTATAAAATTAGGAACCATGATCCTCTCAACTGTTACATACTCAGTTGTGGACTTCAAAGATAACCTGTAAAGCAAATATAAGTGACAACACAGGCACTATTGTAATATGTTTGCTCTCATCTGAATAGTTTATTTACAAACAACCAGTGTAGGCTGTATCTCATCACCGGGTTAGTGGGGGGACACACGGACAGGAAAACACATAAAACTATTGAGATAAGTCCTTAAACGTTGCTTGTCTTCATGGGTACCTCATCATCATCATAACCGTCGCAGTATTATCCACTGCTGGAACTGGAGTTCTGCGAAATTGAAAGAATTTTGGCATCGCAGAGCGTAGACAGGAATGCTGCTGCCCATTTTCGCCTTTAATGCATTTAAACTACACTGTTTCAGGTAGATACCGTGATTTATAGTTCCTTTTATACCCGGGACAGTCACGGTATTTTTCTGCTCTGTCGGTACCCTACGTGCTACTTCAATCTTATTTATTATTGCCATCAAACGTTTTGCTGTACGTCTGGTCTGAAGGGTAAGAGGGAAAAAGAATTTGAAATTAATGGATGACTTCACGTGGGCGACATCATCCTAGTATTTCCTATTCATTAAATTGTGAATAAAATAACATTAGGTAGACCTTATATAAAACACACTGGTTGGTTGGTGTGAGAGACAGCGAATTGACTGGATAATGTGACATGTGTAGCTTTGACTTCAAGTCACATAAGTAGCAATGCGCTTGTTAAATCCTTGTGATATTACAAACGTCTATAGACTGCAGTGACGCTTGATGTCATGCGCTTGTTTGTCGACCTAGTATAATAGAAATAATTCCGTTTTGTAGATGTTAATTCCAAAGCGTCAACAAAATTATGTAATCTCTACGTTAGCGCAATTAGCGATTGATTAACTAAAGAGGAAACACGAACAATTACGCTGAACAGCGTTTGTCCGGTGTGACGACGGCTGCCTTTATTATGTTCAAGTTTTCATCACCTTCAAGACGGGTTCAATGGCGCACAATGCCAATAGTACCTTTGGCACACAAAAAACTATTACTACCATATGGTAGTAATAGTTTTTTGTGTGCCAAAGGTTCGATCCCCACCCAGAACAGATTTTTGTATGATATCTATGTTTTTTCTGTATCTGGGTGTTAAAAATATATTTGAGTAAGATATTTGTGATTCCTCTGTTTTTTGATTTCCGTAACACAAGTGTTTTAAATGACTTAACACGAAGTCAGGTCAAGAAATGAGATTTTGTGGGAAATATTATTATTATTATGATATTCCAGCGATTTATCTTCTAATGATTGAGCGCCTATAAGGTACGTTACCACATAAATGTAAATATCATCATCACCATCATCACACCAGCCATTGAAAATCCACTGATGGAGGCTTTTTGCCCATAATTGCCGCGCAGGGCAAGCGTGTTGGCAATCGCAGAGCGCAGCTTTCGCGATGAAGATGCTACTTCCCATCCTCGCCCGTTGCATTTGAGCTGCACTGTTTCGGAAGGATATACCGCCATCTGTCGGTTTTGGTACGACACCTGGTGCAGTGGGTGGTATTATTCTACTCTGCCGGTACCTCACGGCTACCCTGCACAAGTATGTATATATGCTTTTAGTTAAAAAATAAAATCTCGACAGCCTTTCCCAAACACAATTGTCCCAATAAATTATATTACTGGGAATGTAATTTCGTTATGAATACTATAGAAAAGATAACACTATTTTGCATAAACATTATTTAGAGTACAAAGTGTGAAAATCGCCATGTCAGTTACGCACGAGATGGTCGAAGCGATCATATAGCCGTGAGATCGGAAGCAAATTGGTGGTGTTGCCAGTGATATCAAACAAATGCTTGTAGGCATAGATTTAGGAACCCCAATGGCGGCCGTCGGTGCCCTAGAGGCGCCGTTGAAATCTTTCAAGCTGATAGTCCCGTTTTGACCTTGTGAGTCCTATGGCTTTCATATTTTCCACGTGGAAGTCTCTAAGACTAGCAAGAAGGCAAAGCAACTTACGGTTACCTTTTTAGTGAATTTTCATTCTGAATAGTCCAGCAAGAGGTTCTAAAAATGGACTGCGAGTAAAATTGTACAGTTACGCAAGCAGCAAATTTAAAGAATCGATGACACGCCTCATTCGTAAACATATGAAGGTGATGTAAAGGCAGCCACTTGTCTCCACGCTCAGCTCAGTCTTAGTATGCGCCGAACTGTGTTGCCAAACGTGAAAAAATACTTTCATTAAAAATAATACATGATACTCATTTTAGCTTATACATACATATATCAAATGTATGCGTAAACTCACGCCTCATTTCCAAAGGCAGAAACAAATGAGTCTTACTTTACGAAGCTATTCCGCAGAGTGATCCTTCTACGTGCTCCCTTTGCCTTAACTTTGCATGTAGGAGACATATTTCATTGTCTGTGCGTATATTTTTTAAATGAAATAACTTTTTGATTGTAGATATTATTTAACTTTTATTATTATAATTAAGTTATTTGTATTTATATGGCCGATGGAGTCGTAAGATTCTGGAATGGGGACCACGTACCGGCAAGCGCAGCGTGTGGCGTCCACCCAGACGATCTGACTAAAACCACAGGATCGTGCTGGACACAGGCCGCATGCCGCTGGTCCTATTCGAGATTGTCCAGCAGTGGGCGTTGTGGCTGATATGATGATTGTTATCTATGACATTTGTCTCGTCATTTCTTCATTCATCTATCTCAATCAGAGTATTTATTGCAATATCTAGAGAGTAATTATACCACAGTTAATTCACGGCGTCCACAAAACCAACAGATGGCGCTAGGATATCTACTCGACACAGCATTGCTCAAATGCAACAGGGTGGAGATGGGCTGCAGCAATCCCTTTGATTTTCACCAAGCTTGCCTAACGCTTCTGAATAACCCCCTTGGGAAGACATGCGTCTAGTGGACGTTTTACAGCTGCTATGATGATATTTGTAGTAGTGCGGCCCCGCACGAATCCTAGGAGAATTAATTTAACGCGCGAGACATTTTACGCTGTCCTATCTTCTAAATTTTCAATTTTAATTACAGTTCTTGAGTAATTCCTTCACATGAGGTAGCAGTGAGGTACTAGCAGAGTAGAATAGTACCTTCCCCTGTACCAGATGTCGTATGAGGCGAGTAAGGTACCAGAACCGACAGATGGTGGTATATCCATGCAAAAAAGCAGCTCAAATATACAGGGCGGAGATGAGTAGCAGCTTCCCCGTCGCAAAAGTTGCGCTCTGCAATTGCCAATACGCTTGCCCAGGGCAGCAATTATGGGCAACAACATGGGCATAACAGTCCAATAGTGGACTTTTAATGGCTGGTATGATGAAAAAAACTCATTTAAAAGGTCGTTTGCATTGGTATCTCGCCCTCATCCATTTCTACCGCTATATAGCAGTGTTCATCATTGTACTATCTATTACATCATTCATCATTGCTTTGTTCCAGCCTGAAGGTTGAGAGAGACAGTTAATTTACTGGGTAATGTAGCATAATATCCTGAAGTCACAAGTTTAGCAAAACGTTAGTTATATTACAAGCGTCTATAGGTTGCAATTACTCTTACTATCAATTATTAATGGAAAATATACTCACATATTCGTATCTAGTATTTTATTTTTTTAAATGCTGCAATTTTCATTGATGTAATTTCGATTGCAAAAGTACATGATATACAAGTCCTATATTTCTAACTTTGCTGCTGTCAGGCTCATTATCATGCGGACTGTATGCTTATTTGATCGACCTATTTAAATAAATAAAAAAGAAACATCATCATATCAGCCTTTGGAATCCTCTGTTGGACATGAGCCTCCCTAAGAAAGGGGCAATTTTGCCCATAACAATGCTGTTCAAGCGTGTTGGCAATCGCAGAGCGTAGCTTCGCGACAGGGATGCTGCTGCCCGTCCCCGCTCTGTAGTAGTTAAAACATGAATCAACTTCAATTTTTGAATACGGGTAAATAGAGAATAAGCTATGTTAACACGTTTAATAAATAAAATCTAACGTGAACGAACTTCTGGTCTGTGTGTATGCTTTGACCCTCATCAAACACAGCGTCGCTCATGGGCATCTATAATATTTAGGGTATGCTAACCACTAAATACAATTTGCATTAAGCCTGCCTTAGGCTTGTTTTGGTTTACTTCGCCGAGGTTAATTTACCTGGAATAAGCTAAGATGTTTCCAGCTCTCCGCGATTAAATGAGTTAGACTTATTCTGAAAATCAGCTGTATTTTTAATTAGTATTTGATTCTATATTCGAATTCCCATTAATGAAATTCTGAAACATATTTACCAGTAGACCTCTTGCAAAGAACGTCTGTATTGGTACTTCAAAGGTAAATTCAAATTCTTTTATGTTCTATATATATCTAAACTTGGAAATTAACGGTACGACAATTAAAAACAGTTTTAAGAGGCACAATAATAAAGGATACCTCGTCTGGATTGATACCTCACTCTCACTTATTTCTTTCGTGCAATAACAGTGTTCGCATTGCTGTGTTCCGATATGAACGGTGAGAGAGGCAGTGAAGATACTGGGTAATACATAGTTAGTATATTCAGTAAACAGAGTTAGCGACACGCTAGTGATATCTTTGCGATGACACGTATTTTTTCTATCAAATGGTCAGTATGCTTGTTTGCCCACAATATATTAAAAAAAAAACGATTGTAAAAGATTGCCAAAAAGCATAAACGACGAGCCATAAAATCGTTTTATGCATTTTAATGTAGATATGCTGAGATCAACGTAAATTATCGCATTAGAGTCCATGTTTTATTGGAAAGAAAAAACTTTTCAGAACATGTTCTTTGTTGAAATCTTCCTCAAGGATATCGACAATTAATTTCAATTATTGAATAAAATAAATCATGATGTTTTTGAAATTATAGGAACTATATTATTAAGCCAAAGATCAAGGGTTCGATCCCCACTCAGGACAAATATTTATTTTATAATATTTGTGATTCCTCTGTTGACTGACGTCCATAACTCAAATACTTTAAGCGACGTATTTCGGAGATGGTTCAATGAGATATTGTGTGTGCTATTATTATTTTTATTGATTTATTCTCTAAAGAGGGTGTCGTTGGCAACTAACGCGACCTATTATAGCCTAGCGAAAAAAGGGTAAAAATTAAGTGCCAGTAAAAATATAGCGGAGAATCTGGAAGATTATTATTATTTTATCTAGGAGTGCGAAATATATGTACAAAATAATCGCTTTCCCTCACTAGTATTAAACAAAAAATATTCTAAAGCTATACTTAAAAGTATATAGCCACGGCTTTGCACTATTTTTTGCAATTCAGGTAACATGCTGAGCTAACTAACCATTTTCGTTTATAACACTACATATCTAAATTTCCTATACAATTCCCAAAGTTCTGACATTAGATTTCCTTTCGTTTCGTTTTCATTTCATGTTTCGGATTGCATTTGATATGAGTGTAGTCCAAGATTGCTCGCATGCTTATTCTGAGAAGAAGTATAAATGTTTTGTTTATTCGCTTTTTATTCATGCTTCATTTCATTTATGTTGGAAGTATTCTTGGCTTCTCCAAAGCATAAAATATGGCTTACAAACTCATACTCAAAACTCAACTTATTTGAATGAACTTATAATAGACTCTTTAAACCGGTGAAAGATATAGACAACATATATTGTTTTATCTTTTAAAATAGATGACAATACAACTCAAATGGCCGATGGCCCTGGTCATCGAGTTGTCTATTTCTAGGTACAGCTTAAAAAAATATATGTTTTTTATACACAAATATTTGTAAAATGTTTTTAGATATATATATAATATATATATATATATATATATATATATATATATAGCGGGAAGTCGAAAGGAAGACATAATATGAGAAATGGGACAGAGTCAAATAAACCGCGTTTAAGGTCATTAAAAGAGTAGTTTTATTATAAGGAAGAAGCGAGTTAGACTCTGTCTATAACATTATTACAATATGCTTCAGTGTCCCATAGAATGTATCTATAAGTTAACCTGAAAGTTCGCCACCGCTCTACATTCATCGGCTATCAGAGGGGACTGCGTGCATCAATCACATCTCGTGATGAATTGCCGCAACGTGCCGCCGCAAAATTTCTTACAGCATCTTTTTATAATGTCACCGGAAATTGAACCTTATATTAGTAAGGGATAGTAGCTTTTCCCGCAATAATATGGTCTGTCGAGTTTTTAAGGTTAGGCGCACACGAACTAATTGGTGATGATTTAGAAGGATTGTTTGACATCTTGTTAGTGTGATAAGTGGCTGCTATTCTACCTGTCTATACGTATAATTAAAATTGAAATGTCTGTTTGTTGAGAGTGTTTGTTGAGTGGAGAGTTTTTTTCTACATCTGTATGAAAATTTAAACGGTAATTAAAATATAAAATAATCTTCGCAAATGTTGCATACCTGTCTGTTTCTTCAGGCTAATATATGAAGAAAGTTTTAAACCGATTTTATTGGAGCTTTCACTGGTACATAGCTGATGACACTGTTACGGGTGGATGTCCTGCCATCTGTCTATTACGATATTTTCGCCACCTCTTACCACATTTGGTACAGGAGAGGCACTACTCTATTCTGCCAGTTCCCCAGGGCTAACAATTAGTATTTAAGTAAAATAAAATAAATTCAATTGTAACCTCGGAAAGAAGTCACGTGACGTAATTTAATGTGAAGTCCATAAGAATGGAATCATGGGTGGAAAACTTGCTAATATTATACTCGTAGATATATAAAAATTTCGTGTCATTCTGTTTCTCCGAAATGAACATCTAAACTAGTGAACCGATATTAATAAATTTTCGGTGACCTATACAGTTTAATCCAACTTGAGAGAAAGAGTAGTTTATATCGCAATTTACAGTCACAATATTTCTTTCACGTTAATCATATACAATACATTTCAATCATACCAGGCAAGAAGTATCATGGATAAATGAGCGTGTATGAAAGGACTAATGCTAGTAGAGAGTTATACAGAGAATATAGCAAGTGGAGACCCAGTTTCTACCTACCCCGATGGGACACAAGCGTGATGTAGGGATGTCAATCAAAGTCAAAGTCAAAATCAAATATAGTTTATTCAAGTAGGCCCATTACAAGCACTTTAAAATCCTCAATAAAATGAATTATAATTATAAAATTAATATTTCTAATAAGGAAGTGATTTTAAGCATATTTATATATGACACAGACGACCCTAATGACTCAAGGGATAATCCCAAAAGTCATCTAACACAGATAATTACTTCGGCCATTAAACTAGTTTGCCGGCACTAGACAAGTCTTAAAATTAAGTTTACAGCAGGTTCATAGACCCACCAGAAAGAACTAGTAATGATAAAGGTTCTATCAACACCACCTATGTAGTTGGTACTTATTAAACCCCCACCGGCGTTGGCGTTAAGAAAACATTGTCTTAAAGCTAGTTTTTAAGCAGTTCAATCCCAAGCAGTTTTGTCTTTGACATAATCTTCAACGCAATATATGTTAAAACGTTTATTTTTAACATATTTCTTGAATTTATTCAAAAACAAGGTTATTTATGCTTCTTGGGATTTTATTGAAAAATAAATAAATCTATCAGTTGTTTCTTATATTAGGATATTTTGGCGTTTATCAATGGAGCATAAGTCTTGTTAAAAATAATAACAAACATCACTACCTGCGTAGACTTTGGAATAACAGGCACGGGCCCGATATGTTTTGACAATCAATTGTGACCTACATATGTTGTGTCACGAATTAATACAAATATTTAATCGACCTTTCCTTGTAAATAGCGGTATATATTATTAAGGAGCGTAATTATGTTAGACATCGTGTTGCAGTTTGCTTATACAACATTATATATAACTTGATTACTTGAAACATAAAAATCATTCTGCGAGGCGTAGGTTTTATATCAGCCGTGAAACATTCACTGCTGGATCCAGCAATGGATGTACTTACAGGTTGATAAGAATTATAAACGCGAAAGTATGCTTGTTTGTTACTTTTTTATTAATTTAAATTTTCTTTTGTTTCTGTTTGGGACAATCCGATCTTCCAGAACTTTCCCACCCCAGCAGAACTTCATGCTAGAGCCAGTAAACGCATGTAGCTTCTGCCCAATAACCTCACGGCTCACTCAGTATTTTTTTGGAAACAACGGTTATCCGTCCTTATTAACGGACGCTCGAGCTGACGTCCAGCCTCACAGGCGTTCTCGAATGACAGACGTCGGTCCCGCTCATCCCTGCGGAACATCAAAATTACAAAATATACAAGCATATTGAGCAGGTAATAGACTGATACTATGTCAAGATTGTCGCTCGTGCGTAATCGGCCTGTTCACGACGTATGTCATTGAATATAATGCTGGGATCACACTCGAAACAAATGTGTTAAGCTCTACAAAGAACGTATTTCTCCTGTGATTCCCTAAATGCTTAGCTACCTTGTTATTCCTTCACGAGCACCTTGGGTTAGATAATTGGGCACTAGAGGCACAAAATTGCAATTTGTACAGTTTAAGCGAGCCAATGTTAACCAGTAGAATTATATAAAGAGATATAAGTATGTATTTACGTTATATATTGAACATTACAGAGTTGTGATTAAGATCGAAATGTATGTATCAATGAACACTATAATAGAAGAAAACTGTAGAATATTTATTATTGAGTTTTGTTATTTATTATTAACTAGATTTCTGCATATAATTATATGGGAACGAAAGTAGCTTATTTCCTTTCCTACAGTTCAAGTACCCAGGTATATTGGTAGAGTAGAATAGTACCTGCCTTTCTTTGTACCAAGTATCTTACAAGGCGACTGAGGTACCGGAGCAGATGATACTACCAAAAGAACTTAATTCAAATGCAAATATCAACAATGCATTGTCGTCGCAAAACTACGCTCTACGATTACCACCACGCTTGTCCACCGTGGCAATTAAGAGCAATATTCCGCCTTTCTTGGTAAGGCCTAAGTACCTATTTTTGATGATAATGACAGTTCAAGTAATAACTAACACAGGTTCTTCAAGGTTCGACACAGCGTATCTCAAATGCAACAGGGTGAGGATATACTGCAACCCACGCTTGCCCATAAATGATGAGTAGATCCAAAAAGTTAGTTAGGCCTATCTCGGTAAATGACTTAAAGCACTTGTGTCACGGATATCAGACATTTGAGACATTACAAATATATATGTAAATACATATATTTAACATAACAAACTCAAATATTAATTACATAAATGTTTATCCTGGGATCCCCCCTTGACCTACGACAAATTTGCGATGATAATTTTCCAGATATCCCTACGGAACCCTGACAAAGTATGGCATAGTAAATATAACAGGACAGAGATATAAGCCAGTCTAATATGCGAACAGTTGATGTCATTCGTCAATATTAACCCTTTTGATGGAAGATTAGGTCCCATCGACCCGCTTTGCCATTTTTATTGCGTAGGAGTGCCCACTTATCACTCTTGTTTGCTCATCTGAAATAGGGTTGAGTGTTTATACAGAGTGCCACTAGTTTTACCCAACAAGTACAAAGAAAGTTGAACCCAACCTTGATACTATTAAGGTTTGCTTTGCAATGTCATTTTGAGGAGAGTGTTAAACTACTTTGGTGTTTCTTAATTAATGAAGTTCTAATAGACGCTTTTATTAAGGATTGTTATATGTAGAAGTTAATGCAGTGTATACAATACTAAAGTTTTTTATATAATTATGTGTCAATTTAAAATGTTGTAAAGATGAATACTATTAAAATGTATTACATTTAAAGTTATTTAAAGTTATTACATTTAGTTTATAACAATATTCAATTCAAAAATAAAGATATCCGTTTTGTTATTTTTTGACTCACCTCGAACGAGACCGTGCAATCACAATGAGATTTCGTGTCGCGTGAAGTCATTTGTAGGTGAATAGACAAATGTGATACTTGTGACGTTTGTAAGGAATTTAAACATAAATTTTATTGAATATCTCATACTTAGGTTTTGTACATGTAAAAAATACTAATTATGCCAACAAAATAATGTATATTATGTTGTTATTAGTGTAGTATTGTATGTTGTATGAAAATATTTGCTGATAAGTTGTTTGGTTTAAGACCAATTTTTCTTGTTCGTGGTTTTTGTGGAATTAGTGTGGGGATCAGAACCTTTTATTGGCAAACATATTAATATAATATTTTAACTCTTCGTTATATCAAATTGCATATTGGTAAATTACAAAATTACGACACCATTAGACTGGTGTTAGATAGTTGGACACACATATATATATAAAAAATAACTTAGTCTTCTTTTATTCTCATGGAAACGGGAAGTAAGCAGGTGAAACTGCAGGATGCTACTTTGTCATAAAACGGGACGGACATTGACACCTACAAACTTGATTACGTCGTCAACGACATCGCGTCGTCAACGTCAACGCGCCCCAACAATTCGCAACACAGCCATCCGTATTATAAGTAGAGAATTTTGATCCCCCTTATCTAATCCGTCATTTCACATTGCTGTATTTACGTTGTCACCATTGATGGCGTCTTGCTGACCCAAATACGGCACGATCATCTCCCCAAAATATTTACTCTAGGGGTGCTGGGAACTAAAATCAATATTAACATTCTGCCAATTCACACGTTGACATTTTTCCGTATTGTATTGACTTTATAATATTCTTCCTACTTATAACTTGATGCTATATTAGTTTTAATGTGTGATTTTATAGATAGTTCATTACTATCACCTGACTGATAACACATACGTATACATACATCACGCCTGTGTCCCATTGGGGTAGGCAAAGACTATGGATCTCCACTTGTTACGATCTTAGCATACCTCTCTTGCTTCCCTTACTCGACAATTTACCCTGTGTTTTGGTGCCCCCAGAGCGGTATTATTATTATCGTGATGTTTTCCTTGCTTCTCGTGGGACACACTAATAGTAAAAAAACTGCCTGATAAGTTAATATATAAATAATTTTAACATGTCTGTCTATTAATATCATAGTTTGCTTTTAATAAACTTGATGTTGACCTTTCACTGTTATATATAAAGGTAATAATAATAATTATCATCATATCAGCTGAAGGACGACCACTGCTGGATTGCCTCGCAATAATTTCCTATAAGCTGGTTGTATACGGCCTGCGTCCATCACGTTACTCCGCTTTCAGTCAGCTCGCCTATCCACCTAGTGGGTGAACGTCGTATGCTACGTAGCCTTCATTCCAGAAGAAGCAGCAGCATCTTCGACGCAAAGCTACAGTCTGTGATTACCACCACGCCTGCTCAGCGTGGCAATTATTGGGTAAACACTTCGAAAGGTAATGTTTATATTTTTTTCACAAAATCTCATCAGGCAGTCAATATACGAAAGATCCCAAATATAATATTTAAATATATATGTATTTTACAATTAGAAGCAGATCATAGAAAAGTATTCACTATATAAATATTTGTCCTAAGTGAGGATGAAACCCACGACCTTTGGCGTACAGGGCGGCGGAACACTACCGAATGTGCCAATGAGCCTATAAATGGCAAAACATTATAGTTTTTTAAACATATCTATCTACGGTCCCAAAAACCTGAAACCGAGTTTTTCTAAAAATAAACACTGCAAGATTGATTATTGTCGAATTTCATGATTGAAGTACAAAAAACGTCATAAAACGTTCGGAGTCGATTTCCCGTGACAGAATATTTATTTACCTACACATTAAACATTTTTGTGACAACCGATTAACGACAAATCATGACAAATTAATGTTATGATATGTATAATGATAACCATGACAAAAATAGGGAAGTGATATAAGTATCACTTGGTGCTGCATGAAGCCTCCAGTCTTAAAGTAGTTTGTTTTATGGCTTTTAGTAACCATAATTTGTAATCGCGTAATTGGTTACTGCAGTAGTTAATTTATTCCAAAGTAATTTATAAGTCGAATAATTCTTTCTAGTAAATTGTTCTTCACTTCTTTTCCCATTTGTATAAAAGTAGATAAAATATTAATGGCACAGAAGTCAGACAAAGATTAATTAACCTCAATTAGTCTGGTACCTTATAGTCGAATAGTTATTCCAATTTCATTCCTTTCTGGATCATTTATAACCATTAACTTACCCTGCCCACCTTTTTGTGGAAATAATAACTTTATGTAATGAGACGAAGGAATATGAATGTACCTATTATATAGCTGGTAGCAGGCATAATTCCGCATTTGACCTAATGGAAAAAGAACAATTGTTTTATGTCAGGTTAGTGGCACCTACTGCTGGCGACCAGGTAATATCTTTATATATAATACTAGCTGTGCCCGCGACTTCGTCCGCGTGGAATAGTTTTTTTGGGTACCATATCTCTTTACCTCAACTTATATAAACTTTGAATGTCATGTTTATTTATATCGAATCAATGGCCTAAAATAAGTTTCAAGTTTCTAGCCCTAAAAATAGCGATACTTCCATACAACTTTTCATCCTCCCTTTCGAGTTTCTTTCGAATTCGAATTGAAAAATAGCCTATGTCTTTTCTCAAGGTCTAAAGATTGTCTATCCAAATTTCATCAAAATCGGTTGAGAGGTTTAAGCGGGAAAGCGAAACAGACAGACAGACAGAGTTACTTTCGCATTTATAATATTAATAATATTATAAATGCGAAAGTAAATATATAATTAGGTAGCGGCCTGGATGGTTTAGATTTACAAATCAGCCCGGCAGATGCCGTTAGATTCGGTACCTAGATTATTTATCTCTACTGTATTTTTTGTAAATGCATTCAAGTAAGGGAAATCCTGTCCCTTTACATTCACAAATTAGCCTGGCAGACAGCGCTGCAGTGTCTAGGATATTTATCAGGAAAGCGTTTGCTGGATCTGCTAGTATACTATAATTTAATTGACCTTGGTTGTTGAGCTCGGGTATTTGCCGGCCGCGTTTTGTTAAGGTTAAACCGTTTTCCCTCCTCGGCAAGGAGTCTGGTAGCCGGGCTGTCCGGAGAGAGTTGTTGACTGAAAAGGGTTCAGTGCCGATTAGCGTGAGATTCACAAACCCCAAAAAATGCGGCGATTTATAAAATAATAAATGTTGCATTTAGTGACTAGTTTTTGTATCTACGATTCACTAAATGCTTTGCAATGCTCGAAATGTTCTTAATTGAATCTGAAATATAATATATAATCTGAAATAATAATCTGAAATAAAAAAAATGTTCTGAATCGAAATTTAAAAAATTCAACGCGCAAATTAACTTTGCTAATTTAACCTTAGTATTTCTGACAATATAAACATTTCAAATGTCACCTTATGACATTGAACATACTCGTAACTGTCAGTTGTTTGACAGATGTAACATGGTTTTTAAATGGTATTCTGGCGATTGCCAGAATACCATTTAAAAACAAATGTATCGGTCGGGTCGGGTCAGTGCGGTCGAGTCAATATAAAGATACATAATATATACTTAAAGTTAGACATGATAACTTTTATCGGGCCGACTATTAATGAAAAAAGTTTTACATAGATAAAATAGTATAAAATTAATAATAATAACTATTATTCGCTTTTTGTAATGAAAAAACTTAGCTTTTGTTCTTGTTAAAAATTAAAATGTGCACAATATTATATGACATATTGCATATTTAATTGCAAAGGTGTTACAGTTATTACACCTTTGCAATGAAAGCCTGTTAGTATCCAGACACGACTGCATAATATGAAATAGAGGGCCGGGGTATTCTATGCTCTCTAACCCGCGGTTACGAATGCAAATTTATTTGAGTATCGCTCGCAGTCTGGGCCTTTTTGACTGCGTTTTGGAATTGCATTGTCAAACTATATATTGACGGTTTTACTACCGGCAATTCAGGGCTATTATTCCCTTGGAAAGTTTACAAAATTACTTCGTATTATTTGAAAGGAAAGGGTGCAATTTAAATAGTTATAACCATCGTCATATTAACTGTACCACGTTCACAGTTGTATATGAATCGTACCAAATAAAAATCAAAATTTGAAAATTTTTAATATTGGTTTCAAGTTCTCCGTGGGTTTTAGGCATTACTGGCACTTTATGCAAGCCTATTGGCAACAAAGGTGTTGCTCTTCCCAGCTCTGTTGTATTCTAGTTACGCTATAACAGACAAATGTACCGCCTTCTTTAATAGACCCAATGGCGAAGATGGTAGTAATCCTATTTCATGCGCCAAATGTCATGGGTTCGATCGCTATCCGGGCATAACATATATATGAAGATATTTGCGTTTGTCGTGTATAGTATTATATATGGAATTTCCCTATTGTCTAATGTACGTAACAAAAGTGCTTTAAGCTACTTACCTCAGAGTCTAGTCAATGTATGAGATGCTGTCTTAATTTATATATTGATTATATATATATACCATCATCAACATACCAGCTATTAAAAGTCCACTGCTGGACAAATACCTTTTCAAGAAAGGAGGTTTTTACGCAGAGCGTAGCTTATGCGAAAGAGGTGCTGCTGCCCATCCCCGTCCTGTGTATTTGAGCTGCACTGTTTTAGATGGATTTACCGCCATCTGTCGGTTCTGGTACATTAGTCACCTCTTGGGACACCTGGTGCAGTGGAACTATTCTACTCCGCCGGTACCTCACGGCAATATATATATATATATTATCTATCAGTGCTGGTAACTCAGTCGCCTCTACGATACCTGGTATAGATTAAGCTACTATATTCAGTCAATACACCACCGTGGGGTACCGGCAGACTTAAAAGGTATTGGACAACAAATTAGCTTGAGTCCTGTCTTAATTACATTTACGGTCATTAATGAAAATGTTAACTGAACCGATTTATAGCTTTCCATTTGTATAAATTGCATACAAGCTATGTATCCACTCAAACCCGTCAGCGCTTCGTTGACAATGCAAATCTAATGCAGCATTATTTCCCGGCCTTTTCTGCCACACAACTCAGGGTTTTTTATTCGTACTATGTATGTATGGTAGGGACAGTATAATCTATTTATGTTGTACCGCAGTTTTTAAACGAAGTTTTGTGTCCATTAGAAAAGGTATAGCGACAGAGTTTTTACTTATTCGTATAGTTACTTTATGTTAACGTAAAGTTAGGGTGATTTTGAAAGTAATAACAAACTGGGTCACGCGACTCAGTAGTCTAAAAGTCAATCAATAAAGTAGAGTACTAAATATTTTTCTCGTAAAAGTCTTCTTTCGATAAAGTGTTAAAAATATACGATTTTGTTTGTATACATATTTTATTTCTAAAGAAAAAATGGTTGCCTGTAAAGTCGGTTTTACGGGCGAAGATTTTACGTGACAACGTCTTTTTCTCGGTAGAATATTTATTGATATGAATATAATTAAATTTCACAATAGAAACAAGGAATTGAATGAAAATAAGAATTGCACTAATTTTAACTATAGAAATATATTTTGTTTACTAAAACATTGTACATGTAAACTTAAACTTTCCATTGTCCAAACTCGTCCGTTTCCATTGTTTTGAGAGTGGTGATTCCTGTTGAACATTTGAAATTGAATGGATGAATTTTTAATTTTAAAGAATCAATTTGAAAATCAAAACACTTATTCAGATCGAAGGTTCAAATTTTTGCTAAATAAATTTGAAATTAATTAAAATTTGTAATTGTAAATGATGAAGTTGAAAATTAAAACATTTACTTAAATTAGATGTTAAAATTCTTGCTCAACACAGTTTAAATCAAGTTTTCTTATATCTGCCACTTTTTCTTAATATTTGTAATTTTAAAGAATCAATTCGAAAATCAAAACATTTATTCAGATCGAAGGTTCAAATTTTTGCTAAATAAATTTGAAATTAATGAAAATTTGTAAAATAATAATTAATTAATTAATTAATTTTAAACTAATAATTTACTTAACACTATCAATATTTATCAATAGTATGACATAACCTATAAACTCAGTTTCTCAACTTTTGTGTCAATCTAACAATTAATCAATCAATCATAGTTTACGATAATGAAATATCAGTGTACAATTATTTACCTTTATTGTTGTAGTTGTTGTAAATGACGAATCTAAGCACTCCAATTTTCACTACAGACACAGCTGACGATACTTTAACCACACGTGTGAACTTGTATTATGACGCTTTCTTGTTTTTCCAACGCCAAGAACGTTCGAGAAAGACAAAGACAGAGACACAAGCATGCGCCGATTCAATGCGCCTGATTCTCTAGTGCTGCGCGCGCAACAGACCGATCATAGTTGAGTGGGAGAGAGACGCAAGGCATTCGGCGGGCCTCTCTCTCTCATCGTAACGTTACCGAGCGTTACACTTTTTCATAAGTGACTCCCAGCCACAACCTAATATAAGACGTTGTCACGTCAAAAATAAAATAAAGAGGTGTTCTCTTGTGTTGAGGCTTAATAATAAAAATATTAAAATAAATACAGTAAATACAGTAAATACGGGTTACTTTGACCATGTTGGGTAATTTTAGCCTACATGAAAAGATATACGTTAAATACGAACAAAATGAATTTGCTCTTTATTTGTAAGTTTATTTATAATATGTGGTTAAATTTACTCCTCATAGTTAAAGTAACCCGCACCTACGGTATATTTTAATAATTTACATTTTTTATAATTGATACAATTTAAACAAATAGTATTTTCGACGGCATTTTCAGACGGTATTCCTTATTTACATTAAATAACAAACATGGCTATGCATCTGTATAAATAAAAATGAATGATCAAAATGTAGATAATTATATTTTTTGCATTTATATGTAATTTGCGGTGAGATATCCGGCAGAGTAGAATAGTACCTCCCACTGTACCAGGTGTAGTAAGAGGCGGCAGATGGCGGTATATCCAACAAAGGCAGTGTAGCTCTAAAGCATAGGGTGGGGATGAGCAGCAGCATCCCCATAGCGAAAGCTACGATTTGCGACTGCCAACACGCTTGCCCAGCGCGGCAATTGTGGGCAAAAATCGGCAAAATTCCCCCTTTATTGGGGAGGCCTATGTCCAGCAGTCGACTTCCAATGGCTGTAATGATGACGATGATATGTAATTAGGGGCTGACTTCATCGAGACATTATTCTGTCCATCTCGTTACTTTATGAGTTTTGTTTTTTTTTATTTAGACGCACGTTGACAATTGACGCCAACTCTTTGTCTAAAAGAAATAATACCAAAAATCGCCGCTTATAAATTAATATTAAATAACACTATCAATATTTTTCTGTTCATTGATACTTTCTGTGTATCTAATAAATAATACGAAACAAAATTGCTTTATTGGTCAAGCCGATTACGGAGTTGGCGCTTAGAAATATTAATTTTTAATTATATTGATTATGTTTGCATTATGTTAACAGGATTAACGGATTGAAATTTTACTATACCCCGGACGAAGTTTGGATGGACATCAAGATATTAAGTAAGATTTCGGCAAAACAAGAAAATCTAATCGGAAATTACTAAAATGAAGGGAGGCACTAAGTTCCCATGAGATGCCACGTAGTTCCCGTTAGAATTATCGATCGAAAGACATGGTCAGAATTTATTTTAGCTTTTAGAAACTTTTTCTCGGAAAGTAAGTGAAGGGAAGTTAGAGCGGACAGGTGAGGCCAACTTGGCCTACAAACTTTGAGTTGCGACAGTGTTCGAATTTGTCGCACGTTTGATTCAAATAAATAGCTCTTTAGTGGACGAACTTCTATATATTTACCATGGGAGATTAAATTAACACTTTGTGCCATTATTTCCTTTGATAGCCAACATAGATATAGCTAGCATAACGTTATATCAATTCTTTCAATTAATTTGAATGCTATAATTCTACTCATAAAATAAATAATGTAAAAAGATAAATAACCCGCGTTTTAAAGCCGTGAAAAAATTGTGTAGTGTTTAATACTGCAATATAAAAATACTAATGTTTTATAAAAATATGCCTCAAGAATTTTTTTCAAATATTACTTACATCATCTCATACATTGACTGACTCCGAGATAAGCCAATAGACATAGAAGAAACATGAATATTCTATATAATTGTTTGTCCTTGAAAGGGATCGAACCAACGACCTTTGGCACACAAGAAAGGGGCACTATAGAATGCGCCATCGGGCCCGTCAAACTTGAATCCCATCTCGTGTTTCTGATAAATGCGCTACTAATTGTGTTATCTATTGAACGTAAAGTTGGACGTTAATGTACAGATAGCATTACGTTATAATATACTTGCAGATTAATAAATGAGGTAGGGTACAGCAATATAAATATCAAATCTTGCTTAGTATTATGGCCTTGCTAGCATTTGCCTATACGATCGTTGAGTCACTTCGAACCATTACCCAGAAATACGCGCAGGAAAAAACATTGGAAACATAAAAAGTTTGTGTAGTCACACTCGTTTATAGAAAATCCTTGGCATCCTTTCATTTCTTGTCTCATTCCTACTTGGAAGGAGTAAGTATTAATTTACGTGATCTTCTATCTCATTCGTGCATTTCATCTGAACATACCTACATTTGGTATTTCGTTCAGAGATACCTAATCGGGTCAGGATGAGGAGATACGTGGATGCCGGCGCCCTTGCGCTGTTTTATTGTTTAACCTTCGATTTGAGATGGGTCTTGTGTCACGTGATAAAATATCACTAGTATTTGGAAGATAGGAATTGTTCCTTTACCTGCGCCGTTTGACAAATACTTTTACAAATACTCGACTAGACACCATTGAGCCGGTGAATTAAGAAGTTGATTTATGTATTGACGGGTCTAACAAATATCCTGTGGAAGTACTTTAGCCCACAATTTGGCATCAAAACAATATCTCTATTGAATAATTTTAAGAATGAAAAAGGTAATCAGGAAAACTTTGTTATTTTCTGTCGCTAAACAATGACGGACCCGGTGGCGCAGATGGCGATGATCTTGGGTTCTATTCCCACCCAAGACAAACATTTGTTTTTTTTTATTAGCCCATGTCAACATATAGACATACGGTCCGTTTGATAGTAAGCATGCCCGCAGTATATATAAGCTCGTAATATCACTAGGATATCACTAACGCGTTGCCAACCTTGTCTTTTGCCTATAAATGCCACGCTGGGCAAGCTGTGGAGTGCGCAACTTTCGTGACCGGGATGCTGCTGCCCATCCCCACCCTATGCATTTGAGCTAAACTATCTGGGATGGATATATAGCCATCTGTCGGTACCTCAGTCGACTCTTACGACACCTGGTACATGGGGAGGTACTATTCTACTTTGCCGGTATAGCCGTGAGTTAAATATATATCAAAGTATAATACTTATGGTTCACCTACTGTTAGATGTCCGTAACACAAGTGATTTTAGCGACTTATCTAAGAGTCAGATCAATGTATGAGATGTTTACTAGTTACTGTAATAGTGAAATGAAAAGAATGTCAATGAGAATAAGGAGATGAATGACGAGTGAACAAAATTTCGTTAGATGGTGTTCAAATTACATACTTTTCAAGATGACCCAACAAACATTGTCCTGTCTTAAATTGAGACATAAACTATGCAATTTCTCAAGTTGGATCAAACTGTAACTGTAAGCAAAAAAATAAATAAAGTAGTTTAAAATTTCATTCCAGACAAACACCGTGACACGAAATTTGTATATATAATGATATCGCATACGGTGGGACCTAAAATCCATACAAAGTATTTTTCCCAGATAATACAATTATTCAATTTGATATCACATGACGGAACACGCGGTATTTCCGAATGATTTCCTCACGTCACTCCTGTTCCAATAATGAATTTTGCTCATTCGACAGGATGTGATGTGTACGGGTAATATTTTATACGTTATTTATTCATTCATTCAGGTGAAACAGAAATCGTCCATCAAACGAACAATATCTATGAAGCTCGGTTTATGGTGGCATAGTTTTTATTGCTCGAATTTATTGGCGATTTCTTTGGACGTTTATGTTATTTGTTTGTGATTTAGTGTTTGTCTTTTATGGGACATTTCGGATATTTATATTTATAAATAATATTTATGGCTTGTATCCTACGATAATTGCTTGATCTATAAAAATGCCACCAAAGAAGTTTAAATTTTTTATTTCGATTTATCAACATATTTTGCAATGACTCTGTCTAATAACAATACGCATATTAAAATTACTAATTGTAATAGATACTTTAATGCTAGCTCTACATGCCCTAATTATAACGTAAAACTTATTAGAAATATATGTTTAAAAAACCGCCGTGAGGTACCGGCTCAGTAGAATAGTACCTTACCCAGTAATAGCTGTCGTAAGAGGCGACTAAGGTATCGGAATCGACAGAAATTGCAGCTCAAATGCACAGGGCGGGGATGGGTAGCAGCATCCCCACCTTGTGCATTTGCTTAGCTATGCTTAGCATTCTAATTAGTAATTAGAATGCTAGAGCATTCTAATTACTAATTAGAATTTATTACCTTATAATGTTATGTTAATAAAGTTATTAAGAGTTTTAAAAAAATCTAATTTTCAGCGTATCTTACATATCTACACTCACGCCTATTTCAATCGCCAGAAAGCATTGTTCGCATTGCTGTGTACCGGTTTGAAGGGTAAAAAAGGCAGTGAAATTACTAGGTAAATGTGACGTTGTATCTTCAGTTCAAAAGGTTGGCGACACGCTAGTCACATTTGCTTGTTTGCTAACTTCTTGACATAAAATAAAACGCATGCAAGAAAGAATTAGTGAAATCGATCTAGCCGTTCACGCATGATGCCGTGAAATAGGGATTAATTTTTAAATACATACTAGCTCACCCGACGTTCTGTCTGAACAATATACGTTATATAAAAATTTAGACTAAATTTTTATCATATAAACTATCCCGTCCCATAAGTTGGATCAAACTGTACACGAACGGGAAGCAAGATATTATTAAATATTGTTCGGTAGTGAAAAATTCGCCCTGATCGGACACTGTGACAAGAATTTAATTTTTTTTATAAAGGTTCATCATTAATTAACAACAAGTTTCAGTAACAAGGCTAAGAATTTTCCTATCCATTGAATCATGTGTGGCTCAATCTGTTCTTATTATTCTGTCTATATTATGGGCAGACAAATTAAAAATGTAAAGACGTAAACATGTTGGAAGAGCCAAAACAGAAATTGATTATGGAATAAATAACTAGATGTCAACAGATATTGGAAAAACAGACAGTACAAACGCAATTGAGTACTTACAAGAAACACTAACTTTATTAAAAAATAACTTCTCTAACTATTCAAAAACGCAACAAGGTATTGTATATATCGGGCTCTATGCCCAAATTCCTATAATATTTATCAATCGTAAAAAAAAGATTATCATTGTTTTGATAAATTCTAAAGCATTCTTCGTTACTAATTAAAATTTACGGCCAATTGAACAGTATGTAACAAGATAACTGAATGAATCTAGAAATTACGAATAACACATAATATCTTTTTATAAATAAACAATATAATAACAATAATACAATATGTTACCTATGTGTCTTGCTGATAATGTAATTTTTTTGAGATATTCCTGTGAGAGTTTTATTTGTCTCAAACGTGCAAACATACAAAAAACTGCAGTACACTAATCTATGTACACACCTTTTATTATTATAATATATTACTAGATATATTTTATTAAATTAAACTAGGACCACTGCCTCCAACTACGGAGGTATTTCAAATAGTTTTTATATTAAAATGTCATTTTTTGATAAAAAAAAACACATATTCCAGGCTATAATTAGTCTGCAGTAATATACCAAAATACGAAATATATTCCAGTTCGCCTTCTACCATCTGAAGTTAGTGAAAAAAAAAACAGTGCAACATGAAATCAAATTTTGATGACATAACACCGAGCGCTATATGTATTAACATGGTATTATTTTTTATTCGTCGGATTTTTTTCCTCCAGGAAGAGTTAATGAAAGGGCAAGCACAACTACATAATTAAGTGAAGCCGTGAGTCGAAATTAGTTGCTCTCCAGACAACTTATTGCCTTGTACTGGAAAACTCGGAAGTAACTTTGGACAGATCGCCAATTTTCAACTTGCTCCGTAAACTTAGCTTAACAAAGTCTACCACCGTATTTATCATTTGTTTGGATAGAGCTGATTTCTGTTTTGTAAATCTTACTAATTTCTAAACGTGAAAGTTTGTTTGTATAGATGAATGGAGGTTTGTTATTCTTTCATCTTCTTTTTAATATATAACTATTATAGATTTATCATCATCATATTAGCCATTGGAAGTCCACTGCTGGACATAGGCCTCCCCAAGAAAGGAGAAATTTTTCATTTAATTGCAGTGCTGGGCAATCGCAGAGCGCAACGATCGCGATTAATATTGATTACCAAAATCTAAAATTATTATGTAGTGTATTATTCTATCAAGAGATGGTGCTGTATTATGCATTTCGGAATCAGAGATTTCAATTTAGACAAATATTGTTTGCGAAAATTATCTTCGTTCGCTTTCCATTCGTTGTAGTGGCGGTTTTTACAACTGCCACTAGAAAATATTTGTTTAATTGAGATTTGGGCCTCCATCCTCCTCATTCATCTCCACCCAGGATAAATATTTATATGATGATATTTATGTTTGTTCTGTGTCTGGGTGTTAACTATATTAATTTAGGTAGTAAATCTGTCATTCCTCTGTTGTCTAATGTGCGTAACACGTGTGCAAATCTTATAAGCGACTCATCATGGAGTCAGGTCAATGTATGAGATGTAGTGTGAATTTATTATTATTGTTCAAAATATTAGTTTCGGGGAATATAAACGTAAGTACTTTCCTTTAAAGAATCATTTAATTAACAGGACAGAATTTGGTTTTCTTGGTACGTTATCTTTGGTAATTTGGCCGTTTATTAAAGAGAAAAAAATATAAACAAAGTTTGCATATTATTATTTTAATGATTTTTATTCAATTTGATTTTTTGTTATATTTTCCTATTTGATTATCTTTAGTATTTCTATTCTATATACATCATTTTGTATATTTTTGTATATGTATATTAAAAGAATTAGAATTTATTTTTGTTGTGTGTATGGATAAAACACTTCCGGTTTACTCTACGTCTATATCCTCTATGACAAGTGTCATACATGACGGTATGTGGGTAGAGCAGTAGGATTTTACAAATATGGCGATGGTGAGACTAAATAAGTAAATAATTAGAATAATTAATTGACAACAACAGTAAACCAAATTATCAAACCGGTCTATTAGTTAGGAGACTATTCTTGTTTGTCCACCGGTACGATAACAAAAAAAGGTGTCGCCAGTGGACGTCCCACTGCTGATATGACGCAGACAAAGTCGCGGGTGAAAAGGTAAATAAATAAATAAATTAAATAAATTACCCATCATTTATACTTTTAGCTTGCTCGTTTTATGTTAATGGAGAAAACTTTGGAGAATTCTTTTATCATCGGGGCTTGTTGTTCGTTTCTCGTTTGTTGTTGTTGTCAGGATAATTTTGTTTGACAAAATCGCCATTTTTCCAAATAATATTAATTTAATAATATTAAATTAATTAAATGATTCTTCAAAGGAAGGTAATTAAGTAAAGAAACATTTGAGTTACAAAATTAAGAAAAATATTATTTTTAGTCTAGAAATGAAGTGTTAGTGCTTGATTTCTGATATTTTTTTATTAATAACTGTTTAATAACTAGATTGTTTAGCGGGGCTGATGTTGCATTTGGTAGTGAATATATCTTGTGCGCCAAGGGCCTTAGGTTCAATCCCCATCCAAAACAAATATTTATATGTAAAATGTTTGTTTGTTCTGTGTTTGAATCTAGTGTTATAGCATTAAATATATATTTCAGTAAAAAAATTGTAATAACTCTATGTCTGATGGCCGTTACACAAGGGTTTTAAGCGACTTATGTCGGACATAGGAATGTAAAAGATGTTGTGTGAATTTGTTATTTTTTTAATCATGCTTTATTTGAAGGTATACGGGTTTGCCAGAGACCGGATTCTGTATGGCAAATTATTTTATAAAGAGCTTTTGCCCGCGGCTTTATCCGCGTTAAATTTAGAGTAACACGGTTAGTAAATTTCTATCCCCTGTTTAGGGATTGGAGGAAGCTTACCAAAAAATAAAAATAAAGCAGAAATTTTTCGTTGCCTTTCTTCCATGAAAATTGCGGGAAAATCCATACAAGCTACCCACCACACACCGTTTTAGGCGGTAAACCCAATAATAGTAATAAATTACTCTATTGAAAACTATAAGAAAACATGTTTGGTCTGCGGTTTGATAAAAAATTATCCATTGGCACGGTCCTGTGTAAGGACTTTTATAAAAACTGATAATGCCTTCACTTTTAACACATCTGTAAAACTAGTTACAACCGGTCAGCCATATTTCACCCTAACGAGACAATACGCGTACGCCTCTCTCAGGGATAAAATAGGGCGAGATTCCATATTTTTCAATAAAAGTTCTCTACGTGTAGGCAGGCCTTTGAAATGGTAATGTTACGACATTGGTTGAGAGAAAGGTATTGTGGAGTTTTACCCTTTGTACGGGGGACAGCGGTCAATTTATGGTTACAATACTTTTGTGAACGGAACATTCTGGAACTACTGTCACTAATCCTTTATTTTTCACTTATATTAAGAATGTATTTACTATATCTCTAATCTCGAACCGGATTGTTTCAATCAAATATGCAAATATCAAATGATTTAGTTAAATTCAAAGCCCCTTTTTATTCCATCACCGATTGTAATATATTATTGAAAACAATTAATATATAAACGTGTAAACTAAATAGTACCACAATTAAAAAAACTGATTTTAAGAGGCAGGCCGCGAGGTACCGGCATAGTAGAATAGTACCTCCTTCTGTAACAGGTGCCGTAAAAGGCGACTAAGGTGCCAGAACAGACAGGTGGCGGTATATCCACCCGGAACAGTGAAGCTCAAATATACAGGGTGTTGTCTGTCGACCTGGTTCAATAAAAAATATTCTTAATTAAATATGATTAATAATAATACCGATTTTTTTCTAGATTCGCAGATTTATTTTGGCGGGTCTTCGCTAGTTTCTACTAGTTTTTCATTTGCAACTTTTTAACTTTAGACAAAACTTTCTATTACGTCCTGCAGGAAATCCCCATAGATCGAAACTATTACACATTCCCAAGTCCATAATATTAAATCTTGTAACAAATTTAATTAAAACTGGGATAAAGATTTTGTCGTAAAAGCATAACATGCAGATTGACGTACATCACTTTGTAATAATAATGTACAACTTTTTTGCATTGCCCTGGCTCCAAGATAAGTAGCTGGAGAAACAACGTATATCAAATAAATCTTTATTTTCGATTGGATCGAACCTACGACCGTTGACGCATGAGATAGGGGCACAACCGAATGCGCCACCGGGGCATTTACAAGATTAGTATTATCTTATCCTACAACATCTGTGTATAGTTTCATTTAAAATCTGTTCAAAACTTTATTGTTACACGTAAAAGGAGTAAGGTATATATATTTCTGTGTTTATGACATTATATTTATTTGAATAATCACTTCTGAGAATTGTACCTGAACAAACTTCTAATAATTTAATTTGTCTAGAAACCTGGTGTATGCCTGGAAGGTACGAATTATCCAAATTTATGTTTATCTAATTATGTACACTTTTATATTACCCTTGTGAAATTACCCTTGTTAGTGGGATTATTATTATATATGTTACAGTCATTGTGATTAAATAGCTATTATACATAATGACTGGTCTTTATCCCTACTAATATTATAAATGCGAAAGTAACTCTGTCTGTCTGTCAGTCTGTTACGCTTTTCCGCTTAAATTTCTCAACGGATTTTGATGAAATTTGGCACAGACAATCTTTAGACACTGAGAAAGGACATAGGCTAATAATTAATTTTAATTCGAAATAAGGGCTGTAAGGCGTCGAAAAGGGGGATGAAAAGTTGTATAGAAGTATCGCTATTTTTAGAGCTAGAAACTTGAAATTTATTTTTCAGAACATTGATTCGATATAAATAAACATGACATTCAAAGTTTATATAAGTTAAGGTAAAGAGGTACGGTACCCAAAAAAACTATTCCACGCGGACGAAGTCGCGGGCACAGCTAGTATATAATAATGCAATTGTCTAGACAATCATCATCATTACAACGGGGTTTTAAGTCACCTCTTTCGATACCTGGTACAGGTGGAGGTACTATTGTACTCTGCCGGTACATCTTGGCTGAACAATGTGATATACTAAGCTGTAGACAATATGATAAACCAATCACTTTATATAATACAAAAGATCATTTTGAAAAACTTATTATTTGACAATCTTTTATTTTACAAACATTACGTTAAAAATAATCATTCGACATAATGCAGGTTACGCAAATGTTATACTTAGGATATATTGCAACTGTTAAAATTTTATTTCTCGTTTCTGGCACTCGCCGGCAGCCAGCGCGGTACGCTCGCTTCGCTCGCTCGGCTCGTGCCTTGAGGTCGCAGTACCTTACCTAACTTGCCATTTTGTTTGGGTTGACCCTACACTCGTTATTTGGTGAATAAATATTTTAGCAATTTGATTAATTATGTGTCAATTATCACTTTGTTTAAATTGAGTAAACAATATAAATAATGGGTGGTTTTTATATATAAAATCCGGATTTATTGTTTTTCTGTTACTATATGTTGTATATCACAAAGTCTTCCTTATAATTCTAGTTTATGTTTACGTTTCTAAAAACAACGCCTTCTCTTTGAACTAATTAACCTATTGGTTCAATAATCATACTCTTTTTTGTAAACGATTGTGATAAAAAAGATTTTAAATTTCTAATAGTACAGTTGGTTGCCTTAATGCTTAAACCCATCTCTTCCACATACAATTTGAGAGGTTTGAGTTGATATTGAGCGGCCGATGTACTGCCTGTTACATTACCCAGTAATTTCACTGCCTTTCTCACCCTTTTAACTGGAGCAAACTAAGCAAGCTAAAATAATGCAAACACTGATATTTGGCGGTAAAAATAGGTGAGATTGAGGTAGGTACTAACGCACACACCCTTTCTATAAGGTCTATCTCATTTGAAAAAAAAGTGTATGCCCATGAGTAATACAAATTTTGATTTGAAATCCAAAGTTTCCTTTCTTCAACTTTGGATTTTAATACAAAATTGTCAAAGTTGTCGTAAGAAAGAAAATGTGATAAGACGTAAAATAAATGTAAATAATAAACAATGTTCATAATCTTCAGTAAGGAAGTAAGAATCGCCATTGAAACTAATGAGGGGAGAAATTGGGAAGTTAAACACGGGAAACACGGTAAACCAAGATAACTGGTTTTAATATCTCCCCGCTTATAGCTGCGGCTTATTAAATAAAAAGAGTACACCCCTAAGTAGGGGCAGGGTGTTTTAATAAACTTAATTAATTATTTAATTTTACGGAACTGTGTAATGGCGGAATTGAGATTTTGGCGTGACAAAGTGGTTTTTGTTTCGACAGATGTTGCCTTATTTGATGCCGCGATTTCTGTACTATATCAATTAGCTATTCTGGAAGAAGTGAAGCTTAATAACTAAGAGATTTGTTTCTTTAAATTTTACATTAAAGATAATATTTACTAGAAAAAAATAAACTTTTCGCATATTTCAAACGGGACTTAAACCTGCGTCTTTTTCTTGCGAGGGGACTGCGCTACCGTTGTGCTAACGAGACCTTGGGGACCTGCCGAAATTTTCCTAGTGCTCTTTTTGTGTTGAGAAATCAGCGCTATTTCTTCAGTATAGGTAATTTCAAACACTCAGTACCTGCAAATATTTAATTTAAATAGTTACTTCATCTTTAATAGCACGGAATAGATGCGGGTTCGAGTTCAATGGTATTTTTTTTTGTAAATCTTATCTTTAACGCTTATAAAACGGTAAAATACGGTAAAATTTTAGTAGGGTTATAAATAAGTTTTCCTTCTTTTTGTTGTTGTTTCCAAGTAACCACTTGATTTAAGACTGTTCCAGACAAGGTTTTTTTCTATGAACTGTTCTTTCCAAGAATTGAATCGAGGCTATATATAAATAAATAAATTCTCACAACGCTTAATTTACTTATTACGGACATCAGACAACATTGGAACTATAAATATACAACTTTTTTTTACCCATACACAGAACAAACAAATATCTCCATATAAATATTTGTCCTAGGTAGGGATCGAACCCTTTAGGGCATGAGATAAGATCTCTGCCATCTGCGCTATCGGGCCCGTCTATATATATACACGTGTATATGTATTAACAGTTAGTATTGATGGTTTCAATGGTAATTGGTTAAGTAACTTAATAGAAAAATATACTTTTATTTCTTTTTAATATAACATTTGTGCCATAATGTAACGTAAAATTTTATTCTATAAAGGTTGTGAGTTCGATCCCCACTCGACAAAAAAACTATTTCTGACTAACAGCGCCCCGGGGTTTCATCTGCGTTAAATTGTGTAACTTTGCACCCGCCGGTCTCCATCTTTTAGGCCTTTCTAAGATGTTTTTTGAAAAAAACAAATTAAATGCCTTCAATGAAGAATCCTTTTATTGAATTTTATACGAAAACCTTCAAAGTATAAAAAGAACCCCTAAGCCAAAATTTCAACCTAACCCTTATACATAGTTTAGACTCTGCGTTCATGTCAATCAGTCAGTATATTAGTCAGTTTCTCCTTTTATAAATATTTGTGTTTGTCGTGTGTCTGGGTGATAAATATGAAGTCTGATGTCCGTAACAATACAAGTGCTTTAAGCTACTTATCTTGGAGTCGGCTAATGTATGAGTTGAATTGTAGCTTCATTTATATCAGACAATATAAATATAATATTATATATGAGAAACTGTATGTGTCCGTCAGTCTGTAATTAGCAGATGGATGTCTTTAGCCCAGTGAATAGGCTATTGTGATCCCGAAAAAAGTTCCTTTCCTCAGGACGCAGTGTAATTTTAAATTTAGTCGGCCGCAAGCGGACACTTGTAAGGCATTCATATAAACATCTGTGAGTATTATATACAAATATTCTAGTATAGTGTTAGGTATGTATATAGGCCATCGAAATTCTATATTGCGGCTAATTTAGAATGTATATTATATATTCCAATATAGAAGGCAATACAAATCGCTATCGTATTTACATTTGTACACTTGCTGGTACTGTAAGTTGTAAATTGTTTTAACACTTTTTGATCGGATTTTGTTTACAATGCAAGAATGATTATATTTAAATCATTTTGTTGCGAATAACCCTGTTTAATGTCAGCTATGTTTATTTATTTATTGATAAACCGGTAATTGTTACACCGTGATAATATGTATATAAAAGCCAGAACTTAAAACTAAGTGTATATACAATAAGTAAGTTCACACAACATGCGTTGTGCGAAAAGACGACATTAAACCTTTCTTATTCATGTAATTTCAAACTGATTTAATCTAAGTTTGATCGATGGATTTGGCGCCTAATTCTAAAGCAAGGAGAGGAAAATAAATCAATCTTTATATCGACTAATAAATATATTTTTTTGACATTATGAACAGCTTGCACGGAAGTTTAACCGTGATAATTTTTTATGAATGTCGCAGTATTTTTCTTTTGAAAATCTATTTTACTTTGATATAACCAGATTTGATATAACAAAGGAAATAAAAAATAAAATAGTTTTGCTTAATTTTGCTTAGTCATCAAACAAAACATACACATAAATATATACGGAATTTTGTGTTTTAGTTATAACCTATAAAAGTTTTCGCTTGGCAACAATTTAGTTTTTACCGGACAAATTGTTACAGAGGGTCCATGTTTATGCCGCTAAAGGTTGCCAGCCCTGGCATTATTCCAAACATGACTATTACAATATACCCCGATGTTTTGCTGTTCCAAAATGACACAGCACAATCCAGTAGACCTTAAGTCGTTAGAATAAGGACTCAATTCGCTGCGGACTACGGTTTGCAAGCTATAAACTTGGTTAGGTGAGGTATTTTGTATGTTGTCGAAAGTTCACCCTTGATATTCGCCAATACCTAGAAGACATCGAAGTTGCTTGCATGTCAAGGAGGAAGAAATTTATGCCATTCCCCTATTCTGTGCTGTTAGTAAATTCGTGATCATGAAGCGCTTGTTTTCACTGTTCAATGAAAAATGATCAAATCTAAAGGATGCCTTGAAACTCTATGGACATTAATCAATTTTCAAGCAAATTTTGCATTAACAGAACCTAATTAGTATACCTACTGTTCGACATAACCTTATTGCTCATGTTTACCCAACAATTATGGTAGCAATTATTGGCCTTAGTACCGCCTTTACTACTTACAACACCTAATACAAACAGGGGTATTATTCATCTATACTACTACTCGGTACTATATATCATCGCAGGATTTAAACTATAAGGGTTAGAAACTTGAAATTTTGTATACAGGTTTCTCTTATAACGTTGGGAAGCATTAAGAAAAGTTTTTTTTTAAATTATACACTAAAATTAAATTAAATGCTTTTGCAATTTACATAATTCGTCAATTAATAGACGTAGACAAATCTCATCTAGTTTATTTTAGTTATTAACATAGTGTTATTTCTTACGGTTTAATACTGTGGGGTAGCGTGGCTGAAGTAAATTTAATATTTGTGCTGCAGAAGAGGGCTATTTGATGCGATTTATAAAATGTCACTGATATAAATTATCTTAATGACAGTACACAATCATTATGTATGTGAAAACATTATAAAAATATAGGTATGTTAAAGAAACCTATGACATACATAAAAATACGAGAAATAAATAACCGCTCGCAGTGCCCACTACACGGCTTCATAAAATAAATCATTAATTCATGCAACTGCATTAGATATTATAATAACATACCAGGCAGCATATCTGGCTTATCGATAAATAAATTTAAAAATTATGTAATGAGTAAGCTTATTTATAAGGCATATAACAGTATTAAAGATTATATTAATGATAAAACTACCTGGAATTGAATTGCTCTAACCTTGGTTTAAGACACGGTTTGTTGGCGCCGACGCCGGTAGGTGTTCCATTAAGACAAATGTGTTGTTGGAATGTGTTGATGGAACCTTTATCACCACTAGTTTTTCTTGTATATTGCTTTCTGGTGGCTCTTGTAATGAATCAACCTTAAACTTGAGGGTGCTGGAAGATAGGCCTAAATTATATGATAGATAACTCTTATGATCTCGTGGGGTCATCAGGAACATCAGTATTATGAAAAAAATTGTTTTATTATTTTTGACGATTCGAATGTGCTTGTAATGGGCCTACTTAAATAAAGAATATTCTGATTTAATTCAAGTTTAGTGTAAAGGTCCTTTTTTAAAAGTTAAGTAACGTGTAAAATATTTTATGTAAATTTATTTCATAAGGGGTTAAAAGGGGGCTTCAAAGTTTATATGAGAGTTCTACAACTTAAAACGGGTGAAACCTATATATTTATATTTGTGTAATCTTTAACGTTAAAAAAACTAAAAACCATTTTTTAAATGTTTATATCACTTAAGTATATTGTGGGAAATAATAGTCAGCAGCTATAAGTGTCTTAATAAAGAAGCTGTTAGAGACACCGCAAATGATATGTTTCTATCATTTGTAGTGGTGGTCTCTGATGGCAATGAGAAACCACACGAGAGGACTATTTTTAATTACAACGAAAGTGATGTGTTTTAGTGTCTCTTTAATAAAAACATTAAACTGTGTTTGCAAAAGTAACGTATAAAGTATCAAATAAAAAAAATAAGTAATATTTAAAAGTAGTTAAAACCTGGCTGTGTAGAATAGTACTTCCCTCTGTACTAAGTTTCATAAGAGGCGGCTAAGGTACCAGAACCGATAGATGGCGGTATATCCATCCATAATAGTGTGGTTTCAATGCACGGGGCGAGGCAGGCAGCAGCATCTCCGTCGCGAAGCTACGCTGTGCGATTGCCAAAACACTTGCCCAATGCGGTAATTATGAGTAAAACTCCCGTTTTCTTGGGGAGGCTCATGTCTCAGTTGCCAGTTGCCTTAAATAATAATAATAATAAATTCCCACAACATCTCATACATTGACCTGACTCCGTGGTAAGTCGCTTAAAGCACTTGTGTTACGAATGCCAGACAACAGAGGAATCACAAATATACTACTTAAATACATATATTTTACACCCATACATAGAGCAAACACAAATATCATCATATAAATGTTTGCTCTGGGTGGGAATCGAACCCACGACCCCTGGTGCACAAGACAAGATCACTACCATCTGCGCCATCGGGCCCGTCAAATGTTTGTTGCAATTATGATGTTTAATATCTGTATACATTATTGTATACAAGCGATGTTGGATTGAATAAAAAAAAAATAATAAAACAAGAAATGTATAAACAAGATATATAAACAGCGTTTTAAAGCCGTTAAAGAGTAGTTTTATTATGAGTAGTAAATGCTTAAATGGTATCAATTAATAATGACATCTAACATACTATATACAACTACAATATACATAGTAATTGTATTTGGAACATATAATTTAACGTCATTCGCACATTAGCAAGATAAGGACTTGTCACGTAATTGTGTGAAACATATTAGAGGTATTGTATCACGGAATGAACATACATACACGTCCTACATATGGTGAATACTGCTTTCTTAATGGAATATACAGACGGGATACAACATATTTGTCATATTATATTTTATTATATGCATGCATGCGTTAATGTTTGAAAATAGAATCGATTCATAAATATATATTAATATAATAAATAAATTCACACAATATCGCATACATTGACCTGATACTGTGATAAATCACTTAAAGTACTTATGTTACGGATATTCCACAACAAAGGAATCACTAATATAATACTTAAATACATATATTCAACACCCAGATACAGAACAAATATAAATGTCATCATATATATATATATAAGTCTTGGGTGGGGATCGGACCCACGTTTATTGTCGCACAAATTAGGAGCACTTCTTTCTACTCCATCAGGAATATGTCTATATATTAAATAGTCTGCATACTAAATGTATGCAGACTATTTATACACTAACATTATTTTTTAAATGCTTTTAGCCGTGAGGTAACGAAAACGTAGATAAGTACCTCTCCCTGTACCAGATGGCGACTGATGGCGGCATATCTTCCTGCAACAAAATAGCCAAAATACACAGGGGCATTGACCATGCCCCTGCGTGCTAATATACCAGGTGGCGACTGATGGCGGCATATCTTCCTGAAACAAAATAGCTGAAATGCACAGGGGCATAGTCAGAAGCATTTGTTATGCGATGCTACAAACTACAATTGCCGCTACGCTTGGCCAGCGCGGCAATTAAGGGCAGGCTCCCCCTTTCTTGAAGAGGCCTATGTCCAGCAGTGATAATAATAATGATATAAAGGTATCTTAAGTCCATTTTTTTATTAGACTAGGTTGACTAGGTCCACGTGATAGTAAGCATCACAGCAGCTTATTGACGCTCGTGATATCACTAGGATATCACAACAATGCGAACACTGCTATTTAGCGCTAGATATAGAATAAGTGAAAGTGTGGTACCAATGCAGACGACCTTTGTATAAGGTAGACCTTATGTAAATAAATAATCAAATATTGTTTCTATTATATGATGTCTCAAAGTTTAGCAATCTTCTTATTCTGCCTGGATAAGTACGTCGCTCGCTTACACGATATGATAAGTAAGCCTGCATGACCCCAACACAGTTTTTAACACTAAGTTCAAATACCTTTTCATCAGAGCAGCTATAGAAGAACTGCTAAATATAGATCTTTCCTGGTAAGGAGCTATTATGCCCATAATTGCAATCGCAGAGCGTAACCTTGGAACGGGCTCCTGCTGCCCATTCCAGTCCTGTTGCATTTGTGCCACGCTGTTTCGGGTATACCACCTTCTTCTGTCCGTTCCGGTACTTCAGTCTTCTCGTACGGCTCTTAGTACATACTTATAATTTATCACTATTACTATATCTGCTTCATGTCCAAAACTGCTGGACATAAGCCAGCTCACAATGTTCTTTAAAATTTTCCGAAAGGCCCCACAGGTCTGGTTCAATTAGTTTAAATCTTTATGGAGGTTTTTTTGCGGTTTTGTAATTGAAAGGCTCCGTATCAATCGCAAGTCGCAACTTCAGGCGGGGACACATCTGCCCATCCCTGCTCTATTCCTGTTTGCTCATTAGACATCTGGCATAGAGGAAGGTACTATTCTACTCTGTCGCTACTCCACGTTTATATCTCGTCTGCCCAGTTTTCCAATTATACATCAATACAGATAACTTAGCTTGGGTCAATGGGTGTAGAATAGCATCCCCAAATTGATAGATGTCTACTGATTACTCTAATCAATTGAATTATTTATTGAAATGCTGTGTATCTATTCATTAAGGGCTCTTGATTTGATCTTGTATATATTTGATTCTATTTATTTTTGTTTACAATTAATAAAACTTGCAACTATTCCCGTGTTAAGATATATCGTGTTGAAAGGTAATAAAATCTTTATTTATTGAACTAATGTGGTCTGAAGCATACATTAATCTTTCTGTTTTTAAACATTGTCTTTTAATTAACTGGCTCTATGATGTTGGTAGTAGATGGATCTTGTGTGTCTAAGGTCGTGGGTTCAATTCTCAGATAAAAGTACTAGTAAACAAAAATAATAATTTCTTGGAGTTTCTCACCACAATAAATAAGTTGCGGATTTGCTGAAATATTGTTCTTAACACAAATAAAACAGATGGTAAAGACGACTACTTTTAAATGATGATTCCGTATAGCCTCTAGGCTCGAGGATCTGTTAATAATTACTTTAAAAAATGAAGTTTTCTCAGATTTTTCATCACAAAAAGAACACTAGAAAAATTTGATGTGTCGGCTAAGGTTCGGTAGCACAATGGTACTACAGTCACAGTGTAAAAAAAGATGCATGTTCGTATCTCGCCTGAAATCTGAGACGAGTAGATTTTTTTTCTAGTTGGTTTCGGTACCATAGTCACCTCTTACGACACTTGGTACATGGTTCTATTCAACTCTGCCGGTTACTACACGGCTAGCAATTTAAGTTAGGCCACCTAGTGATATGAAGATATTATATTACTTGTTAATTTCATATTCCTTTTCTTTAATTTTTCTAATCCTAACACAACGATACGATCACAAATATTTTATTGTGTATAGATTTTGTTCACTAAAGATAAAAGCCATACTTAATGTCACATTTTGCTCAGTGGTTGAGGGATCAAATGGAAATACATAATTATTTGTGTTGGGTCTAGGTGTATCTAGTTTTTTTTATTTATATTCACCCCACATCTCAAGCATTGACCTGAGACCGAGGTAATTTGCTTAAAGCACGTGTGTTACAGACATCAAACAACAGCATAAATATAATACTTGAATACATATTTTTAACACCCAGACACATAACAAATACAAATATTAGCATATAATATATAAATAAATGATTGCCCTAGGTGGGGATTAAGCCTTTAGCGCATAAGATTGGATGGAACTACCATATGCACCTTCGGGCTCGTTACCATTGTACAAATCAAATCTAAAGAGTCTAAATCTTAAGAATGTATTCTCATATTATTAAGTGAAAATTATAAATTTTTACTAATTCATCGTGATATTAATTGTACTTAAAGTATATGGAATCAGTGAGTCATCTTTAGAAAACTAATAGCTACCTAGAGAACGCAGTAATTGAGCCTCCATTCGCCATATACGAGGTTCACACGCCTCAAACGGTACCTGCATTCAAGAACAATGGACGTCGATATTAGCTAATATGACCTAAATACGCTTGCATGGGCCTAGCGTATCTATTACACGCTTGTAAAAGCACTATTAGGCATGCCTACGTGAAAGCTAGATGCTAGACTTTGGAATTATAAACATCATCATCATCGCCCGGCTTCGCTCTGGTGCTATTAGGATTAAATGGTTATTGCGGGTTATCCCTAAGAGATTGATATACTGAAGACTTTAAGAAGACCTTTGTGAGGTGAACAATACTGTAGTACATCATTTTGATTTATCTCATCGGGTTTAGCCAGCGTTTGCAATATAGTCGCAAAAAAATATGTTTATTAACGACATCACATTAGAAACTTCTAAAATTATCATCATAAAATTTTCTCTCTAATTTAGTATGCGTGTATTAAACATATAAACCTTCCAAAAATGTCTATAGAACCTTAATAACAACAAATTGAATTATAAATGAGTCACGTTGTTTGTCGCTGGAATTCCTTATATAAGGTCCGGCGATGCAAACAGCCCATTATGAACATAAAGGATAATTAATTACACTGTTACATCCCCCAAATTACTTTCAGTGCAGGTATGATAAAATTTAAACGGGCAATTTGAGAGATAATTAGTACAAATTATGGGATGTCAAAGCGTTTGAAAGCAGTGTTATAATTTATAAATAAATAAATTCTCTCGATATCTTATACATTGACTTGACTCCGTGATAAGCCACTTAAAGCACCTGTGGTGCGGATATCAGACAACAGAGGAATCACAAATATGCTACTTACATACAAATTTTTAACAACCAGACACAGTGTTGAGCACGCCTAATCTATGAGGATCGCTGCGTCGGCGTTGACCCAAAACAACATTGCACACGGAACTATGTGGCACGAGGATCAGCGTCAGCAGAACGTTCAGTCAATGACGTCCACTGACTTTTCTTTAATAATTCATTAATAGTTTGCAGTCATATTTTTTCACACTGCGAATCAGTATCATTGTAACTACATAGGTAGTTATAATTCTAATGTAATTTTTCTATTATAATTAAGTAAAGTTTGTTTTTATTTGGATCCTGCGTCTGTAGCAATTAAACACAACACGTAATTACAGGACAAACACAAATATTATCGTATAAATATTTTTTCTGGTTGGGGATCGAACCCGCGACCTTTGGCGCACAAGACAGAATCACTGTTATCAGCTCCATCGGCCCCGTCAAATTAAAATATCTTTAACAGTTTCTTTATTTGCTTCGTAACTAAAATGTCTTACTTATTAAAACCGATGCTTCATATTGTAAAACAGTTTAAATCATTGATATAAATTTTTTAAATGTAGGATATTGGTGGAGTTGAATAAATGTACCTTATCAGGTGTCGTGGGGTAGGCCTGATACAAAGGTCGTCTGCATTGGTACCTCACTCGTACCTATTTCTACAGCCTGATATCAGTGTCCGCGATGATGCCTTCAAGTTGGGTGAGAGGGGCAGTGAAATTACTGGGTAATATGACATAATATCTCCAAGTCTAGTAAGATCATTGTGATAATATGAGCATTTATAGGCTGTGGTGACACTATCACGCGGATTGTATGCTTGTGCTTAATGCTCATTAAAAAGACAGGATTGAGGCACTGGATCCGACAAAACGGGAGTGCGAAGCAGTATCCCCGTCTTTAAACTATGCCTGCCCAGGATCTGCTCGGCAATTTTGGGCACAATATTACTTATAGATTTTTAAAACAAAGTTGTCTGCATGGGTACTTCATTTTCGCATACTTCTACCGCCAGATAAATGTGCTTGCATTACAGTGCTCCGGTTGGAATGCTGAGAGAGGACATGCAATTGATGATAACGTGATATTACGTTCGGGGCTTAGTTTTGGCGACGCTAATATTTATAAATACATACGAGTACTAATGATATCGTTGAAGTCTATTCTTTATATAACACAAATTTACTTTCATTTAAAATTTATAATGTATGAAAATGAAAAATGTCAATAACTTCAATAATTTAATAAGTTTATTTTTGTTATTACCTATATACTTATTCGTATTTAATTACATAATTTTAAAGATATTAATTAAAATTAGATTGATTCCGTTACGTGTAAAAAGGTGTTTCATAATATATTAAACTAAGAAAATCTTTTATTTTTTTCTTAATTAGAATTCTGGAGCTATCCCTATAGAAGAATCAATAATTTTTACTTTTTCTAAATCAATTTCCATCTATTTATTCTAAAATTTTGAAACGTCATAATATTATTGTTCCAAACAAATATTTAAATTTAAAAATTATTACATTTTCTTCATATAATTTGGGAAAGAGAAACTCTAAAAGACTATAAGCATCTATTTCCTCGGGACATATCTGGAAATATTTTGAGCGGAACGTGTGACATTTTAAGTGCTAGCTTAAGTCAAGCCAGCATGAAAGCTTCAGGGGTAGGACTGGCCTTTAAAAGGCACCCCGGGAAAATATAAAATACTAGTCCAGGATTTCGAAGAAGCAAAACGGTTTACCGGCTTTGCTTTTTAAAAATGACACATTTAAGAAAGGATGAATTTTAAACGCTCTTTTACGGGCTGCATGTATCATCTTTGTTTTCGATTAACAAGCTTATCTATGTATATAAAAATTACAAATAACGGTATTTCCGTGCTGAATTACTAAACAACTCAACCGAATTTAATAAATCTGTTAGAATAGTTTTTAATTTATCGTCGCAATATGTTTTTCATGATAGGACGGGACCGATGGCGCAGATGGCAGTGATCCTATCTTATGCGCCAGGGGTCGTGGGCTCGATCCTAGCTCATGACAAATATTTATAAGATGGTATTTGTGGTTGATGGTTTGCACTGTATTTGGTTGGGAAAAATATGTATTTAAATATTATATTTGTGATTACTTTTTTGTCTGATGTCTGTAACACAAGTGCTTTAAGCGACTTACCGCGGAGTCAGGTCAATGTATGAGATGTTGTGTGAATATATAATGTATATATTCAGGTAAGACAGAATAACATCTGTCATGTCTGTTAATATATCTATATAAATAAAAATTAAATCGATCGTGGAAATGTATATATGCACATACTCAAGTCTCGGATGAACAATTTTGATAATTGTTTTTTTAATTCTCAGGACCAGGTTTGTACTGGATTGGGGAAGTTGGTAGAGTATGTTTTTAGTTTACATTATGCAACACGATGAGTGTGGTATTATTAGTTTATATTACAAATGCGAAGGTCTATAATATGTGTTTATGCTATAGCTAGGTACTTTACAGGTGAAGCGATTTAGGAAACAAATAGGCATATAGGTAAAATGGTACCTAACATTTTCTAATATTTACGCGTTTACTGCTCATAGTAAAACTACCTTTTAACGGCTATTAATCGCGATTTTTCTATGGTTTTCCGCTAATCGACGTTTCAGTTATAAGATTGACAACGTCATAGTCAATAAAGAAAACGGCAGTAACAAGCTAATTGAAACGTTAAACAAAAAATGTACATCATCATTAGCCATTGGATGTCCACTAGACATAGGTCTCCCCAAGAAAGGGAGAATTTTGCCCATAAATTCCGCGCTGAGCAGGTGCAGCTTTCGCAACGGGGATGCTGCTGCCCATTCCCGCCTTTTGAATTCAATCTACGCTGTTAAATAAAAAATAATGTTAAATAAAACGCCACATAAAATCCGTGCAAAATCAGATGCATCAACAAACATGTAACCCTTTTATATAATTGATGAAAAACATAATTATTGTTTGTATGTATTTAATTCGATATATTTAGTCCACTTCTGAAGATAGAATTATTTTGCCCATAAGTGTCGCGCTGGGCAAGCGTGTTGGCAATTGCAGAGCGCAGCTGTGTATTTGAGCTCCGCTGTTGGATGGATATAACGTCTTTTATCGGTTTTCGTACCTTAGTCGTCTCTTACGATGCCTGGTACAGGGGGATGTACTACTTTGACGGTACCTCATGGCATACGATATAAGGGTTAATCATTGCTTCAATTATAAGATGTATAAAAGACAATTATAAGACGTATATAAGAAATATCTTTAAATTTAAAAACTGATTTTAATATTTTTATTTCACTGTGTACAGTTTGATCTAACTTGAGAGATACGAGTAGGATATTTTATATCACAACAAAGGTCGTAATTTTATTGTCATAATAAACATAGGTTTAATAAACGGTTTAGTAACGGCAACGTCTATATAACTAGTGGTTTATATGTCTCTTAAAAATGCTAGAAGACTTTATCTGATGTGATCAAAGTATTTTCGTAAAAGTACAATTGATTACAGCCCCAAACATAAACAGTGTGAATAAGAAACTATTTAGATACAGACACTTAATTGCTTTTACCTTAACTACAAACAGCAAGACGTGTAAACATTCTAATGGAATTAGGCATTCGTAAAAGGAAATTGAACAAATAGATGAGACGGGGCGGAAAAGTTTTGGGTAGATGTTTGTGCTTTGTTAGGGATAAGCGCTCAGCGGGTTACTGAATTTGGTTTAAGGGCTAATTGAGTGTGATATACTGTATTAGGATCGCATAAATCTTATAAAGGCAAAGTTTTAAAGAGCTGGATTGTGAAACAAAACTTTGTTAAATCAGATATTCGGAGTTAAATCTTATAAGTTTATCTTTAATATTAAAAATCCTGTTAGTTTTTATTTTATTTATGTATGTTTCATTTATGTTCGTGTTTTGCTATTTTAGTTATATTTCAAGTAGTTAAAAATGTATTTATATTTTATGTTGTACGTTCTCACCTGCATGCGGAGAAAGTCATAAAGTATTTATTACAACTAGTATGAATTTAAGCACATTGTAAGTGGACCTAGTGTTATTGCAATTAAATGTTGGTTTGCCAAATAAATAAATGAGTAAATAAATTTAGTTTAAAAATGTTTTGTTCCAACAAACTTAGCTACGTAACATGATTTTACACTGCCTATGTAACGTTCTTGGATAAAAGGAGCTGAAACATATAATTTCAATAAGACTAACTTGAGATTATCACATATATTATATACATTAATATTTATATATATATAATAAGATAAACTAAACAAATACACTAGCAAGAATAATAAGATAATATTTTATGAGGAAAATAATTATCAAAAAAATATCTTTGTGACCCTTTCTTCTCGGGGCTGGTATATATTACCATGAGATGCAGAACTGCACTTTTCTCGAATGGAGATCACGCAAACACAAGCAAGCAAAGTATTAGAGATCCATTAACAAGGTGGTCAGACGATTTAAAGTTTTATTAGAAAGCTTCTAAAGGTTTAAAATTTAATATTATGATGATAGCATAAGGTCAGGTGCCACCCAGGTGTCATGAAGGTGAAGCCGTTTAAAGATTGGTACATAGATTTTTAAATCTAAATTGCAGCAAATAGTTAATATTGACCTGACTCCGAGATAAGTCACTTTGGCGCTGTATACTATTTTGTAACATCAACACGTTCGTACTAAACTACACACGTAACTAAGGCCAACCTCGTAGCACTCCTACATTACACGATATTGTCAAGGTATAGCTTGGATGATATCGCAACAAATAAAATTAAAAAATATCAAGGCAGTAATTGTTATTTTCGAATCCTGACACATTATCTTTTGTCTGTCTTGAGGACCGCAATGTAATTAAAACTTCTAAAAAAAAGTAAAAACTGTTAAAAAGATAGTTCTATTAGCTTAAAACAATTGTGATACGGATATATGCAACAGAGGAATTACACATATGATACTTAAATATGTATGTAAGACCCAGAAATACAAATTTACATTATATAAATATATGTCTTTGTTGGGAATCGAACCCATCACTTTTGGCTAATAAGATGCGTTTACCAAATGCGGCATCAGGCCCACCCAAATCGTCGGAGATATCATAAAGTTTAAAATAAAATGTTTATTATTTTCTCACCATAAATTGCAATGTCCTTTCTTCCCGTGTATCCCGAACTTGTTTAAGCTCGACAAATACATTTATTTCGTCAGCATTACGGGTTAATGTATATCGGGACACTTACGGAGAATCGATACAAATAGCTGCTTGTTACTCAGGCGAATAAATGTACATTCCTCAGTGAATTCTTCGTTTGCGCAGTTTTATTTGAATTTGACAAGCCCGATGGCGCAAATGGTATAATAAAGTATCTTTCGCGACAATTTTTTTTATTATATGAATGTTTGTTCTAAAATATGAACTCTGGGTGTTAAACATATGTTTTTTAATATTTACAAATTTTTTTTTGTGATACCTCTGTTGTCAGTCGTTCGTAACATAAGTGCTTTAAGCGACTTACCAACGGAGTCAGGTCAATGTGTGAGATGTTGTGGGAATTTATTATTATTATTTAGATTCCATTTTAGAACTCATTGTAATTCAATCTTATTGGTTTAGTTTTACACATGATATTTGGAGAATTCTATCATAGCAGTCGTGAAACGTCTATTACTGGATATAGGCTTCCCCAAGGAGTATTTTGCCCACGAATACCACACAGGATTCCTGTTGCTGACTACTATTTCTGGTGAATATGCGCCATCTAATGGGTACCTCAGTCACCTTTTGCGACATCTGATACGAGTGAGGTAGATTTTGATATCGTTGTATATATATTTCTCTTTTACTTATTTTTGTCAAGGATTTTTTTCTATTTACTGTTGAATTCCAGTTTCAAAGCTGCAAGAAGCATTGGAATACAGAGTAATGATACTATTGCGATGTCAATTCTAGCATACAGAAATCGCTTTCACCTAATCGATTAACTAGCTCCATAAGAACTAAGAGTCTATTCTGAATAGGTTTATTGTAATATATATATATACTAAGTCGATAAACAAGCAAACCATCATCATCAACATACCAGCCTTAGAAAATCCACTGCTGGACATAGGCCTCTCAAAGAAAAGAGGTTTTTAACCATAATTGCCACGCTGGACTAGCGTGTTGGCAATCGCAGAGCGCACCTATCACGACGGGTATTCTGCTGGCGGGGATGTTGTGGGCAAATTCTTCCTTTCTTGAGGAGATGTATGTCCGGTAGCGACGTTTTACGGCTGCGACGATAAGCTTGTAAGTGACTGAATTTCTTTAAGATACAAGATATTAAACGGCAATTACGAATAGAATGTTATGTAACCTAATAAGAAAAATCTGAATTAAGGACAGACTGAATAATTTAGGTTTTACGATTAAATTGATAATTTTATATTTTTAATTATAACATATATATCAAACAGGGTAATGTTATATTTTTATTTATTTTAATAGTAGCGCTCCTCAGTGAGTTTATTTTGTTATAAACGTACAGAAATAAGGTAAAAAGAGAAAAAAGAAAGAAAAACATAAATATTTATAAAAATAACGTATTTGTTACTAACAAAAAGAACTTATTCATTGTTCGGTTATTTTTTTTATTAAAGGATATTTATACTTTAAATATGTATGAATATTAATATTTAGTTATTTAATATTTATTTATCTTTCATAAATAAAACATGGTATTGTGTATGTATATAAATATTTGTAATGATAATGGTTACTTATTAAGATTTTTACTTTAATTGTACACTTACATACTGTGTGTTTTAGTATTGTATTTTTCTGTTAGCTTTGTGTTTGCTCTATAGTTGTTTAAGCATCTCAACAATTATTATCGTTGTATGATCCTTCATTAGAAAAGCGTCCTTTGAACTGTCACTATACACTTCCTTCTCAAGGTGCGCGAATCTCACCTTGCCTAGCAACAGTCTTGACTTTATTTATTTTTAATTAAGTTTTAATTACCCGCCAATTATGTTTTAATTTTAAATCATTGTACACTTTCTATATGTGAACAAACTGTTTAGCTATTAATGCTTTGGTAAATTGTATTAGATTATTAAGTATTCGTGATTGATTTGATTATGTTAAATTTCAAATGGTGTACGTTGTACTCAGTAATTTTATTTGAAATAAATGTTTCTATATTAATGACAGACCAAGTATGTATCTATAATTTCCATCCACCTATATCCTGCTTCACCGCATTTCGATCACGTATGAGGTAAGACGGAGCCGGATAAGTTGCGTGATTTCTATTATTATTGCATTTGCTAAAAGCGCTCTAATGAACGAAGTTGCCCATTTAGGCGGCACGTTCCCGTTGGATTGTACAACTTTCCAGTGATTGCCGGCGTCTCGGATTATGGCTTACAACCTGTATCAGAATTAACCGGATCTATGAAAGTTTCGAAATGGCGGTGTAGCTGTTTGAGGTGGATATGTATGCCACATATGAAGATTTATCAACGAGTACCGGTTCTTAAGCTTGCGCTAAGGATGCCAACCTCGTGAAACACTTTATTTGTTTGTAATCATTACTGTGATACGTGTTTCAGCGCAACAATGGCAAATAAGCATACAGTCCACGTGATACCGCCGCTTATAAATGCTCTTAATATCACAAGATATCACTAACACATTGTGACTATGATGATGATATTATGTCACATTAACTATTAAGTTCACTGCTATTATAACCCTTTAAAACGAAGCACAGTAAAGATTATAATATATTCTAATTAATTAAAATTAATTGTAATCTTAAGTAATTATTGCAATCTTTTCTGTGATGCGTGTTTAATTGAATAATGCATACGTAATAATGCATCTCGGAAATTAAAGCTTGCTAAAAGTAAGTATATTATTAAGGTATCGGCAGAGAAGAATAGTACCTCCCACTGCACCAGGTGTCCTAAGAAGATATCCATCCGGAACAGTGCAGCTCAAATGCACAGGGCGGGGATGGGCAGCAGCATCCCCGTCGCGAAAGTTGCGCTCTGCGATTGCCATCACGCTTGCCCAGCGCGAAAATTATGTGTAAAAACCTGCTTTCTTGGAGAGTTCTAGTCCAGCAGTTGACATTCAATGGCTGGTATGATGATAATGATGACGAAGAAACTCATATACTGACAATTTTATGCGATGATATCAACAACGGATAATGTAGTTAGATCGTGCTATATAATTGCACACGTATCAAGCCTATATATGTTATCTACCGTAACTTCCAATTATATATATATATAAATTTATTTATATCTCATACATTAACTTGAATCCATGATACACATATAAAACACTTGTGTTACAAACGTCAGGGAACAGAAGTATTGCAAATAAATTAACATATTTTACACACATAACAAACACAAATATTTGTGTCATAAAGACTATATGTGTTACATATTACAAATATATTTACATATTTTACACACAGAATAAATACAAATTTTCATCTTATAAATGTTTGTCATTGGTGGGGCACAACCCTTGGCGTATAAGACAGGATCACTACCATTTGCGCAATCGGTCGCGATCGCACGATCGCAATCGTTTATATAATTAAATCGATTTGATAAAATTTAGCAGAATGGCAGATATGTACTTGTACTCTCTATTTAAGTAATCCAAAACATTTATATATCTGAAATTTTATTAGGTATTTCTTGTCTACAACAAAAATTTTGAAATAAACCGTGTATCAACGACGAACAAAACGGCATAAGAATAATATTCAACAAGAAAATGAAAGGATGTGATTACTATCTGTATTTTCGATGAGTTGCATCTGATGTATAAAAGTATTTTTTCGCTGAATCAGGGAGGGTGTTCCTGCCCGAAAATATCTTCGAATTTTCAACACAAAAGAAATACACCATTGACATATTTCTCTGAGAGACGAAATAAGTAACAATTGTTTGACTTGTTGTTTTCGTGACAGATGTTATAATCTATCTATTTCACATCACTTTGTAATAAAAGTGACGTTTGATTCATTTGAAAACTCATTTAGTATAGATAATGTAAATTTCTTATTAGACTAAGTTGACAAAAAAGCGTACCGTCCGTGTGTTACGGTGTTAGTAAGCGTAACCGCAGCTTTTAGATGCTCGTATTATCACTAGGATATCATTAGTGCATTACCAACCTTGTGACCTAAAGATATTCCCAGTAGTATTACTCTCTCTCTCTCACCCTTCAAACCGGAACACAGCAATGCAAACACTCACAAATTTGACGCTAGAATTAAGTAAGAGTGAGGTAGTTGTAACTACAGTTTTAGTTGAGAACTCGCTTTTTGAAGTTGTTTACTCGTATGTATACCAAATAGTTCAATTAGGTGAGTCCAATTTCAAGAAAGAGGTCAGTCGCCGAATATACCTCGACTGGGCAGCATTCAGAAAATTTTGCGAAACATCTGCTCGTCCGAGTTACCTCATTGCCTCAAGTGTGTTATCAGTGATGCCTTATCGGCCAACTGAAAGTTGCTCAACGAACTATGGAGAGGGCAATGCTCGGAGTTTTTTTGCACGATCGAATCAAGAATGAGGAGATTCGTAATAAAACTAAAGTTATCGACATTTCCACCCGCAAGATGGACAGACGTTCTGACTAAAACACACAGGACACAGGCCGCATACAACCGGTCCTATTGGAGATTACTTGAGGAGGCCTATGTCCAGCAGCGGACGTATTATGACTGATATGATGATGACGATGATGAGGTACCAATGCCGACGACATTTTGTACCAATAAGATTCTACAATGTCACTGCGACATATATGATATAAATACATATTTATTTGTAATTTCTATGTTGGCTGATATCGGTAACACAAAATAATTTAAGCTAATTATCCCGGATTTATTTATTATTGAAATATCGACTGTTCCACTACATACTATAGAATAAATGCTATTAGCGAAGCTATAAACAAGCTTACACTATTTTAAACTGAACGAATTGACCTTTAGGCCTTTTCTCAGAACCTGGAATAATTAAAAGTCTATTCCGGTCGGACACAAAGAGGTCGAACATGTTCTAACAGGCAATTTCTGTGGCACGTACCATGTCAGGTGACACACTTAAAATAACATCAAAATGTAGTTTAAACCGATCGAGACCTGTTCGACATTAACCTACTTTCGTTTAAAAAGCTGACAAGTCTTTTTTTAATTTGAGTTGAGTGTTTAGCGAATGTGATGACGAAGAACACAATTAGTATGTACCTAAAATTAAATTTGAAGTATTTTTTTTATAAAAGTTAGTTTGTTATTCGTGGCTTGAGGTACCGGCAGAGTAGAATAGTACTGTATAGTAATATAATATAATATATATAATAGAACCCCCTGTACCAGGTGTCGTAAGCGGTGACTAAGGTACCAGAACCGGCAGATAGCGGTATATAGCGGTATATAAAAAAACAACTGTGCCAATAGAAATGCTAGAAAAATCAGCATTTTTCAACTTACGTTAGACTTAAAATCTTTTTATCACTTTACTATAAATTAATGCCTTTTTTCTAGATAATGAAAAACTATTAACCCACCTACTATATGTTTTTTTTCTAGATAATGTTTTGTGTTTAAATTGTTATATCATGTAAATGTTATATTAAACCGCTGCCATCGACATAAAACAGCCTCATTTCAAATGCACTACTTTCAAACATCGAAGATTGTTATCGAGCCATTTAAAAGGAGCTGGCGCAAAGGCCGGATTAAATAGGACTAACGACCAATTTCCGAGTGACGTCACGCCTCTTTCCAATATCCGTGCCGCTTGATACTTTCTTTGTGATGTATGTAGGTACCTAACCTATCTAAATGAAGATCCAGAAGTAATGATGGTTTCGTGTTTAACTAGCGGGCCGCTCCGTCCGTCCGGGTATATAGTAAAATTGTATTCCCGTTCTTACCTTTACTTATACTGTCTACTATTAATCTGCCAACACAAACCTAGTCTCGACAAACATAAAAAAAATCATACATCATCATCATACCCCACATTGGAAGTCCGCTGCTAGACATAGGCTTCTCATAGAAAAGGTGATTTTTGTCCATAATTACCGCGCTGGGCAAGTGTGTTGTCAATTGAAGAGTGCAGTTTTCGCGATGTTGCTGCCTATACCCGCCCTTTTCATTTGAGCTGCATGTTTCAGGTGGATATACCCCCACCTGTCAGTTCTGGTATTTTAGTCGCCTCTTACGACACCTGGTACAGGGAGATGTACTATTTAACTCTGCCAGTACCTCAGGGCTGTGCATTTAATGAGTATACAATAGTGTCCACACATTTGATGACTACGTTTTTAAATTTTTGTTTGATATCTAAAAATGCCGATGGTGTGAAAACTTTTGTTATATGTCCTAACTATCCTCAAGTGTACAGAGTTCTCGAGATAATTACTGTGACATTGTGAAGCATATTGTAAACTGGTGTTACGTGTGCGGTATTAAGGGGTTCGAAACATTATTTCGGATGTTTACAATGAGCAGTCGACTTTACTATAAACAATATAGCAGAGTAGGCACATATCCAAAAAAAAATGGTACCTCTTCAAATGGTAAAAGTCTGTGCTGCTTCTATTTTAAAGTTATTATTTTCTTCGAAATGGCTTTAAAATGGTCAGCTTGCACGCCGACTCTAATAATTTTGAATACGAATAAAACCTAGAACATCTCTCTATACCTGGTATCATAAAAGACAACTGCGGTATATGGAATCGACATTCAACGGTATACAAATCGGGAACACAAAACTAGATGTCTATAAACCGTAACGAAGTTACTCAATATACCTCGCATGTTTCTAATAGGATATTAAACCCTCTTTCGATGTATGCTGTGTTCAAAATAAAAACAATATAAAGCCAGCTAACATGTAGTGTTCCTAGGCATGACATTGCCAATATCCGAGTTGCCTGTTCTTGAAACATTTTATATTAAGCTCCGGTGTTAGCTGAACCAGGATATTGGTATTTTATGCAGACACACGGCAATACATAGTTGAATTTTATATCGTTAACGTTCTTGCCGTGAGGTGCCGGTAGAGTAGAATCGTGCCTCTCACTTCATCAGGACTAAGGTACTAGAACTGACAGACAGCGGTATGTCCATCCATCCATCCATCTGGCTCATGTTTGTGCCTTCTTCTGTATCTATAACAAATGAATGTAAGTGTATTTTTCGCAGGGGTATCGTAAATAAACGGAGAATCTTTATGATCAATTAACCGCCAAAACCATTTTATCTTAAGATCCCATAAATGTTTTATTACGAATTTGTTGACTTTTCCGAGCTTGATTTATTTGCTTTTAGCCTACCGGCCACCTTGCGTGCTTACTCTGATCGTTGTTCTGTTTTATGTTTAGATCTGCATTTTATTTTTATTGTTAACTTTTTCCGTACGGGGACAAGGCATGGTAAATTTAGAATATTATGTGCGAACAAATTTGAGGTATTTTATTTACTTATTGAACTTTATTGCACAAGAAGCTCGTTCCAGAGTCGTATAGCTGTCACTGTAAAAGAGTTTGTCAAAAAACTAGAGTGATGAGAAGGAGTTAAGAGCGAGAGAGTATTAGAAGAACGGAGATTACGTTCGTGAGAGGAAGATAGGAATTTGAATCTGTCCTTTTAGTAAATTGGTGCGTACGGATCAAAAAGTATTGAAAATAGTATGGTTAGAACTCGAATTTTGCCGAAGTATGCCGAGAAGAGAACGGTAATGGGAAATATGATATGTCTTGTTTCATTACGCAAGCCGAAAATGAAACAAAGACAGTTATTTAATAGACGATCCAATTTATTAAGGAGTATTTAAATATGTTTATATAAAAAAACTTTGCTTTGAAAAGGGAAAAAGGAAGTTGATATGGGCACATCGGGCCCGAGCAAGCAGATACAATGGCGGGTTGACGTTTACATTAATTAGTACATTTTGTTATTATGAAATCTAGAAAAATAATTATTAAGAGTTTATACTTAAGGAAAATGTGTAATTAGCGTAATTAAATGATGTTTAATGTAATATTGTTGTTAGCGTGTTAACCTAAATATATATTTTGTATTTCAAGAAAAACAATTTGAAAATAATTATAATTACCTATACTCTCATGGGGTAGCGACGCGTTGATAATGTAGAAGAGCAGTCGATTAAATAGCCTTAGGTGAGTTTACGTTCTCTAATAAGTAAAGCTACGTTTGACCAGCCAATATGCCTTGAGTGGTTTAGGCCAAGCATTAGGCACGGCTTTGAGTAATCCCTTTCACAAATACTATTTTGATTCCAAAGGTCGGTCAGGTCAGTCGGGTCAGTTCCATCGATATAAGGTCAAGTTGTGGGGTACTGGTAGAGTGGAATAGTACCTCCTCCCCTACCAGGTGTTGTAAGAACCGACGGAAGTACTGGAACCGAAGGGTGGTGGTTTATCATTAAATGGTCCTGTTGCGTTTGAGGGCTTATGTCCAGTACCGGATGTTTCCAACTGCACTGGTGATGATGATGAAAAGCTTATATGATCTTTATCTTTACGCTAAATGGTAGGTAGATTGTAACCTCTTGTATCCACTCTAATAAACTCTAATAATAATTAACCTTAATGTTCTGCACCGTGCAGTGATGTTAGCGTTGCTGGCCAATGACGGATTTGATATGTGATGATTTTAGGTCCAACCCTTTTCCTTCTTTTCCCCAAATATTCCTCATAATCTTTCTAGAAGTCTTCTTAAGTTTGTGTTATTTCCATAAATGCGGGTAATCTATATAATGTAAGTACATTATAAAGCTATAGAGTTTTTTTTTTTGTTTAAACGCGTTAATCTCAAGAACCACTGACCCGATGTAAAAAATAATTTCAGTGTTAGATAGTCCAATTATCGAGATTACGCTAGAACCAATAACAGCGTGGCATAAGTAACGCTAGGTTTGTTTTTCGGCTTAACGTGAGTAAAACCGCGCGCAATGCTATTGCTTAATAAAATCCTGCACCCTATGGCAAATATAAACTTCTTGTTCTGTGCAAAAACAAAACTTCTGCACTAATCGCATATCCATTAGATAGAGGCTATTTGGATTTCGAAAGACCTATTCGGTATTCGAGTTAGCACGAAGACCATTGTAACTATTAGTCCGCAAACACTATTATGATGCCAAACATTGATTGCGCCGGCTTGAATACTGAATCACTGCACGTCTGTTATGGTAATCGTGATCTTGAGTATGTGCCTTATGCTTTAATTATAGGGCTTTGTGTTGACAAAGTCCTATTATATACTACACAAAATCGCTGGTTGGAAAGAGTACAGACACATCACTATCTACTCATATACTTATAATTATAGCAGTCTACTGCTGGTCACAGGTCTCTCTGAAAAAGAGGGAATTTCGTCTATAATTGCGCGCTTAGCAAGCGTGTTGGCAATCGAGATGGGGATGATGCCGTTCATCCAAGCCCTGTGCTTTTGAGATACACTCGGATTAGGATGGATATACCGCCATCTGTCGGATTTGGTACCTTAGTCGCCTGACGACACCTGATGTAGAGGGAGGTACTATTCTTCTCTGTCTGTACCTCACAGAGAATACCAATATTATAAAGAAGAAACATTTGATTATTTGCTTTTGCGGCTCAACTGTCACTCTTATATTATTAAGCTATTTCTTTACCGATTAAAATAGGCAATGCATTATTTTAAAAAAACAAAATAGAGACCGCTACCCAAAATAGAACTATGTAAATAGCATTTGTATTTTTTAAGTTTGAGACAAATAAACTCAGAAATTCTTTGCACAATTTAAAAACACTCACATGAATTTAAAATTAAATTATCAGCAAGTGACATAGGAAACATATCGTAAACCCTATATTGTCTCGAGAAGGGGAATTACGTTAATGAAACTGCGATGCGCTGCTTGTAGTAAATAAAGTTCAAATAAGAACACTCTTGAATATGTATTGCTGGTTATATCACTATTACTGGTAGAACCAGGTCAATATATGAGAAGTGATTATATTTGTTATTATTATTACAATAAATAAAAGAAATATAATTAAAAAAATTATGTTATTTGAGCTGTAAATATATATTTATATCTAGATTTGCTTGGAGTTTAATAGTTGTTGGAAACTAATATTTTTCGGTTATGAATATAGTCGAAGAAAATGGTCGGTTAAGTCCTAAAAGCATAACAAAGAGACAAATACTACGGATTTTATATAAACAAAAATTAAGTTATATATTGATCAGCAAACAACTAACTCATGTATAAGTTTGTCTACCACTAAGATTTGAAGTAAATAAATACTCCTTATACTAGTACCATAGACACCGGCTTTACCGCAAGACCAGGCATAGACAAAGAAACGTTACTTCTCGCGGTCCTTTCCACGTACAATTACATTCATTATTCTATTCATACAATTCTATTCATTGCTTCGTCTACGGACTGGTCTTTGTTGTAGCCTGTATGGTCCCCGATAGTCCTTTATATTCTCACACGTTCACTTGTCTCCTTGATCATAGATTTTGACGGGTACGTGTTCAAATTGGGCAGACTCAACTGTGTTGAACTGGCAGTGTAAATGTGTATCCAGTTTTGATTCTTAACGCGAACCGGGACTTATTTATCTCTTATATATAATTCACATTTTTGTCATATTTGTAAAGAGAAAAATTCAATGATTATAAGGACAGATTATTATTGATAAAAATAAATGTAAAATAATAGTTGAAGAAACTTATGTATGAAATGACTGAAACAATATTAGAAATAAATAAATTGTGTTAAATCTTTACTAATATTTGCTAATATAAGCTGAAGAGTTTGTTTGTTAGAACTTGCTAAATTCAGGAATTGTTGGTCTGATTTGAAAAGCTCTTTCAGTATTGAATAGTCCATTTATCGAGGAAAGCTATCTCTAAAAGTCACTATTCGTAGGACGAAGTCGTGGGCACTGCTAGAAGTACTGCTAGAAATAAACTCATAAATAAAATACAGGCTAAAAACACTCATGCACACGTAACTAGATATTACTTAAAAGAAATCAATACATTTTTTTTATTTTCTCATCTGTATTAGAAGTAAGAATACGGCCCTATATGCCGTAATAAAAAAAATAAGTCCCAAGTTATAAGTTATTCATTAAAAAAAAACTAAAAAATAATGTTCATAATTTGAAGTTACGTTAAGTTTAAAAATTTTTATTGAATGTCGAATGCTAAATATCTCAATAGATCTAAGAGTTTGTGTTCGTAAATACCCTTACTTCGGAGGTACATGAGTGTGCGGCCATATATATCCTTCGGAACTTCTCCAGTAACTTTTATCTATACTAATACTATTAAGCGGAAGAGTTTGTTTGTTGGTTTAAACGCGCTAACCTTAGGATCTACTGGTCCGATTTGAATAATTATTTTTTTGTTGGATAGTCCATTTATAAAGGAAGGCTTTAGGCTATATAACATTACGCTGAGACCAATAGGAGCGAAGCGTCAGTGAGAAATGTTGCAAAAACGGGGAAAATTATTCACATTTGAGGTTTAAGTAATTCAAAACCTATGTATGATGTATGAAAGAATTATTCCTTTTTAATAATAATAAAAAAAGTCCGCGGCAGTATATGTCTATCTCTCAAGATTTACTCATAATAAAATTATTTGTCGAAGAAGGCTTGCTACCATTATGCTTGCACATTGCAAGCAGGCCGCGCGGTGGCAGGTGCGGGGGAGGTGGGCCTCGCCCCACCGCCGTGCTTGCCTGCTACCACTCGCGAGTGTATCTTTGCGAGGTACCATGCCGCGCGGCTCAGACGCGAAGTCGGCTCCCTACGGAACGGCTGAATATAGCGTGCTTTAATTTAAACAAAAGTAAAAATATAATTTATGCAGAAGTACTTTAATGAATTATTTCAAAAACATTATTTTTTTTTGCATATTATTAATAAAAATCTTATTCACTATTATACAATAACATAAACCAATGTGAGCAATCAAAAAATAATCTCGATAGAGTTTCCGACAACCACGCGAACGATTCGCGGGCACAGCTAGAATTGTATAAATAGTAAGAATATTCCTTATAATTTATACAAAACATAGTAATTAAATGTATAATACTAGCGACCTGCGACCTGCAACCTGCGACCAGCGACCTGGCATCGCTGGTCGCATGTTGAAAAAAATGGGTTGTGTATTATCCCTAAGAGATGCGATTACAGACATTTTTGTAGACTTCTGTAGCACTATATTATGCATGTATTACACTATTAAACCATCCTCATGAATCACTCAATCTTTTTGATAAACCGCATCAAAATCCGTTGCGTCAATCAAAATATCTATGCATATATAGCGACAGACAGACGGTAGGAAGTGACTTTGTTTTATACTATATGGTGATAAATACAGACAGGGAAATTAATCTACAATCGCATACAGAAGAAGAAGTAACAAACAAACATATTTTGCATTTATAATATTAGTTGTAATATATAAAATATATATTTATATAGTGAACGCATACATATAAGAATATATATAGGTATATAGATCATACCTATTTTTATTTTTAGTTTCAGTAAATTCAGTTTGCATGTAATCTAATTGTAAGTTCTGTAATTACTTCTAGTTTTTCCGAATATTAGTTCCGAGACACTAGATCGATTTATTGCCTGTAAACTGGGATTAACCCGATTGTGATCCATGTTTGTTTTAGTTCTAGTGGACATTCCGGGTCGGCTTAGACTGTCTCTGAGGAAACGAGGAAACGCTATTTATCCTTGATAAATCGACGTATTATTTAACAATTGAATTGATATAAGAAATGTTGCCATTGTAATCGGTTTCAGCAATCATAAATTTAACGGCTAAAAAAGAAACTCTAAGGTACAACGTTTTTTAGCAAACGATGAAATGAATGAAGTAATTCTTGTATATTGTCCTACATACGACCTCAATATTAATGATTTGTTGAAGGTAATTTTTTGATCTGAGAGATCTTTATCTTTATTATTATAAGGTGCTTAAAGAAATTTTGTTACGGATCAGACAACGAGGAGTCACAAATATAGTACTTAAATACATACGCAAACACAGAAGAGGCAAAAATATTCACTATATAATTATTTGTTTTGGGGGGGGGGGGGGGGGGGGGGAGGTGAATACAAATGGCGAAGGTATTTATTCATTTTGCAACTTCCATAGTTTATTCCTTTTCTAACTCCCAAAAGGCTACATCGTGTAGAGCAAGGCTTTTCCATTTTATATGCTGACCTCTTTCGAACCGTCCTTTCTTACCACGTCCTCACCTCGACACTGTTCCTGGGGGACCCCGAGGTATACCTATTATATGCTGAGGGAAGTTAGCTTGACCCTCATATGTATAATGACTGACAACTTACTTTTGAAATCCTTGTGGCTTTACATTTAAAGTTTATATTTGCACTTAACCTTTATTTTGAATTTTAAAATTTCAGGTACCAGCAAATTACCTCCACCTGAACCGAGTGTTGTAAGTGGCGGCTAATAGCACCAGGTGGAGGTATAGCCACCCGAAACAGTGCAGCTTAAATGTACATTGCTCCTATAGGCAGGTAGTATTTTACTAAGCAAAAACTTATATATTAGTTCAGTAATATTTACATGAGGAGACCTCATACAAAAAGTTGTCTGCACTGGTACCGCACTCTCACCTATTTCTACCGCCAAAAAGCAGTGCACTTATTGCTGTGTGCCGGTCTTTAGGGTGTGAGAGGTAGTGAATTCACTGGGTAATGTGGCATAATATCTTCAAGTCACAAGGTTGGTAACTCGTTAGTGATATCCTTGTGATATTACTGGTTTAAAAAACTAAAATTGGTTTATCTTGGAAATCATCTTGTTCATTGGTTCAACAACGTGACACGAATTTTTTGATATCAATAAAAGATAGAATCAAATCGTAAGCATGACCTTACGTTTGTAGTTACCTAATTGTTGAACGCATGTTCGTTTCAGAGTGACTTGTCCCGGATATACTCGCTTTTTAATATCGTGTATCTACGGTAGTGACAGTTTTTACCCAATTTAAATAAAATGTAGATGGATTATAAACATTTTTTATAATCATTAAGTCTACTTATAAAATAATCATACCAGCTGTAACATGTTTGATGTTGACTTAAAAAAATCTCTTTAATTTGGTTAACAATTTTGTTATCCATAGTGGTTACGCCGCGCTGGTCCGACCTCCCGGCAATTGCAAAGTGCTGTTTGGCGACCAAGATGAATGTAAGCTACGCTGTTTTAGTTGGTTATATCCCTATTCGTTAGTTAAAATAACTCAATGTCCTTTTTAGTTCAAAATATTTGTTTCATTTTATTTTATTTGGATCAAACAATACCTATTTATATAGTTTAAAAATATTTAAGATTAATAATAACTAAAATACCTTTGCATGTTTTCGCATATGAAATTTTAAATTTAACATTGCCTGTCTCCGTATGGACAAAAGTAACAATAATAAAAAAAACAATTTAATTTAAAAAGGTTTACTGGATCTTAAGAAAAAGGTGTTTTTTGCGGTAATTAGTGATACTATGAGGATGGAGTAGGGGGAAGGGTTGCATAAGGTATCTTAAGGGGGCTCGGAGATTGAGATTTGTAAGAAGGCGAGGCGCATCTGCTATTTTAGCTAACAATGTTATGTCCGCAATTTCCCGTCTCTTTAATAGTGGTATGATGTTAAATGTAAAAATTCTAGCCTCGTAGCTAATTCTTCTGTTTTACCTATGCCGTAACTACAGAACAAACTTGCACTTGAAGATTCAAGCCAAGAATATTATATATTACACTTTTATGATCGCTTGGGTCATCAGGATCGTTTGTATTGTCTATAATTATTAACTTAATATCCTTCTTAATATATTAATATTAGTATTTGTTTATGATCTACTATTACAATTTCACGCGGGTAAAACTGCGAGACGCTACTAGTATATAATAAAAATGTTGCTTTGAATTTTTTTATTTACGAACAACAATAGTAAGCTTTTATTCAGTCAATTCTCAGATAATCAAATCTCACCGGGATGCTTAATACATTTGTCACGCACGCCACTTTAGTCACGGACGTCTTATTGTGCGGGACACCCGGGACAATGATATATAACCTACCTGCCGAGCCAGGACGAAACTACCTCGGTCTTTTGCTATCTCTAAATAGTATAAAACATAAGTCGGTATTTTCATGTCCATTTCTCTAGACTGTAAACTGTGCATGAGATTTTGGTGTCATTTAAAAGATATCTTTGAGAATCATCATGTTTTAGGCTCCATATTTGTACAATACAGTAAACCTCGTCTTCGTGTCCATATAATTTCTGCCTAGATACAGTTCTAAAAGTATATTATATTGTATATATATACCCACAGGAAAACACTTTTGCTTACGCACAAAAATGAACATTCAAACTCATACTATCACTCAAAAACATGTCCACTCACACACTGGCATGCACGCGCACACGTTCATACCTTTATCCTCACATACAAAACGCGCACATACTAAAAGTAGTACTAACTCTTATCTTTACTTGATCGAAGTTGATACAATGCCCAGTCTACTATAGGATCAAGTAAATCATAACTCAAGGGGTGAAAGTCTGGTGATGTGTGACTGGTGAAGCTTATGCTTAATTCAGATACCAGTCTCTCACAAATGATTCCCATTTTGTAACATTTGCGAAGAGGAAATGAAAAGCTTATTATTTAAGTTTTCAATTCCAATTTAATTTTTCTATAATAATTTATATATTATTATTAACCTTGTGGCTTGTGAGTTGACAGTAATTTCACTGCCTCTTTCACCCTTCAAAACGGAACTCTTATATTTGGCGGTAGAAATAGGTAAGATTGAGGTACCAATGCAAAAAATCAAATACAAACAAGTATATTAGGGAGAATTATGTACATATTTTGCAAATACAAAAATAAAGTGACTTATAATCCGATTCAATTAATTCGATAAATACTAGACTTTCTTGTGTCATTTTGATCTTAAAGTCTTAAAGATTAATTTGCTTACGCAGCCCAAATTGAACCTCTCTCGGCTATTAAGACTCGAGCAATGTGGTCCACATCGACTAAGCTATTTCATAAATTAAATCAAATATTTGCTCGGCGTACTTACGCCCCAGATAAATATTCAAAAGCATCCCTTTCTTAGAGTTTTCGGCATAAGGCAGCGTTCGGCTTGGCGAATAAGATGCGTTCCTTTACGCACTTATTATGGGATCCTCTGAAAGGTATAGATAATGTAGCAGACCTGCATATTTTGATGGAGGTGTAGAGTTTGTGAATTAGGCCGTTGTAGAGCTAAAGAGCGTAGTGTCAGAATTTTTTTTGATAGTGCGAGTCCTAGCATTATTTTAAATGTAAGTTTTTTTTAGTAATTTCACACCTTTTTGCAAGTTGTTTTAATATTTTAGTATTTTACAGCATTATTCCTTTATTATCACTATATTTAAATTTAAAACTTCCAGCGTCAAAATTTGTAGATAAAGCGATAAGTTTCTTAAAGAGATAAATAGCTTCCTGTTATACTTGTACTAATACTAGCTTAAGTACAAGTTCCTTCTTCTAGCTTTTTATTATTATTCTGTCCACTCTTATTTGTCCAGACATTTGTTTTTATTTTGACAGTTTTAATATGTAAGTTCAAAATCCACTCTACATGTTTTTTGTAATAGCGACACTATTTATGTTTTTAAAAATCGAATATCTGATTTGCGATTGTCAATTAATTTCTAAACGTAACATTGATACTAGTATTAAAAAAACAAGTGAACGGTCGTTGTGGTTTTGAAGTTGATTACGTCATAAGTACTATTATAAAACTTTAAGGTTTTAGCGACTATTGTTTGCTATCTTCAAGCCCGCTAACGCATGCCACCTGTGGAAGCTTCACCAAAAGTAGACAGATCACTAACTTATGAAGACAACATGTCTATAGCATGATATTATTATCATATTTTGTTAAATTTGCGATTAGTAAGCAAACGCATACATTAATGCTCAAATTTATGTAATAAAATCTATTTGGTATTCTTTCTTATAACGCATAAACTTCAATATTGTACGTTAAATGATTTGTAAAATAATCGCGTCGCTGACAATGGATACTAGTAATCGAATGCCTTAAGCCCAGTTTATTAGCAGTGAATTAGTCAATGTAGACTGGCCCTAATAGTCGAATCGACTTAGACTGTTCATTGAATAATTCATTTGGCAGGTTCCTCGACTTGATGTAATAAGGATGCCCTCTTTTGACCTGTTACGATTAGACGGACATTATTGGTTTTTGAAATTGTTAATAAATAATTTTGATGACAGCAAATATTTGTTATGTACGAAATGAAAATTGTTTAAATTCAGAACAGTATTTTAATTCAGTTCTGTGTTTAAATTTAGTGTGTAACAGTGTTTCTAATACACCCTCGCAAGTTTGTTTATTTTTTAATCGAAAAAAGGATTCAATAACGAATTCACTTGAAACCTTATACTTATTACCTTTGTTAATGTAACCAGAGTGTTTGATATGTATCCGAAATTTGAAAACCAAAAAAGAGGCCGTTACGAAATAGTTGTATGTGAGAGAGGCAGTGAAATTCAAGACACACGGTTAGCAATGCGCTAGTGATTACCTTGTAATATTACGAGCGTCTATAGGCTACGGTGACGAAGCAATCATGCGGACTGTATGCTTGCTTACCGACCTGGTTTTATAAAAGTAAACACGCAATCGTAAAAGAGCAACTTTTGCAACATTTGTTGGGATGGGAAAATTGGAGTTCCTCCGGGCTTCGAGAGGAACATAAAGCCATTGGTCGCTACAGTTTTTGCAGTTATAAAAGCTCGCCAACCAATATTGGCCCTACGTTGTGGGTCAAGTCCGTGCTTTTTATAAACATAAATAAGGCCATTACCCTAAAATATAATTATAATATAAAAATGAATTCCTAAAACACATACTTGTCAAGCACTTGTGTTATGTATCATAGAAGAATTATAAATAAAATACTTAAATTCGTAATTCATTTACGTAAATTTCATATTGAGATACAGAACAAATAGAAATGTTCATCATATAAATACTTGTCCTGTGTTGGAACCGAACTCACATCCATTACCTTATAAGACAGGGACAATACCAATTGCGCCAGTGGATTCGCCGGTAATAATAAAGTAGTTAGAAATAAACCAACTACCGAATATTTTCAAATTGAGTATTATATATTGATAAATATGCTGAACAACCTTATCCAAGCAGGTTTTGAAGCAGGAAATTTAAATTGTATTCTCTTTTTAAATTCTGCTTTTATAATTTATTCGTTAACCAACCCTTTCGCGCCATCGAAGTATAATTTGAAGCGATTCTTCGGTTTGAATAATGACTTGTGAGAGATATATAGGTTAGTAGGACAGACGAAATTGGGACAACGTGTTTTACGTGTAACCTATATCGAGTTAGATATGATAGGCATTTGTTTGCTTTCGAACTTATAACGTATTGACGAGGTACGTGTATGATCTTATTTTCATAAGGGTTCTTAGAAGTACCTTCACGTGTTAATAGTATCCTTCGATTATGTCTGAGTTTGACTACTGAAGGGTATATAAATGTACATTAATATTTGTAGCATTTGTAGTTCTCCAAATCTATTAAGCCTATTTTCACTACTATATAAGACTACAGGTATCTTCAGTAGAAGTATAATTAACTTATTTGTGCTTCGAAAGCTCAATAGTTTCGTTTTGTTATACCGTTTAAATATATTTGAAAGTAGCTCAACGATGCTATAGATTGGGTAATGCTTGGAGTTTCAGTTTCGAATCAGAAATAGGGGATCGGTAAAAGAATCAAAGTTTTCGACATAGCGGATTACCAAGTTCAGGTGGCAATGGGCAGAATAAATATCACGCAGAACTGATTACTGATGAGGCCGTAAGGTTCTGTAATAGACACGCACCGTATACTGTACCCAAACTGAACCCACCGGGCCGGCCACGGGCCGCCTGCAACTAGTCAAAAAACAAAAGAAGAATTATTATCGTTCACATACCTAAAATAAATAATAAAAGTATCCTCGTAAGTAACTCGAGGATACAGTTAAATAATATAAAACTTTGGTATATATAAACGCCAGGGGTAGTGTGTTCGATTCCCACCCAGAGTAAATATTTATGTTTGTTCTGTGCCTGGGTGTTGAATATTTGTATTTAAGTAGTATATTTCTTATTTATCTGTTATCTGACGTCTATAACACAAGTGCTTCAAGAAGTTGTTATTTAGGTCTATAAAAATAAAATTACATATTTTGTAATCATATGTATAAATTATTTACTAATATCATAATGATGATAATTTTAGAAGTACCGTACAAACTTTGGTATGGCAATTTAAGAAAACTGTTATAATGATTTTGATCATTTTAACTTTGTTTATGCTTTACTATTTAATATAAAAACCATAGTTCTTGTCTGCTCCTTAAACACAACACAATGATAAGCAGATTTACAGATGAAACTTGACAGGTATTTGGGGCGCAAATGACATTTGTTAAGTTAACGTAACGGGCGTAAACATTCGGTTTTGGATATTTTTTTTTATAAATTATAGAATATATACTCTTATATATTAGCTATATCCATAGCATAAAATAAACGAAAAAAAACTATAATAATTTAATAAACAATAAATTCACATAACATCTCTCTATATTGACCTGACCCATTGATAAGTCGTTTAAAGCTCTTGTATTACAAACATCAGACAACAGGGAAACACAAATATAATACTTAAATGCATATAGTCAACTCCCAAACATAAATGTAATCATATAAATATTTGTTCTGGGTGGAGATCGAACCCACGATCTTTGGCGTACAAAATAAAATCAGGCCCATCCATATTTTTTGTATGGCTATCAATGTAATTATTAATGTATTATGGGTAATCAATCAAGATCTTTCACCATCTAGCCTATTTAATTTAGTAGAAATAAAGAAAGATCATGCAGGTAATATCTCTATTGATTTTCGAATGAGAATCGAACCTAAGACTATAATGTCACCTCAATCGGAACGCTGGCGTTCTAAAACTCTAGAACTCTTAAATTTTGATCTTCATGTTTGTTTCTTAAACTTATCCTTACCATTATTATATCATATACATTGAACCTTGTTAATAAAGTCTTAAAGTACATTAAACAAAGAAATAATTGCCACATGTTTTATAAGTAGAGGAAATAAACTTGATAGATAAAATCTCATATTATCATCAATATAGCTGTCGTAGAAACATCCACTGCTTCACATAGGCCTCCATAAAAGAAGGAAAATTTTACCCATAAGGGCAGCAGACACGATGGCAATCGCAGAGCGTAGCTTTGCGACGGAAATGTTTTATTTGAGCTATACTGTTTTGTGTGGAAATACTGGAATATGTTGGTTGACATATTTTAATGTCATATATGACATTAAAATATGATACTGCAAAAAGATATTTTTATTCTGCTTTGTGCAAATTTACTATTACTTTTGTTGTTATTTTATGTTTTAAATTCAGTTAGTTGAAGCAAAAAATAAAAACTAAGTTGTTTACTTTTCGCTTCTGTATCATCATAATTGTCACATGAGGTAGATCTTATACATAGCTTGTTTGTTTTAGTACCTCATTCTAACTAATTTCTACTGCCAAATAGCAGTATTTGTTTTAAACCAGTTTTAAAGGGTGTGAGAGGCAGTTAAAATTGCTGGTCATTAACATAATATCTTCAAGTCACAAGATTAGCAACGCTCGATTGCTTGAATGGCGCCTGTTATACTAGTACTCGTAGTAATAAAAAAAAATCAAGTTGTGTAAATATGACATAAATTTCTGTACTTAAGTCATCGAACTAATATATAATTCTCGACTTATAACTTATTCAAATAAATGTTGCCTGACGCAATTTGCTACAAATTGCGTCAGGCAACATTTATTTTTCGGCCTAACGGGAAAATGGTCGTTTTTATGTGTTTTATTTATAAACAGGAAAGGTCGAATTATTTATGACCAAATGATATTTGTGGATATGTTTGCGGAGATACACTTTCTTCTGCTGATTCATTGCTTCAGTATAAGGTTAATAAATTATTTTCATGACTTCGGTCTGTCGTTAGTTATCGGTTTTTTTATTTGTAATTGGATTCTAATAGTATTTTTTTTAAATCCTGGAACAGTTTTTGGCCCTATAAAATTTATCATCAGAACATAAGGATAAAATTATATATAATATGAAGAGAAGATTTTTTTTATGTCTATTACCATAAATATATCACTATTGCGTTGCCAACCTTGTCACGAAGGTGTTACCATTTTTTTTGTTCATTTTAATTCTATTTATGTTTACTGCAATATCTTTCAATTTTTGGATAGTTATGATGAACTATCTTTTGTGCCAAGAGTCGTGGATTTGATCCCTATCCGAGACAAACTTTTTTATAATTAAGTTTAGGGTATTAAATAAATGAGTGTAGAGGTATTACATATATATATTCAGGTATTATATTTGTGATGCATCTGATATCTGATATGCTTTACATAAGTGCTTTAAGCGACTTATCTCGGTATGCGATGCGTGAATTTAATTCTTACTAGCTATGCCCGCGACTTCGTCTGCGTGGAATAGTTCTGGTATCATACCTCTTTATGTTAACTTTGAATGGCATGTTTATTTATATCTAATTAATAAAAGGCTTGTTAAATATGTTGAGTTTCAGAAAATCAGGATGCGGTATTGGAGCTCACTAATTTCTTGGTCAGTGAACTGAATTATGGAAAAAATGTATTGGAATATTCTTTATCTTGCAAAAGCTTTCGATACTGTATCCATTCCTCTTCTACTTCGAACATTTGAGTCTGTTGGCACAAAAGTTATCTGAGCCACAGACAACAAACAGTTAAAATAAGTAGCTTTATTATTGAACCCTGTGAAATAAAATATGGAGTACCCTAGGGAGTGTGTTGGGACCTACGTTATTTATCATCTACATTAACGACATAATTCATACTACCCTGAAAAATGGTAGAATAATTGCATTTGCCGATGTTACTTAGTAATTCTGAGAAGAATACTTGTGTTTGTCCGAAATTAGAAAATGTTTCAACTTATAAATATATTGGCATAACATTAGAATTTTTATTAACTTTTAACCCTCACATAAATATTTTAACGCAAAGAATTCGGAAATTAACTGCAATTTTTAAAAATATGAGACATATTGCTACAAAAAAAATATTAATAACATTATACGTAACTCGATGTTAGTCTCTCTTGTGGTACTGTATTACTATTTGGGGAGGTGCTACTAAAACGAATATGTTACCGCTAGAAAGGGCTCAGAGATCTGTGCTCAAAGTTATGTGCATTTTACCCTTTAAATATCCTACTTTAAAACTCTATATCTATAGGAAAGTTTTAACAGTGAGATAATTTTACTACCAAGTACTTATTCTTAAACAGCATAAACTATGTATACCTGAAAACAAACTGACTCATAGTAGACGATAGATGTGGATTTCCAAAATATACATCAGCCATGTCGTACCCGGTTCGCACAGCGATTTCCAAATTTTGCAGGACTATATATTTATAATAAAATTAACCATGAAATAGATATTCATGACATGAATAAACACACATGCAAAACAACAGTGAGGGAATGGCTTTTGGCATTGGACTACAACAAGACAGAGGAATTGCTAACAATATTATGATAGACTGCTGGAATATATTTATTGTTACTATTATTGTTTATATATATTGTATTTATACATTATAGCTTCAAGTTCTATGTAATTACGTAAGTAATATATGCGAAAATAATATTTTGTATTAACAAACCTTGTATTATATTAAACCATATACACACACATTCACACCTACATGCACACTACAGAGCATAGGTGCCTATAAGAACAGGCTAGACCTAGTTTAGGTATTTAAGTATCAAAGTGTATTTTAGTATAAGTTTCCTTTTGTTGTTGAATAAAGTTTTTGTTATTATTATTGTTATATCGAATTAATGGCCTGAAGAATAAGTTTCAAGTTTCTAGCTCTAAAAATAGCGATCCTTCCATACAACTTTTCATCCCTCTTTTCAACCCCTAACAACCCTTATTTTAAATTAAAAAATAGCCTTTATCCTTTCTCGGGGTCCAAAGATTGTCTGTGCCAAATTTCATCGAAATTGGTTGAGAGATTTTAGCGAAAAAGCATAACAGACAGTCAGACAGAGTTACTTTCGCATTTATAATACTCGTATTAGCAGAGATTCATGTATGACGTAGCGATCGTAACTCGTAGTCAAACGTAGCAAACCAATTATGGCTCGTCAATGATAGGACGCATTTAGCGTGCTGTCGTCACTTCTGTGAAGAATACGTAGTAACCGCTTCAACGCAAACGCATTTCGAAAACATCGCGTGGTTTTTGGAACTTATGTGGTTTAAATATCGTTTTACCTACAAATATGGATTCGTCGCTAACAGCCCTGCCGATATGTAGTACCTTTTCAGTACATAAATACTTTTAGCCGTATGGTATCGGCATAATAGAATAGGAAGTACCTCTTCCTCTATAAGGTGTCGTTAGAGGCGACTATGATGTTACCGGAACCGGTATATCCACCGCAAGCAGTGTGGCTAAAATGTATCAGGGCGGCGATGGGCAGCAGAATTCCTGCCGCGAAGCTACGCTCTGTGATTACCACCAAGCTTGATAAGCGTGGAAATTATCCGAAAATTCTCCCATTCTTGGGGAGGCCGGATGATGTACGTGTTGTGACCGCTGTGATGATTATGATGATATGTTTTAAAACCTTGGAAAGTATTGTAATTTTTTATTAAGGTTAATTGCATTACAAACTTTTACCAAAAATATTAAATTACAATCTTACTACTTGTCATTTACAATCTTTCACATAATTCTTATGGGATGAAAGGAATGCGCTCTGAAAATAAATATTTCATGCATTATCTAGCAACTGCCTTACCATGCACACCAAAAATCGAATAACTTTCTTGAATATCTTAAAAATTTCAAACGTTGCATGTCCTGTACGAAAAGCCAAAATATTTACTCGCAAAATTTACCAAACGCCAAGGTTCTGTCGCAGTTTATTTATGTAGTTTTCAATATTGCTTTTAGATGTTACCGTTAAAGCGTGTCTGAAGGAGTGGGAATTCTGTTATTGTATTTTTATATGCATTTTAGTCACTGTTTGATAACCAACATCTACACATAATTTAAAGAAAATAAATTCATTTCAAAATACATTAAGTTAATTGCAGGTTTTCATGGATTAAAGTACAATAATTTAAAAATACAGATCTTAAATATTGCCAGCAAGCATTATTGTATTGACAAAGCAATTAGATTTTTAAAAGTTTTTTAAGGTTCCTTTGTACAGGTTTCCAAAGCAATTTTATAAACATCTGTTATACCGCGCTATAAGAAAATGAAAATGAAGCACTGTTCTATATTTTAGTCTCTAAATCTTAATAGTTGCGGCCAACTACGGTTCCCGTCTTACAATTTCTGATTATTTTTGATTCAATGTCGAATACGAATCTTCAATTATTATTTTTTCAGTCTTCCGTATTCAGTTGAAGCCAAATAGTAAATTAGAATTAAACGAGCAAGAAGCATCTAAAACTTGACCCTCCTGGTACCAGCAGACTAGTTTAAGGTAGGATTAATTAAAGTACCTATGTGTAAGTAAATAAATAACCCACTGGTTTATGAGGATCGTCTCTATTACACATATTTTTTTGTTACTTCCTTCTTGGTAAAAAGTAATGTTATTATTTCAATTATTTATTGTCGATTCGGAAGTGCAATACGCCTACATCAATAAAAATTTGGAATCAGGTTTAATTATATTTTTTTAATATTTATTATAACTATAAGATATTTTGTATTTAGTTGAAGCTACAAAATATATTTACGTATAAAAAAACGTATTTTTTTACCAATCGACCTTAAAACAATTTGTTTTAAACAATGGGCAATGTATTTAAATCTTTTACTTAAACCGATCCCGTTTCGAGCTCAAAGCCATCTAAGGATAGACCGGATATTGTTCTTTGATTGTAATCCGCCATTTTTGAGAACATCGCAACACAAACATTTCATTTCCAAACACAGATTGAAACGAAAGTAATTTCCTCTTTGTAGTTGGGAGATGAGGAATAAAGAGAAATGTATAGGGTAATTTAAGTTGCTTGTCCCTTTCTCTATTTTAAGTATTCAGAATTATACATATAATTCTGAATACTTAATGTACTTACCTATGTAAAGAAATAATATTTCTTTAATTTTTAAACGACATTGAATGACATTGACAACTGACAAGCGCTAAAGTCTGAGG
>JACJUM010002279.1:5870953-5885006 GCA_020976665.1 Heortia vitessoides | reverse complement strand
CAACGCATAAGTTTATTTTAACCTAAAATAAAAGAATAAACAATATACCTATATGAGGAATTTTTGCGCATGAATGCCTCGCTGGGCAATACAGGTATTTCTTGCCACTTCCACGCTTCATATATGCACTGTGACTCTTAAATTTATATTAAAAACCTATCAATTAACTCACATCCATCAAACATCTGTCCTTCTCTAAAATAAAAAAAAAATAGTAAAAAACTCCTTTTTGTGGATGCTAATTATAAAGGAAATAGTCTTAAAGTTTTGTTTCTCCGTGGTCATTATGCTGCTCATATAAGAACGATGAACAATGATTACGAGTAACATACATAAAGATATATTATTAAGGATTATCAAAATAAACCACAAATAGTCTCACTGAAAACACAAAGAAACTACATTTAAAGTTCACCTATATCGCCTTTTCATTTGTATTCTATTTTCTTACATCAAAATGTAAGCTTTTTCAATTTAAAATAGTTAAATATATTTTAATTATATATAAAACAGAAAAGTTACAGAAAGGTTTCGTGTAAATATGCTCTGACTATTAATTACCTTACTTTTACCTTTGCTAATCTATACATTCGTGTGAGAAAATACAGCTGTGCTATTTACATTGCGGGTTGTAACCGCAATGACGTCCGCGTAATGGGATACAACTAGAAAGGTGTCGTGCCAGTAGCGACTACATCGCTATTTATGGCAGTGCCATATCTTATGTATATATATAACTTTGAAGGACATCTCCAAAAAATAGCAATGAAATACTATCTCTGGTAATTATTCCAAAGAGATAGAAACTTTATTGATTTCTTTTGGAAGGCGAAGCTCTATTCTTCTCTAGTATGAAAGTATAATTTTCTAGTCCTATCACGGTTTTACATTCATCATCATCATTGTCAATATATCAGCTGCAGAACGCCCACTGAACATAGGCATCCTCAATTGATATCGAATAGGACCAGCTGTATGCGGCCTGTATCCAGTTCGATCCTGCAGTTTTAGTCAGATCGTTTATACACCTTGTGGGTGGGCATCCTTCGCTTCGCTTGCAGGTTCGTGGACTCTATTCGAGACCCTTTCGGCTCCTTCGGCGATCGGTTCTGCGTATGTGCCTGCTTACTGTTAATCTGTCGGGCTTTATCGGCGACTTTGGATCTCTTATGGATCTCTTTAGTCCTGATTAGATCGTTCCGAGACTCTGAGCAGACTCCGACCAAAAATGGTTTTCAGTAGGATCGGTTGCAATTACGAAAACTATACGAATTTAGATGAAAATGCGTCATACGGGAGCTAGAAGGACGCTTGTTAGACTGGGGATTGGATCACTACTTTGAGGGTTTATCCGATTCAAATGCTTACTTGCAGAGCAACGTAGTAATTCCATTAGCATTTTAGGAACTTTTAGGTCAAAAATATATATATATTTATATATATAAATATATATGCATTATTAAAATAATGCTAAACTGATTGCCTAGAGGCAAATTATATCTAGTTATTTTGGATTTTATTTGACACAGTATTATTTATGTAGGTACAATTGTTATACATAAGATATCAATTGTTGGTATAAAAAACGACGTTGTGACAATAGAGAAAGGAATGTTAAGATGATTTGGATATGGAGAAAAGATGGACGAGAGTGAAATAACTAACATATATATCTCTTCAACATCGTATCTGCCATAAGACTGGTCCACTGCTGGACATAAGCCTCCTCAAGTAATCTCAAATGGGACCGATTGTATGCGGCCTGTGTCCAGCGCGATCCTGCGGTTTTAGTTTTTCTTTTTACGATTACGCTGGGATCGCCGGTACGTGGTCTCCATTCCAGAACCTTGCGACTCCATCGGCCATTGGTTCTGCGTAACAAATGCCCTGCCCACTGCCCAATACACTACCTTAACCAGGTAAAAGAGGTATATAAGTGACAGGACAGAAGAACCAAGAATAAACAAACGTGTATGAAAGGATCAATACAAGTAAAGATAGCAAATGATGTATGTTAAGATTGTAACAAATGGAGATCTATAGTCTCTGCATACCGGGATAGGGCACAGGCGCGATGTATGTAGGTACTCTAATTATTGTTCTAAATAATTGTAAAATACTTTGAAGCGTGATTAAAGAAGTAACTATGCTAATAAAATACAATTGTAGTGTTGAAACAGTTTATTTCCGGTTTTAAATTCATTTCGCGTACAGTTATAAAAAAAACCAGTTAAGCTCCAGTATTCCGCGAAATGAGCGCTCCACTTTATTTTAGCCGAGCGAGAATAGGAAAAACTAGACATCAAGTAAAACCTAGTGAATGTTCTACTGACGAAAGTATTAACGTTCTTCTAGAGTGAATTGGATATTTAATTTGTATAACACCAAATCTAGTTCTATTCTAGTCGCTGAAGCATAGGATCAAGGGTGCTCTGTTGTCTGTTATCTGTACTACAAGTGCATTAAGCTACTTATCTCGTAGTCAATTTAAGTTGGATGAATTTATTATTTACTATGATATTTTGTTCTATATTGTTCATTGGCAATCGAGCCAATTAAGTATCTCCGTGAGTTTAAGATTGGATTCGCAAACTCGTATACTATCTTTGTTAAATTATTTGACGGGCCCGATGGCGCAGATGGTAGTGATCCTGTCTTGTGCACCAGGGGTCGTGGGTTCGATTTCCACCCAGAGCAAATATTTATATGATGATATTTGTGTTTGCTCTGTGTATGGGTGTAAAATATATGTATTTAAGTAGTATATTTGTGATTCCTCTGTTGTCTGGCATTCGTAACACAAGTGCTTTAAGCGACTTACCACGGAGTCAGGTCAATGTATGAGATGTTGTGGGAATTTATTATTATTATTATTATTTTAAAGATTTTTTAATTTTCTATACAGATGGTTCAACAAGATGGTATTTATCTGACAGTATTAATAATTGTATAATGATTTGTCTATAGGTTTTGTTGGTCGTGCATCCGATTGGTCATTACCGTAGTGGTCAGTCGGATCGCGCAGTTTCCATGTTCCTCTCAATTCAATTAATATAGTACCCAGTATGCAGCATACGTACGCGCTGCATTACAATTTCGTTGATTTGTGATTTCAGATTTTCCCTTATAGTGCAGGATAAAGCATTGAAATGACTCAAAATGTAGGTTTCTTTGTGATACATCATTATTTTAGCCGTAGACGTCCACATATGAAATTTGATATGGAAAGGGTTATATATAAAGGTTATATATATAAAGGTAAATGTTGACATCACAACATTTACCTTTAACAAATTTTAATTAAATGATTTATAATTTGGTAAGTTTATTTTATACCAGTTACTGTAAACTAAATTTAAACTAAAGTTGAAAGTGGGGTGGGTGTTACTCTCTATTTCTACCGCCTAAGAATAGTGTTTATAGCTGTTGTTCAGTTCTAAGAGAGAAAAGTTCTAAGACAGTGGTATTGGTCACTATGTCAGTCCAAGTACAGGAGCAAAGGCTATCCCTTTTTAAAATAGCGTTAGATATATCTAGATAGGTATACATCGAAAGGGTATTAGATATACGTCATATCTGCGAAGCTGTTTATGATTTGCCGACGATATTGTAATCATAGTAGAATCGATGGAAAATTTAAGCGAGATGCTCAAATATCTTAATAGGTTGATCTTAAAATGAACATAGAGAAGACCTAGAACATGTTGTGATCACTAGTATCAGATGAAAACTCGCTTATTGATGTTGTTGATTCGTATAATCTAATTAGGTAACTCCAACTTCAAGAAAGAGGTCAATCGCCGAATCCAACTCGGCTGGGCAGAGTTCTGAAAACTGCAAGACATCCTCTCATCCGACATACCTCAGTGTCTCAAGTCAAAAATTTTTGATCAATGTGTATTACCAGCGATGACCTATAACAGCGAAATCTGGTCTCTTATTATTGGCTTTCTAAACCAACTCAAAATAGCTCAACAAGCTACGGGGTAGGTAATGCTAGGATTTTTTTTGCGTGATCGAATCAGGAATGAGGATATTCGTAACAGAACCAAAGTTACCGATATAGCCCGGCGAATAAGTAAGTTAAAGTGGCAGTGGACAGGGCACTTGGTACACGGAACCTTGGCAATTCATGTTTAAAATTAATAAAGATATTATATGTTCCATACTGGTTAAATCAATAGGCGTCATCCTATCTTAACTATATGTTTATTACGAAAAAAATATTGGTGTTAATTAAGATGTAAACTATACTATTTTTATAATATAAAGATGTCAAAAGTTCATATTATAGGCTTGGCTCACTTTCTAGCATATTTAGAGGAAAGGTCCAAATTCAATTCCCGGCCAATATAATTAATTGTATGTTTAGATAAAACCTGATAATTATCTTGTACTAAGTTTGAATGAAACTACTTTTTAGCAACATTAAAAAAGGATTCATTTAAATATTAACATGTTTAGTTCAACGTTTCGGTTGCCTTGCAGTTTTATTATGAGTAGCAAATTCGTAAATGTTAGAAAATATTGAATTATGTCTGGTGTTTTTATTCTGCACGTCATTAATAGAGAGTCGTATAACGTATCTATCTAGTTTTACTAGAATAAATGTGGTTGCTCTGTCCTGGGGTTTATATACTATTTACATGTTTAATTTTATTAAACAGAATCCACTGTCTAATTCGTTTACCTTTACATGTTTAGCGATAGTCGAATGCCCGGAGTCAGGTGGTCGATGTTTTCCTGGTAATGTAAAATTATGTAATATGTGAGGCCGTAGAAAAACTTCGTAAGCGCCGTTACTGTTTTGCAGTGAAACGTAGTTCACGTGTCGTGTAGTTTATTAAGCAGTATTTGTGATGCCAAATTCACAAATGGGCCCTAATTGGGTCCCACTTTAAAAATTTCTAATTTGTCTAAAGATGATTGAAAATAATTGAACGCATTAATTTTAAGAAATAATCTAATACTAATTATAAACACAAAAAATTGTAAAAATTTAATGATGTATATTTATTAACCTTTCTTCCAGAGGCTATATAAATAGTATATATTAGAGCACCATAATTCAATAAAAATTGTCCAAAATATAACGATGAGATTCATTTGCTCTCCTAACGCCTGCAAGTTTAATTTGCATATCAACCGAACATCGTGTAGTGTTTGTGGTGTAAACAGGAATTAATTTTTTTCTAAATCTACATTGAATATCAATACAATTGAAGTGTCAATATTATAATAACAATTAATATAGGCATATAAAAGTATAAACGGTACTTACAATGAAACAAGCTTTTTGAATTTTTGTATGATAGTTTGAGGTAAACTGCTGGACTAATTTTAATGAGAATTTAACTAGCGCATAGCGATACTTCAGTTATGTCACAAGGAGTAACAGTCATTTTTATATTATCTTCCCTTAAGTGGTGACGTTAAAATTTCACAAGCGACAAAATATGGGCTTTTTGTTAGCTAAATTATTTAAAAAAACATTTGTTATCTTCATTAGGAATTACTCTATTGATTCCGTTAAAAAGCCCCTTTAGACGCCCACTGGGCCTTTGCGTTGAATAGTCTCTTTTGTGTGTGGCCTTATTTACAAATAATATTATGGTCTTCAAAAACTTCCAGAATAAATGATTCCTTTGTCCAAAGGCACTCCAACCAAAACCATTTAGTCTGCGATATTATCTTCAAACACAGTACTAATGAGCCCATTCTTCTTTTGCCTCTAAATGAGGGAACTTTTCGTTTCCCGAGCGCCGGTAAATGGTACCTTAAATTCCCTTTAAAATGTTGATGAGGAAAAATTAACTGGGAAGCTAGACTGGCCGTAGCTGCACAGTTTTCGGATACGGTTAAGTTTCAAGTTGGTGGATTGTGAGCTTCTCCGCTGTTTATTTTCAGCAAAATTAACAATTTGACCTTTTTGTTTATTTAAAGCGAGGGATATACATACATATACCGAAAACTCAATTCAGTTTCTAATCAACCCAAATACTGATGTCTTGTGACACTCCTAAAGAATAATAATCATTCTTAAATCTTTTCTTTTAAAAGCATTTTAAGCAAGCACTTAGTTTCACCCGAGTAATAAATTATGTCGATTTGCATTATTTCTCTATAATTGAAGTATCAAATACAGAAATATATTTATTTAAGACTGTCTGACTGATATATCAACGCAGGTCCTAAACTATAAGGGTTTGAAACCTCAAAATGTACACAAGAGTTTTGAAAATTTTAAATGAGTGTTCAAAATCTGTATGGAATTCAGTACGATGGTTCTTCATTTCCGTGAGGTATGTATCCATTCGCGGCTTAAATGCACAGGGCGGGATGGGCAGCAGTATCCCTGTCACCAAAGTAGCACTCTACGATTGCCCTTGGGCATAATTCCATTTTAAGTCATGAAAAACGTGTAAAATATATTTTTTTGAAAATCATCCCATAAAGGGAAAAGTAGAGGAAGGGGAGGCAAAGTTAATATTAAAATTAGCTGACTGACTTATCAATGTGAGGCCTAAACTATAAGATCAGAATAATTCAGCTTTACGTATTCCACTAAATGAAATTTTTTTATAACAACACGCTAGGATCAGCAACAGCGGAGATGATACTAGGTTTATTTTAGAACTTATCACGGATGAAAGCAAGAGGCGGTTCTAGTATATACATAAAAGTACAGTACAACAGGCTGTTTTAGTATTAAAAAAGTACACTTCAAATTTTGTATTAGTATAGATATTGGGAATTTAATTCAAAAGACATTATACAATAAAAAAAAACTTGCATATAACATTTATGATTCTTTGTATAAACATAAAAAGGTTTAATTATACCAAATAACAAGTTTAAAAACCATTAATATCGGAATCATTGTTCAGTTAGTAAAATATTCATTTCAAATCTAATTAATGAATCCAACAGTCGGGACTTCGGGACGTCCATTTATAAAGTTAAATTTTCCATTTATTACGATTGGGACTTTGCATATCTTTGTCGAGCTAGTGATGTTCTTTTTTATCGTTTGTTTATGGTCATTTTGATATTAATAAAATAGATAGCAAATACAAAATTTTAATTTCAGATAGCCACAGAGGTTCGTTATAATTTGCTTAGCTATCATGTCCTATAAAAATAGCGTGCGAATTGATGAAATCTTTAGGATTATTACGTCTTTGTTGCCGAAGGATACCAGCTAGTAGTATTTAATTGTGTTTAATTGTCTATTAAAACATTAAGGGTTAGGAAACTATATATTCAGTCATGTAGTATTAAAAAAACAGAAACCTTTACCCTATTACCCTGACATTAAGGATGCAAAAAGAAAAATATTATAAAATTCTGAACAAAGACTGCATTGCTAGAAAAAATATCATAAGCGTTCAGCACATTTTTACAATATAGTAAAAATAGAGCCATTTATGACAAAAAAGATGTCTAACATTTCACACCGTATTTCATTTCGTATTGAGGCCAAATCCAAGTGGAGATGCTTCTTGCATTAATCACGACACTTAAAATATATAATGACTCCTTCTTGACGGATCCCATTCAAGGTTTACATTACTAATTTTGCCACAGCTATAGGCGTCTAATGTTTCTGCGAGTTAAACGAATGAAACAAAACACGACCGAAAAGGCGTCTCTATAGAACTCGCACAATACCCTTATCACATCACTGGGCCCTTCTATCGAAATTCTCACCCAAAAACAGTGCAAAGTAAACACAATATTAATCCCAGCTGACGGGCACTCAAATTACTAATCGCCAGTTTAAGCCTCATCAAAGAAACTTGATATCTTTCCAAATTACCGAGTCATATTCCAAAACTTTGTATCGGATTTTCATAATCCTGCAAAGCTTTTACATACCTGAGATAGCTTAAAATGTCTTCAAAAAAGGGTTTTATATATCATTCTAAGGTATTCTGATTGAAGACTACAATTTACAACCTGTATGTAATAAAGTTGGCGGTTCTATTAAAGCTTTGTTACTTCCTTTTTTAATATCAGCCATCATGGGATTGAAATTGTAATGAAGCAATGGTCGACGAACGGTTTATCAACTATATATATATAGGCACATGTGAAAAGGACTGAGATTATTAATTAAACATCAACTTTTGTACAAAAAATAGTAATATTTAATATCGCAATAAAGACTTTCACAAAATAACTAAAGAAAAACTCTCATATTATCTAATGTTGCTTTCAGTTAATTTTCTACATCATTTATTCTCTTCTTAAACACCTGCAACGCACCTGTGATTCTATTGGCGTTACAAGTGTCCATGAGCGATCATTACTTACCATCAGGTAATTTCTTAGATCGTTAGCTCTCTATAATAATACAAAAAAAATCTTGCCTGAAAACTTAAAAGTATAATATCATACAAAACGAAACGAATTACAGTTCTTAATTAGTTTCTACTCTAATTCCTATGATATGAATATCAGTTCCATATTAATTTCTACTCTAATTTCTATGATAGGAATTACAGTTCCAAATTAGTTTCTACTCTAATTTCTATGAAAGGAATTACAGTTCCAAATTAGGTTCTACTACAATTCTTATTATAGGTATTATAGTTCCATTAGTTTACTAATTACTGTAATTCTTATGATAGGAATAACAGTTCCAAATTAGTTTACTAATTACTTTAAATCCTAGGATAGGAATTACACTTCTCAATTAGTTTCTCCTCTAATTCCTATAATAGAAATTATAGTTCCAAATTAGTTTACAAATTACTCTAATTCCTATGATAGGAATTACAGTTCCAAATTAGTTTAATAATCACTCTAATTCCTATTTAAATTTTCTCAAATAAAATTGTCTACATTGGTAAATCACTCTCACTTATTTCTGCCGCAAACAACAGTGTTTGTATTGCTGTGTTAAGGTTTGAAGGGTAAAAGGGAAATTACTAGGTAATTAAACATAATCTTCAAGTTAAAAGGTTGACAATGCGTTTGTAATATCTTAGTGTTAATACGGCATGTATTTGGGGGGGGGGGAGGTTCTCTGTTTTCTAGTGAAGATTTCGAGGAGTCATTGATTCCAGGAGGCACAAAACCGCATACTTTGGCGTAAATTCGGTGAGGTCTAAGTCTAGCAGTGGTCGTCTGTTCACTGCTAGACTGAAACCCACAGATATGCTGACATGATGTTGAAGTGTGTATTTATTCTATGAAATATAAGTCAAATATAAGCTGCTCGATGCCGTGCGGTCAGTGCATCCAAAACAGTGTAACTCAAATGCACAGAGCGAAGACGGGAGCAGCATCCTAGTTATGAAAGGTGCGCTCAGTGATTTCTAACGTGTTTACCCAGCGCGGTAATTATGGGCATAATTCCTTTTTTTGGGGAGGCCTATATCCAGCAGTGAATTTCCATATTGATAGGTATATGACAGACTGAAAGCTACAATAAAAGTATGTCAGCGGTTAATTATAAATATTTGTAAGCACTTGTGTTTGTTGCAAAACGGACGGACCCGATTTAGTAGTGATCCGGTCCGATCCATTTTGATCCTTCTATTGTCTATTGTTTGCAACACTAAGTGCTTTAAGCAAGGTACCTCAAAGTCAGGTCAATGTATGAGATGTCTGTAAATATTATTTTCGAATATTATGTTATGGATGCGTCTTAACCCTTTAAAAAAAATTATTGATTACAAATTGTTCTCAAAAATGATACTCATCGCTGGATATAGAGAACTGGACTTACCACAGAGTCAGGTCAATGTATGAGATTTGTCCTTTTTATTTTCAACAAATGTCAGTTTTAATGAACTCGACGAGGTTTATTAATTTACAAACGCTTTTGCATTAGATTCATAAAATCATTTTATTTTCATATTATTCATAATCGGTTGGTAGAGATGGATTGTGCTCTTGACGTAATTGTTTGCAGCCCGGGATTTATGACACCATAAATCTTATTCTGCTATAAATGTTACACCCAGTTATTTTAATATTATTATATATTTTTATTACTAAAGGTAGACCTTATATAAAGGTCATCTGCATTGGTATATTGATGTCAAGTACATCAATATACTAACGCAGATGACCTTGAGAGATTGCGTATGTTCTTCATCAATACTTCGGTAAATCACTCTCACCTATTTCTACCGCCGTGTTTACGTTGCTGTGTTACGGTGTAAAGATGAGAGAGACCGTGAAATTACTGGTCAATGTGACATGAAATCTTCAAGTTAATGATTGACAACGCATTAGTTATATCCTTGTAATGATATATATGTAACTATCATGCAGACTGTATTATTGTTAAAACACAACATCCTACTTAAAATACACCAACAATATGTTAATACACAACTTTAACTTTTTTACTGTGTTGTCTCTATTAACAGATTTAGACTGTATTCTGTGACGAACCTACTGATGGTGAGTTCCAGCGTCACTCCCCCCCGCGTCGCGGCCGCCCTTTGGTTAACAGGATTGAATCGAGACTGACGGCGATTACTCAAGAGCGCCTCGAAGGCACGGACTTTGGCTTGAGCGGCCATCGTTTGGGACAATATTAAAGAGGTTGTTGAGTGAGTACACTCGCTGGTAAGTGTAGTTTACTGCTCAAACAAAATATTATGGAAAAATATATTAATGATATACATTAATCCTCTTCTAGTAGGTACGCCTTACGATTAATTAGACGTAAATTCAGCAGAGCAGTCAATGTAAATATAACACTATTTCACGGCTTCGAACAGTGATTTACTTAATTTACAGGAGTTATAATTAAACTTGATTTGAAAGTGAAATTACAATAAAACTTTAAAACGCGGTTTATTTAACTTATTACATTTTTAGTTCGAAGTATCTGTTATTTGGTGTGCTACTGTTTTTAAGATTGACAAAACCGGATTTGAATTGTTACAATTACTATCTTCACAATTATTTATTTTATAATGGGGTCTTAATTTTATAAGTTTGCGTCTACACAGTAGTTGCTGTAATCTAGTAGTGCTGTGTTCAAGAACTAAGGCCAACCCTTGTTCTTGATCAAATATATGACAGGATCCCAGGAAAGTGGTATTTTCCAACTCAAATCATTATATTTTTTTTTTTTGTTTTCAATCGTCTCGCGAAGCGCTCGAGGCATAAATCGGTGTTCTTTCGCAAGTAATTAAGGTTTGTTGAACCTGAAATAGTGGTTGGATTTGTCTAGTGCATACTTTCAGACTGCAGATTTTTCCAATCTTCTGTTTCAATTTCCAATCGGCTGTCTGCCAAATGTAATGTTTTATACAGTGACTCTCCGCTCGCTAAATGAGACACCCAAATGAGTCACCGCAGAAGGGCGGCGAAGCTAGCAATATAAGTCAAGAGCTGCTCAAGATGTTGAGAGGTATACGCCGCTTTCTGCGAGGTAGTTTACCCACTTTACCAACAACACTAACGTGCCTCACGCATGTTTCACTTCCAACCTGCGAGCATGCACGCCTCACTCAGGACGGTCAATGATGGCAAGCCACGGCTGAAATTCTTAGGGGCCTATTCCAGCCGGCCTGTGAAGGCAAGCTGGAGATAGAATGCCTGCCCAACTTTCGAGGGAACTTGGATTCATAGTAACGTTAATCACGAAGAGTTGCAGAATCTCATCGTTTTCATCATTCCTGCCATTGGAAGTCTACTGCTGGACATAGGCATCCCGCGCTGGTCAAGCGTGTTGAAAATCATAGAGCGCAGCTCTCACGACAGGGATGCTGCTACCCATCCACGCCCTGTACATTTGAGCTGCACTGTTTTGGATGGATATACGGATCGGCCATCTGTCGGTTTGGTTTTGGTACCAGAGTCGCCTCTTACGACACCTGGTACAGGGGGAGGTACTATTTTACTCAGCCAATATCTAACATCTGAATCTATTTCTATGGAAAAACATTACTATTGAAAATACGTTTGAACAATTTGAAGTATTTGTGATAGAGATATTTAAATAGAAAAGCATTTTGAGTTGTCAAAATATATGTAATGTTGTTGTTGATATGTATATGTAATGACGTCATAATAATCTAATCCAATTAGGTTTACTTCAAACTCAATCTAATTCAATTAAATATTACAATTTAAAAATTAAGCGGGCGGTCACTTAGCACGTTTCGTCGCCTCGCGTATCCATGCTAAGACAGGGTGGATCGTGAATCTGAAAAAAGTAATAAAATTGTGTAAAAACTTACAATGATTTTTCATAAACATTTTCAAATAATCCGTCCAAACCGTCCAAATAATAAATAATCAGCTTAAAATATGATTAAACAAATGATTGAAAGCGTAAAACTATAAACTTATGTAACGTAAAATGGAATATCGTTTATCATGACAGAATTGAAATTGATATAAAACTTAAAATCGTTAATCTCCTTTTTGCCTGAAATGTCCACAGTCGGATATCTTCATCAGATCGGATATTGTATCCATTAAGGCAGCACAGAGACGTAGTTGAAATCTCGTTTTTAAAACAATTAAATATTTTATTAACATAATTGGATAAACTTATTTCAAATCGCGTGACGTCATTCAAATTGTTTATAAAACACGCTGTCTTGTTGGATGAATCTCTGTTTGACGGGCCCAACACCTAGGCTACGCAAGTCAAATACTTAGGCATCAATCTCGATTGGTAGATGACTTTTGGACCTCACATCACGATAGTTCGTGACAGAGCACTCTTTTTCTCTTGAGTCGACTCTATTATTAAATAGGCTCTACGTCACAAGAGTACTATTTACAAAGCCTGCATTTAGGTCATTTAACATCGTTTCTTAAAAAAACAAACCGGTGGGTTCCCTTCGATTAGTAAATTCATTGGTGAGTTACATCGACAAGGCGTTTAACCACTCGCAGAGCGCAGATTTCGAGACGGGGATGCTGTTGCTTATCCCCAGCCTGTGCATTTGAGCTACATTGTTGCGAATCTTTAAACCACTGTCTGTCAGTTCTGGTATCTTGTCTTCTTCTTACTACACTATATGTCAGTGATGATCTTCATATTGATATAATCATGACCAAAATTTCAGTTGACCCTATCAATGCTCTATCTGATCAATGAGTCACAAAAGTTTTGTAGACCCACTGAAGCATTTATTATTGTTGGTAATTTTAATTCAGAAACCTACAAGTTGCCAGCCATGTCCACAATCCGTCAGAGTAAGGTAGATTGACTTGTCCCATAATGTTTATGAAGGTCCTAAGCTCGGATATTGCTCACGGCCAAACTTACGAGCAACAAGAAAAAACAACGTTACTAAATTCAACATCTGTAGGCTTTACAAGGTTAAATAATATCTTTGTGTGTAATGTAACTTGTAATGTCGTGATCTTAGCTTTTTGCTAAGTACATAAGTACAAAACATCATCTGTCAAGTCAGCTGGTGTATATATATACAACCTCAAAAAAAAAAATTGAGATATAAACAATGCTATCTCTCAACTTGGATCAAGTTGTACACACTAAGAAAAAAGTTATTAAGGATTAGTAGATTAGGAGTTCATCCCGGACAGACGCTGTGGCACCAAATTTGTGTGTAACGATAATTATAAAATATACTTTTCATGAGTGGTATTTGTCAAAGAAACTTGACCAACTTGTTTTAACATTGTCCGTCTTCTTTTATGTATTAAAATGATCTCTGCCTCTCATTACACTATGGATATTAATTCATATGTAAAATAATAAAATAAAGGTAATAAAATATTTATATAATCAATATATTTCTACTTTAGGTGTGTATGTCACTAAACAGATTTAAATGTTTTATTTGTATGCGTTTGAATGGCGTACTGGCTAGCATAGATTCACAAATCAGTCTGACAGATGGCGCTGCAGTCAGTGGGAACTAAGGGATCGATTTTAATGATTTTTGGCAATGCATTAAAGTAGGGGTGGGGGGGGCTACATGATTTAGATTCACAAATCAGCCTGACAGATGGCTCTGCAGTCGGTATCTTGGTTATTTATCAACACTGCAATGAAACGTCTAGACAATGTATTGATTATTTTTTCATAAGTCATGGGTAT
>JACJUM010002279.1:5853220-5866653 GCA_020976665.1 Heortia vitessoides | reverse complement strand
ATACAATTGATGGGAGCGAGTGTTTTCGGAGCCCGTGCCGTTTTACGTTTTTACTGTCCAGGCATCAGGGGAGTTTTGGCTGTCCTTTTTTAAAAAACTTCCCTTGTTTTTTAGCGAAAGCAGTAGAAAGGACACCTCAAATTGAGGTCTATTTTTCAGTGGCATTGATCTTATGATATTTGTGTTTTATATTTACTTAAATGTAAAGAATGGAGGTAATCAATTCCACTTTTTTTTTGTAAGTATGTCACTTGATAGTGTCAATTGAAAAATATGTATGTCAATTAAAAACTCCGAAAGTTCGAATGTTGAAATGATTTTGAAAATTATTTTTTTATTTGCAGCGGTATAACCTTGAGATGGTCTCGTTGGCACTAAGTCACGATCTGGTGAAGGTACCCCAGGGAAATGGAGAGAAATCTTCAAATTTTCTGGGAAGCATTTGTTTTATGTATGTTCTAAAACCATTCAAGTATTAGCCTTTGGTATTCAAGTCTGTTTATTTTTGTTCAAATATTGTTCTATATATTTTTAAAGTAATGGGCAGAAAAAAATTTAAGCAATGTGCTTGTTCTATGTCTGGGTTGAAAAAATATGCACAATGTGTTTGTTCTGTGTCTGGGTGTTGTATTTAAGTATTAAATACATTTGTGAATTCTTTGTTGTTTGATGTCTGTAATATTTAAGTAAGTAAGTGATTAAAGCGACGTTTCACGGAGTCAGGTCAATTTATGTATGTGATGTTTTGTTAATGTATTATTATTATTTCTTCCCTGTCATCTTGTTTCAATATTCGTCTTACTGTTACGAAAACTATGGCTATAACTTTTTTATTATTCCTTAAAGGTTACAGCTAACTTAGATGATATTTATCCCAATATTTTTAAAGTTGACGCACTATTTGTCGATGTTGACGCACAGTACGATCAGTACATACTGTGCGCCTATTTAGACTCCACAGCCTGTGGCGGCATGTTAATTTATGAAGTACTTATCGCCAACTGTGAACTGTCGATTCTTAAACTTGCAAAGGACTTAAGGTCTTGAGCATTCAAGAAGTGGTCCATCCGAGCAATATAATAATCATCACAAAAAAATCTTGATTCATAGTGACTCAAAAAAGGTTCGGCCTGCTTTAAATACAGCCGGATAACCCTATTTCGCGGAAGTTGGTTCAATTTTAATATCAGAAGGTAACACAGGCCACTGGTAAAAGGAAAATTACTTTGTGCGCCATTCAAAAAATTTCATTCTCGTTTGCACTATCAAAATATTTTTCTAACCTTTGTTTCGGGCTTGTGTAAGATTGTAACAGAACCAGTTTTTTAAAAACGTATTTATATGATACGTCAAATAAAGCTTGATTAAAATGATAGTCTGATGTGAACATAGTAGCAACGCATTAGTTATTTATATTAATAATATGGTATTTTGTATCATAATCAGTTATTAATAATGTTTACATTACAAGGTTTTACATATAAAGCATATTACATGAAATCAAATTAAAATAAAGACAAGAAGTCAATAAAACAATTGAAAACATGTAGATTTGATAGCTGTCATTCAAATCCAGCTATATTTAATGGACTATATATACCAGCTACATTTAATAATCCAGCTATATAGTAACTGGGCCCTGATTCGCAAATATTTTTTCCCATTACTTCCACAATCAACGCCGTATAGCAACCAATTAACACGTAACTTCGATCTATATTATATTCAATATACTTTGAAACATTTCTCATCAATTTGTATATTGGAGGGAAACGTATAGATCTGTTCAATTGTTTTAAAGTTTATTGCGTTCAGTCAAAAAGGATCTGCTGACGGAAATTTATTTCATTACGTCCTAGGCTCTGTTTTATTAAATACCAGCTGTGCTCGCGACTTCGTCCGCGTGGAATAGTTTTTTTTGGGTATCATACCTCTTTACATTAACTTATATAAACTTTGAATGTCATGTTTATTCATATCGAATAAATGGCTAGAAAAATAAGTTTCCAGTTTCTAGCTTCAACAATATAAAAATAATAGTTTTAATATCGGCGAACGTGTTATATTTAGTAAGTTTTAGAATCATATTATTCATTGAAGGTAGCACGATGATGGGTAGTGAAATAATATTTTTTTAAATTATTGCGCGTTCTTTTAATGTGAATGGAACTATAACAAAAAAACGTCGTAAGAATTTCTCTTAAGTTTGTATTGAAGTTGTATCTATTGGATTTTGTAATAGTTGAGGCCTTTTTAAGCTTATTATAAAGAATAGGTACAAAGCAATGTCAAAATCAGATCTAAATTAAATTAAAAATAATAAATGAATAATTATTACTCTTTATGCCAGCAAGTATTTAGCAGGAACTAAGTATCAGTGATATGGTCATAGACATCTATACTAATATTATAAAGCAGAAGGGTTTGTTTGTTTGTTTAAACGCACTAATCTCAAGATCTACTAATCCAATTTGAATAATTCTTTTTTTGTTGGATAGTCCATTTATAAAGAAAGGCTTAAGGCTATATAACATTACGCTAAAACTAATAGGAGCGAAGCGTCAGTGAGAAATGTTGCTAAAACGGGGAAAATTATTCACATTTGAGGTCTATAGTCGCATTCGCTGCATAAACGTTTTAAGTTATTCAAAAACTATGCATGAAAGAATTATTCCTTTTTAATAATAATAAAAAAAGTCCGCAGTAGTATATGTCTATCTCTCAAGATTTACTCATAATAACATTATTTGTCGAAGAAGGCTTGCTACCATTATAATGTGCAAACAGGCCGCGCGGCGGCGGATGAGGGGGAGGTGGGCCTCGCCCCACCACCGTGCTTGCCAGTCGCGAGTGTATCTTTGCGAGGTACCATGCCGCGCGGCTCAGACGCAAAGTCGGCTCCCTACGGAACGGTTGAATACAGCGTGCTTTATTTTAAACAAAAGTAAAAATATAATTTATGCCGAAGTACTTTAATGAATTATTTTAAAAACATTAATTTTTTACTTATTATTAATAAAAAACTTATTCACGATTATACAGTAATATAAAGATAAACCAACGTGAGCAATCAAAAAATAATCTCGATAGAGTTTCCGATAACCACGCGAACGAAGTCGCAGGCACAGCTAGTTTATAAATAAAAACATTTCGCACCGATATAATGTACCACATTGTATATATCTGTTAAAGGGCAGGCACATTAAAACGTTTAAGGTTTCACGCTGAGCGCTTTTTAGATCTAGATTTTTAGTATACCAAATCGACAAACAAGTATAAAGCCCGCGTGAAATTAGGCACCACCAAACCTCGCTATATCACAAGGATATCAACAGGGAACAATATAATATTACCTACCTCTTGATTTGAAGATATTATGTAACATTTACCAGTAACTTCTGCCCCTCTTACCCTTCAAACCGGAACACAGCAAAGTGAACACTGCAATTTGTTGGTAGACTAGCTGCCAACGCAGACGACTACTGTATGAGGTCAACCTCATGCATTACCTATTGATATGCTATCGATTGTTTATTCTATCATTATGAAAACCACCAATACGCTTACCTAATTTCAAAAAAGTATGGATAACATTATTTTAAAGCGTTTGGAGATCTGTTGCTAACTTATAGGGTTACCTGATTGGAAAATTGCCTGTTTTTTTTTGTCGTAATGAATTATTTTACTCAAGGGCTCTAAATTAACTAACATAGCGTAAACGATTTTGTTTGGTAGGTTTTGTGAAAACATGTCTTGAAAATACGCAATCACTCGCCCTTAATAGTAAGTAGTTTCAGTGCCTATATATGAGAATAAATTCCATCAATAATCACAATAGAAAGACAAATCACAATAGAGTCCATCCTTTTTAAACCAACAAAACCAAAGTCTTTCGAGCCGTACACATATCGTAAATTACAATGGAAAAAGCACGATCGTTCCTTTAAATACCTCGTTAAATGAAATATTTTTGAAGCTGAATTTTCCGATGCTCAATCAGAATACACAATTCGTCAACTGCAAAAAAATGAACATGGCGGGTGTGCCAGCGTCACGCGCTGAAAGGGTTAATCGTATGATTAAAGTCCGACCGTTCAGTTTGAGTTATTTATAAGGTTTACACAGAATAAAGCACGTGATTAAATATAAAGGATTTCTACTTTTATAGGGATTAACTTTTATCTCAGGTCTAATCGTGAATTTAAACTTTATTATCGGAGCACAAGATGGCTACTTAATGTTTTAACTTTTGAATTAAAAATAGGAAATCTATCAAACTTACACAGACATCTTTAGTAGAATAATTAAATGCAGGTATTATTATTATTATCCGTGTGGGACTGGTAGAGTAGAATAGCCCCCTCTCCCCCTCTCTGTAACAAGTATTGTATAAGGCGAATAAGGTACCAGAACTGACAGAAAGCGGTATATCCAACCTAATTGGGCCGCTGCATCGCTATCTTAAAAGCTGCACTCAGCGATTGCCAACACACTTATCTAGCCCGGCAATTATGGGTGAAATTCCCCTTAAATTGGGGCGGCCTATTCCACCAGTGGACGGAAATGGATGATGATTATGATTATTATCAAAAACGAAAAACTGAAAATGAACTGAAAATCTTTATATATCAACTTCAGTTGGATCTTTAATGGTGAACTTCTCGAGTACACCTAATTATGCGAGTTTTGCAGTACATTAAATTTTTCATTGACAGACGTAGAAACTAGCTCGACTAGATTATGTCACTTTCTATATATTTTTATTTATACATTTTTTTAGACGTACCGTAATGCTTGGACACAGACATAAACGCTGCAGACTATCGGAGAGGGATGAGCGAGGTCCTTCATTAATAAACGATCCTATACCTGATTGATCGCGGGTTCAGAGTAGTATTCTTCAGTTGGAAAATGCTGCTGACGAAAATGCAATTTTTTTTATGGAGCGTTATTTTAGTGTATTTAGTAAACTAATTAAGTAACTATTTCTTCTTTATCGTTTGCTTCAAACTTGTAAAAGTTTGTTACTTGAATGCTTGTAAGCAAGTACTCACAAAATTTTAAAAATAGCGCTGAAAAACCTAGGTCTTGGTGGCAAAACGGTAGGTAGTGTAGTCTCCGGGCATGGGAAATATGTAGGTTCCAATCCGTCTGACACCTAAAATAAGTTATTTTTTTAGTCAATATAATCTGCCTCAAAAGGGCACCTTATAATAAAATATTCAGAAATTGATATATGTATTGACTGTGCACTCACCCAATTTGTAAATGAAAATAATATATATGTCGACGTCTGTTGCGTAACATCGTATGGTCTATCTTCCTATGTTATTTTTAATAGGGCTAGTTGTATCCGGGGTGATCCTGTGGCTCTAGTCAAATCGTTTGTCTTCAAGTATACAGGTTGTTATTCTGTTTGCTATGTAATAGTCCTGCTTTTTGCCACATCAACTTGCTTATCTACTGGGCTATATCGGCTACTTTGGTTGTTTTTCATATCTCCTTATTTCTGATTCGCGTTGACCTATTTTAAGGTAACTAGTAAAACCTATAGCAAGATACTATGTTTCTATGTCATAATCTAGTAACATTATATTAGTTAAAAACTTTAGACTGATGCAAGTCATATAAGTGTATCTTATTTTTAGAAACACTTTCATACATAATTTTGATATAAGCAATTTTAAAAACAATGTGTTATACTGTTTTACGTCTGCATATAGCAGTGTCAAATTTATTTATTGCTTGGTACATTTTATTAGACCAGGTTACAATAAGCAAGCTTACAGACGCCCGTAATATCACAAAGATATTACTAACTTCTCAGCCTTGCCTCTCTCACTCTTCAAACCGGAACACGACAATGCGAATACTGCTGTTTGGCTGCAGAAATCGATAAGTCAGTTGAGAAGGTACCAGTGTAGGCGACCTGTGTCTACATACCTTATGTACATCTACCTTATCTAAAACTTATGTAAAATAATGTAAATTATATTAAAAGATCGTGAGGCACCTTAACTAAGATCATAAAAATAATGTGTCAGCCCATTATTTTGTTTATTCAACTTTATATGGAACAATAAAAGCGTATAATTGAATGTCATAAATCAAACAACAGTGCTACAAATTTTTATTCCAAAAAATATAATAGGATTTATCACCAAGGTGGAAATAAATTACATCAATTTGAACTCGATATCAAATTTAAGATTTCCCTATCAATTTATGGTGGCCTTGCCGGCCTTAGAGTGGCCTAAATTATTTGAAAGCTTTGAAAGAAAAGTAAGGTTACCCGATACCACACTCATTATAAATATAGAAAAAAACTGACTGGGGATGGCACATGATTTGAATTAAGGGCATATTTACATCGATTCTAATAATTCGCACAAAACATCATTATTCATGACAAAAATGTTTGTTCCGGGTAGGTATCAAACCCACGGACCCTAGCGCACATAATAGGATTACTACCGTCTACACCATCTTTCCTATCAAACATTAAAATATTATTATATAGGTATTAAGTATGCCGTGAGATACCGTAAGAGTAGAATTGTTCCTCCCTGATACATAATAGTACCACCAGAACAGACAGATACCGTATATCTTTCTGAATTAGTGTAGCTCAAATGCACAGGGCGGGAATGGGCAGTATCCCCATCACAAAAGCTACGCTCTCGAATTGCAAATACGCTTGCCCAGCGCGGCAATTATTGGCAATCCTAGTTTCTTGCGAAGATCTATGTTCGGCAGTGGACTTCTGATAGCGTGATAGCGGTATTTTGCACAGATTAGCTTAGCTGTTTTGTTTATTAGATAAGATGTCGATTCTAGGACACAGGTCTCTCTACGCGATTACCTATATAATTCGCGTATATATTTCGCGATTTCCTATATAATTCGCGTATATTTAAAACTTAATTTCGACTTAATATGAATGCATTAAAAATGAATGATTTTAATTTAATATTTTCTTTAAATATCATTGTCATCATAATTATGGCACTACTAAACATAGGACTCTCCAAAAAAGGAGGAATTTCGTCTATTAACCCGCTAATTTTAATTAACTAATTGGCTATTAACCCGCGCAAGGCAGGCATGGTGGCAGTTGCAGAGCATAGATTTATAACGGGAATGACGCAGCCCATTTTGGCCGTGTTTCAGGTGGAAATCCTGCCAAAAGTTAGTTCTGATACCTAAGTCACCTCTTGAGACACCTGGCACAAATTTTTATCTCCCGGTACCCCTCCGCCATTTTAACCAGTTATAATATTAATTTCTAAAATAATATCAGTAAATCTTATGCATATGTAACGTTATTTCATATAAAAAAGGAATTTAAATGGACTTTATCATAAACCTATGTTACAGTAGAAAATCAAACAGAAAGATACATTATAATTTACTATAGACGTTTACAGATGTTGCATATCACGGCACATTGCAAGCAGTATTTATAGCTGATTAGTTGATGCCCTTGACTTTCTCTGCGTGTGGTTCAACTAAGCTATTTTCTACTCTCAGTACCCATCTATCTATACCAAAATTCTTTACAAGTGGTTTAGTAGGGATAGCTAACAGACAGACAGTGAAGTTACTAATTTGCTATAATTTCCGAACAGAGTTGTAAAAATTTGGTGTTATTGGGTGAGAGGCAAATAGAGAAGTCCTTCTAGATAAAAAAAACAGTGGTTCCTGCCTGCATCTCGAGTACAACGTGCTGTTAAGCAGATTTGCGAATGATACGTTGCAGGCGTTTAAAGCGCAAACAATGCTCATCGTTGTGTTTGTGTTACTCTGATGTATGAGCTTTATTATTGTAAAAGTTTCATTAAAATCCTTATATAACCATATTTTATTTTTCTACTTTTTTGTAGCATCTATATCAACTCTCATACTTGCAGTATTAAAGTTACTGCTTATAATCATACTGTGCTTGCATGAAGATTCTTTAGAAGAATTTAATATAATACAGCTAAACGACTGCCAGCGGCTGCATAGTGATGGCGCATCGTTTGATATCCGTTAGGAATAAAAAAATGAAGGCTGGAGAAAGGTAGAAAGGTGACCTACAATGGATTTTAATTTGTTTAGAAAGTTCCTTATGTATTCCATCTCGAGACTGAATAATCCAAATTAGTTGTCTTGGCCAAACAGCCCAAATTTCTTGGCATTTGGACATCATATTGAGAGATTTTGTAATAAATTATGCAGATTCTTGAGTTGTTTATTTAAATAAAAAAGGAGGAAAGAACGTCTGCATTCGCACCTTCATGGTGTACGCAAGTGTTGTTTTTGACTGGCAAACGTGAAATCCCTTTGGGCTTTAGATTATTTTTCCAGGGAGCGCAATCGGCACTCTATTGTTCATCTGTGGAACTGATTTACATAGCCGTCTCAAATTCCTTCCGAGTCGCTAGTTGGTCATGTCGGTGTTTGGACAAGACGAGTTAGCAATAATAAGTTTACTAATTGTAGAACTTATTCCCTCGCTTATAAATATTATAAAAACTATTTAAAACTATTCGTGACAACCCTAACAGCCTAAGCAGATTGCAATAAGGTTGAAAATTCTTCGTCTCTGAACGTTAAACTGATACAATATTGAGTTTGAAGAGACGACGACACCGACGTCCATTAGGAACCACCCTGCGGATATTTTAAAATCAATTTGAAAATATTCAGATTTACCATCCGTTTTGCCTCTTAACATTTAGACAATAGAGTTCAGAATTGCACAAGAATTCTGGTTCATCAAAGTGCCGGTAGGTTTTTGATGCAAAAAGAAGCAGAAATGATTGATCCCGAATACGTTGTTAGCGCTAAAAGCTCTTTGGAGTGCACTAGATCGAATCGAAAGGTATGAAGATTGTATCTTTTTTGATTGGTTAGTAACGGAATAATTTATGTTTTTAAAATATTCAAATTCTGAGTTTTAATAGAAGGAACAACGGACCTATCAACTTACCTATATAGTTATTAGTTATATAGTTTGTATAAAAACAAAGACACCAGCCTGTTCATGTAATAAGAGATACATTAACTTTTGACTTGAAGATATTGTCACATTGCCCAGTAATTTCAATGCCTCTCTCTCTTCACAGCGGAACAAAGCAATGCGAACACTACTATTTGGCGGTAGAAATAATTGCGAGTGAGGTACCAATGCAGACGACCATGAGTATCTCAATCACAACTATTTCTACAGTCTATTAAGGTTTGATGGTCGATAGAAGGAATAGAATTACTGGGTACTTTCAAATAGAATGCTGTGGTAATTTATAACTGAGGGACCAATAAAAATGTAGTTATATATACTTTTGTTAATTTGGTAAAATTTGTGTTTTGTTTATGACATTTATATCTGTTTACCAACTTGAAATAATTATTTTAAAATTATGCTAAAAATATACTAGTCAGAAATATTTTAGCCTTTAGCCTTTTATTTAGCCTTTATTTATTAATTTAACCTTTTATTTATTTTCAGACTTAGTGTATGTGACTATTTACTGCCTTCGCTTTGAGTCCTAGCATTTATTTATTGATTCTAGTCTGCATTTGAGAGTTCCCAAACAAAATCTGCAATATTTCTATTTATTTTTAGACTAAGTATGTGATTATTTTATTTGTAGTAAGGTACCGTCAGAGTAAAATAGTACCTCTCAGATGTCGTAGGAGGTGACAAATGTACTAAAACTGACAGATAGCGGTTTATCCGAGACAGTGTAGCTTAAATGCAAATGGTGCGGATGGTCAGCAGCATCCCCGTCGCCAAAGCTGCGCCCTGTGATTGCCAACCCGCTTGCCCAGGGTGGCAATTAGGAGCAAGATTCCCCCTTTTTTGGGGAGATTTATGTCCAGTAATGGACTTTTAGTGGTTGTAATGATGATGGTGTGACTATTTGCTGTCTTTGCTACTAACAAAATCTGCAATATTTCTATTTAATTTCAAACTTAATATATAACTATTTGTTTTCTATTCTATTGAGTCCTAGAATTTGTTTATTTTTCCTAGTTTTCATTCGAGAGCTTACTAATAAACTCAGCATCATTTCTACAAAGAATAGTAAAAGTACAGTTCGATATTATTTCTATTCACGATTTCGTCATATTAGAATGCAATGGATGTCATATTCTTGAGGCATTCACGATATATTGCTTGAACGTGTTTTGTGTATGTTGTTAGGGAAACCGTGCATCCTTACTTTGGCCAGTAAGACGAATAACTCTTCGGTTTATGCTACATAGTCAAACGAGGAAGCTTCTGATTTTGTTCACATTAGGTTCAAGAGATCAAATACACTCAATATATTGTTTGGAATCTTGGACTAATTAGCATATTTATCTTTTTATTTTCATTGGATATTTTATGTTAAGTTAGGAATGCAATATAAGGTTTAATTAATAAAGGTAGTATATAATTAATATGTACAAAGTACCTCCCGCTGTATCTGAGGCGACTAAACACCAGAACCGATAGATGACGGATCTAATTTAGTGTAACTCTAATGGGCAGTCTAGGTATGGGCAGCACTATTCTCAGCATGGAAATTATGGACTCAATTCCCCCTATCTAGGGGAAGCCTATGTCTAACAGTAGACTTTCAATGGGGTAAAGGCTTCATTATTATCATCATATAAGCCGTAAGGCGTCTGCTGCTGGGCATTAGCCTTCCGAACTTACAAAGTCGTATGTTATGCCGTACTGGGCAGGCATGGTGACAATCGTAGAGCCAAGCATTCCGAAGATGAAAAGCACCGATGGTACAGGTAATCATGCTAACATAGCTAAAAGCTGTGTTAGTACAGTTGGTATACTGCCACCCGGAGGTTCCGGTATTTTAGTTGCTTACTACGCTACTGAGAGGTTAGATTCTACTCTGCCAGAGCCCCACGGCAAGTAGGTATTGATTAAAAAGTATACAAGGTGATTTTTTATAGTAGATTTTCAACTGAGACTTCGTCGGTGCACATTTAATTTTATACTTTAGTTTGCCCAGTGCAAATACGTTTTCATCATCATCATCATCATAATGCCAGCTATTGGAAGTCCACTGCTAGACATAGGCTTTCCCAGAAAATGGGGAATATCTCCCATAGTTGCCGTGCTGGGCAATCGCAGAGCGCCTCTTTCGCGACAGGGATGCTGCTGCCCGTCTCCACGCTATGAATCTGAAGTATAATAATAATAGTAATCTTATACCTGAGATGAAAAGATTGTTTCCCGTTATGATGGACGCGAGCGTTGTATTTGCCCACGCCGGCCCGTTGACTTAAAATTTTTTACAGATAGTTCATAATCATGATTTCTAAGAAAAGCAACCGGTGCCCATTTCAACGATCGGATGCATCGTGATCTTAAGTTACTGACGATACGCAAATTCATGAAAGAGTTTTCACGTCGTTTCTCGTTTGTAAAACTTACTCTGTTCTCTCTTGAAAAACTTAATTTCATCTTCAACGATGGCCACCCGAGCCTAGGTAGAACTTTAGAGGTGTCCTCGGGTGATCGCCATCAAACCCGATCAGATCCCGCAGGCCGGGGGAGACCGTAGCTAAACGCGTTGCCGCCGACGCGGGACATTCAAGTTAAAAACAGGCACAAGGTCGTTCATAAATGAGCAACCTCGCCCCTTTCTCCGGTGATTTAAACTTGATGTGCAATTGAAGTGCCTGTAATCATATTTTTTATACAAATTGTACTGAAATACATTAAAATGAATCACACACAACATGCTCAAATGAAGTAAACATTAGTAGTCTACGTGTTTTATTGATGATTTTTTTGGTCTGATTGAATGTCCAAATTATGGTAATACTGATGACAATAACAAGAAATTAAATGAAGATCGAAAGAAAAAAAAAATAAAGGTCGAACGTCGATCACTGGTTGAAATAAAAAACAAATCTCATAATTTGAACTTACGGCGAGATAAGCGGCTTAAAGCACTTGTGTTAAGGATATCTGGCAGTCACAACAACACAAATATACTATTTAACACCCAGAAGATTTGCCTTATCATTGCAACCGTTTGCGTGTTACGTAATGCCAGATTCGGAAAACGAACTGTAACATAATGCTCTGACAATATTGTGAAGAAACACTCAACAGTATTATCTAATTATATAAATTAAAAAAGTTAATTCTTTTAGAGCAAAATTGCAATGTAAAGCTTTTCATTAAAATAAATATCTAAGAAGATGTAAGAGATTTTAAAAGCAGTTGGATGCACGTTTTGTCGAGGATGACAGAGCACAGCGGTAATCAATTCTTTTATTAGAATGTATCTACATTGCACTCGTCCGAAGCCGAAGGACGTTTTGCTAGTATATTGTTAGTCCAGAGCTTGAATACTTGGCAGACTCTTAGTATAATTGCCAACTGTTGGTCCCGTTACCTTAGTCGCCTCTCAAGATACCTGCAGCAAGGGGAGGTCCTATTTAACTCTGCCCGTACCCCATGGCATAATTCTGTATCGAAATGAGTGAAGCAATGAGAACTCATTCTCTATATGACTACAGTTTATTTTTGTTTTCTGATACCACTGTCTTCATATGGTATGGAATGTCGGACTCGATCTGAACTCTATAAAAAGTCCGTGCGCCGCAGCCCAACACCCGAGTTTATTTGTCGGAGGAGTCGACGAAATTGCCTCGGACATTTTTTCCGGTTCGACACCCACTAGGCGGGTACGGTACCCTTCTTTTGTTGAATACTTTTATTTTCTATCTAGGTTTGTACTTTTATCTGGTTACCGCAAAATACTAATGATTTGTAATTCCTTTGTTGTTAGATAACCAAAACGCAAGTGCTTTCAGCTAATTATCTAGGACTCAAGTCAATGTAGTCATTACTTTTTGAACTTTCTAGGTTTACTGTATAATGACAGTAAGCATATAACTAATAGAAGAGAGATAACGCAGCCCAAAACCCACTGCGCGATCCTTAAAATTAAACACCTTTCCTTACGGCTTTTATTAGAATAGGTGACCTCCGTACCGTTCGTTTCCCCTAGGGGTGCGTCCCAGCTGCATAGGAAGTTCTTATGAAAGCCAATTCGTTGCGTCATGATTATAAATGAGAGTGCAGTACCAATGCAGTTTACCTCTAGTCGTAGACAATCCAACCTCCTGATGATGAAAGGCACTTGTATCAAAGAGACGGTCTTACCTCTTATTGTGTTTTCATCGAAAAATTCGCATCGCAATATTTGTCTATTAAAAATTCCATTACACGAGATTTTCACTTTCAAATTTCATGGATTTGAATAATATATCCGGCCGTGTTGTGCGGCGGTGCGGACAGCTCGGGCAGCGGTCCGGAAATATTGTCACCTTACTCTTCTACACCGTATTCTTCGATGAGATAGATATATTGGGAAGGAATACTATAGGGAAACGAATACAGTTTTGATAGTAGAGCTTTG